>CM072513.1:14912021-15142021 GCA_036898135.1 Oncomelania hupensis
GACAAGGATGATGATCTCAACAGGTTTTGGGTGGGAGGGAGAGCATGGGAGTGGTGAAGGTAGTGACGCGGATGGCTGGGGGGTGAGGGGGTTAATCCAACTTGCAGAGTTCTATAGAACTGATGGCAAATGAATATGTCATTTAAAAAAATAATGTTAATGAATATTTGTTACCTGGGTACTCGTCTTAATAAATATTTGTTACCTGGGTATTCGTCTTAATAAATATTTCTTACCTGGGTACTCGTCTTAATAAATATGCGTTACCTGGGTACTCGTCTTATTAAATATTTGTTACCTGGGTACTCGTCTTAATAAATATTTGTTACCTGGTTACTCGTCTTAATTAATAAATATTTGTTACCTGGGTACTCGTCTTAATAAATATTTGTTACCTGGGTACTCGTCTTAATAAATATTTGTTACCTGGGTACTCGTCTTAATTTAATGAATATTTGTTACCTGGATACTCGTCTTAATAAATATTTGTTACCTGGGTACTCGTCTTTTGTTGACCTCAATCTTACGCAGCCCAGATGAAGGAGGGGGATACCAGCCGTTGAACTTCCTCCCTGGTCTGCCTTTGGTCAGTTTGAGCTGGTTCCATCGCAGGGCAGACCTGTCCACAATAAGAGACGTTGCTACTCCTTGGGATGAGAGTTTAAACCGAGGTCTAGTCTGTGCACGCACGCATTATATAGCACGGACTTTAAAGATCCTGACGCTCATGTCCTAGACGGGCGAGTGCCGGCTACACAACTACATCCCGCAACAACTAAGTCCATTCTACCCCATTTCCGCTCATCCAGCATTGTGCTCAGTTGTCTGTGCATCAAACAGTGCGCCAAAGGGGGCAAGTGGGCGCTTCCAGTAAGATCCTTTATCGGCCAGCGCCTTGAGCAGCCCTCGAGCTGGAAAAGCGCTATATAAATGATTGACAGTTAAAAGTGTAGAAAGTGCAACATGTTTATTGCCTGCTCTGCTTATCAGGCTCCAAAACAAAGTTCTTGGTCTTTTTGTTTTTCTGCTTCCCCTCTCTAGCTCTTGTTGTTCCCCATCATCATCATCATCATCATCATCATCATCATCATCATCATCATCATCATCATCATCATCATCATCATCATCATCTTCTTCTTCTTCTGCTCCTCCTCCTCCTCCTTCTTCTTCTTCTTCTTCTTCTTCTTCTTCTTCTTCTTCTTCTTCTTCTTCTTCTTCTTCTACCTCCTCCTCCTTCTTGTTCTTGTTGTAGTTGCTGTTCTTCTGCTACTTTTTTTTTGAAAATAATAATAATAGTAAGAATTAATAATAATAATAATAATAATAATAATAATAATAATAATAATAATAATAATAATAATAATATTATTATTATTATTATTATTATTATTATTATTATTATTATTATTATTATTATTATTATTATTATAATTATTATTATTATTATTACCGTCGACTCTTGTCGTCGATGTTGTAGACGAACTCAGTGCGTGGGGAGGGTTGGAGGGCGGGCAGGGTTGACCACATGGACACACCGTCAAGGCCCGGGGGCACCTTCCCTCCAGCTGCCTCCACAAAGGTGGGGTACCAGTCCACGGCATGCACCATGCCTGAAAACACACAAAATATCAACTACAGTTAGGCTGTAGCTAAGGTTTTGGCTAGATCATACTTGATACAGGCGATGTAGAACAACTGTGGTTTCATGACTCATATTTTAAAATGCTGTTCGTCAGATCGTCATACTTGATACAGCCTTCATAAACTATAGTGGTGTCGCTGAATGTATAGTTCGATTTTTACATTCTTCTGTCTAAATCTATTCGTTCAACCAACAAGCAAAGCAACAAAGATCGTCACTTTAGAATCAAGTTACCCTTAGGTGGTTTTAATTAAAGATATATACTTGCAAGACTGATCAAGGTCATGGGGTCAGCCAGGAAGCGGCAGGGCATTAGTCAATAGGGACACTGAGTTGCCCTTCTATAGGAAGTCAGATAGCTTGATGGGTCATTCACCCAGTGGGCAAAACCGTTAATGAGGGAGTCATTTGGCGAGTAAGTGAAACGAGACTAAAGGAATCAGGCATTGGTTGAAAGAGTGGGTATGTGCGTCAGTTAGTCAGTCAGCCAGTCATCAAACGACACGAACGCATTCTGATTTTTACGGATCAAAGATGGTAAAAAAAGCGGTAGAACAACCCATTTCTCTCAACCACAATCACCAACCCGCACAACACAAGAGCCCACCACTCAAGCATTAATGATTCCAAGATCATTTTAGTACCACAAAGCTTTCTTCCTCGATCGCTCCCCTACGTCCTAGCCAACTGTAGTGATGAGTAGATGCCGATAGAACTATTAGAATAACTACTCACCCACAGTCACTTTCAAACCCTCGCTCAAGCACTTACTCACTAACTCACGCGCTTACTCACTATCTCCCCAATAATGTCTCCCAAAGACTATTTCTCACCGGAGTAAGTTCGTCCTCGGTCGCTCCTGGCCAGCTGTGGCGCGGAGAAGATGGTGAAAGACCGGGTACCTCCCTCCCACAGGGTGGCTTTCTTTCCCCTCAGCGGGTAGTTGTAGGCTCCCCCCTCTGTGGGCCCTCCATTGTCTGACATGAAGATGATCACGGTGTCGTCCAGCTCACCCTGTTAAAAAAAATGTAATGACGGTCTTTATCGTCATTGATGTTGTCATGATCATCGCCGTTAAGGACGTCGTCGTCATTATCAACAGAAACATCGTCATCGGCGGTTTCGTCATAAGCAGTTGAAAAATGAAAAGAGATCGGAAGACAGCCAGATGGTCAGACCAGATCAGATGGTCAATGAAACAGACCTACCTCAGACAGTATGGTCAATCGGAGAGTTTTCCCTGGAATTAAAGAACCCACCAACACACCACACACTGGCCAGTCCACTGACTGACTAGTTGACCCACCACACACTGGCCAGTCCACTGACTGACTAGTTGACCCACCACACACTGGCCAGTCCACTGACTGACTAGTTGACCCACCACACACTGGCCAGTCCACTGACTGACTAGTTGACCCACTACACACTGGCCAGTCCACTGACTGACTAGTTGACCCATCACACACTGGCCAGTCCACTGACTGACTAGTTGACCCACTACACACTGGCCAGTCCACTGACTGAGTAGTTGACCCACCAACACACCGAGAGAGCAACATATCGATCGTCTGACCTCGGAATTTCATACCATGGACTCGACTGACTGACTGACCAAAGGACTCCGTCAGAGGAAGAGAGAAACACAAGGGACACAATTCTTCAAAATGTATCGTCTTCATCAAAGTGATATTAGACATCTTACCATCCCCCTCTCCCTCCCCCTCTCTCCCTTCCCACCTCCTACCCATCCCCCGACATACAAAAAAAGCACATTCTACCCCCAAAGCTCAACACTGTACAATAACTAACTGAAATTAAAATAATAATAATAATACATGAAATAAATACATAATAATATATATATCTCACACGTAACATTCACCAAACTGTTAACACATTTTTTGGTTTTCCAAATACAGTCGCTATCGGTGATGATAATAGACATTATGTCACAGCAACAACATTTAAATGATCTTCCAAAAATATGTTTATATTTGTTTTATTTTTTTTATTTTGAGGACGCATATGTACTATTATTATAAGGACAAATAAACGATGCTAAGGAATAATGTACACTTTAAAATCGGATGAACATTTGGTTTTAAAAGCATACAAAGGAAAGAGAACGACAAGGTATACAAAGGAGACAGACACACAAACAGACAGATAGACAGGGTCTAGCAACCGTAACAACTTGCCTCTTCCCTCAACGTCTCGGTGATGTTGCCGATACTCTCGTCCAGCGCGGCCACCATAGCGCAGTGGACACGTCGTTTATCATCCGTCACGTGACTGCAGTAGTTATCAATGTAACTCTGCTTAACTTCGAACGGCGCATGCGCGTTTTGGTAGGCCATGTACAGGAAAAAGGGCGTGCTGCTTGCGTTGCCACGACGACCGTGCTCGCGGATGATGCGCTGCGCACGCGCAGTGTGAAGCTCGGTAGAGTACTGCCCCCTGGCGGACCACACTACTTCGTCTTGATCGCGGAAGTCGTAGGTGTCTGGGTTGTCTCCTTTAGAAGATAACCAGTGACAGTAAAGTCATTTAAAGCAATTATTAATTTGGGGATTTACAATAGATTAGCTCAGGGCAAAAGGCCTACTGGGGGTCAAACGCCCATCCCCAATATTTATGACATCATGTGATGCAACGAGTTATGTCTTGCTTTATAAGATTCCTCCCACTACCAGCACTTGCACGCCACAAAGAAGATTAAAGCAGACGAAGCGCTACGTTTTAAGCTTGATTTGTTTATACTCGCCTTGTTTAGAGTTAATTTCATACTTCCTTCAAGTTCGATGCCATCGTCTAGATAGCAAATAAAACAAAATATGTCTCTCTGTTTCGTTGTTAGAGGGATCTGTCAGTTTTTAGCCAGAGCTGTTAGATCTAAAATAATTCTGAAAGGTTTCCCACACTACATTCTATAGCTAAGCACTAAGTCAGGCTGGGGCTAAACACCCATAGTGGTATCGGGGTAAGACGCCTACCTTAGGCCCTTTGCCCCATATTCAAGGCTCCTTGCCCCCTTATTGTTTTGAATGAAGAACTGACTAGAAATTAATATAGACTGCTGCTTAAATGTGTGTGTATGTTTGGATTTTCCTATTTATTTTGCATATGTTTTCTTTGAAAATAGGTCTGACAGAAACGTTCTAAAATTGCCTACAGACATGGCGAGAACTTACAAAAGAAAGTCAGAGAAGGGCAAGTATGGCCAAGAGAACTTGTCGGCAGCACTAAAAGCTGTCAGCGATGGAGTTCCCCTCATTCGAGTCAGCAAAGAGCTTGGTGTTCTTGCACGTACACTTGGGCGACATCGGGACAAGGTAGAGGCTGAACCTGGGGTTTTGAATTTCGGCAGATACCACAATACTTTTTGTCCCAGGATAGAGTGGCAGCTGAAGGCTCATGTTGTGAACATGCAGAGACGACTACATGGACTCAGAATGCGGGATACGCAGCGCCTTGCGTTTGGTGTTGCAGAGAAAAGTCACGTAATCCACCCATTCAATAACAGAAAAAAACTGGGTGCATGGTTTTCTGGCTCGTCATAACCTTAACATTTGGCAGCATCAAGCTCGTGTTGCTGTAAACCTCAGGTACAACTGGTTTTTTTTAATGAACATGTTCCATATTTTTTACAAGGAAATAAACTTAGTATACAAAGACATAACTAATAACAACCATAGATCTACATGTTCAGTGCAGGCAATATTAATTATTTCATCCCTTTCACATACAGTAAGATTCAATGCAAGCAAAATTAATGATCTCATCCTTTTCACATAAAGTAAGGTTTAATGCAGGCAAGATTCCCTTCACTCACATAAGGTAAATGTCTTCTTTGACCTCTAGAAAGAGGTTCCGCCCTCGGATCAGGGGTGAGTCCTCTTTCAAACAAGTCGTGGTCCTTATTGGGCTCTTTGTAGTCCGCTGGACCTTATAAACAATGACTAACTAACACCTTCAATGGTATGGAATATGGATGAAACTGGGCACAACAGTGCAGAAGCCTGGCAAGATGATGACTTTGAAGGGCGCGCGGCAAGTCGGCAAAGTCACAAGCGCTGAGTGTGAAGTTTTAGTAACGTTGGTGTGTGGCTGGCTGCAGTGCAGCTGGAATCTTTCTGCCACTACTGCGCATTTTCCCGATAAAGAGAATAGTGGAAACCATGATTAAAGACGCACCGCCGCAAGCTGTTATATAGTATCGTAACCAGTTGTGTAGCGCTCCTGAATTCATGAAGAGTCTTCATTCAGACAATGGAACTAACTTTAACTTGAAACTATTTAGTTTTGAATTCATTGATGTTGTTTGTAATTAAGGGGCAAGACGCTTCTATTTGTGGGGGAAAAGGCCCATAACAGGCATTTTGCCCCACATTAAAAGGCGTTTTGCCCCGCGGAACAAAAAGGCCAAAAAATAAATTTTCGGTTTTGTCATATTGTGCTCATCCTTTTATTTCGTTCCAGGAGAGTTTGTAATATTTTGTAACCTAGGCAAGTCTGTTTGGAGCTATCTGTGGCTTAAACAGGAACAGATATAACATTTCGTTCTTAAAGGGGGCCTTAATTGCTACAGACACTGGTCAAAATCAGGATTGAACCCACGTTGTCGATGCAAAAGGCGAAAAAACGAATACCATTTTTCCATCCTGATCAACATTAAAACGGTCCTTATTTGAGCATGCACTCGTACAGAATAATGTATTCTTCAATAAGAATAGCCGTGCTCTTTAACAACGCTTAAAAACAGGCACTGATCGAAATCAGGATTGAACCCACGCTGTCCATGCAACAGGCGAAGGACCAATATCACTGTACCGCCCTTTAACAACGCTTAGCAACATTACTATTCCAAAATGCTTGGAATTTAATAATCTTACCATTTACAAAACCTGGAATCTAAACTGAAAATCTTCAGCTTTAAGTCAGAATCCTCCGCATCGAACATCCAGTCACGATAGCAGACACAATAATGTAAACAGAAGCCTACCGGAGTGGTTGAAGTATCCTTGCGCACCGCTGTAGAAGCCGTAGAAGGTATCGAACCCGCGACGCAACGGAGTGAGAGACCAGGCGCAGAAACCAAGGTGCCATTTGCCGATCATGTGAGTCCGGTATCCCAGAGTCTTCAGCGTCGACGGAAGTAGCGTCAGAGTTTCGTTCAGCCACGCCTTCCGGAGTCCTTTGATGCTGTTGACTTGCATTCCGTAGGTGAATGGGTATCTGTACAAAACACTGGTAGTGTAAATGGCGGATCCATCTATCACAAAACATCTAAATACCAACACAATGCGTACGCTCACAACTACCATATCATCACTCACCCTGGCCAATAGAAAATAATATCTCCACGTATGCCTTTGACCATTGAGAAATCTTTGATTCTTTATTCACACCACTCCTCTTATTATCATTACTGATGCTCACTCTCTTACCCGCTTCTTGTCCTTGACCATCAAGCTATTTTCCTTCTTCCGCTGTCGTTCGCTGAGTCAGTATAATGGCGTCTCTTTGTTTGTATTTTGTTTGTTTGTTTGTTTGTTTGTTTGTTTGTTTGTTTGTTTCTTTCTTTCTTTCTTTCTTTTCCTCTGAGAATTGTACGTTAAAGAGTTCATCTAGTTAGTTATAGGTATTGATAATTGTTCACTCAGCAATGCAGAGGGTACTATGGCAACACATAGGCTGGAAGACTGCTTCCCAAGATCGTTTTTAATCTCTCTCTCTCCATCTCTCTCTCTCTCTCTCTCTCACACACACACACAAACAAACACACGCACATCCACACACACACCCACATACACACACACACACCCCTATTCAATCTTTAGTAGTAAAAACTCACTTCATTAAACACAGAATACAGAAGGTAAATTTGCGACATAACTATTAGGCTCCCGCCAAAAATCTGGATCCTTGTTGTGAAGACAATGTCTGAGTCCGAGTATCTCGACTTAACCTTAAGAAATACAAGGAAAGCGGTTCGTTGGACAGAGAGAAAGCAAGCTCGATTTGTCAATAAATTTCATATCACCTTTCTAAGCCAACAATATCTTATATTATGAAATAAAGACCTCTCGTATCGTGTATTGCCTACCTGCCCGTCAGCAGAGCGGAACGCGTAGGAGCACAAGTGGGCAGAACGTAGGACTGGTTCAGAAACAAACCTCTGGAAGCCAACTGCTGAAGGTTGGGCGTTCGCATCTCTGCATCGTGCCTCTGTGGATCCGCCCAACCTACGTCATCCGCTAGCATCAAGATGATGTTAGGTTGTTTACGTCGTCGCTGAGCCAACGTCATCCGTGATGTCATCGTTAACGTCACGAGTGCAGCCACCGTTATCATCCAGCGCCACGCGATTGCCATGTTTAGCAAAAACGTTCCCTTTTCTTTCTAAAAAAAAAAAAAAAAAAGTTTAATTTCGTTCACGCTTAATTCGTTGGCTAAGGATCTCAGGAACAACAACAGAAACAAGACCACCAAAACCACCAGCACCTACACCTAAAGTAAAACATATACAATGATATCAGCTATGGTTTGATTTTAAAAAAAAAAACACCCAACGCTGTCACATTTTGATAACTTTCTTGCAACCAAAACTTTTAACTTTAACACGGTTGTGGTGAACTCAGCACAGTTAGTCAATTACCTCATCCCAACCCTCAACCTTCTCATCTCCCATACCCCTGTAGAGCCCATCATGGTTGATAGGTACCTATGACCATCATGACAGCGGTTGATAGGTACCTATGACCATCATGACAGTAGTTGATAGGTACCTATGACGATGATGACACTGGTTGATAGGTATCTATGACGATCATGACACTGGTTGATAGGTACCTATGACCATCATGACAGTGGTTGATAGGTACCTATGACCATCATGACAGTGGTTGATAGGTACCTATGACGATCATGACACTGGTTGATAGGTACCTATGACGATGATGACACTGGTTGATAGGTATCTATGACGATCATGACACTGGTTGATAGGTTTCTATGACGATCATGACACTGGTTGCTAGGTACCTATGACCATCATGACACTGGTTGATAGGTACCTATGGCCATCATGACAGCGGTTGATAGGTACCTATGACCATCATGACACTGGTTGATAGGTACCTATGACCATAATGACACTGGTTGATAGGTTCCTATGACGATCTTTACACTGGTTGATAGGTACCTATGACCATCATGACACTGGTTGATAGGTACCGTACGAGACTTGTACTCTTTCGCCGAGATAGTCGACCGAGCTGCAGTCCATACATAAACGTCGTGTGCACTACTATAGACCATCGTCATGTGCACTACTATAGCCCATCGTCATGTGCACTACTATAACCCATCGTCATGTGCACTACTATAGTCCATCGTCATGTGCACTACTATAGTCCATCGTCATGTGCACTACTATAGACCATCGTCATGTGCACTACTATAGCCCATCGTCATGTGTACTACTATAGACCATCGTCATGTGCACTACTATAGCCCATCGTCATGTGCACTACTATAGCCCATCGTCATGTGCACTACTATAGCCCATCGTCATGTGCACTACTATAGCCCATCGTCATGTGCACTACTATAGCCCATCGTCATGTGCACTACTATAGCCCATCGTCATGTGCACTACTATAGCCCATCGTCATGTGCACTACTATAGACCATCGTCATGTGCACTACTATAGACCATCGTCATGTGCACTACTATAGCCCATCGTCACGTGCACTACTATAGCCCATCGTCACGTGCACTACTATAGCCCATCGTCATGTGCACTACTATAGCCCATCGTCACGTGCACTACTATAGCCCATCGTCATGTGCACTAGCCCATAAAGAGCCAATTGTCTCAAAACTATTTTGGTTCTACAATCCCCTTCCCCCCTCCCACACACACTCACACACTTGTTTAGACCTCATTGTTATGATGTTTATGAAACGCCACATACGTTGTGTTGACAATGGGTCATATTTCGTTCCCCCCTCCCCTTAATTTTTTAAAAATACTTTTAAGTGTTCTAACGCCCTAACCCTAATTCTAACGGATTATTCTTTTGACGCTAGCATCATGAGGTCCGTCAAAAATACGTACGTAGATTCTCAAGTGTTTGTCACAAGAACGCCGTCTAAACATAATCACTCTCTCTCTCTCTCTCTCTCTCTCTCTCTCTCTCTCTCTCTCTCTCTCTCACACACACACACACGCACACACACACACACGCACAGCCGAGGTTACACAGTATTATCGTGAATTTCCCGAAATGCCACCTACGTTGTGCTGACAATGGGTCATATTTTGTCCCCATTTTAAAGTACTTTGCGGTGTTCGAACCCTTCCCTTAACCCTAACCCTAACCCTAATCCAGCCCTAACCCTAACGGATCAATGTTCTGACGTCAAAACAAGTAGGCATGTCAATACAAGTTATGTAGATGTTCACTGTTTTTTCCAGATAACACTGTGTAAACAAGGACGCGCGCGCACGCACACACACATACACACACAAGCATAACTTCGCTCCGTAGTAGTAATACCTCACTTCAATAAACACACTACTAAGAGACGAAACCGTAGGCTATGGTATACAGAAGTGAAATTGGCAACATAATATCATTTACACCAGAAAGATCTGTTCTTTAAAATAACAGTAGCATCGCATTGGCACCAGTATTACAGTAATAAGCAAAGATACAGAGAAACCTACCTCCAATAAACAGTATCTAGTAGTCTATAGTCTGTGTAGAAGTACGACTAGGAGTGTTACCGCATGGCCCGCGTTGTACAAGCACTGTGTGTAAATGATAACAGTATATTGTAGTCTATAGTCTGTGTAGACTAGGAGTGTTACCACATGGTCCGCGTTGTACTGTGTGTAAATGATAACGGCTCACACAGACCATTTATACTCCAAATGATCAACGTCAGTCCGCACCAAACAACTCCCATATTTCATAATAGGGTCTACAGAGTCAAGTTCCCTGATATATAAATACATGGAGAAAGCTTCCTCTCTCTCTGAACTCTTCTCTCTTAATTTCATGACACGGCCAATTCTTAATACATGTATATATATATATATGGAGAAAGCATCCTCTCTCTTAACTCTTCTTCTTAACTTAACGACAAGGCCTACTCTCCACTCGGTGCTTTCAAACCAGTGTCTGACCAGCAAGTGAGGAAGATTGTTCTTCCTATGCCCAGAACATCATACCAACTTGACAGGTCAGCAGGAATCATGATATTTGTAATTATGAGGTTTTGGCGCTAGTAGGCCGTCATACCTACCAAGTGGCTCGATCACTCCGTTCACAAGAAGCATCTCTCCTCCCATTTCCTTAGGTATTCGCTTGAGTCCTTTGGCAGGAGAACTTTCCCTGTGGAAACTCATTGGGACTCTTTGCCCTCCAACCTCCGGCACTCTCAGTTTCTTATTGTGTAAAAAAAAAAATCAAAATCTTCCTCTTTACCAAAATACTTTTAGATCCAGAATAATCAATGTTACATTACATGGTTATTGCTTTAGGTCCAGCGGACATAATCAATGTGTGAGTGAGTGATTGAATAGTGGTGTGTGTATGTGTCAGTGTGCGCGCGCGCGTGTGTGTGTGTTCCATCTGTGTATTTTGTGTAATGTTGTTGGTTTAAAGGCTTTTCTGCCTTTTTGTTGTTTTTTGTGGTTGGCACTGTATTGTTTTTAATCAGTTTTAGTTAAATGTTATTTTGTTTTATAAAATAAATTCTTATGGGTTATGCGGGCTTTTATATATTGTTTTTATTACTGTCATATTACTCATTTTCCCCGTGTCACTATTTGGTCATTTTTACTTTGAGCAATTTTTATAATTGCTTCATTATTTATTCTTAATGCTGATGTCTTCCTCTGTGTGTGTGTGTGTGTGTGTGTGTGTGTGTGTCTTTAAACATGCCTTTTGATATTTGTAGATGTGATGTTTGTTATTATTTCTGACGATGTTTACCCTGTTGTATCTTATATTTATTTATTATCCTGTTGTACTTGATATTTATTTATTATCCTGTTGTATCTGATATTTATTTATTATCCTGTTGTATCTGATATTTATTTATTATCCTGTTGTATCTGATATTTATTTATTATCCTGTTGTATCTGATATTGTTGTACCGTATTGTTTAAATATTTATCCTTGTTAGGTGTGATGTTCGTAGTATTTAACTGTTTGATCTCATAATGCTTTACCACTTTGTTTAAATATTTACCCTGCGACCATATTATTATTATTATTATTATTATTATTATTATTATTATTATTATTATTATTATTATTATTATTATTATTATTATTATTATTATTATTACTATTACTATTATTATGAACATTTGGAAACGCCTAATCTTGACAGCTCTAAGAGTATACAATAAATACAGTAACACTCGAACAGTCAAAACATTGCAACAATGACAATAATAAAGATTCAACCTCATATAGAAACAACCGTAGTAGGCAATAACAATAGACAGAAAATTACTGACAAATAAAATTAGGATTAAAAAAAAGAAACTAAAAAAACTAAAACATACGTGAGGGCAAGAAATTGTAAACAATGAACAAATATGTAACAATAAAGGCATGAAACATGGTGATCAATGATGGACTTGTTTAAATACTCTCTCTCTCTCTCTCACTTGAGATAGAAAATGATATGTTTTATAACCAACCTATTACTATAGAAGAAGGTTTTTTTTAGCATTGCGAAGTTTAAAAGTGAAGAAAGTTGCGGGGCCTGATAGTATCATTGCTGAACTGTTGAAGTATTCCTCTGAATTCATTGTTTCTTTTTTCGTCAAATTCTTTAAAGGGCTGTTTGAAAAAGGTATTTATCCCGAAACGGGACAGAATCTGTTATACTATCTTTGTGTAAGAAAGGCGATGTTAACAAGCCTGATAGCTACCGTGGAATCAGTTTGTCTGATGTAAGCAGTAAAGTATTTGGTACAATTATTAATAGACGCCTACAGGTTTGGGTTGAGGAAAACAATATAACTGGTGAACATCAAGCAGGATTTCAGAAAGATTACTCCACTATTGATCACATTTCACTTAGCTAACCTGCATCCAGAAACAGTTCTGTTTTAATCGTAAACTGTATGTAGCTCGTATTGATTTTGAAAAATGTTTTGATTCTATTAATATGAATTTGCTATGGCCTGTCTAACTGAAGAATGGAAGTAAGGGAAAACATTTTGGATGTGTCAAAAGTACGTCTGTTAGCGTTAAAGCTGGTATGAGACGTGGCACCGGACTCACAGACTATGTAAATTGTTCACTAGGAGTGAAGCAAGAGGACATGCGTTAAAGCTCGTATTAGACGTGGCGCCAGACTCACGGACTATGTAAATTGTTCATTAGGAGTGAAGCAAGAGGACATGCGTTAAAGCTCGTATTAGATGTGGCGCCAGACTCACGGACTATGTAAATTGTTCATTAGGAGTGAAGCAAGAGGACATGCGTTAAAGCTGGTATTAGATGTGGCGCCAGACTCACAGACTATGTAAATTGTTCATTAGGAGTGAAGCAAGAGAACACGCGTTAAAGCTGGTATTAGATGTGGCGCCAGACTCACGGACTATGTAAATTGTTCATTAGGAGTGAAGCAAGAGGACATATGTAGCCCGATTCTTTTTTCTATTTTTATTAATGAGCTGACGTTATAAGTGATAAATAACGGAAGACACGGTGTAACATTTTTTCCTGATGCTTTTGATTTGTTTATTAAATTGCTCGCTGATGATGTTGTTCTGTTATCTCAAACAGTTGTAGGGTTGCAAACTCAACTTAATAGTTTACATAGAACAGCTGTTTAAAGGCGAATATAGATAAAAGTAATATTGTTGTGTTCAGAGAAGGATGATATTTAGCTGCTAGGGAAAGATGGTTTCTTGATGGAAATGTTTTGCCTGTAGTTAATGCATATAAATATTTAGGTATTTATTTTTCTACGAAGTTAACTTTTATGGCAGCATGTAGAGATAAAGCATCTAAAGCAAAAAAGGGCACTTCTTTATATATTGCACAGACTTCGTATGTAATAATCATTCGTTTGACATTTTTTGACACTTTTTGATGCACAGATCCAGCCAATTATGCAATATGGTTTTGACATTTGGGTTTGGAAAAAGCTGCCGTTCATTGTGAAAAAGTATATTTGTTTGCCATGAAGAAATATTTGTATGTCACGCTTACGCCAAATGACCTTGTGAATAATAAGTTAAATAGACATCCTATTACTATTAATTCTGTTGTAAGTTGCTTACGTTACTGGTTTAAGTTATTACAAATGGATGCTTGTAGATTACCTAAGAAAGCTTATAACATGTTGTATGAATTGGATAATAGAGGAAAACATACGTGGGTGATGCACGTACCAGTGTGTTTGTTTGAATCAATCAATATTTCATTTATTGTCTATTCACACAGTCAGGTGATATCAGATATTAATTAATAACAACAACAATATAAATCAAATTACAATTAAGAACCTTATAACAAAATGGAATGAAAGGGGAAGAGGGATTTAACACCAAACTATAAAAGTCTACCAATAGGAGTCATTGCAATAATTTTCACAACTGCTGTTATATGTGAATGATGTAATACCTCACCTAAAGAATGTCCATATTCAGTAAAATGATGTCCTTGGTTTTCATACAGTGCATTTAAAACTGGGCATTCAAATAAAATATGGTAAACTGATATATTTTTGCCACACATACACTGAATATCTGCTGAATAATTAGTATTCCATGAGTTCATTCTTAACTTGTATATTAATTTTGACAACTGTCGTGAACAGTTTGGTATAGTAACCTTTTTAATGCTAGTATCTTGACATACTACTTTTTCTAATAAGTGTGTTTGTTTGAGTTTGGATTTGGGTATGTGTGGATGAATCAGAGGGTGGGCAATGCTACATGGTTTCTGCGTGTTTTTAAAGAGTGGTTGACAGATGTTAAATGGTTTCTGCGTGTTTTTAAAGAGTGGTTGACAGATGTTAAATGGTTTCTGCGTGTTTTTAAAGAGTGGTTGACAGATGTTATTAAATGGTTTCTGCGTGTTTTTAAAGAGTGGTTGACAGATTTTAAATGGCAACAATTGAAGGATGATGTAAATAGGAGTGTACGGTTTGAGTTATACAGATCCTTTTGTAATACGTCGCATGATGTGCCTTTGTGTTTAAAATTGGATTTGGATAAACATTTTCTGTATTTAATGACTAAGTTCATATTTGGTATTTTTGATTTGGCTATTTTTTTTTTTAATAAATAGATATCGCAGTTGCATACCAGAAAACAAACTGTGCAAATTATGTAATAAACCCGAAGAAAATGAATTCCATTTTAAACTTCGTTGTCCCTATTTCGATGATTTACGTAGAGAATATATTGCCCCAAAATATTATAAATGCATTCAGACTGTCTTTACTATTGTCATCAAATAATCAAAAATTTTGTAAGGAGACTTTGTATGTTTTTGTACACAGCCTTCAAGGTTGAGAAACTGTATTGTCGTGATGCTTGTATGTTTTGAAGATTTGAGATACTTTATTGTTTAGATGTATGTTTGACTTGACTGCTGTTGTATTGTGATTTTTGTGAATATGTTGCACACACCCCTTTGAAGGGGGCTAGGCCCTTTATTAAATAAATATTCGTATTCTCTCGTTTTTATTATGTCGTTCTCTAACATAGGCTTACACATACACACACCAAGCAAGGATAATGATAAGCTGAATGAAGATGTTTGTGTGTGCGTGTGTGTGTGTGTGTGTGCGTGTGTGTGTGCGTGTGTGTGTGCCTTGGGTGGCTCTTATTGTGCAGAATCGGCAAGACAAGGTGACACGACATATGTTCTCCCGACCTGACCAATCGTCTTCTGCTTTTGGTGGTGAGCAGGACCACGTTGTCGGCAGGCATTTTATGCAAGCCAATGGCAGTGACTTGTAGAGCGTGTCGTGGCACTAGTAGCCGGCAAACCGGTTTATTATTAAAACGCTTCCCCTACTTGCAAGGCGACAATTTTTATGTCTCTATACGAGGATAAAATGAAATTAACAGTTCAAGTCGGGAATGTTCTCAAGGTGGTGGCCGAGAGGAGAAAGTCAAATAACATTGATTATTGCTTTAGGTCCAGCGAACTCTTCCGATCCAAATCAGGACCAGTATAGCCGAATCAGGACCACAAAATCAAGACCACAACTTTGCTGAAAGAGGACTAGCCGCTGATCCGCATAAAAGATCTGCCGAAACAACCCCAGTGGCAACACTGAAGGCACTCCACCAACCGGCCACTTTATAATAAAGACATCCCACGCAGGGGACGCTGAGGCTATACTGAAATTTATCGAACCCCCGTTTACAAAAATAAAATAGAATATAAATATCATTATAAAATAACAAAACACATACACATAAAATGGCTACATTGCCAAATAATAACATCATAGGAAGCCCCAGTGACCACCCGGCAGAAAGCTTCCAATATTTCCAAGCTAATCCAACGGACCTCACACACAAATGAGGAGTTTTGTCCCGGAAGAGTTTTCAAGAAAAAAGGTAGGTGACTGGTCTAGTGAAGAAAAAGATAGTATAGTAGATTGATAGAACAGAGTAGTAATGAAAAAGAACAAATGAGAAAGACAGCGATAGTGGGAATTTAAAGCACAAAATTTCCAGAAAGTGGGGATACTATATGTACTGAAACCCCCGGCACCCCAACGGGGGGTGAAAGTCAAATACTCCGCTCGGCTACCGGTGGTGCACAACGATCGGGAACAGGATGATGCTGTCCGAGAAAAACACCGGTAGCGTAAGTTCCTGCAGGGAAGCAAGCAATCATATTTGTATAAACATGTATATATTTTATATTTTTGAATGAAAAGAAATATTAGGATAGAAAGTATGCTTTGGAATGCACGGAAATAAATAATTTATATTTGATTATTTTCAACGTTGTGAAGAGTAATTTAGGCATGACAAGTTTGAATTCTTTGCTAGCATTATAAAGAGAAGTAAAATATATAATTATGAAAATCTCCTTTGTTGATAATTAAGAAAGATATATAATTTATAAATGGAATTTAACAGTTGTAAAAGGAAATAATTCATAATTTCAATTAAATTGCTTCCAATTATAATAAAGGGAAATAATTTGAGAGTTCGTTCCTTTCCATTATGAAAAAGGGAAGTAATTTATGAATGAGTTGGGAAGTTTGTTCATTTCAATTATGATAAAGGGAAGTAATTTGAGTAAGCTTGTTAATGGTAGAATGGAGAATGGTAATAACGTGCACTAGGATGCTGAAAAGTAAGTGGGTAGTTTTACTATGCTGTTTGATTAACAATGCAAGAATCTACTCTTGTGTTTGTCTCAGTGTACTGGTATTGGCATCTCCGCTTTGGGATTTGACGTGGCTGGGCTGTGACCGGACCGCAACTGCCGGGAGCCTACGAACAACCGGGGTCTCAACTGACCTGCGCATCGGAGGGAACCACGCTGGTCCCTGGCTGCCATCCAGCGAGACTAACTTAGAAAGGCTGTGAAAGAAAATTGTTTATTATTCCTTCATGAAATTGCTGATGAAAATGAATTTTAAAGAACAGAATTTCAGTTGGCGATTGTATAAAGCCACATTATATAAGATAAAATAAAACAACTTTATTGATTGATTGATTGTTGCTTTAGGTCCAGCGGATTCTTCCGAGCCAAATCAGGACCGGACAACCCCCGATCCGCATAAAAGATCTGCCGAAACAACCCTAGTGGGAAAATTGAATGCCCTCCACCGGCCAGTCACTTTACAATAAAGACATCCCACGCAGGGGACGGCTGAGGCTTTACCCCAACTACTCGAACCCCCGGTTACAATAACAAAATAGAATACAAACATCATTATAAATTATCAACAAAACATATACATATAAAATGCCTATATTGCTAAATAATAACATCATAGGAAGCCCTAGTGACCACCCGGCAGAAAGCGTCCAACACTCCCAAGCTGATCCAACAGACCTCATACACAAACAAGGAGTCTTGTCCAGGAAGAGTTTTCAAGAAAAAAGGTAGGTCATTGATCTAGCGAAGAAGAAGAAGATAGTATAGCAGAGTGATAGGACAGAGCAGGAATGGGAAAGAATAAATGAGGAAGACAGCGACAGTGGGAATTTAAAGCACTAAATTTCCAGAAAGTGGGGACACTATTTATACTGAAACCCCCGGCACTCCAACGGTGGGTATTGTTGCTGCAGTGAATCGGTCATGCCTATAAAGGCAAGACAGGTTTTCAACTGGGGCTTTCACTTTTCCCTTTATAGGTTAGAACAATCTACAGTGGCAAGATTGCTCATGACCCCAAGGGGTAACAACTTTATTATCTTTTTCAAGAAAGTATAGATACTGAGTTGGAGTGGCATTTCCTAGTGTCAAGTATCTCGCGTAATTTGTAGCCACCAAGAAATATTATTTTTACTGTTTAAAATATTATTAAGTCTTTGTGTATAAGTAATACTTCGTACAAATTAATTAAATAATGTACTGTTCTACAGCCACTTGTGATCTTATTTAGGCTGTAGCAAGAAAGACTCTAAGGAAACCATTATCTCAATCATTTCTTCATATTATTGTTTACCAGTTTAGTTTTGGTTATAGTTAAGTGTGATTGTGGGTATACAGGAAGGGGGTGGGGTGGGATGGGGTGGGGTGGATAGTTATAAATATATAGATTAGGTTGTTTTGGTGTGGATAAAATTGTTGTAATTGTTCCCTCTGGTGGTTTTTGTGTTAGATATTTGGGGTGGTTGTTTCTCGTGAGGCTAGCACACACTGCTGTACCTACTGTTGAGGCAGTGAATGTGACAATAACGAAGGAACCTTGTGAAAGCAGTTACAACTAACAAACCTTTGCTCTACTCTTTTTTTTTATCTCCACACGATTTGCTGCAGGCGAGAACCCCGTTCATTCTGTTCCCAAAATGTCACGAGACAGGCTTAAACTAAACACGCATACAACATGGTCTTTCATAGTCTCTCAGTTGTCCGAGCTTTTGACAGTGCTCATTAAGCTGCAAGTTGGTGCCTTAGCGCTTTGAGTTATAACGAGTTTTCGACTAATGCCTTCAACAACAACTACATGAATTGGTAAGTACGCCGTAAGTATAGCAACGCCTCACATGTTTTTGTCTCAAGCGAGAGAGGGAAGGTTACATCCAACTGTATGTACATCCGCGGTCAATCTGTGTGTTTTTATTATGCGTGGCTTGCAGAGGAACTATAAATTCCGACTCGCTGACTAATGACGCCCGCAATAAGGACTGTTCTACGATGTTTTAATTAGGAAGGAAGGAAAAACGATGCTGAACTGCACACTTTCTTTTATAGTGGTAAAATATTTATTCTGCGCTACGCTGAAGTACGCTTCAGTGATCCTATCCTATCCTATCCCGTAACTTGAAGGTCGTAGGGGCACCACAGATGATCGTTTAACCAGCGAACTCCATCTTTCTCTGTCCTCAGCAACCCTCATGGCTTCGCTTAGTGTCAAGCCAGTCCATGTTTTCGAATGTTAGCCCTGTGAGTTCGGGCACTAAATAGAATAGACCCAACGTTTCCCGATGTGTCGTAAGAGGCGACTAACAGGGGTGATGTTAGCACGGCATCACTGGGCGAAAGTCTTCTACACGGAAGTCTCCGGCCAGTGCGGAGGAACCTCTCGATACTGCAGGTTCAACGACCACGTGCTCAGGGTCAAGGTGAGCCACACTGTATTCGTGGATTTTGGCTGTAGCCAACAGCTTGGAGAGGATTGGGCCCCGCCAGGTCTTTCTTGCCCAAGACACACTGCATGATGAAAAAATTCACTAATTCCATACGGATCGGTCGTCGCCCGGGTCACCAAGGACCGCGCTTTCCGTTGGTCACCAGGACGGAGGTGAAAAGTGTGCTACTGATGGACAACTTAGCAAGATTCGTAATAGAGACAACATCGTCATATGAACCTGGAATGTCAGGACCCTAACTGCGGAGGGTAACTTAGAAGAACTGGCCCATGAGCTGGACCACTATCGATGGGACGTTTTAGGTATCAGCGAACTGCGCTGGAAAGGCCTAGGTGAAACAACGACCGACAAAGGCCACAAGCTTTTTTTCAGCGGGAGAAATGACAGGCACGAACACGGCGTTGGATTCTTAATCCACAGTCTTTCTAGCCACTGTCATGGGTTGCCGCCCAGTCTCCAGTATACTCATTACGATCAGTCTGAGAGCAGCGCCTTTCATTATCACCATCATCCAGGCCTATGCTTCAGTGATAAGAAGTATCATCTAGCAGTTAGCTC
Organism: Oncomelania hupensis; assembly: GCA_036898135.1. Lineage (NCBI taxonomy): Eukaryota > Metazoa > Mollusca > Gastropoda > Littorinimorpha > Pomatiopsidae > Oncomelania > Oncomelania hupensis. The sequence goes on from CM072513.1 coordinate 14,932,069, forward strand.
AGGGGTGTACTCAGTGTACTTGAATGGCGGGCGATAACATTGCAGTCTGTTACAGGCAGTGGTTCAAACCCCGTCTACGGCTTGGGGGGAACAAATCCAACAACCTGAGATTGCGCTTCTACTCCTTCGGATGAGAGCATAAACCGAGGTCTAGTCTGTGCATACACGCATACCATTGCGCGGACTATAAAGATCCTGACCCTCATGTCCTAGACCGATGAGTGCCGGCTACACATATACACCCAGCACTAAGTGCCTTCTCCCCATCTTCGGTCGCCCAGGATTGTGCTCAGTCATCTGGACGTCAGACTATGCGCCCAAAGTCTGCAAGTGGGCGCGTCGGACAGCTTGAGTTAGATCCTGTATCGGCCAGCGCCCTGAGCGCCTCTTGAGCTGCTGAAACGCTATATAAATTAAAGCTATTGAAATATATATTCATTACGCTATTTATTCTATCAGCATTAATAATTTATTCTGACTCGGGGTTGAAGAAAGCTCGAACATATGGGTTATCACCGTATTGTTCATTGCACTATTTGTTCTATATATTTATGCATTAATGACACTACTACTACTACTACTACTACTACTACTACTACTACTACTACTACTACTACTACTACTACTACTACTACTACTACTACTACTACTTGTTTATTTATTAGGTTTTATATAGCGCTTATCCAGCTCAAGAGCTGCTCAAGGCGCTGGCCAAAACAGAATCTAACGGAAGCCCAACTGTGGATGACCGGGGCATAGAAGCTCAGGGACTTAGATCTTGCTCAGTGTATTTGTGTAGCTGGCACTACTGCTGCTGCTACTGCTACTGCTGCTGCTGCTGCAACTGTATTGAATACACCTATCAGTCATTTGCAGTCCTCGTTAAGTAGGCTACTTAGTGCTAATAACGCAGGCCAGTCTATTAAGCAGGTGATCGCGTGAGAGCAAAATGTAATTTTGTCGAATATTATCATGATGTTGGACGTAGTGCCGTTAATTCATCCTGGCTCTCAATCTTGTTTCCTCCGGAGGGACAACACTCACTATGACTTTGGAAATGACGTGGGACGTTGAAGTGTGTCATCTGGATGTCCAGCACGTTCTTCTTTCTTTAGCATGAAGTGCGGGCAGCGGATGGTTCTCTCAACCGATCTTTCGCTGCCTGGAGTAATTTTAATCCAGCAGCAAACAGCATACACATTGCTCTGTCTCCGATTGCCAACTTGACTGCAGGTGTCATTTCATCACGCTTAATTGTCCATCATTATGTTGTTATTACAGCATCAGCCCGTATCGGGTTACTACTAACTATGGACCCATCAATGTAACCTCTTAATTACACGGCCAAGTACTGGGGATGAACTTTATTAGCTTACATAGTTTAAAAAAAAAAAAGAGAATAAAGATGATGTCATCTAACTCCTGTTCCATTTTATATTACCTACATCTTTTGTTTAAAGCGTTAATTTTTGTCGTGATCTGATTGGTTGTTGATTGCGCCATTCTGGAACTTTCTGTATTTTTCGACATTGTTAATAGATTATATATAACACTGTTTATAGACTATATATAACATTGTTAATAGACTATATATATATATATATATATATATATATATATATATATATATATATATATATATATATATATATATATATAAAACACTGTTAATAGACTATATATAACACTGTTAATAGACTATGTATATAACATTGTTAATAGGCTCTATATATAACACTGTTAATAAACTATATATATAACACAATGTTATTAGACTATATATAACAATGTAAATAGACTATATATATAACAATGTTAATAGAGTACACATAACAATGTTAATAACAAACGCCAGTATACCTGTCTGGAGGTGTTTGGGTTTTATTTTGGAAATAGATTTTGAATGCAGTCGTTGATACTGTCTGCGGTTTGCTGAATAAAGTTGGAACATTTACTAACGACCACTCCTGCCTCGTTAATGAGTGAACGGGCTGCGTGACTATTAAACTCGAGTTAAACAAGGTTCAGGCATCGGAACAATCGATCTTTGCCTTGTAACACTGGTACTGGAATGAACTGTCATACGAACTTGCGAAAAAGAGGAGCTACAAATGTCCTATCCTATCCTATCCCGTAACTCTGAGGCCGTTGGGGCACCACAGATGATCGTTTAACCAGCATACGCCATCTTTCTCTGTCCTCAGTAACCCTGATGGCTTCGCTCAATGTCAAGCCAGTCCATTCTCGAATGTTGTCCTCCCACCTCTTTTTCGGTCTCCCTCTTCTTCTACCTCCTTGCACTGTGCCTTGCAGGATGGTCTTTGCAAGGCCTGATGATCTGGTGACGTGGCCTTAGCATCGTAGTTTCCGTTTCTTCACCACTGTGAGCAGGTCATCGTGTTGTCCAATGGTTTGTGTGATGGTCTGTCGAACTTCGTCGTTGGTGATGTGCTGGATATAGGAAATGCCCAGAAGTCTTCTGTAGCACCTCATCTCCATGCTTTGTATTCTTCGTTGTACATTTGCTGTGCGGGTCCATGTTTCGCAAGCGTATAGGAAGATGGAGATGACAAGGGAGCGCGGGAATGTAAACTGATGGTCTTGTCTTTCGAAAGGGGCTTCACCCTTGCCAGGGCAGCAGTTGTTTGTGCGATCCTGGAGAGGACTTCATGTCTGGACCCATTGTCTGATACAAAGCCTCCTCAATATTTGAAGCTATGCACTGTGTTGAGGGATTGGCCTTGGACTTTGATGTCCGTGTTGATGCCATTGGTGTTGTTGATCATCATTTTGTTCTTCTTTGCACTTATTTCCATTCCAAAGGCTCTGAATATGGTGTCAAGCCTCTGTAGACTTGTTTAAGCTCTTGTTCCTCTCCAGCCAATCCATCAATATCATCCGCAAAACGAAGGTTTGAGATTGCTCTACCCCAATGCTGACTGTGCCTTCGTAATCTGCAAGGGGATATGACATGATGCGCTCTAGGAAGATGTTGAAGAGGGTTGAAGAGAGTAGGCATCCTTGACGCACACCGATTGTTGTTCCGAACCAGTTTCCGATGGCGCTGTTATGTAGGACTGCAATGGTAGCCTTGTCATACAGGCTACAATAATTTTAGGGCTGATGGGTTGTGTCATGGTTGCACACATAGCTGCATGCCAGACTCGATCAAACGCCTTCTTGAATGTCAGCTCAAAAAATACTTGTAACATCAAATTACCTTAGTCATAAACGCATCTCATTAGTAGAAAAATCAATTCAAAAAAATGGTGAATAAGGAAACTATTGTGTTATGTTCAAGAACGATGTCAACAGTTATGTTCAATATGCGCTTGGACTCGTCGACAATAAAATACGTAAAGGTTGTTAATTGTATAGTAGTAGCAAGTAGTCTCTATGAAGATTTTATTATTTGAGTGTATATCGGTATCGCCTTTCTAGTTATACACAGCAAAGAATGTATTGCTCAACAGCACTGATGATGTTACTAATACACGGTACAATGAGGCAGCTAGCGAGAGACAAAAATAGCCAGCATTATCTTAAATAATGACTTAATAAACTTAAAAAAAAATGTATTCAGTAAGATGTGTTCCTCACCCCACCCCACATATGGCCAGTAATTAGTAGTCATGACTGTTACACGTAGTGCATTACCTAAGCTTAGGTCGTTTCAGGAACAAGATAATGATGACAGAAATGAAGATTGACGACCGACGGCTGCAGTAAATGCAGTGGGGAAAGTTTGACTAAAGGAATGTTGTGTCCATCATATTGATCAGCTACCCGAACAGCCAAATAAGGAACTGTAGGATACAACAATGTTCCACTCACTCCCTTCACTGTTCGCTGTATCGCATTTAATAATAGAAGGAGTCATTACAGAAAGTAGACTTCTGTGAGAAAGCCCATCCCTCACTGTCGACAGTGTCGAGATGCGATTTTCGATCTTTCTTGAAAGGCCCCAAAACCACCAATTTCAGTCTGACAGATCCTTCTCAAATTCACAGCGAGTGTTGCTCTCCTCGGAAAAAAAGATTTAGACACAATGTACCTCTTTCAAAATGAAGGAATTTGATATAATTCAATAATTTCATTCGATTGCGTGCGTGTTAGTACCATTACGTTTGATTTTTAAAAAAATAGTACCGTAACAAAAGTGAGTATAGCAGGAACAGTGGTTTGTTTACAAAAAAAGAAAGAGACGCCAAAAAATTCCAAGCTTGGCGGTCGGTTTGAACAAAGATTGACCGTTGAATTAGCTTTCAATGGACAACATTGTAATTTCCCCAGTAAACTCATCCTCAGCCTAAATTAAATCAACGTCATTGAACCCATAGTCGTTAAAGGAGCCGACCGCTTCTTGGGGGTCTTACCTGCTCTTAAATACATAACGAAACAGTGGAAATGCAAGTCTACATTATGCTGTGCTAATCCAGAGGCTAGGTTCATATGCACTCGCTCATTGTGTGTAATAGAATTTCAACTTTCTCAGTTTCTATGACGTCGCCATCGCTGACTAAGTGTGGCCAACAGGATGTTGGATTAAGAGCGGCTTCCGGAGAGTGAGCACTTTGAACTTTGGTCTGGGATAGTGCATCAATGAATGAAGTATTAAATCACACCAACAGGGTACCACTAGGCCTGAGACTCATCGCTGTAACACAGACAATCTCATTCACATCAACCTCTCCCCTCAACACCTATCTTCACACCTCGATAGCCATAGCCCTCTAGGCCTACGTATTGCATCATTCAATGCTCAATCATTAGGTCCCATTGAAAAACGTACCGCTTTGCAAGATTTCATCTCACACAAGCAGACTGACATAATGTTCATCCAAGAAACCTGGTTTCGGCAGACTGGCGACGAGGGTAAATGCTCTGATTTAACCCCTTCTGACTACTCTGTATGCTCGCTGCCTCGCTCAAATCGCGGAGGTGGCCTTGCTATCATTTACAGAAACAGTCTGTCCCGTCACCTTGGCTTCATTACAGACTTCGCTTTCACCCACTCGTCCTTTGAAGTTGTTCAACTTAGCCTGTCCGTTCCACAGCAGAACATTCACTTCATATGCATATATCGCACCTTTCCAAGCAAGAAAAATAAATTAACTGATGCAATTTTCCACCAAGAATTTCCAGTCCTGCTTGATTATTGCAACACACTGTCAGGAACATACATAGTTTTAGGAGACATTAACTTTCACTTTGATCAACCCCAGCAACCTTCCACCGCAAAGATGATTGAACTTTTAGATCAGTTTAGTCTTTCTCAGTCAGTCACAGAACCCACCCACAGCCGTGGTCACATCATAGATTGGGTTATGCATAGGCCTCTGGATAATGTTGTTAGATCAACTTCAGTCACCCAGGAATTAACATCTGACCATTTCTGTGTCATGTGCGAACTAAGCGTCGCAGCCCCCCCTCCTCCCCCCATGTTCAGGAAGGCTCGCAGCCTGCGCACCATGGATAGGGATGCTTTCAAGCAAGACCTTACCGCTAAAGTGACCCCAGAACTGTGCCCCACTGTGGATCAGCTGAATAGTACACTTCAGGCGGTGCTTGATCGGCACGCTCCCGTGGCCCAGAAAAAGGTCAAGGCAACTCGCTCAGCACCCTGGTACGAATCTATTACGGACGAGCTCTCTGAGGCGAAGAAACACCGACGCAAAGCTGAGAAAAAGTGGCTCAAATCGGGTTTAGAAGTCAGCAAGCAGATTTTCACCGCTGCAAAAAAACGGGTCACTAAAATAGTCCAGACTGCCAAAACCCGGTACTTTAGCGACAGAATTAGCAGCAGTGAAACTTGTAAACAGTTGTTTGACATTTGCAATCAGCTAAGGGGTAAGAGCAATGCAACATCACTCCCATCCACACATCCAACATGCCAGCTCCCAGATGTATTTTGTAACTATTTCACACGGAAAGTGGCTGACATAAGGGCCGCTCTTGATAGCCATGAGATTCCACTCACTAACCCATTCTCACCTTCCCTCACCACCGCAAAGATGGAAGTTTTTCAACCAGTAACAGAGCAAGAGGTCAAGAAAGTCATCTTAAGCTCAAAACCAACATCTTGCTCTCTCGACCCCATTCCTACCCCCATGTTGATAGAGAATCTTGAACCTCTACTCCCGACCATTACCCACATTATAAACGAGAGTCTGTCCTCTGGTGTTGTTCCCTCTGTGCTCAAAGCGGCTGTCATCAAACCCCTCCTTAAAAAGCCAAGTTTAGACAAAAATAATCTAAAGAACTATAGACCTGTTTCAAACCTCTCCTTCCTGTCCAAAGTCATAGAAAAAATTGTTCTCAAACAACTGTTTGCCTACCTATATGATAACGCTTTACTTTGCCCCAACCAGTCTGCCTACCGACCATTCCACAGCACTGAGACAGCCCTCCTAAAGGTAACCAATGATCTGTTGCTTGCCTTAGATAATGGCAACGTCTCCGTTCTCACCTTATTAGACCTCTCAGCCGCCTTTGACACAGTCGACCATCACATTCTCTTTAACACTCTTCAACACTATTTTGGAATCTCTGGCTCGGTCCTGGCTTGGTTCCACTCATATCTTTCTGACAGATCACAAGCAGTCACTGTCGATGGCTGTTTCTCCAGCACAGCAGACTTGGTGTGCGGCGTGCCTCAGGGTTCCGTTTTAGGGCCGGTGTTATTCACTCTGTACACCAAGCCACTGCTTCTCCTGCTTAGAAAGCATGCTGTTGAGAGTCAGTCATTTGCAGACGACACACAACTGTATAAATCCACCGCCCCCTCTCTCATTAATTCCACTGTTCAGACTTTGGAGAACTGCATCACAGACATTAAATCATGGATGACACTCAACAAGCTTAAGCTTAATGACGATAAAACCGAAGCCCTCCTCATTCATAAGCACAACACCTCCTCCTCACTCTCGCCTCTCCCAACATCGCTTACAGTAGGGACAACAAACGCTCAGTTCTCATCCTCTGCAAGAAATCTCGGCTACATTCTCTCCGATGACCTGTCCCTCAACAACCACATCTCCAACGTCTGTCGCTCTGCATACACGGCCATACGCCAAATCAGCTCCTTTCGCCACTATCTTACAGTCCCGGCCACCAAAACCCTAGTCTGCGCTCTCGTCCTTTCTCGTCTTGACTATTGCAACTCTCTCCTTGTTGGCTCCCCGAAACACATCATTGACAAACTACAAAAGGTTCAGAACTCAGCAGCTAGACTAGTATTAAGAGCAAAGAAACGTGATCACATCACACCTCTACTACATTCCCTTCACTGGCTTCCTGTGCAAGCACGCATAGAGTACAAACTCTCTGTTCTCTGTCACAACTTCTTCACAGATTCTTGTCCTTCCTACCTTGCTGATCTACTGTCTGTCTACTCCCCTTCACGCACTTTAAGATCATCTGCTGACACTCGCACACTCAAGGTTCCCGTCACCCGCACCAAGACATACGGCCAACGTGCATTCGCATACTCCGCACCTAAGCAGTGGAATTCCCTTCCCTCCCATATCCGCAACATACAATCAACACAAGCATTCAAAAAGGCCCTCAAAACCCACCTCTTCAAACTGCATTATTCAGATTGATTTGTGTCCTGCTGCCATTCTCTCATCTCTTGTCTATGTCTGATCCGTAAGTGTATACACGGCTGTAAATATTTATACTGTTTTCCTTCCTGGGCCTAACCGGGCATATAAATAGCTGTGAATAGGTTTTTGCTATTCTACTTTCTGTCTTTTTTTTTTCTTTTTTTTTTCTTTTTTTTGTCATTTGTGTACATAGTTGTAAATAGTATATGTTTGTCTTTTTTGTAATTTATGTACATAATTGTAAATAGTCTGTACCTTTACTGTCCCGTCTTTTGGTGTATTGTAGCAAAAGTGATGTTTCATCGAGTGCATGTATTTATATGTTATGACTATGTAAAGCGTGGTGAGTCTAGTCATAGGCTGGAGTACCCGCTATATAAAAATCCGTTATTATTATCCGTTATTATAAATAAAGAAGCTGATGAGTTCATTAAAAAAAAATTTAAAATATTGTTATTAATATTAGACTATTATTAAAAGCATTTAATATACTCCTTCTAATGTTTCTATCGCTTGTTTTACAGACTCCCAGATCAATCCCCCGTGGGGGTGCCGGAGATTTCTCTATAAATGGTGTCCCTACTTTCTGGAAATTTAGTGCTTTAAATTCCCACTGTCACTGGCTTTCTCATTTGTTCTTTCTCATTTCTGCTGTGTTCTATCAATCTGCTATACTATCTCCTTCTTCGCTAGACCAGTCAACTACCTTTTTTCTTGAAAACTCTTCCGGGACAAAACTCCTCATTTGTCTGAGAGGTCTGTTGGATCAGCTTGGGAATATTGGACGCTTTCTACCAAATGATCACTGTGGCTTCCTATGATATTATTATTTAGCAATATATATATATATATATATATATATATATATATATATATATATATATATATATATATATATATATATATATATATATATATATATATATATATATATATATATATATATATATATGTGTGTGTGTGTGTGTGTGTGTGTGTGTGTGTGTTTTGTTGATATGTTATAATGATGTTTGTATTTTATTTTGTTTTTGTAAATTAGATAAATTAGAGTATAGCCTCGACGTTCCCTGCGTGGGATGCCTTTATTGTAAAGTGACCGGCTGGTGGAGTGCCTTCAGTGTTACCACTAGGGTTGTTTCACCAAATCTTTTATACGGATCAGGGGGGAGTCATTTTTGAACCAAGTTGTGGTCTTGATTTTGTGGTCCTGATTTGGCTCTTTACAGTCCGCTGGACCCTGTAAGCAATGAATAACTAACTCACTAATTCCAGATCGATACATTATTTCAATGTTTTTTTTAAAATTCATTTATATTGGCCTTTGCCAGATAACTAGATGGATAGGGAGAGAGAGACACAGAGAGAGAAATAGACAGACAGACAGACAGACAGACAGACAGAGACATAACAACGACAAATAACAATAACTCGTTTACTAATTCCGTAACAAATGGGAGCTCGATGGGGTGAGGAATCAACAGTACATCGACAGTCGACCGAAATGGGTCTGAGCCTTGGTAACTGAAGCGCAAAATGTCCATTTCTTACTATTCGCTGCTTTGGCGACGATCGCGAAGACTATAGATCTATAATGTAGTCATCATCCAAGGTACTGAGGTAGTGGCGGATCATCTTCATCAACATACAGGGTGGGCCAATAAAATGTTACCACTGTTTAATTGTACAGAAGTTTTTACAATGAAAACGTTTTGGAACATTTTCTTTACAGAAATGTTACGGAAGCACCAAATTATCATTTGATACCAAAGGTTTCCCACTTTTTCACTCGTTCTGTACACAGTTTAATAATTGATTATATGCTCAATCCACGCTCCCCTTCTCTGGATTACAGTTGCAACACGCACATTGAAGTTTGTGATGATATTGCTACACATCTCAAGTGGGATTCTCCGAAATTCATGACGGATGTTGGTCTTCAGGGCCCAATGGTCTGTGGGTTGTTGCAGTACACTCCTTCATGTACCCTTATAGGAAGTCGTCTGAGGGTTGTTGTAGTACACTCTCTCCTTCATGTACCCTCATAGGAAGTAGTCTGTGGGTTGTTGTAGTACACTCTCTCCTTCATGTACCCTCATAGGAAGTAGTCTGCGGGTTGTTGTAGTACACTCTCTCCTTCATGTACCCTCATAGGAAGTAGTCTGCGGGGAAAAGATCGAGGGAGTAGACAGGCGATGACTTGTCTGTGCGCCATAATATAAGCCTATCTCCAGGAAAGAATTGTTTGTGGAAATTCAGTGAAAAAAATGATTAGTTTGGGTCCTATCCTATTCTATCCTATCCCGTAACTCGGAGGTCGTAGGGGTACCACAGATGATCGTTTAACCAGCATACTCCATATTTCCCTGTCCTCAGCAACCCTGATTGTTTCGCTCAGTGTCAAACCAGTCCATTCTCGAATGTTGTCCTTTCACCTCTTTTTTGGTCTCCCTCTTCTTCTACCTCCTTGCACTGTGCCTTGCAGGATGGTCTTTGCAAAACCTGATGATCTGGTGACTTGGCCATACCGTCGGAGTTTCCGTTTTTTCACCACGGTGAGTAGGTCATCGTGTTGTCTAATGGCTTGTGTGATGGTCTGTCGGACTTCGTCGTTGGTGATGTGCTGGGTATAGGAAATGTCCAGAAGTCTTCTGTAGCACCTCATCTCCATGCTTTGGTTTGGTATCAAATGATAATTTGGACATTTCTGTGGATAAAATTTTCGGAAACGTCCTCATTAAAACAAACGTATTTATGATTAAAAAGTGGTAACATTTTATTGGCCCACCCTGTAGATAGACGTTGTCGCCTAGTGTTGATCACTGCCAGAGGCTGGTCTCCGCTAGCATGCAGCTTGGGCATCCAATGCTCAGGCCCCGTATCTCAATATGAGACAAAGCGTCGCTCTCATTATACTAGTACAGGCATCTTTCACATTCACATGTTAACATGTATCGTGTGAGATAATAAAGTTTTCTGAACATAAATGTGAATCAGATTGGGGCGCCTGTGATCCAAACTTCGAACCTCCTCTGTACAGACGGTAACACAAACCAAGGTGCACAGTCTGCGGCGCACAGTAATAATCCCCACAAACAGCTTTAGTGACGTTGAGGCGCGTTGTTTGTTTGTTAAGTAGATTAAAGTCCCCGGACACCTATTCATAAAGGGGACGTTGAAGGCGCGTCACTCCCAGACCGCTAGTTATACCGTGCACCACCCAGGAGTGTAGACGCCTCCGAAGTGTCGTGGGTGGCCGAATTTGGATCTACGGGCCTGACGAAAGGGCTGCAAGCGAAGCTGGTAGTGACGTAACTTCTGTTTCATCTCCCGCACTTCCTGTTGGTAGTGACGGTCTCGGATCAGGTCGTAACGTTCTTCCGGGTCAGCCTCGATGTCGTATAAACCCCATCTGATAAAATGAACAGCAGATGTTGATAACTCAATGTTACTATTTAAATGTCCTTAATACATTTTTAAAAAGCACATGAAGTCATTGCAAGCGCAACTGCCTACGGTGCACAAATCACAATAATCTGAAAGTCCATGAAAAAAAACTGTTCATTCTCTAGCTACAGCATTAAACATTATAACTTCGCCATGGTGGTATTGTAAATTAAATCCCTGAAAATGTCCTTTAATTCATACATTTCTTCATAAGCGTTATTTAAAAATACATTAAAAAATTAGTTTGCAATAGCTAACCGCAGTAAATAAGCCTAAAAAGCGTTTTTGTACTGGGCAATGTAACAATCATTTCTTCAGGACACAAGCACAAAACAAAACAGATAATAATAATAATAATAATAATAATAATAATAATAATAATAATAATAATAATAATAATAATAATAATAAATAAATAAATAAATTAATAATAATAATAATAATAATAATAATAATAATAATAATAATAATAATAATAATAATAATAATAATAATAACAACAACAACAACAAAACTACTACTACTACTACTACTACTACTACTACTACTACTACTACTACCAATACTAATTTTATCCAAACTCGACAATAATCAAAAGTCACATAATATTGAAACTGTCTTTAGGTTTTCTCAGGCTGCACGACTTGGGGTGGGTGGAAGAGTTGTGCGGTGAGAGGTGGGATGGGGGGAGAGGGGAGAGAGAGAGGAATAACATTTATGTACCTTTGTATTATCTTTTTGTTCATTTCTGTATCTTGCAGCCCAGAAGAAGGCGGAGGGTACCAACCATTGTAGTTCCCTCCGGGTCTGCCTTTGAACAATTTGAGGTTGTTCCATCGCAGAGCGGATCTATAGACCCACAATACATACGTATAGAAACATACACATTAGCGTACATACGTATAGAAACATACACATTAGCGTACATACGTATATAAACATACACATTAGCGTACATAGGTATATAAACATACACATTAACATACCTACGGACCAAAATACATACATACACATGGAAAAATAGTCTAAAATCACTTTGGTGAATATACTTCAAATGAAATAAACAAACACTACAAATTAACATAGGTCTACACATACACCGACACAAACATACGCACATGCCTTCATACAAACTTACACATAAACAATTACTGGGTCTTATTAAGCTATTCCTGTATAAGAATTGTCCAAATTACCAAACACACAAACAATGATCCGCTCTCATAAAATTACATTGAGAAACGATTCAACATTTGGCCAGTGGGCTACTTTACACCCATGCTATATTGTGGTGGTTTTATTTAAGGTGCGATACATGTACAAAAACCACCGTCTGTTAAACATAGGAATAGGTATCCTCGTTTTAGGAAATGGAACTGGATTGTCCATAACCTTCAGGATTCACAAGCAGTAATACAGTTGTCGTATTCGTATTCTGACTTCTAATTTAAGAATTTTTTTTGCGTGTAACCGAGATTGAACCTAAACATTCTTTTACCAGATGATGATGGGGATGGTGATGATGAAGAAGAAGATGATGTTTTTGCTGCTGTGGTGGTGGTGATGGTTTTGATGGTGATTATGATGATGACTGCTTTGTGATTGATGACATTAACGCTGTTGCTACTGCTGCTGAGTATGATTATGACGGCAACGACGACGACGATTTTGTTATTGATGATGATGATGATGATGATGATGATGATGATGATGATGGTGGTGGTGATGGTATTGTTGCTGTTTCTGGTGACGAAGATGATGATTACCGTCTGTTCTTGTCGTCGATGTTGTAGACGAACTCTGTGCGTGGGGAGGGTTGGAGAGCGGGCAGGGCTGACCACATAGATATACCGTCAAGGCCAGGAGGCACCGTCCCTCCAGCTGCCTCCACAAGGGTCGGGTACCAGTCCACAGCATGGACCATACCTGACATTGGCAATACACCAGTGTTCCTATACATTGGCAATACACCAGTGTTCCTATACATTGGCAATATACGAGTGTTCCTATACATTGGCAATACACCAGTGTTCCTATACATTGGCAATATACGAGTGTTCCTATACATTGCACATTAACCAAGGATTGGACATTGGCAATACACGAGTGTTCCTATTCATTGCACATTAACCAAGGATTGGACATTGGCAATACACGAGTGTTCCTATTCATTGCACATTAACCAAGGATTGGACATTGGCAATACACGAGTGTTCCTATTCATTGCACATTAACCAAGGATTGGACATTGGCAATACACGAGTGTTCCTATTCATTGCACATTAACCAAGGATTGGACATTGGCAATACACGAGTGTTCCTATTCATTGCACATTAACCAAGGATTGGACATTGGCAATACACGAGTGTTCCTATTCATTGCACATTAACCAAGGATTGGACATTGGCAATACACGAGTGTTCCTATTCATTGCACATTAACCAAGGATTGGACATTGGCAATACACGAGTGTTCCTATACATTGCACATTATCCAAGGATTGGACATACGCGCAAAGACGTTAAACATTATAAACAAAATGAAACAGAGGCTTTCAGCAAGGTAGCAAGCAAGGTAGCAAGCCAGTCAACAAGAAGCCCAGCAAAAGGCCAACTACGCGCTGAATCTGCAAACAAAATAATTAGACAAGCAACATGGAGACCATGTATTTGGAATAGGTGCTTTCCCTATTATACTGGCATTTCTATAAGTTTGTTTACTTTGAGTGCGTGACACGATATTTTTTAACTGACCAACTTTGACCACGCCCCATCGACAGATCCTTTTAATATTCACAGCGAGTGTTGATCCACTGAAAAAAATAAGCTTACGACTCCACACCCACCACCCTTCCCCCCGCCCAAAAAAACGAAAAATACCTCTTTCGACAGTATAATTATGTTTTAAATGAAGTATTTTAATGTTTTGTGCGTATTAATAGCAACAGCTAGTCAACATTCTGGAGCTAAGAATAACATCTACCAAAGCCGGTAACAGACAGAACCTGTAAGAACCATTGCTCGTAAGGGTTTTCCTCTGAGGTTGATAGAATAGGCTGTACCTTAACCTGACACCCAAAGACACGCACTTCAAGGTGCGTGCTTCACTCACAAATAGAATCAACGGTCACACGGCTAACAAACAAGGGAAATAACTCTCCTGTCAGAATCAAACTGGAAATGTCAAACTTTAGCGGTTGGTCTGAGGAACGAAGCCCACGTTATGATGATGATGATGATGATGATGATGATGATGATGATGATGATGATGATGATGATAATAAGTGATGATGGTGATGATGATACTGATGATGATGGAGGTAATACACATTGCTGCGATCGGTAGAAAGTATCGCCAAAACTCCCGCTAGCAGCAGGTGAAAGTATTCCCTCCATCCCTTCAAAGTATACTTTGGGCTCGCTGCTAGCCGCGGATGCGAACCGCAGTACTGTTTAAAAGTGGCGGAAAGAGCGGAATATTGCTACAAGGGTTCGGGTAAGGGTTAGTTGTAGATCTATCCCTAGCCCTTGCCCTAACCCTTTTCTCTACCAAAATGCTATTTTTCCGTATCCGGCGTCAATAAACGGTATGAAATGATTCTCAAACGGTTCGTAAAAGACAGCTGACCTAGAAACAAATACAGCGTGACCTGATTCGTCGCCTAGAGGAGAAGAAACTTACTTTTCCGTTTATAGTCTTTCTGCGACACTGTAACTGAGCAGGCTGCTAACCTCGCCAAAGTATCCCTTCAAGGGACAAGGGACATACTTTGGCCTGCTGCGCAGCGTGTGCCTGGAGTATACTTTCTTTCAATCGTAGCTATGTGCAATGGGTGGATGATGATGATGATGATGATGGTGGTGATGATGATGATGATGATGATGATGGTGATGACGATGATGATGATGATGATGATGATGATGATGATGATGATGATGATGATGATGATGGTGATGATGATGATGATGATGATGACGATGATGATGATGATGATGATGATGATGATGATGATGATGATGATGATGATGATGATGAAGCCCACTTTATCATTATTGAAGGTAATAACAATGCCAACACTAGGGTAAACCCGTGTTCGCCAAAAGTAATGAAAGCATTGGACTTGGGACCTTTAAAGGAAAGGTCTCTTGTTTCAATCATAGTCTTTCGTTTGTAGCGCTTTTGACCAGCGCTGTTCCACTGTTAGAACCAAATGCAGCTTTGTACCAAAGTCGATCGAACTTCTGAATAAGTATAAATAATCTGGGACGGTGTGTGTGGAGGTGTAGGTGTATGCGTGTGTGTAAGAAAAAGAGAGTGCCTTTATTTTTACTATTTCTTTTAATCACTTTAATCATTTGTCGCCTGTGCAGTAGGTGCTCATTTGTGCAATGACAGCTGTTATGTAGGTTTGTAAAATATAAGTCCTCCCTTCTTTGCTTGTGTAGTTATCTCTGTGATTAGAATTGTTTTGTATGATCTTATATTCATGTAAAAATACAACATGAATGTCCTTTTCCTTTAAGGTAATTCACTTTTTAACCTGTTATCTGTACATTAATATAAGCGAGAAGGAAAATGATATATAGACGTCCAGTAAGAATGTGAAGTGCCAAATGTGTAGGGCACAGGGGTTATGTTTTCTTTTTATTGATTGATGACTTCCTTTAACTGCCTGCAAAACAGGTCTTAATTTCTCAGAGTGAGATAATAAAGTTTTCTTGTATCTTGTATCTTGTATCTTGTAGGTCAAGAACTGCTCAGGGTATGGTCGATACAGGACTTTTAAAGATCCTGACGCTCATGTCCTAGACGGGTGAGTGCCGGTGACAAGAAAACACCCAGCATGCACCTAGGTCCTTCTCCCTCATCTCTGGCTGCCCAGGATTGTGCTCAGTTGTCCGGGCGTCAGACCATGCGCCCAAAGGCTGCGGGTGGGCGTCTCGGGCGGCTTGAGTTAGATCCTGTATCGGCCAGCGCCTTGAGCAGCTCTTGAGCTGGAAAAGCGCTATATAAGAACGATTAAATAAATAAATAACTCCAGTGGCCCGCGGTACCCACTAGCAGCCTTTGCAAAACATTGCCGTGCGTCGTAAACCATTCAGCCAGCGGGCTGTGTTTACAGTGTCACCCATAGGCCCAACCACAATAAGTACTTTGACTATTGTCCTTGCAAGCCAGGTACCTGTGATCAATCGAGAAGTACTGACCGTGAGCGTTTCTTCTTTCTACCTGCTTTTCACACAACGAAGGCAAAAACAGGTGCTGGCTGCTGAACATTGAAGAAGATTTTAGCGAAACACGTGTATTGACAATTTCTTTAACTTGGTATGTTTTGCTTCCTTTGGTTTGAAGCTCTGACTCGACTTCTAATATAGAACAACGTCTAAAACAAAGAACAATTACGCCATAAATAAATATAAAGACACCTCTCACCAGAATAAGTCTTCCCTCTGTCGCTCCTGGCCAGCTGTGGAGCGGAGAAGATGGTGAAAGACCGGGTACCTCCCTCCCATAGCGTGGCTTTCTTTCCCCTCAGCGGGTAGTTGTAGGCTCCCCCCTCTGTGGGCCCTCCATTGTCTGACATGAAGATGACAACAGTGTTGTCCAGTTCACCCTGAGACAATTCAGTTCCAAATCATTAACAAAGTCGTCATCGTCGTCAGACGCATCATCATCATCATCATCATCATCATCATCATCATCATCATCATCATCATCATCATCATCATCATCATCATCATCATCATCATCATCATCATTTATTTATTGATTTAAAAAATATTGAAGAACCCCCATCTTTACAAGCCAATCAACAATCCATTTTTTTCTTATATAGCGCGCGCATTACCTGCTCAAAGAGCTGCTCACAGGACCTAACTCCAGCTGCCCGACCCACCAACTTTCTGCCTTCATCTGATACCCCAATCAATCCAACACGACAATCCAACCCACTAACTTTCTGCCTTCATCTGATACCCCAATCAATCCAACACGACAATCCAACCCACCAACTTTCTGCCTTCATCTGATACCCCAATCAATCCAACACGACAATCCAACCCATCAAAACAACAGGTTGCATTCATACAATCACCAACAGACACGGACACCGACGGACGCAGCGACCATCTGACTGACAAAAAAGGTGATGGACTGACCGACACGATTATTCAATGACTCCATCAACCACTATCCAAGCTATTGATCGACCAACTGCATAGATTGTGAGAAAATCATAACTTGTACTCCTCTCTCGTCAGTGAAGTTGTGATTGATTGATTGATTGATTGTTGCTTTAAGTCCAGCGGACTCTTCCGAGCCAAATCAGGACCGGACAACCCCCGATCCGCATAAAAGATCTGCTGAAACAACCCTAGTGGGAAAATTGAATGCCCTCCACCGGCCAGTCACTTTACAATAAAGACATCCCACGCAGGGGACGGCTTATGCTTTACCCCAACTACTCGAACCCCCGGTTACAAAAACAAAATAGAATACAAACATCATTATAAATTATCAACAAAACATATACATATAAAATGCCTATATTGCTAAATAATAACATCATAGGAAGCCCTAGTGACCACCCGGCAGAAAGCGTCCAACACTCCCAAGCTGATCCAACAGACCTCATACACAAACAAGGAGTCTTGTCCAGGAAGAGTTTCCAAGAAAAAAGGTAGGTCATTGATCTAGCGAAGAAGAAGATAGTATAGCAGAGTGATAGGACAGAGCAGGAATGGGAAAGAGTAAATGAGGAAGACAGCGACAGTGGGAATTTAAAGCACTAAATTTCCAGAAAGTGGGGATATTATTTATACTGAAACCCCCGGCACCCCAACGGGGGTACTGTTGCCGCAGTGAATTGGTCATGCCTACAAAGTCAAGACAGGTTTTCAACTGGGGCTTTCACTTTTCCCTTTATAGGTTAGAACAATCTACAGTGGCAAGATTGCTCATGACCCCAAGTTACTGATGCACTAGTTATAATAACTTGCATAGTAAGTCTATTAGGTACTATATTGCAGATTGACAGAAAGAGACAGACAGAGAGACAAAGACAAACAGAGAGACCATCAGGTGGACAGACAAACATGCATGCAACCAGACGGACAGATAGACTGACCGGAAACCACCGAACTTGCCTCCTCACGCAGTGTCTCGGTGATGTTGCCGATACTCTCGTCCAACGCGGCCACCATAGCGCAGTGGATACGTCGTTTTTCATCCGTCACGTGACTGCAGTAGTTATCAATGTAACTCTGCTTAACTTCGAACGGCGCATGCGCGTTCTGGTAGGCCAGATACAGGAAGAAGGGTGTGTTACTTGCGTTGCCATGACGACCGTGCTCACGGATGATGCGCTGCGCCCGCGCAGTGTGAAGTTCGGTATTGTAGTGCCCCCTGGCGGACCATACGACTTCGTCTTGATCCCGGAAGTCGTAAGTGTGGGGGTTGTATCCTTTAAAACAACAATTGAGGGAACTGTAATGTCAGGCTGTCAAACAATTAGTTAGTCTACTTATCATGTGGACGTACAGCTCAAAGCGATGTTGAAAATAACGAAGAAACCTCGCGACCCTTGCATTATTAACCCACGGATCTATTGCCTCCACGCGTTTTTATTTTATTTTACCACGTTACATATTGATATCATACCTGTCAAGGGGTTTTCGGGATGTGGTGTAGCAATTTAACAGAAAAACCATAGCAAATGGAGGTTTGGTGTAGCACTAATGTGAATCACGCGATTCGCAACAAAACTGGAAACTTCTGCATCCAATATAAACACACACATCCAATGCGTTTACAAATTTATTGTAAAATCTTGTTAATGCACAACACTTTAGCTATTACCATTATCATTATAAAAATTTTCATGTACGTTTTTCAAAATAAAAGTGAAAATGCCAAAACAAAAACATACAGACAGAAAATAAGCTAGGCAATCATAAAAAAATAACAAAAAAAAACAAGGGAGACAATCACTGACACAGAAAAAGCAGATGAACTTTTTTCCCCCAAACAAATTTGCTTATTCACAAAACATGTTTTACAATGCCAAGAAAAGAACTACACACACAGTATTAGCATTGCACAAAAGCTTATACCAATTAATTTAATAAAAATATAACTAAATGGCAGCTGATATAATATGAAAGTAATCAAAGAGAAATGGTCGTAGACTGAAGTTCTGAACGAACACGTGTTGCGGAAGTGCGGTGTTTTTACTAAGTGTCTTTAAACCGGACTCGACCGGAACAGACTACTTTCGCGCGAAAACCCCCTTGGTTAAAAAATATTATCGTCACTTTTCAAAAATTGCGTAGCAGCTTTGTGATACGCCGTAGCAATGGGAAAATGTTTAAAATGCGTAGCGCTACGCAAAAATCCGTAGCACTTGACAAGTATGTGATATGAGAAGTAAAACGTTGATCACTGAATGCACCTACAAACCTTAACCATCAAGTATCAACTGTGTGCACAAGATATCCCAACAAATACTCCCACAAAATACACGTTTCTTCCAATCAATCAGCACGATCGGCGTGTTTTTGCTGTGAAGTAAATCTGTTTTAATGTCCAGTTTTGCTATGAAGCAAATCTGTGATATTATCACAACACGATGACAATAGGAATCAGAACATCTGTAATTATGCGTTATCTGAGCAAAGTTAGGTATGGGTACGCGGACGGCCGAGCGAATGGTAGCTTCCCATTGCAACATAGCAATGATCAGTGACGCTGTGGCACCCCCACCCCCCACCACCACACTCTTTCCTCTAGCTTTCCAAACAAAATCGGTAACAACAGTTTTACAGAACAAAACTTGTAAACATAACCCCTGACAATAATGAAAGAGCAAAACAATGTCGCAGACGCCTACCAACATCGGAATGGTTGAAGTATCCTTGCGCACCGCTGTAGAAGCCGTAGAAGGTGTCGAACCCGCGACGCAACGGAGTGAGAGACCAGTCGCAGAAACCAAGGTGCCATTTGCCGATCATGTGAGTCCGGTATCCCAGAGTTCTCATCGTCGCCGGAAGTAGCGTCAAAGTCTCGTTTAACCACGCCTTCCGGAGTCGTGAGACGCCGTTGACTTGCATTCCGTAGGTGAACGGGTATCTGCACAAAGAAAATTTGGATCTTGGACTTGAATTTAGATTTTGAAACAAATTTAAATCAAATTGGCTCATGTACTAACTCCATCCTCTTTGGCGGAAACTAACTAAACCAGACGATAATTCTCAATATCCACATACGATCTGGAAATACAACATTTCGTACCCTAGCGGTGCTTCTCTTTGATGACGATCCGCTACCGTCCACGCATTTCGATAAGTAGCCTTAAATATTCCAGTATTATTGCGCTGCTGCTAGTACAAAGAGGTGAAAGGATGTCAGCAAGTTTAACTACCTGCCTGTCAGCAGAGCGGAACGGGTTGGCACACAAGTAGGTAGCACGTACGACTGATTCAGAAACAACCCCTTGGCGGCCATCCTTTGAAGGTTCGGGGTTCGCATCTCTAGATCGTGCCTTTGAGGATCTGCCCAGCCCAAGTCGTCTGCCAGCATCAAGATGATGTTAGGCTGTTGAGGTCGACGCTGCGCCTGCGTCAACTGTGACGCCAGTGCCAACGTCATAACTAAACCCACCGTCGTCATCCAACGCCACGATAACGCCATGTTGGAGTGGTGTGGTGTTTGTTACGTCTCTTCCTGGAATCACAATGTGTTTCTTTCGTCATGCAATGAAGGGGAAAAATTAATTTCTGCGTATATTGTAAACATCAATGTGTGTGTGTCACATTAAAATAGGAAGCTTCTGACAAGACATACCATAGGAACTCCCTCAACTATAATGTCCTAGTTGTGGGGCGGTTTGGAAAGAACCTCACCTTTATTTTTCGCTCCTACCGGTATTATGCACTGATTATGTACCTCTCCTATCCTATCCTAATATTTCTATCCTATCCCGTAACTCGAAAGTCGTTGGGGCAGCACAGATGATCGTTTAACAAGCGTACTCCATCCTTCTCTGTCCTCAGCAACCCTTATGGCTTCGCTCAGTGTCAATCAAGTCCATTCTCGAATGTCCTCCCACCCTTTTTACCGTTTCCTTCTTCTTCTGCCTCCTTGCACTGTGCCTTGCAGGATGGTCTTTGCAAGTCGTGGTGCTCTTGGAACGTGGCCATACCATCGGAGTTTCCGTTTCTTCACCACTGTGAGCATGTCATCGTGTTGTCCAATGGCTTGTGTGATGGTCTGTCGGACTTCATCGTTGGTGATGCGCTGGGTATAGGAAATGCCCAGAAGTTTTCTGTAGCACCTCATCTCCATGCTTTGTATACTTCGTTGTAGATCTGCTGTGTCCGACATCCCAGAGTTCTCATCGTCGCCTGAAGTAGCGTTAAAGTCTCGTTTAACCACGCTTTCCGGAGTCGTGAGACACCATTGACTTGCATTCCGTAGGTGAACGGGTATCTGCACAAAGAACATTTGGATAAATAAATAAACATTTGGATGTTGTTTGGATAAATAAATAAACATATGAATGTTGACTTGGAGAGCCTATGGAATGGAAAAAAGTGCCGAGAAGACCAAAATGATGACCAACAACACCAATGGCATCAACACGGAAAGCAAAGTCCAAGGCCAACCCCTCAACATCGTGCATAGCTTCAAATATTTAGGCGCCATTGTATTAGACAATGGGTCCCGACAGGAAGCCCTCCCTAGGATGGCACAAACAACTGCTGCCCTGACAAGGTTGAAGCCCATTTGGAAAGACAGGACTATCAATCTACACTCCAAGGTAAGGCTGCTGCGCTCCCTTGGGACCTTCATCTTCTTATACGCTTGCGAAACATGGACCCTCATTGAGACAGGGGACTGTCAGTACAATGACATCGGACACGGCCCCACGACAACTTGTTACGATGAATCAGTCAATGTGAACAGCCAGTGTAAGTGTTATATGTTCAAACCCCAGTTTGAGGACTCGCGCCATCTGGTTTTTTGGTTATCTCGGTCACAGGCATGACCAAGATTGTCCATAATGTTAAACTCCACTGAAAGAACAAGCACTGACTGAGACCGTATCTCTCTCTCTCTCTCTCTCTCTCTCTCTCTCTCTCTCTCTCTCTCTCTCTCTCTCTCTCTCTCTCTCTCTCTGAAAACTGAGAGAAGGATGGGACTGGCGTGTTCATTTCGCCACGTAATGTACTTCCCACAGAGTCAAGTATTCCCGGTCCAAAATGGTAGAGCGTTCGCCTGGCACACCGATGACCCAGGTTCGAATCCCGAAGTGGGCAAAATAAAAAGTGGCAATTTGTCACTGTCCATTTTAGCATTATGATTGCTCTGGTGGTTCAGTGTTGATTTAGGTTCATACCCCTTGTTCCCTGGGATGGTTATCCCCGTCTGCCATATTGCCAATGGTGGGTGTAGAACCTCAATGTTCAATGTTCATGTAATTACTGGAGGGCGACTTCGTGGTCTGTGAAGTATGAAATACTTGTAAGACAGTCACGCAGTTGGGCAGTTCGATACTGGAAAAGGAAGAATTAATTGTATCTTTTTGTTCTTCTTCTTCTTCTTCTTCTTCTTCTTCTTCTTCTTCTTCTTCTTCTTCTTCTTCTTCTTCTTCTTCTTCTTCTTCTTCTTCTTCTTTTCCCAAACAGTAGACTATAACTTCATGCTAAGCTGAAAAAATCAATCAATATTTCATTTATTGTCTATTCACACATTCAGGTGATATTAGACATTAATTAAGAACAACAACAATATAAATAAAATCACAATTAAGAAAACTTGTAAAAATATGGATTGAAAGGGGAAGGAAGGATTTAACACCAAACTATAAAAATCTACCAATAGGTGTCATTGCAATAATTTTCACACCTGCTGTTATCTGTGAATGATGTAATACATCATCTAAAGAATATCCCTATTCAGTCAAATGATGTCCTTGGTTTTCATACATTGCATTTAAAACTGGACATAACAAATAAAATATGGTAAACTACTATGTTAAGCTGAAGAATACAAATTAATACCCCAACTACTTGTTCAGAGTAAGCGAATGTTCATCAATCAATACGACGATAGCTTGTTTGGTATTTAAGATTTTGTAGTTAGAAGGTTCAGTACCATTGAAAAATTACAATTAATTGCGATATTTCTTTTCAATAACCAAATTAAGTAGTACATGTATATGGGATTTGTGACCATATGTTTATGTGTGTACAACTACTGTGTTAGTCAAATTAATTATATATGTGTCTTAGCTTACTTTTTATGTCATTATCTGATTGATTTTAGTCGCAGTTATAGTTTTTTTAAGTTTTTAAAAAGTAAACTGTTAAGCGCTTAGAGCTAGATTAATAGGTAAGCGCTATATAAAAAGGCCTGTAATAAAAAAAAAAAAAAAAAAAGAATAATATGTTTCTCCCTCTGTCTCTTTTCTTCACGCCCTTTTATCATCTCACAACATTCTTCCTCATCTTCCTTCTCCTCCTCATCATCACTCATCACCTTCTTCTTATTATCCTGGAGTAGGGGAACTAGGAAGGCGGACTATAGATTCTAAGCAATTATGAAAAAAGGGAAGACAGCAGCGGGTTAGGGTATTCTGTAAAGGGAACATACTCATGCCTGCATTGAAAAACCAGAGTCTATGCGATGAACTAAGTTACTTCCCTTGCTCCAGGAAACGCCCGAAGGCTGATGATGGATTATATAAGCCAGCGCTAAATAACAACAAAGACAAACAAACAAATAAAAAAACTACGATTATATAGATAGAACATTTGGCAACTGAGAATCCCCCTCAAAGAGAATTTGCAATGAAATATATGTGCAAAATCCACTGATAGACGTGTAGACTACCTCTAACAACTACATAACTAGAAGAAACAAAAAAAAAGAAACTCTCTCTCTCTCTTTCTCTCTCTCTCTCTCTCTCTCTCTCTCTCTCTCTCTCTCTCTCTCTCTCTCTCTCTCTCTCTCTCTCTCTCTCTCTCTCTCTCTCTCTCTCTCTCCTGGTGTGCGTTGAGCAATAGAGGGGAAGTAATTAACATAAATCGAAATTACATTGTTAAAAGTCGTTTGAACCCATCTAGCAATTTCATGTAATGGTAAGATTTCCGGTGTTGTGACCCTATTTTAATTTTTTTATGGCCCAAACTAAAATTGTTGAATAAACTGGAGACTGCGCAGTGTAATTAAGCAAATATCCGAGTGCATCCATTGATAAGTTTCATCATGTAATCATCTGCTCCAACATATTCAGAATTCAGTTGCTCGTCTGGTTCTCAGAAAGAAGAAATCTGATCATATTACACCCCTCAAGCATTCTCTTTACTGGCTTCCTGTATCTCGTAGGATTACCTACAAAGTCTTTACTTTCTATTACAAATGCGTCCATGGATTACCCCATTTTTTTCTTTCACCCAGAACATTCACTGCTAAAAGCCATCTAGAAATCTTCGTTCTTCCTCTGACACCCTCATGCTACAAATACCCTGCCACAAACTCTTCTCGGCAAGCGGTCGATCCTTCTCAGTGCTTGGTCCTTCAACTTGGAACTCTTTTTCACTCTCTCTTCGCAGCTCTCCGAACAGAGCCACTTTCAAGTCCAAATTGAAGGTTCATCTCTTCCTTAAAAATGTCTGATACCGTCTCCCATCACAATTGTCATTCCTTCTTTTCTGATTCAGGTCACCGCCGTCACACCGCACGCCCCCAACCCCCTCACTCCTTAGCTGCTCTCCTTCTCCACCTCCATCTCTCGTCTTTTATATTTTACTTGTAATTATTATTTTTTTATGTTTGTAATATGTCTTTGAATAATTTATTAGTGCCTTGGTTTTGTTTGATTTTTTTTTCCCGTATGTATTTCGATGTTAACTTTAAGTATGAATGCGTGCGAACTGCGCTTTGAACTGATGTCATTAGGAAAGAGCGCTATATAAATACCCTTATTATTATTATTATTATTATTATTATTATTATTATTATTATTATTATTATTATTATTATTATTATTATTATTATTATTAGACTTATGATAATGATGATGATGATGATGATGATGATGATGATGATGATGATGATGATGATGATGAAAGTATGGGATACATTAGTTATGACGAATTGCGCAATGAGTACTTCTTTCGTAAGAACGCAGTACAAAAAACGTTACTTGAATGTTTGGGAAAGCCGGAATTGTCGGCATTGTGACGATATTTTAATGTCTGGTGCTTGTGTCCGTCCCTACATAAAATTGTTAAATACACTGAGGACTCGGTAGTGTATGTAGGCAAATGTTCTACTAAATCCATTGATCAGTTTAAAAGATATTGGTCTTGCAGTTTACAATAAAGGTACGTGCAAAACAGCTGTCGTGGGGTCGAATATTATTATAAATTGCGAAATGTGTTGCATCAAAACTGTATATTATATGAAGTTTGTTTTACACCTAACGCACTAATGGAATTATCTTTTCTTTGCGTGATATGGGCAATGTTTTGCCCACGACTGGTAAATAAAGGTACAGAAATCTACATCCTAATAACTTTTTAAAAATTAAAGTAAACTGTGATTATTTACAATGGTTTTATTATTATCTACACCATGGACCCAGTCGCTTGTCATCACTCTTCCCAAAAAAGGTCATCTTCAGGAATGTGAAAATTACCGCACCATCAGCATCATCAGCCATCCCAGCAAGGTCATCATGAAAATAATACTCAACAGGTTGAAACCCCAAGCTGAACAAATCATAGCTCAAGAACAAGCAGGATTCAGGGCAGGGCGAAGTACCACTGAACAGATTTTCAACCTCAGAATAATCTGCGAGAAATACCTACAGCACCAACAACATCTATATCATGTGTTCGTAGACTTCAAAAAGGCGTTTGACCGAGTCTGGCATGCAGCTCTGTGGGCAACCATGAGAGTGTACAACATCAGCCCTAAAATTATTGAAGTCATCAAAAGCCTGTATGACAAGGCTACCAGTGCAGTCCTCCACAAAAGCGCCATCGGAAACTGGTTCAAAACAACAATCGGTGTGCGTCAGGGATGCCTACTCTCTCCAATACTCTTCAACATCTTCCTAGAGCTCATCATGTCAGATGCCCTTGCAGACCACGAAGGCACAGTCAGCATAGGGGGAAGAGCAATCTCCAACCTCCGTTTTGAGGATAACATTGATGGATTGGTCGGAGAGGAACAAGAACTTGAACAGCTGGTACAGAGGCTTGACACCACCTCCTGAGCCTATAGAATGGAAATAAGTGCAGAGAAGACCAAAATGATGACCAACAACATCAATGGCATCAACACGGACATCAAAGTCCACGGCCAATCCCTCAACACAGTGCATAGCTTCAAATATTTAGGAGCCATTGTATCAGACAATGGGTCCCGACAGGAAGTTCTCTCCAGAATCGCACAAACAACTGCTGCCCTCAGTCTATATTCCAAGGTAAGGCTGCTGCGCTCCCTTGTCATCTCCATCTTCCTATATGCTTGCGAAACATGGACACTCACAGCAGATCTCCAACGAAGAATACAAAGCATGGAGATGAGGTGCTACAGAAGACTTCTGGGCATTTCCTATACCAGCACATCACCAACGACGAAGTCCGACAGACCATCACACAAGCCATTGGACAACACGATGACCTGCTCGCAGTGGTGAAAAAACAGAAACTCTGATGGTATTACCACGTCACCAGATTATCAGGTCTTGCAAAGACCATCCTGCAAGGCACAGTGCAAGGAGGCCGAAAAAGAGGTTGGAGGACACCATTCGAGAATGGACTGGTTTGACACTGAGCGAAACAATCAGGGTTGCTGAGGACATGGAAAGATGGAGTACGCTGGTTAAGCGATCATCTGTGGTGCCCCTACGACCTCCGAGTTATGGGATAGGATAGGATAGGATAGGATAGGATAGGATAGGATAGGATAGGATAGGAAACTGTAATTATTTACAATGCACCGGTGTGTTCCGTGTGTTATTCCTAGGGCGTTGATAAACGTTTGAGCGAAATATTGCAACAAACAAGAAATTTACAGATAAAAATGTGAAGCACTGTGAAGTTTTCTACCCACAACAATGAAGGGCGCATATGCTTCAGCAGGTTCGGGCACTCGTTGTGTTGGTCTAGAATCATCAAGGTATCAATTTTAACCACTGAAAGGTCAACAACAGTGTTTTTGACTGTCGTGTTGAAAAGCTTCTGTTACTGGCAGACTATAACTGGGTTTGGGCATTGTCAAAAACGGATTCTTAGTTTAGAGATTGTCATTGAGGAAGATAATTCTTATGTTCATATATTCTGCATGATTTTCAAACACACACACACACACGCACACACATTCACAAATAAACACCGTCACGCACACAAACACATAATTGACAATTTATTCAGAATTTTCGACATAGCATTATTATACATAATTACCCACACGTCATCTCATTGAGATATAACATTGAAACCAACAGGCGCATGAAGCAAATTAACTCACGCACTCTGTTGGTGCATGGGAGTGCTCTTGTAGTGCATGGGAGTGTTTTACGGGGAGTGCTGTATCCGGGAGGGGCTGTTTTCTGGCCAAATTGGAAGTAAATGGGTTAGGGTCAGATTTTGGAGCCGCAATATGATAGGTCTACGTTTTGACGGTGCAAGTTTGCCATGATGAATGCACGCTTGTTTGTATGTGTGTGTGTGTGCCTGCGTGTGTGTGTGAGTGAGTGTGTGTGTGTTATTTTCATTTATCCCTCGTAAAAGGACATAAAAATATTAGCCCTGCAAGGCGGGGAAGCGTGTTGTTAACGGAAACGGAAAACGATGCTTAACGTCCTATTGCATGAGCGTTAAGGACGATCACCACGTCGCCACCCTGACAACAATGACCCAGATTGCCGACTTATAGTGCCACGACACTCTTTACAGGTCACTGCCACTAACCTGCATAAAATGCCTGCCGACAATGTAGTCCTGCTCACCACCAAAAGCAGAAGACGAATGGTCAGGCGGGGAGAAAATATGTCGTGTCGCCTTGTCCTCCATTACCCAATGGCCGCACCAAAGGATTCTGCACAGCTAGACTAAGCAGCAAATGAACGGTAGACAATCTCTCCCGACCCGTGAACAGTCACCTCCCATTTAACCACAAATCTCACGGCTCAAATCGAACCATGTCCTCATGGCTTCCCAGTTCCAAACAGGTGTGTCTGGAACCGCCACTGTCTACGCCTAATCAGTCTCAATTTACTGACTTAACCACGGTTCAGCATCATCCTGATCCCGGGCGTTGCCTCACTGCCAGTGTCGAGGAGAACTTGCACAGCTCGGCCATTGATGCGAGCGCTTGTCGTGGGGCATTCGCCAATCAACTTTGCACTAGTTCATTCTCTACCATAAGATGAACATAAAGGCGAAGTTGTGAGAAGATTCCAGACTTGTTGCTGATGTTTTAGAGATTTTTTAAAATTTAGTCCGTCCTAGTCTAAAACAATAATAGTAACCCTCATTACCATGCCATCATATCATTGGAAGGAAAAGACGTTGTTCTTTTTTTGTCATTACTATTATCGTTTATAATTTTATTAAATTAAAGATTTATTCTGAGTTTAGAATCGTGACACCTTTAAGAGTAGCAGCCAAATCCCCCTTAAATCGCATTATTTTTTATTTTGTAGGAGATACGTCCGATATTGTTATATCAGTAGAAAGAGCGTATTATTGCGTTTACGTCACCAGATCATCAGGTCTTGCAAAGACCATCCTGCAAGGCACAGTGCAAGGAGGTAGAAGAAGAGGGAAACCAAAAAAGAGGTGGGAGGACAACATTCGAGAATGGACTGGTTTGACACTGAGCGAAACATCAGGGTTGCTGAGGACAGGGAAAGATGGAGTACGCTGGTTAAACGATCATCTGCGGTGCCCCTACGACCTCCGAGTTACGGGATAGGATAGGATAGGATATTATAGAAATTTACAAATTGGTCTAATTATAAAAATCCACAAATTCGGTTGAAACTAGAAAATCTAAAAGAAATAGATCGGGGTTCAGAAAATGGACGTCAGTGAATCTCTTTTAAAACGTGGATAGATGTTGCAACATTTTAAAGCAACGTTTGTCGAATTAAAAAACCACACGTTGCCTTAGCAACATATGCTTTGGCCACTAGCATAAGAATTAAGAGGAAAGATACGCCTACTGTTCTCGTAACCCTCGAAGGAAGCCATCTAATAAGGAGTAATTAAATCCAGGATCTTTGGGTTCATCATTTTGAAGCACAACTACTTTATCCATGTTTTGTACAGTAACCTTTCAATAAACAACAACTTCTTTTGTTTTCTAACCCCACGAAAATAAAACACAGCAACTCTCTAGGGTTAACCTACAGCAGCAAATTGAATTAACTTTCTGATTGTGGTAGCTCAATCCAAGATTCCGGTTCAGATATTTTTTTGTTACAAGGAGAAGAAGAAGAAGAAGAAGAAGAAGCATCGAGTCGCTAGTCGGTTAAAGAGAAAGCCACCACCATTACCCAAACATGTTTAACCCTCCATGATTATCCCATCATCGTAGGACATAAAATATGTATGGTTTGCACATTGTTTTGATTATTGGTAACCTGGAAAATATCTGTTGTGAGTACAAACATTTTGAATGGGTTGGGGTGGGGTGGGGTGGGGTGGGGTGGAGGATGGGATGGGGGTGGGAGGTTGGAGGAATAGCGTATCAGATCCCGTTCACTTTGAAAATGGCGCTTAATGCATTATTCACAAACTAGTTTCAGCTCTTCATTACTTTCATTATATATATCCTTCCTTATAATTATGTCCATTCTGCAAGCCATATCAATGCCGGAGATATCGATCGATCTGCGCAGATAATGGGAGCTGCTGCATAATTATGTTAGCTTAATCGATACTGACTCGGACGCAGCAAAGTAGCAGTCACTGTTTCACTCGCCAGCATAAATACACGCGCGTCGCAGCAACGACGATACAGGCAATATTGCAAATCACTGTGCTGTACATGTACTACCCCATTCAGCACCAGCATTGAGCAGCCCTCAAGTGTTCTCTGGCGGCCAAACGTTTTGATAGTGACTCACCACCGAAATGAAGAAATATTTCTTACAGGAAAAAAAAAAAAAACCACACATCGTTTTTCATTCCCAGTTTGATGCTGCAAACCCTGTGAAGCTAGTAATTGGATGAGTAACGTTGGGCAGCCATGAATGAGTAACATGCCAATGAAGACAGCACATAGAACTGGGTGCTTTCCTCGACACACCCTTTACAATCCTCACATCCGCGTGTAACGATGTTTTGAAAAGGGAATTGAAGTTCCAATAATTTCGCTAACCGGAGTGTTTACACCACGCCCTTGGTATTCCAAACAATCTAATGTAAAGAAGTGGATTCGTCTCCTTCATTGAAAGAAAAGGGTAGAATTTTCACAAAATAACCTCATCGTTGTACGGTTCAGAACTTAACTTAAGCTGGGAATTAATCGTTCAGTTAAAATCTACAATATAGTGCGCGAATGCTGCATGCGGATTTTCCTATATATATGTAAGGTTGCCTATGGTTTAGTAAGCAAGTACTAGTACAGAACAGCCATACACAACCTACGGCAGACGACCAAATGCGCGCACGACACACAAAGCACGTGTTACCTCCTGAAGTCGCTGCTGGTCCACTGTCTCTTTCGTAAAAAAAAATCCAAACAAATGACTTAACAGCACACGGATATCATTGAAGAAAGAGTATCCTCCCCTTTTGTAGTTCTTTCTCAGTTTGTGGTTCACAGTGACCCAGGGAACTCAACCACGTGCCACACTTGTCTGCTATCTGACGCAAACCTGCAGCAGACGACAGCAAAGCTGCTACATTACAGCGCTGCCCAAGTTATTCCTAGCATGACACGTGGCCTGCGCCGTGACTGAGCGGGCATTGAACTGCCTGTAGAAGGATGGTTGCGATGGCGTGGAATGTGGAGGAGGTTGGAATTGTATGAACTTTTAGAAGGGAAGAGGCGCGATTATAGTTGGTTAAGTGGTTGGCTGCCACTTGCTGTTCTTTTTATGAGGTATGTTTCTTGCTCGATCATTAAAACCCTAGCTTTACTGACCGAATTACTTGCTTGTAGGGTAAATGCACCCCTGGAACTGAATTCATTTACGTATCACTCAAGTCAGTACTGATGCTGGCAGGGATGGAGTGAACTGTATCAGCATAAGCACCCCGAGTGATCGGCTATCTCCCCTTCATCACTGAATAACTGTTGCTGGCTGACATATTTTATTCGATCATAAAACCTTCTAATCCTTAGTGTATTGCTCTCAAACTGTATATTTGTCGTCTGACAGGTTGCTCCAAATTGACAGAGCATCCGGGTTCTCTTTTTCTGTTTCTGAGTTATGAAACGGAAACTGCGATCAACAGAGCATCATGCCTTGCAAAGACCATCCTGCATGGCACGGTGCAAGGAGGCAGAAGAAGATGGAGACAGAAAAAGAGGTGGGAAGACAGTATCAGGCATGAAAGTGGTGGAAGACCAAAGAACAGGAAACGTTTTAGGGCCTGGAGAGCGCAAGCTTTAGACTCCTGCGTGCGAACATACAATCAAATACATAGCTAATTCACTTTAAATCTGCTATAAATACAGAAATCATAATAAACTAATTCATTCATGTTTCAAAATAAGCACATTATCTTACTCAAGTTAGGCATACACAAATACAAGTTGGAGCTGTGGTTGGGAGGGAGAGTGGGATGAGGATGGATCCGGGGGCATGCTCCCCAACTCCCCCCCCCCCCCCAAAAAAAAAAAAAATTGATGTGCACTATGGCGCATCTTTGGACTATTTCCATGAATTTACCAAGTTTTTTTTTCAAAGTACCGATTTAAATAAAAAACTTTTCTGTAATTAAAGATAATTTTAATCATTTAACTGAAGAAAAAACTGTACACTGTTTTGAACAGAGCAAACTTTCCGCTTGTGTTTAATTGATGTCTTACAGTGACTTTCAATGGCCACATATCCTCTGCTACAATATCGCCATTTCTTTTCACATGGCACGCAAAAGGCATCTCTTTGTGATGATATTCTGGGGAAGATACGTTTATCTTACTAGGGGGTAAGATTTATTGATAGATGGGCAATGTGCTACCACTATCGATCGTTCTTTTACCAGAATTCCTAAAGTAGTGTGAGAGACAGATCACGGCACTTTGGTCACATAAAATTTATATTTGTTCTCGGGAATATTAGTATCATTTGGCTCAACTTGAGAACCGTTAATTACTAATCAAAAGACTAGATTATTATGTCTCGAGAGAAGAAAACTAATAGCTACACAACAATACAAATAGAATGACACCAGTCGTATGTATGTAATTTCACTTTTTATATATTCAACACAAACTTCAACATTTCTGCATTAATCGGTAAATTAATAAGTAATATAGTTCCAAGTGCTGGGAAAATGTTTTAACAGGTTTCTTTCGTCATTTGCTACCTGCGGTTACGATTTTCACTGTTCGTACGTTTCTAATGTTCTAGTTTCTCGAGGGTATGACTCAGTTTTTGTGGGTGACTTAGCTAAGGTAAGTCGGGTCGCTCTTGAAGCTGTGGGGTTTGGACGTGGTCAGGTAGAATCGTGGTAGTTCTCCTTGGTTCCACGGGAGCGACGGTCAGGCGTTCGTCTCCACAAACGTGATCCCAGGTCCGACCTGTAAAAGTCGGAGCTCTGGCTACAGTATTCTCGTTAGCTATAAGTGTGCGGTCCTCTCTGCAAAGTGTCTATAGCATCAGACACCTGTAGGGTTCCCATATGCACAATTCAATTCGAATCTTAAGGCTAAGGTACATCAAACCACATGCATACTGTCTCAGAAACAATAATCTGTTTCTGTAACTATATATCAAGAACATATTATTTATACATGGCAGTCAATATACACTAAACATACACATATCAAAACTATTAGTGTTATCTTACTTGTAGACTCTGGGACTCGTGAAATCGTCTTTTACGTCTCTAGCACCCTCTTGATGAGATGGAGATAGACGAACACTGCAGTTTGTTCCTTTTGGTAGACCCACACAGCTGAGCAGTTCTTTTGCGACTGATCAGTTGAGATTTGGTCCCCAAAGGTATGCAAAAGTTCCCAATAGTCTTCTGACCAATCGTTTTTAGCTCTCGTTTTCGTTAATCTCGCATCTACAGAATTATGGTTCTAATTTGAATAGTTCCTCCCCTTCTCTCTTGTCACTGGGCACGCATAATCACTTTTCAAGTGGAGTATCAGGGATAGAGTGAAGAACAGATGCAATAACGATAAGCGGTGTCTGCCCAATACGGGTGACATCATCTTGGTAACTTTTGGCTGGAGTGAGCTACTTAGTGTCTCATGGTGCAGTAAGTTAGTTAATCGAAGACAACGCTATGGTTAGTTTTTTACTAAAGTATGCTATTTAACATTCTTGGTCGCCATGCCTGTTGATGGTATCGGTAGCTATTGGCGGTGTGACTGTCTCAAGGAAGTTAATTTGCCATGTGTGGGCTGCTTGTTAGCTAACTGTTGTATTACCGTCCAGTTTCGTTCGATGGTATCTCTGTTTCGCTAAGCTAATTTCCTACATGTTTGTCGTCAATATTTCTGCTGTTACATAGGCCCCCCAAAAACTATTCTTACACGTAGGTAAGAATTGGTACTGAAATGGTGGCGCAAATATGTACATGCATTATTTACATAGAGTACTGGGGAAGAGGTCACTGGGGTACAAAGCTGGGTGCATCCACCCGCAACTGTGAGGGGTTGGAAGCAAGGTTAGGTTTGTCTACAGTGGGCACGGGGTATCTGCTGAGGTAGTCAGCTCCGTGGTTACTCTTTCCGGGTATGTATTCTACATGAAATGAGTAGGGCTGTAGCAAGAGTGACCAACGCATGAATCTGGCGTTGAGTTTCTGCGATGACGCAAGGAAGGTTAAGGGTTGGTGATCGCACTGCACCTTGAAATGAACGCCATACAAATACATCTGGAATTTCTGGATGGCCCAGACCAATGCCAAACATTCTTTTTCTACTGTTGCGTAATTGTGTTCAGCTTTGTTTAATTTCCGGCTGGCATACGCGACTGGCAGGAGAAGTGTAGGGTCATTGGGGTCAGATTGTAGTAGGGTTGCTCCTAAACCTTGATTACTTGCATCTGTGCGTAACACGAATGGTTGGGTTGCATCGGGTAACTTCAGGATGGGTTGTGAGGTGAGTCTAGCTTTCAGGGTTTGGAACGCATCTTCGCACTCGGCATTCCATTCTACTTTCTCGGGCGCTTTCTTCTTGGTTAGATCGGACAATGGCGCGGCGATGGAATTGAAGTTTGCAACGAATTTCTGATAGTAGCCACATAGGCCTAGAAACGATTGCACATCCTTTTTGTTTATCGGGCGCGGTGCCTTGTTCATTTTCGCGATGTTCTTGTCTTCCGGAAGAAGACTGCCGTGTCTGAGTGTGTGACCGAGAAACTCTATCTCTTCGTAGCCTAGCAGGCACTTTGTCGGTCGGGCTGTTAGTCCGGTTTCCCTAAGTCGCTGAAGAACGGTAGAGAGAAGTCTTAAATGGTCATCCCAGGTGTGGGTCGCGATTAAGATATCGTCCATAAAGTGATGGAGTTCTTCTTCTTGAATGGGCGCGAGAAGCTGTTTCATCATGCGTGAGAAAATGCTTGGTGCGTTGTTCAGTCCAAACGGTAAGACATTGAACTCATAGTGGCCATCAGCTGTACTGAAGGCTAGATACGGTCTTAGGTGCTCTGGCACCGGTATCTGATAGTACCCTTTGCTTAGGTCTATTCGCGAAAAGTATTTTGCGTTATGCAATTTCGCGAACAGCTGTGCTGTGTCTGGTAGCGGTTCGGCTTGGAATTCCGTCACGGCATTGAGTCGGCGGTAGTCAATGCATAAGCGATGTTCTCCGCTTGGTTTGCGTAATAGGACTATTCCAGCGCTGTATGGGGAGGTTGAGGGGGAAATTATTCCAGCCTCTAATAGGGTGGCTATCTCCTGCTTGACAGCGGTTTGTTTGGCAAGAGGGATAGGGTACGGTTTTACTCGGACAGGGGTAGTGTCAGTCAAGGTCATTGTCACTTCAACTAACGGTGTCTGTCCAGGTATGTCCGTCAACACTGCTTGGTGTTGTGCAACTATCTCCATTATCTGTCTTTGTCTGTCTGTCGATAGTTTTGGGTTGATCGCTACGTCTCTGTACGTCTCGCTACTTTTAAGCGGATACTCGATAGCTAGATCCTCTGTTGCTTCGACTTCTTCTGCTATAGACAAAGCCATTAAATGATCTGTGGATGTTGCGTCATCGCGGTCTAGGTACCGTTTGAGCAAGTTAATGTGGTACATTCTCTCTTTCCCCTTAACCTTGATCCGGTAGTTTGTTCGCGACACTTTTTGCGTGACTACGTACGGGCCTTGCCATGCAATTTCTAGTTTGTTGGACCCGCTGGGGAGTAGGAGTAGGACTTTGTCTCCTTCAGCTAATTCTCGCTCTTTGGTGTTTTTGTTGTAGTGCCGAGCCTGTCGCGCGCGAGCTTGTTTGATGGCAGACGTTGCGAGTTGCCAGGTAGAGTGTAGGCGGCCACGTAATTCCGTTACGTATTGGGTAGCCGTTTTAACCTCTTCGTCTACCTGAGAAACTGTCCATCCTCGCTTCAGTGCTTCCAGTGGACCGGCTATCGGACGACCAAATAACAAGGTTGCCGGGGGAAATCCCGTAGACGCGTGTGGAACCTCACGATACGCGAACAGCGCGGCGGCTACGTAGGTATCCCAAGTCTCTGGCTTTTCGTTTACGAGTTTGCGCAGGATGGAAATTAGCGTACCGTTAAACCGTTCGACTTGACCGTTACTCTGAGGGTGGTAGGGAGATGAACGAACGTGTTTCGTCTGAATGAGAGAGAATACTTCTTGCATCATCTTTCCCGTAAACTGCGATCCGTTATCTGTTAGGATTTGGTCGGGAAATCCAACCCGTGTGAACATAGTGACCAGCGCTTCTGCTACTCGTTTGGTATCGATAGTAGGAAGGGGTGTTGCTTCACACCACATGGTGCAAGTATCCACTAAGGTTAGGATATACCGATTGCGCTTTTTTGTGAGTGGCAGTGGGCCTACGATGTCTACTGCTACTCGGTGGAATGGGGTACCGGTGACGGGCATTTCGCCTAGCGTTACTGGGACTGTCCATCTCTTTGATGCTACCTTCTGGCACTGGGGACAGGAGCGGACAAAGCGCGTAATGTCTCCTGTTATTCCCGGCCAATGATAGTGAGCGGTAATTCTCTGAATTGTTGCACTCACGCCCATGTGCCCGCTAAATGCAATGGCGTGTCCTACCTCTAGTACCTGTGGTCTATGTTTGGCAGGGACAACTAATTGAGAGTGGTCGTGGTCTGTCTGTCTGTACAGTAGTCCGTTTTTCTCAAAGAACTCTCCTTTCTTAGGTGGGTTATGCGCCTGAGGGAGTTTTTTGTAGCATTTAGCTAGTGTGGGGTCAGCTAGTTGATCTGCCCTCATCTCGGCTGGTGTTGGATTAGCAGGGAGATTATCTGCAGCGTCCTGTCTGGTCTGTGCTCTAGTTTGGACTGATGCAACCACTTGAGGCGCAATTGGCGTCCCTAAATACACATATTTACACCCTAGTATGATGTCATACAAAGGTGCATCCATTACTGCCGCTTTTACTTTTCCTGACACATATCGGGAGTCTACATGGACTATCGCGATTGGTAAGGTGGAGGCGGGTATGGATCGATCAGGGCCTTGCAAAGTGACGGTCTCGTTAGTGATGTCTTCAGCCGTTACAAGAGTTCGACTGACGATTGCATCGTACGATAATCCGGTGTCGTATAGACATGACGCGGTTTTTCCGTTCACTACAACTGTTTCACTGACTGGGGGTCGGGACTTATCTGAAGTCTCCAGTTCAACGGTACTAGTTTGACTTACAGCCACTGTGTGCGTTTGGTTCGCTGTTCTACGGCAATCAACGGTGTTATGGTTAGTTCTTTTGCAGTTAGAACAATATTTCCGGGGGTTTTGACCTTGACCGGGCGGTTTCACCGAGTTTTGGGTTTTCTTGTTATCCGAATTCTGCTGGTTCTGATTAGACTGCTGTGTTTGTTGTGGGTGGAGTTTCTGGTTGTTTCCATCTCTGCTGGGCTTATCTGTTACCTTGCGTTTAGCTTCGTTTTCATGCGCGGTGGTGTAACGGTCCGCTAGTTTGATTAGATCAGCTAAGTTCTCGGCACCTTGTTCCGCGGTGAACATCCTAGTTTCTGGCGTCATCGATTCGCGTAACTGTTCACTAAGGATTAGTTCAGCCAGATCTTCGAATGATTCTTCTAGGTTGGATAAGCCTAACCATTTGCGTAAGTAGGTGTCCAATCGGTCTACAAACTGACTATAGCTTTCACCTTTCTCTTTCCGCGAGTTGCGCAATTTCTTACGGTAGGTTTCGGCGGTCAACTCGAACCATATCAAAAGTGCTTTCTTTAGAGCTGGGTAATCGTTACTTTGTCCTGTGGGCAATTTCGTATACACGTCATAGGCTGTACCCCTCAATCCTTGAGCTAATTTTATGTTCCATTTGTTATAGTCAAGTTCGAATTCCTGTGCTAAGCGCTCAAACCGATCAAGATATGCGTCTATCCTATCAACTTTCTCGTCAAATGGACTTAGAAAAAAATTCATGCCTGGAGTGATGGACGGAGGTTGGGGAGGGTTGTCAGATGAGTTTGACAGTAGGCTAATATTCGGGTCAGTTGCCCGAGCTGCTATCAACTGGTCCCTTTCTTTTTCCCTGGCTTCAATGTCCAACTTTTTTAGATGTTCTGCCATATCTAATTCCATGCCTTTTAACTTTTCTGCTGCCGAGCGTGCTCTCTCTGCCTCTTCCAACTCAAGGAGTCTTAACTTTTCAGCAGCCTTGTCCGCACGATCTCTTTCTTCAGCTCTAGCTTTTTCTGCACAGATTCGTTCCTCTGCTCTAGCTTTTTCGGCATGGATTCGTTCCTCTGCTCTGGATTTTTCCAATTTATCCCATTCTGAGGTTACATACGTGATTAAATCTTGCCCTGTTAGACCTAGTGCTATCCCCTCTTCTCTTAATTCTCTTCGGACCTTGATGAAGTCTGCCATTCTAGATTTCTAGATCTCCAGAGTCCAAAAGCAAGATAACCTAAATACTATTAGTCAATCTAGTTTAACACAAGTACAATCAAAATATCCCTATGTGAGATGTTACCAGCAATCCACAACAATTTTCAATCAATGCATAAGACACAATTATCTTACATCAATCAATACATACATGTGCATACAACAATCAATTCAATCATGCAATTCAAAAATCAAGAAAATGTTTTTTCCCAATGTAACTGAGTCAACTCTCGGATTTTGTACTAGACCACTGTTACGAATCCTAAGTGAGATAATGTTTTCTATTCGTTATTATCTTAGGTTACTCAAGATATAGATACAAAAATTTATCATCCCGGACGAGCCCCCATATGTGATGATATTCTGGGGAAGATACGTTTATCTTACTAGGGGGTAAGATTTATTGATAGATGGGCAATGTGCTACCACTATCGATCGTTCTTTTACCAGAATTCCTAAAGTAGTGTGAGAGACAGATCACGGCACTTTGGTCACATAAAATTTATATTTGTTCTCGGGAATATTAGTATCATTTGGCTCAACTTGAGAACCGTTAATTACTAATCAAAAGACTAGATTATTATGTCTCGAGAGAAGAAAACTAATAGCTACACAACAATACAAATAGAATGACACCAGTCGTATGTATGTAATTTCACTTTTTATATATTCAACACAAACTTCAACATTTCTGCATTAATCGGTAAATTAATAAGTAATATAGTTCCAAGTGCTGGGAAAATGTTTTAACAGGTTTCTTTCGTCATTTGCTACCTGCGGTTACGATTTTCACTGTTCGTACGTTTCTAATGTTCTAGTTTCTCGAGGGTATGACTCAGTTTTTGTGGGTGACTTAGCTAAGGTAAGTCGGGTCGCTCTTGAAGCTGTGGGGTTTGGACGTGGTCAGGTAGAATCGTGGTAGTTCTCCTTGGTTCCACGGGAGCGACGGTCAGGCGTTCGTCTCCACAAACGTGATCCCAGGTCCGACCTGTAAAAGTCGGAGCTCTGGCTACAGTATTCTCGTTAGCTATAAGTGTGCGGTCCCCTCTGCAAAGTGTCTATAGCATCAGACACCTGTAGGGTTCCCATATGCACAATTCAATTCGAATCTTAAGGCTAAGGTACATCAAACCACATGCATACTGTCTCAGAAACAATAATCTGTTTCTGTAACTATATATCAAGAACATATTATTTATACATGGCAATCAATATACACTAAACATACACATATCAAAACTATTAGTGTTATCTTACTTGTAGACTCTGGGACTCGTGAAATCGTCTTTTACGTCTCTAGCACCCTCTTGATGAGATGGAGATAGACGAACACTGCAGTTTGTTCCTTTTGGTAGACCCACACAGCTGAGCAGTTCTTTTGCGACTGATCAGTTGAGATTTGGTCCCCAAAGGTATGCAAAAGTTCCCAATAGTCTTCTGACCAATCGTTTTTAGCTCTCGTTTTCGTTAATCTCGCATCTACAGAATTATGGTTCTAATTTGAATAGTTCCTCCCCTTCTCTCTTGTCACTGGGCACGCATAATCACTTTTCAAGTGGAGTATCAGGGATAGAGTGAAGAACAGATGCAATAACGATAAGCGGTGTCTGCCCAATACGGGTGACATCATCTTGGTAACTTTTGGCTGGAGTGAGCTACTTAGTGTCTCATGGTGCAGTAAGTTAGTTAATCGAAGACAACGCTATGGTTAGTTTTTGACTAAAGTATGCTATTTAACATTGTTGGTCGCCAAGGCTGTTGATGGTATCGGTAGCTATTGGCGGTGTGACTGTCTCAAGGAAGTTAATTTGCCATGTGTGGGCTGCTTGTTAGCTAACTGTTGTATTACCGTCCAGTTTCGTTCGATGGTATCTCTGTTTCGCTAAGCTAATTTCCTACATGTTTGTCGTCAATATTTCTGCTGTTACACTCTTTTCTCCTCTAACTTCAGAAAAAAATCACAGACTCTTCACCCATTAAGAATTCTATCGAGCCAATTCAAACGCCAACCGTTCTTGAGTATTTATTTTATTGGGAAAAAAAAAGCATTCCCTCGTTTTACAATCGAAGACATTTTCAACTGTCTATACATGGGAGGAAGTGAAGTTACCGTTTTAGTCACTCCATTTGGTGATCCGTTTGAAGATTCTTTCCAGTTGGAAATAAAGGCAGATCACATACCGAGGAAAGAAATCTGTTTCACTAAAAACAATGTTAGAGTGAACAACATATTTTAATGCGGATTCGGCAGCGAAAATAGGCGGAATTCCACCTAAAAGAGAACGTGTGTTTTTTTTTAAATGTCTGAAAATTCTAGAATGGATTGGCTTGACACACTGAATGAAGCCATGCCAAGTCATCCGTGGTGTCCCAACGACTTTCGAGACGAGATAGGATAGGTTAAGATAGGATAGCTATATATCCTATGTATCAAATCGCACACAAATTGCTTCGAATCGAAAGTCGGAAACATGCACTATGCTGACAGGAATTATGAAGAGTTACTTCCCTTTCCTTTAGCCTGCGAACCGAAATCTAGGCTTATTTGCGCTAAGAGACGACCACTTGCTGGCATACATTTGTGTGTGTGTTTAATATTTGCAAAAATTGAATGTAAACTTCCTTTGCCCGCGTTCAAAAAGCCTCCGGCTATAGCAGTAATTGGCGAACCTCCTTTAGAATAAAAAAAACAAATACACCCACGAAATACGAGATTAACGTAGCTGTGTGTGACAAGCATGCTCCAATACAAGGCGTTATTCTAAATTGTCAGAACCAAGCGGAAGTATTGTGTTCCTGTGGTATTGTGATAATTACTTTATCATGGTGGCATATATGCAGAAGTCAGAGTTTCCGAGTTTAACCCCAATCTAACCATAACTCCAACCTAATTTATCTCTAGGCTAAATAGTTTGTATGCACGAGTCCAAGTTAGGCCTATCCTCGAGCTAAAGTTCAGTGCTAAGCTATCTCGCAGTTTTCACGAGGCTAACTCAGCACTGGTTAGAGCGAGAAACAAAATGGCGACAACCGCGATCTTGAAAAATCGCCGGCGCAGATTATTAAGAAGAAATAAAATTTTCCGGGACAGGAAGAACCCGTTCGACCTTTCTGACGAGGGAGAAATTTTCAAAAATTGTATTTTTCACAGAGAAGGAATCCTCGCTATGACGGACACTGTAGCAGATGATATCGAATTGTTGAATGGACCACAGGGCACAAGCCCAGCAGAGCACTTATTCCTAGGCCTCACTGCAATACTCGTACAATAGTAGTGATATTGAAAGTTCCAAAGACGAAAGAAGCGATTTCCGAGCCTATGGTTGAAAGTTGTTCAAAGACTATGAAAGTTGTGACTACACTCTCTGCTATGACAAAGTGCCATTGAGAGAAATGTAAGAAATGATATACGATTTAATTTATACTCTTGTTTGATTTTAGTAATAAGATATATAGTAATAAATACTGCTAACTTTCGCTTCAGGCAGTTAGATCCTGTATCGCCCAACGCCTTGAGCAGCTCTTGGGCTGGAAAAGCGCTATGTAAGAACGATGACGTTAATTAATTAAATTAATTTATTTAATGCCGCCTGTCCTTACTTCCTCCACATGTTAAAACCACCTAGACTGTAGACTAGCCATGCGCATTGGAGGATCCGGGAATTTCCCAAACTTAAAATAGACCGCCGAGTTAGCTATCCCACGCCTAACCATAGACCAATATAACTGGACAACCATCTCTTTGCCGAGAAACAGACGAACCGTAGGCCGAACTCCCGTCGCGCATGCGTCAATTGATTTAGTCAACCTACGCATCCGCTTTTCTTTCCACACACAACAACAATGGAGATCGACACGGTTATATATTGGTCTATGGCCTAACCTCGACTTGCCTCGATAGTGACGCCGCTAAACTCGCCATAGCTGAACCGACATAGGCCTCTAGCGCGGGGTTGGAATAGCTCGGACTTCTGCACATGCTCCAAGGATCCTCTTGCTAGACGTTAAAGAGGAACCGAATGTCTGTTTATTCCACAAGCACATTCTTTGCCTCAATGATTTGGACTAAACTAATAAACTCTTTTATGATCATGCTATTTACTGTAAATATTTGAGGGAAAAACAATCTCTGATCCACTCGCTTAAAAAGACAAACATCCTTTTATTCCTCTTGGACAATCATTAATTAGATTCAACATTTGAGAAGAAATCTCTTTATTTATGATCTTGAAGATTGAACTAGTGACCCCTTTTTATACACTGCTTTGCAGACAAGCATTACTGAAAACTGAGGACATGTAGATCTAATTAACTCGTTGAAGCTTTTGGAAAGAATTCTTTTTACCAGAATTTTGCGTCATGAAAATATTGCTCTTGTGGCTCCTTTGGCCCTAATTGGGAAAATATTTAGAAGCCATTGCTATTGAGAACTGAAAGTACGAATATTTGTTTGTTTTGTTTTTTTACATTTTATTCGTCGATAGTGCGGGCGAACTTGTTTCAACATTTGTTAACAATTCTTTTGTTGTGTGTTGAGACTATTGCAACGTGAAAAAAAAATATTTGTAAGACATCTAGTTTATAAAAATTCTGGCGATGTGATTAGTTTTTTAAGAGTTCCTTTGACTGGAACTCGAGTGTTGAACATACTAAGAACACAGTTTCATTCTGCATTCGTGTTTTACGGAGGACGTATTTTCCCCATGTGAGGGCGCATTTTCCCCATGTGATGGTACTCGCTATTGAAAATCGAGTGGATGCAGAGGATGCTACCGTAGCGTTTGCTTGTTGAGAGTGCAATTACGAAGGAGCAAGAGAAGAAGAAGAGGAATAAGTAGAGGACTTGGGGAGGAAGGGCGGGGAGGGGTAAGCAGTGGTGGAGTGGGGTAGAAAAACAAGAATACCCTTGGAAAGGAGAAAGAGAAAGCTAGCTAGGATTGTGATGTTGTACTGTTGTGATGTTGTAACGTTGTAATGTTTTGTGTTGTGATGTTGTAATGGTGTGATGTTGTAATGTTGAAAATAATACCTTGCCGAACAACGGTATTTCCTCGCTTGCAGAAGAAGAAGACGGCGAAGGAGAGAGAAGTACAAGAGACGTTTTTTGAAGTTTTTAACAATAACCTGTCTAGTAGGATTTTGCGGTGGAAAACTGGAAGGATTTGGAGATGTGCTTGTTTGAACAGCCCTCAGTGTTTTGTGTTTCCCAGGCTTTTGAGAAGTGCTCTTCTTTTCAACGATGAATCAGACCGAAGAAGGGAACAAGCTATGGAAGCTCTAGAGATGGGACAATTCTAGAAGGACTAAAAACAACCTGGTAAATATATTAAACAAGCCAGTCACAGTTGGGGGCTTTGTCAATTTGTTTTGGCGTGGTTATTAACTCTGAGGGTTTATACTATGTAATTCTTCTTGTTTGTTGTTTTGTCTGCTCACGACTTTGTAATTTTTTTTGAAAGAGGTAATGCATTTATCTTATTTAGTTCGTTAGTCATTGATTATAAGGTCCAGCGGACTGCAAAAACCAAATCAGGACCACAACTTGGTTGAAAGAGGACTAACCCCTGATC
Source organism: Oncomelania hupensis (assembly GCA_036898135.1). Taxonomy (NCBI): domain Eukaryota; kingdom Metazoa; phylum Mollusca; class Gastropoda; order Littorinimorpha; family Pomatiopsidae; genus Oncomelania; species Oncomelania hupensis. The sequence continues at coordinate 14,975,963 of CM072513.1, forward strand.
CGTTTAAAAGATCTGCCGAAACAACCTTAATGTTAACACCGAAGGCACTCCACCAGCCAGTCACTTTAAAATAAAGGTATCCCATGCAGGGGACGCTGAGGTTGCACTCTAATTTATCGAACTACCGTGTTCCAAAACAAATACAATATAAACATTAATATAAAATATCAACAAAACATATCTATAGAAAATGCTTAACTGCTAAATAATAATACCATAGAAAGCCCTAGTGACCATTGGGCAGAAAGTGTCCAACATCTCCAAGCTGACCTAACAGACTCCACACACCAATGAGGAGCTTTGCGAGAGTTTTCAAGAAAAAAGATAGGTGACTGGTCTAGCGAAGAAGACAGTAGATTGATAGAACAGATTAGGAACGAGAAAGAACAAATCAGAATGACAGAAACAATGGTAATTTAAAGGACGAAATTTCCACGAAGTGGGGATACTATTTATACAGAAAACTCAGGAACCCCAACGGAACCCCCGTTTACAAGAACAAAATAAAATATAAACAAAACAAATAATAAAATATTAACAAACCACATTAATATAAAATGCCTACGTTGCTAAATAATAATACCATAGAAAGCCCTAGTGACCAATTGGCAAAAAGCGTCCAATATCCCCAAGCTGACCCAACAGACCTCATACCCAAATAAGGAGTTTTGGAAGAGTTTAAAGAAAAAAAGGCAGGTGACTGGTCTAGCGAAGAAGATAGAGATTGATAGGACAGAGTAGGAACGAGACGGAACAAAAAAAAAAAGAGAATGACAGAAACAGTGGTCATTTAAAGCAATAAATTTCCACAAAGTGGGGATACTATTTAAACAGAAACCCCCGGCAACCTCACGGGGGTGAGGAGTGGGGGATTTATCTTTTCTTATGGTTAATTTTATATGTTTACTGCATATGGAGGAAGAAAAAAAGGAAGAGTTGAAGCAACGAAGAAGAAGAAGAAGAAGAAGAAAAAAAAAAGTCTTGACAGAGGAATAAGAGAGAGATGATAGTTTCATCATGCAGTGTGTCTTGGGCAAAAAAGACCTGGCGGTGCCCAATCCTCTCCAGGCTGTTGGCCACAGCCGAAATCCACGAATAGAGTGTGGCTCGCCTTGGCCCTGAGCACGTGGTCGTTGGACCTGTGTAGAAGACTTTCGCCCAGTGATGCCGTGCTAACATCACCCCTGTTAGTCGCCTCTTACGACACGCCGGGAAACGTTGCGTCTATTCTATTTAATGCCCGAACCCACAGATCATCAGGCCTTGCAAAGACTATTCTGCAAGGCACAGTGCAAGGAGGTAGAAGAAGAGGGAGACCGAGGAAGAGGTGGGAGGACAACATTCGAGAATGGACTGGTTTGACACTGAGCGAAACCATCAGGGCTGCTGAGGACAGAGAGGGATGGAGTATGCTGGTTAAACGATCATCTGTGGTGCCCCTACGACCTCCGGGTTACGGGACAGGATAGGATAGGAGAGAGAGAGAGAGAGAGAGAGAGAGAGAGAGAGAGATTTTCTTTATTCAGTTTGAGAAGAAACTTGAACACAACTCACACAATGCTATTGTACAATTTCATTGGTCAACAATCTTTATACAACATCCACAACACAGACTCGATCATAAGTCACGAAGTCAACACGACAGTAGCAAGATTTGTACATTACGCGATTCACAGTTGTTGAGGTTATAAAACTACAAGAAACGATACATGATTGTCAATACAGCCTAATACAAATGCAGTACAAATCATGAAATAGAAGCGTAATCACGTGATTTGTGTACTTAAATCTACGGCGAGTCATGATTGAAGTTCTCCAAAAAAATGGCTGTACTCATTGCAATCTTCATCTGCACTCAAACGCTGGTCTCAAGTTTAAAAAAAAAAAGATCAGACATATATCGTAGTGAGAATAATGATACATCACAGAACATGATGACTTGTTTAGATCTAATCTACAAATGATGACAAATGGAACCCTGCTCTCAAAAACCATTCACTGTACATACTAATTTCAATCCACCTTCAAACTCCCCATTCCGGCCTCCAAGTAAACAAAATTAATGAGAAATGATAAATGAATCAACTGGATTTTGTGTTTAGATCTACTGTGGACCACGGTGCCAGCTCTGCTATAACGTAACTCCTTCTTTGTGAACCCGCATTCCATTCTAAAACATCTGGTCTGTAAGGATAAAGGATGACTGTCAGTACCATAGGGTAGATAAACATATCGTAGAGGAGCAGAATGAATTTTATATTGAAATACCTATTATGGGTCGTAATGCAAACTCTGTTAAATAAGAAGTACTATTGTTAACTAATTAACCAACTAAATAATAAGAGCTGGGGCAAACACTGAGAAAGACATTTAATAATAATAATAATAATAATAATAATAATAGTAATAATAATAATATTAATAATAATAATAATAATAATAATAATAATAATAATAATAATAATAATAATAATAATAATAATAATAATAATAACCCAACACGAACAACTGCAATACATAGATGAAATCTGTTTAAAATCAATGACAGTCATAGTCTTAATAATAATAATCGATGATTATCAATCAAACGATAGCGACCATCATTAAATAAATAAATGATTTTATTTTCAATCGAATGGTATGTTCAGACCTACAAGAGTATAATTTGGAAAATGAATAATTAGAACAATTTCGGAACAGCCGAAGAAGATTTAATTCCATTCTTTAAGGAGGCGCTGCTACGTTTTTTTAAATAATAATAATAATAATAATAATAATAATAATAATAATAATAATAATAATAATGATGATGATGATGATGATGATGATGATGATGATGATGATGATGATGATGATGATGATGATACTACTATTACTACTACTACTTTTGAAAACATGCTTCACCAACACTTTGGGCACAAGGAGTTATTCACTTATAGGGAAAAGAAAGTTGTTACCCACGACATCATCATCATCATCATCATCATCATCATCATCATCATCATCATCATCATCATCATCATCATCATCATCATCATCATCATCATAACGAAAGAAAATATTTGCAAATAGCTGTGTACCAAGAAATAATGTACATTTGGCATCTAAAACCCCATCTCACTAAGGCCATAAACAAAACGCAGCGACCGGAATTGATTGATTTATTATTGCTTTAGGTCCAGCGGACTCTTCCTAGCCAAATCAGGACCGAGCGACCGGAATAAACACTGCAAAACAATCACTTCAATAACACAATGACTTCTACCAATCAGGCTGGGGAACTTTCCTCGGATCCGCGATTTTCCGAGAAAAGGTACCGTCACTCCCGAGAAAATTAAATAGAGGTCCGAGAAAATAAACTCGCTCGGAGAAAGAAAAAAAAAATCACAAAACGCAATCTCTCCAAGTCCCAGTCTCGATCCATGTCCGTGTCCAGCTTTTTTTTTTCTCGTCACTAAAAGTGCCGCCTGCGCCCACTATTGTTACATCGAATTCACTACTCAATAAGGCTTACTAGCATCACTTTACTACAGCGGGCGAAGGCGATGTTGAACGTTTGGAGGTTCACGTGAAGTTCAGTCCTTTGTCACTGTCCGCCATTGTTAGTTTATTATCACTATACTATCATGTCGTTTCACGTATTATTAATCGCAGAAACCCTTTTGAAGAAGGGGAAATCAACAAGTGGAAATGGGAATGGCTTGAAAAGATGGCGAAAGTCGGCGACTCGGTAATTGTTTTAGAAAAGTAGATAAACCTGGCATTGCGCGCTGTATTCTTTGCAACAAAGAATTGAGCTACACGAATCGTGGTCTGACAACACTATTAGAACACATGCAGGCGAAAAAACATCAGGACTCGGTGAAAGCAGCAGACAACCAGAGTCGTCCATTTTATTAGTATGTTCGTGTTATATGTATTTACAGAAACCGATAATTGTTTCTGAAATGTTGTGCATATTTTGGTGAAAAATTTCCAGCTTATGTCGTAATAATTGAGAGGTCTATCCTGATTCCTGTAAGTGGCCCAAAAAAAAAGTATCTAAATATAATTGTATCATTAATTTTATAAACAGCCCCCCCCCCCCCCCCCCCCCCAAAAAAAAAAAAAAGAAAAAAAAAAGAAAAGAAAATGTAAAGAAAAAAGACAATAACTTAACTGATTAACTCTCTCTCTCTCTCTCTCTCTCTCTCTCTCTCTCTCTCTCTCTCTCTCTCTCTCTCTCTCTCTCTCTCTCTCTCTCTCTCTCTCTCTCTCTCTCTCTCTCTCTTCCTCTCATATAGTATTCTAAATGAGAACAAGCTTTTATTATTACTACCACTATTTTTATTATTATTATTATTATTATTATTATTATTATTATTATTATTATTATTATTATTATTATTATTATTATTATCCTTTCTTATTATCTTTCTATTTTTATATTATCATTCCTTTAGCTTTTTTCTATCATTAAATAAAAATAACTTTAAAAAAGGAAGTAATGTTTAAAATTAAAAAAGAAAATATTTATATTATAATTATAAAGACTTCAATTACGGAGGTTAATTGTTGCCAAGGAAAAAAAATTAGTTTGGTCTGGTTAGACTTGGGCTACTGTAAATAGATAAAACAATTCAGAAGGCTTATCACAGGTATTGAGAAATGGCCACCAGCTAATAAAATGAAACGAAGTTCTTTATTCTATTCAGTTTTTTCAAGCCATTTTTTTTAGCCATATAGTGATTTACTTCTTTGTGTATATGTGATTATTAGTCGTACTACTACTACTACTTATACTACTACTAATGATAATGCCCTTATGAACACATGATGAACATTATGAAAAACATTTACGTTTATCTCTCACAAAAAGCATTCTTTTTGGGTTTTACATGCTATGAAACGTTCAGCTTCTGGGGGGCGAAGTTCCCCCACCGGGGCTTCGCCCCTGGACCTCACCAGGGGCCTTACGGCGGCCCCTGGACCCCGGCCGGATTTCAGAGATTTTTGCGTTGGACTGTTCCCCAGCCTGACCAATGAACAGCACCTTCAAATGCTTATCCCTTTTCATGAAAGGGATAGGCGTACTATAACAATATTCTGGCCTAACTGATAGGTGAGTGATGTATTTATGCATTGTTTAAATAAGTGGCTGAATGATTGCCACATTGTTAAGGCATCAGTTGTACATTATAGGTAGACCCGCCCTTTCCCCTCGTCCCTCACTCCACGTCCCGGACAAAAGCCTGGATCATCGATAGCACAGCGGTAGCAACCCTGTGTATCATAGTGAGATCTATAGTCTATGATACATAGGGCTGTACGCTAAATACCCATTCGCTATGGAGGATCCACTTTAAGCGTTTGTACTATACCTCTAAACCTCAGCCAAAAACACAACGAAAATATGAGTGTAGGAGATTACAGGTTTCTATCTGTTGGAGGGCAACCGAATACAAGTTAACCTACATTTCTTTCACTCCGCTACTGCTTTTGACTCATTAAACAGTGTGACGATTGGATTGATATCTATGACGAGTGTGCCCGTCATCGCCATTGTAACGGTATTTTGGTGTTCCGGTTTTTTTTTCCCTTTCCCGGTATATTCAAAACTGTCAGCAACACAAATACATTCAACTGGAAAGCTCAGATCATTAGCTGTGTAAAATTCCTAAGTTTGGTATGACAACCCGTTTCATCGGCGGCCGGACTATTTCCAAAGAAAGAAGAGAATCAGCTAAAAGACAAATGTTCATAAAGAAAAACGCATTGTTCTGTGCAAGTTTTGCCACGGCGGTTTGGAAAATATGTTATCTTTGACAAAATCAGCTTAAACGTAACAATCATACATGCATTTATGTCCCTGAAGCGAAAAATAATTGAATTATTTCAGACAATGTGGGAGAGGGGAGAGGTGTGCATGGATGGAGGTTACATTACATGGTTATAGCTTTAGGTCCAGCGGACTCTTCCGAGCCAAATCAGAACCCCAAAAAATCAAGACCACAACTTCCCTCATCCCTGATCCGCATAAAAGATCTGCCGAAACAACCCTAGTGGTAAAACTGAATGCACTCCACCAGCCAGTCTCTTTACAATAAAGACATCCCACGCAGGGGACGCTGAGGCTATACTCTAATTTTATCGAACCCCCGTTTACAAAAAACAAAATAGAATACAAACATCATTATAAAATATCAACAAAACACATACATGGAGGTTAAATAAAATAAAAACAGTATTGTCCATAATACAATGTGTCTCACTATTGTCCATAATACAATGTGTCTCACTAATACAATGTGTCTCACTATTGTCCATAATACAATGTGTCTTCCAAGGAAAGGAGAGTGGTAGAAACTCCAAGGACAGACAAATGTCATTTCTGAGGAAATTCAGCGAAAATGAAACAATATAGCATATAAAAGTGTTTGTGTTTGAGGGTAAACTTAACAATATTTTTTATGCAAACCACGCGAAAGTTAAAAAAAAAAAAAAAAAGGTTTTCTGCTGTACATTCTTGATTTTAGTGAGAAATATGAAGCGAACAGTATTACGAAAACAGAGATGCCTAGGCGCCCTGATGCCTCTCAGTACTTTGGCAACTTGTTTTCAGTAATTTTGGAACTTTTTTCAGGTATCGTCAGTAATTCTTTTAAAGCTAATACAAACACACAAAAACTAAGCAAAAACATATTCATAGACCTCTGAAGTGATTGTCAGGTTCTGAAATATTTCATTTACAAAAAAAAGAGTATGAAAAATATTACTTGCCTTAGTATAAGGTGCTTGAGTACTCAAAAGCAGCTATTGCTAACATTAGCACACTTGTTGAAGTTTATTTATTTATTTATTTATTTATTATTTGTAGTAGTAGTACACTACAGTACAAAATTAAGGCATCTCTGCGAAAAGAATATGTAGTAAGACAAAACAATCAAAACACTAAAACACTAAACTACAACAAAAACCGAAATCGCTCAACAAATAACGTGAAACGTGAACGTGGTATGTAAGCGTACAGAGGTCTACTTACATTACGGGAAAATGTGGTTGTGATTGTTTACTTATGCCTGGTAGTAAACCCTAGTATGAGGCACTGTGAAAGACGTGGACGTTAAATGCTGATGATGTGCTGCTGCACTAAGTCTTTAACTATACACTACCATTGCTCTGCCCCGAACCTCTTTGAAGGCTGGGATCTATCGGCTGACAATTAAATATGATTAGTTCTCCTTTTGCACTTTATTTTATGATAGTTCAATCCTGTGAGTGAAAACTCGGGATTGGCGTGTCTCTGTTCAGTTCAGTGGGTAGATTACCGTCCCCGGACACAGATGCGTATAGGGGACTGGCGTGTCTCTAGTCGATTACTCAGGTTAAAAGGGGGAAAAAAAAATCTCGCTGGACTTGGCATGCCATCTTAGGATCTATGCGATGAAAATCGTTCCATCATTATTCCAGTATCGTTTGGAAAAAAAAAATCTGGATGTAAGTAGGATATATATACACCCTAGAAGAGATAGAGAGAGGCGGGGATGTCGGTGTTGGTTGTTATTTGATGGTCTTTTATTTGTCATAATAACAGCAAATAGTTATACACAGGCCTATTTATCTACTTACGTACCTAACTCAGAACTTGGGCGCAGAATGTACTTATGCCCACAATTAAACAAAACTGAAAATTCTCGCCCACAGAATCAGCTTCTTCTCGCGAGCTACCATGAAACTTCTGTGTTCTCGACTTCCGGTTTCCAGCATGGCAACAACGACTAAAAAGTAGGTGTCAATTTTAGTCTGGTTTCCGAAGTAATCAGCAGTAATAAAAATATGACTGCAAGAAGGGCAGCAAGAAGGAGAAGGCAGACAGGAAAAATGGAGAAAGAGGTGCCTTCGGACGACGAGAATCAGCAAAATGTGCAAGTGGGTCTGGCGACCGTGACTGCAGAGGCTGGGGTCAACACTGACGATGACATTGACTGCAAGAGTTGCCAATGCCACTGCAAAAATTCTGTGAGTGAGTTAAAACATTTCATAGAAAAAATGCATGAAAAGATTGCCTCACTGCACCTGGCTGTACTTGATCAGGCTAAACTGATCAAGGAATTGCATGATCAACGAGCTTGGAATTCGGACCGAGCTGAGGAGCAGACGAGGCAAGTACGCGAATTACCCCTTTCACGCGATTCTTATTCGGCTGCAGTAAAATCAGTGGCATCAACATCGAGTATCAATCGCCCGAAGTCCACGGAAATTTTGACTCATCGCCCAAAAACCAATGATGTCGGCAAAAACAATCAGCAAAAGAAAAAAGAACAAAGGCAGAACGAATCTTACGTCAAAAATAACCAAGAAGTAAATGACGTCAGTAAACACGCACATGACGTAAGACTGAAAACAGGACGAATACAAGAGTTCGAAGATGTGGTTGCGATAGTGCACGATTCAGTATTGAACGGGGTCCAGGCACTTCGACTTGGCGATTCCTATGGTTTTGACGTTGTTAAAACCAAAGCATCTACGACCGGTGATGTGATTGGGGCTCTTCAACAACTTACGGAAAGTTCTAACACTCATCTAAAAGCGGTCGTGATTCATGTGGGTGTGAACGACTTGAAGAGGAAAGATCCTAAATCTGCCAGCAAGGAATTTGTGGACACTGTCAAGACTCATGTGGCTTCTCTTCATCCTCAGGCCAAGATCGTTGTCAGTAAAGTAGCGGCTATCCAGGACAAGGTCCTTCGTTCTAAGAAAGATGTCTTCAACGCGTTAACTTTCTCTGAGTTGATGGAAGAACCAAACGTAGCATTCATTAGCCACGATAACATGCCGACCTACACCCTCAGAGATGATCTTCACCCAAACAGAAAGGGATCTAGTATTTTGGCTGGAAACATAGGTAGATTCATCCACGGTCTTCTGTGGAAGAAACCAAGCCGTAGGAAACTTGCCCGGTCCTACCAGGCAAGTGACTGTCTCGGGTTTTATGACATAAGAGGCAGGTGGCATCCAGCACCCAAGCCAGTGTTTCCCGTCAAGTGGTACTGACTGACTGATTATCGGTAACTGGAAATTATATTGCTGTGATCTGGATTAACAATATTTTAATTTTATTTTTGTTTTGGCTCTGTGACTAAGCAAACTTTTGGTAACTATTGTTATTATTTCATTGACTAATTTTGGTGTTTGTATTATTATTATTTTTTATTTATGAAAACAGAGCGACTATCAGTTTTCCAGTGGAACTGTCGATCCATTTCTACAAATGTACAGTATTTATGTAACTATTTATCCAATAAGGATCATCACGTATTAACATTGCAATCTTTAAACATCAACAGGAATAAGTTACCCAAGCTTCAAGGTTTTTATTATCCGCCAGTTACTAACTTCGGTAGGAATAAAATTCAAACTGCTATTTATATTAGGAACGACTTGGGCTATAATGTGAAAAGCTCTCCAGTACCTAAAGATGCGAGTGACGTTTTTTCAGCGTGTATTGAACTCAAGGTCAACAAGGATTTATGTTTGAATATTTTGACAGTATATTTTCAAAGAGGTCCTATTAACAACAGTTTTGACTGGATTCAAGCTATTCCGGACACCGAAAACTGGATAATTAACGGTGATTTTAATTCACATTCGCCGATATGGGACACAGACTGTCTACGTCATTTGTTGAAACTGTTTTATATTCCAGCCTTATCTTGCTAAATGATGGTCAAGTCACCCGTATACCTGACGTTTCTTCTCATCGACCATCAGCTATTGACTTAACATTTGTTTCATCTACTTTAGCCATTGACTGTGAGTGGGATATTCAGACTGATTCTCTGGGCAGCGATCATCTGCCTATTGTTACAACGTTGAATAATAATATTGACACTCAAACAGATGTTGATGTTATTCCAAAGTACGTTTATAATCGTGCGAACTGGGAGTTATTTCAAAGTTTATTAATGTCTTATAATACAGATTTTGTGCATGATGATGACATAAATAATATGTATTCAACTTTTATTAAAAACATTCATTTAGCGGCTAGTAGTTCTATTCCTCAAAAACGATCAGCTAAGAAAAAATCTCGCAATGGTAATGTATGGTGGAATGAGGTTTGTGAAGCAGCAGTAAAACAGAAAAAACATGCGTATAAAAATTGGTTAAAATCACGATCAGACCAACATTTTAATTATATGAAAAAAGCAAAAATAACATGTAACAAAATAATAGCTGCTGAAAAAAGACAGTTTTGGTCCAAGTTTTGTTTCAATGAAATTGCTAGTTCACAAGATTCTTTTAAGACTTGGAAAAAGGTTGCTGAAATGAGAAATGGTTTTAACTTACCACAGTGTCCTATTAAATTAGTTAATAATACTTTTCCTTCTCCCAAGGAGAAAGCAGAAGAATTTGTAAATGTTTTTTTCAAATGAAAGTAATTCTACAAGTCTGTCATGTAATATTTTACAAACTAGAAAAATTATGGAAATTACAAAGCAGTATGAAGATCCTTGTCCAGACAATTCTATTTTTATTAATTCAAACATATCTCTAGCAGAACTTAAAGATGCTTTATTTTCTCTTGGTTCAAAAAAGTCTGCTGTAGGACTTGACGGCATGTCGTATACGTTATTAAATCATCTTCCTGATGAATGGATTCGTATTCTGCTTATAATTATTCAAACATGCTGGAAAAGAGGAGTTTTGCCTGATATATGGAAATCTTCTCTAGTAATACCCATTTTAAAGGCTGGTAAACCTCGAGCTGAAACATCTAGCTACAGACCTATCTCTTTAACATCTCATGTAAGTAAATTAATGGAGAAGATTATATTGGAAAGACTGACTTATTTTTGTTGTAAATATAATGTCATCCCAAATAACCAGGCAGGATTTCAAAAAGGCAGATCAACAGTAGATCATTTAGTAAAATTAAGCACTCACATCAAGAGACAATTTGCTAAAAGAAAAAGCATTTTGGCTACATTTTTTTTATATAAAAAAAGCGTATGACAGGGTCTGGCACGCTCGTCTATTGTACAAGTTGAAACAGATAGGATTATCTGGATATATTTATAATTACATCAGAACCTTTCTTAAAGGTCGTAAAATGAGTGTGAAGATTGGAAATTCATATTCTACTCATCGCACTATAGATATGGGAATTCCACAAGGTTCAGTAATTTCACCTCTTCTTTTTAATATCTTATTGTATGATTTACCAAGAGTTATAAGCAAACGAATATCGATTGTTCAATACGCTGATGATATTGCCCTTTGGATGAATGTATCTTTGAGACGGAAAACATCTCTTTATGAAATTAAACATGTTGCAAAATTATACCAACTAGAAATAAATAATATTACTTCTTTTATGAATCAAAATGGATTGGAACTATCTAAAGAAAAAACTAGTATGATTTTATTTACTAATGGTCATGAACCTAGACAACTGCCTAAAATTTACATTGAACAGGAGGAATTAAAATATGTAAAAGAAGTTAAATTCCTAGGTGTATATTTTACCCATAAATTACATTGGAAAAAACATATTGAATATTTAATTCAACAAGCTGTCAAAAGTTATAATTTATTAAAAATTATCATCAAACAACCTTGGGGACAGGACCCTAAATCTCTAGTACATTTAGCATGTGCGCTTGTTAGATCTAAATTAACGTACGGCCAGGAGGCTTATTTTTCTGCCCCTATATGCTATATTAACAAAATACAGAGTTTAGAGAGTAAGGCTATCAAATTGGCTCTTGGAGTTCCTGTACACACTAACACAATGCGAGCGTATGAAACAGCTGGAGTTATGCCTTTGGACGATTGGAGAAAATTATCATGTGCTATGTATGTTCTAAGAGCAAATGCAGTAGATAATAGTACGCATGAGGAACTATATTTAAGATCAGATATATCTTATCCTAAACATTCACAAAAAATTAAATGTTTTCAAACGATAGCAACTTATACATATGACATAATTCCGAAACATCTTGAAAAAACAGATTTTGTATGTAATCAGAACATAGTGTCACCAATACCTGTATGGGAACTTGAACATGCAAACTTTGACATTCTTTTAACAAATGAAACTAAGTATAATAACCCAGGTTTAATGATAATTGATGTTCGTAATCATTTATATGAAAAGTATTCAGCACAACTTAAGATATACACTGACGGATCGGTTTTAGAAAATGGTAATGCGGGAGCAGGTTTTGTTATTCCTGACTTTAAAATTACAGAATCATTTTATTTAGGAAAAGGATATTCCATTTTCACTGCAGAATTTATAGCAATACTGATGTCTTTAAATAGAATTATAAATCTCTCATTACATTTTTCTAGTGTAGTCATCTGTGTTGATTCAAAATCAGTTTTAGAAGCTCTAAAATCTAATAACAGTAAAGAAAGAAAAGAAATCATTTTTGAAATTAAGAACTTGATTCATAGTATTATAATTAATGGAACAGAAGTTAACTTTTGTTGGGTTCCTTCTCATTGTGGTTTTCTCTTTAATGACTAAGCTGATCGAGCTGCAAAAACTGGTGCCGAAAATAATAATGCAGTAAAATTAAATATACCCCTTTCAGTTAAAGAGATGCATGTTTTAACTGAAAAGAAGTTAAAACTAAATGTCATTTTAATCAACTCTGTGACCAACATATTGGCATTCCCTGAACTGTTGTGACGATGGCTTATAGAATATATCTAAATTCCATCAGAACTAAATATTGTACGAACGTCAAATGTATATGTAATGAAATGTTTTCTTTGAAACATGTTTTATTTGAATGCAATCAACTGCGTAATAGTTTGCCTAATAATGTTACGTCTTTGGGCCATATTAGTTGTTTCGGTGTATGCATTAGTTTAGCGAAAACGTTCATTGGTTCTTCAGTTAGTAAGTATATATGAGACTCGTCGAGTTTATTTGATCATCATTTGGTCCTGATTTGGCTCGGAAGAGTCCGCTGGACCTAAAGCAATAACCTTGTATTGTATTGTATTTGATCATAATTATGTTTTGTTTTGTTTTTTCCAATTTATTTTCTTTGTATTTATTTATTTTTATTTTTTGTTTTGTTTTCATTTGCTTTTGGTTTTTGTCTTATCATTTTGGTGAAAAAGACATTAAAACAAACAACAAACAACAACATCTGTGTTCTCTAGCGTTCATTGACGCAATATTATTTTAAATACATGTTCATTTCATGCCAAACAACTTGTAGCAGTAAGCTATAGCAAATAAACACAAACAATAAAAGTACAGGGTTAAACAACATCAACAAATTAATCAACAAAGCCCACAAAATAACTGATCAATAATGAACACACAGACAGCTAGGCCTACATCTAACCATTGAGCACGAACCACAATTCCTGTGGGTATGTTTAGGAAACTATGAAAATAAACACAAACAATAAAATCAAACGGTTAAACAACATCAAGAAATTTGCAAAGAACCCGAAAATAACGTGTAAGCTTACAGACAACTAGGCCTATAACTAATCAGTGAGCACGAGCCATAATTCAGGTGTGTGTGTTTAACCAAAGTACTATTATTAGATCTACTAATCGCCAACTTGGAACCATAATATCCGTCACCAAAGATGGAGCCGTTATTCTTGCGTTGTTCAACATCCAAAACCTTATTCCCTAAGAAAATTTAAAATGTACACATTAAATTAAGAAACGAAACCGCCCCAAAGCACAATAATATGTACTGAAGCAATACATTCAAATAAAAAACTTGATCCACAAAACCAAACGGGAAAAAAATTAATGAAATGAACAGGAAAAAAAGAGTCCCATTCGCTTTTCGCAGCTTTTTGTTTTCTTCTGAAAATGGTCCAGCTTTATAACAATGTAATACTTGATGCTATATACGCGCCTTTCCCCAAATCTCCAATCAGGCTCAAAGCGCGGCGATCTGTATCAACATACCCGCTCACTTGTTTCATCCACTCTCTCAAACACACGCAACAAATATACATCTATCACTCAAACAGGTGGTGTAAAGGTAGGGAGATCGCTATTAGAATGTGTAATGATAAGGGTCATCAGGGAATGTGCGCATTGCCACAATATATGAAATATATGATTTCAATTAAATTAAAATCAAAAAACTTAATTTATATACATTTTTATTTTAAAATAAACTTTTTTGAACTACACAGAATTAAACTTTTATTGCTTTTTAATTAATTCCTTTTCCGTGTGACTGCACAACGATTTTTTATTAAAAGCAATGCGGCCTGTTTTAAATTGCTTTTGAACTATCCTGTGGCATGTTGTTTTAAGAAAAAACAACAACAAAACTTTAACGTGTAGGCCTCGTGTATTTCAAACGACTTTGTGCCAATAAAGTTTGTGAAGGTAAACACAAACCGTTTGATATATCTTTGTGAATGAATAGCGCTTAGCACATTTAAATGAAATCCAAAGAGCGAATCGGCACTCCCCAAAGGGAGACAACTATAAACCTTGACAGACTGTAATAGGCCTCAGCATTTAGCAGGGTTTCTTCCCTTAGTTCACAGCTTGGGATTTTAGCAGCAACCTGTATCGTGATAAAATAAAAAATTTTGCATCGAAATAAATAACTAACTTAGTCTGTATATAAAAAAGGCAGCATACAGACACGCATGCACACACACACACACAAACAGAGAGAGAGAGAGAGAGAGGGAGAGAGAGAGAGAGAGAGAGAGAGAGAGAGAGAGAGAGAGAGAGAGAGAGAGAAAGAGAGAGAGAGTGAGAGAGAGAGAGAGAGAGAAAGAGAGAGAGAGAGAGAGAGAGAGAGAGAGAGAGAGAGAGAGAGAGAGAGAGAGAGAGAGAGAGAGAAACTTGAAACTTTTTGAAACTTTTTTATTAGGGATAAAGATTTTAGACTAATGATACAGTCTAATCTTCCAATCTGTCCCTTAAAAAATTAACATAATAATAATTAACCTTTAACTTTAACTTGGAAATCACATCACTCACAAACACACATGCACACACAATCACACTAACATCTTCATCATTATTTTTAAACAATTTTAGGCAACTACCCTTTTCCCCTTATCCTTCACCCTTATAATAATAATAATAATAATAATAATAATAATAATAATAATAATAATAATAAGACAAGTCAAGTTCCACAGCAAATAAATAAATAAATAATAATAATAATAATAATAATAATAATAATAATAATAATAATAATAATAATAATAATAATAATAATAATAATAAAGTGAATAAATAAATAGGTTAATAATTACACGAATGACTGTGTTGTCATATATATTATTATACATCACTTTTATAATTAATTTTGCAGATGCCTACATATTTTACATTTGAAAGAAAACAGTGTGTCGCAATGTTTACACTCCAGAGGGAGAGAGTTCCATACACTAGCTCCATTAAACGATAGGCTATTTTTGTATAAATCAATGCGAGGGAGGGGTAGTTTATAATTATACAGTCTATGCCCATCAACTGGCTTAATAAAAAATGTAAAAATAAATAAAAAGAGAGAGAGAGAGAGAGAGAGAGAGAGAGAGAGAGAGAGAGAGAGAGAGAGAGAGAGAGAGAGAGTTATTCAATGCTTACAGAGTCCAGCGGGGGACTGCAAAGAGCCGAATCAGGACGACAAAATCAGGACCACAACTTGACTGAGAGAAGACTCACCCCTGATCCGTATAAAAGATCTACTAAAACAAACATAGAGGTAACACTGAAAGCACTCCATCAGCCGGTCACTTCACAATAAAGACATCCCATGCAGGGGACGCTAAGGCTATACTCTAATTTATCGGACCCCAGTTTACCAAAACAAAATAGAATATAAACATCATTATAAAATATAAACAAAACACATACATAAAAAATGCCTACACTGCTAAATAATAATATCATAGGAAGCCCTCGTGACCATTTGGCAGAAAGCTTCCAATATTCCCAAGCTGACCCAACAGACCTCATACACAAATGAGAAGTTTTGAAAGAGTTTTCAAGAAATAAGGTAGGTGACTGGTCTAGCGAAGAAGAAGATAGTATAGTAGATTGATCGAACAGAGTAGGAATGAGAAAGAACAAAGGAGAAAGACAGCGATAGTGGGAATTTAAACCACTAAATGTCCAGAAAGTGGGGATACTATTTATACTGAAACCCCCGGTATCCCTAAATTCCCCCCCTTCCCAGTCCCCTATTCGCTCATGTGACGCGGGACTTTAATCTACCTATCTACCCTACCTACCCCCACGGGGGGGGGGGGGGGGGGGTGGAGGGGAACAGAGAGAGAGAGAGAGAAAGCTTCATTGAACCTGCACTAAATAAAAGATAATATGAATGACTCAGTAGTCCCATTTGTACGACTTGCAAAACAAGAAAACAAACACACTATCGCCTTTGCTGTAACAATTGTAGCTGTACTTGGCAACTATAGCCTCAACAAATTAATAGATCGAACATTTAAAACGAGTTTAACAAAGTAAAAAAAATATCCACATTTTGAAACAAAGTGTAGATGTTGACAATAATATCGAGTAACAATGTGTGTAGAATGGTCTTCCTCTGCCTCGGAAGATTCAATAAATGCAATTATTTGAAACGATCATTGTCGAAATTCGTGTGTGCATCTGAATATGCGCACGCTTGAATAAGCGTGCACACGCTTGTATGTGTATGTGTGTGTGTGTGTGTGGGTGTGTGTGTGTGTGTGAAAGAGAGAGAGAGAGAGGTTCTCTAATATGAAATACAAGAACAGACGAATCAAATTTGGCATGCATCGAACACAATTTACAACCGAAAATAAATTGTACATATATAGAAAAATAAATGTTATTAACAAAAGCACGAAGATCGATTTGTTTATCAGTTACTGTTTTGTGCGGGCGCTCACTTCTGTAAACTTACAATCATCGTCCATTGTTATTGGTAATACAAAGAGATACAGTTCATCGTTTTATTTACACAGTGTGCGAACTACCCTGGTGGTAACCCAATAACACCTTCAGTCATTTCACGGTTGTCTTGTTTTACGTTATCAAGCTGGTAGCATAGAACTAAGGTCCCCTGTGTTTTGACATTTCTTAGTTCTCTTAACAGTACAAATCCCTCTGATTTAAACTAAGCGGAAATAGTAGGCTACTTTTTATATACCATTGCAAATAAACAGTACTACTTAACCACCACCTACGGTCCCTATTTGCGGTCAGCTCCCAAATGTGGACACTTATGCTTTCCAGACGTTTTGATAGAATGATGCCGAAAACATTTCTTTTCTTTTTTTCCCTTCTATTTTGTTTAACCTAGCGTTTATGAGATCGACCTAAAATTTTGGGTGTACTTCTGTAATTCGAAACTATCCTTCGTAGTTTAGGACTGATTTAATTTCATAAAATAAAGGAAAAATTGCAGCCGGTCCACCATTGCCAAAACACCCCCTTCGTTTATTTAAGACCTATTTGTTTTTTCAACTGAATATTAACTGCCGCTAACTGAAAACACATCTAGACGTGTACAAACATGTCCGATGGTTTATCAAATACAAAAGCAATATCAGTCACGTGAGCAGGGTACCGACCGAGTAATGTCAACAGAACTGTCCTTTACTGACATCGACACCTACCCTAAAAGAACAAAACACCTTGTAATGTCGAAAACTCAGGAACATGGCAAACGAAAATAGCATAAGAATCTATCTATATGTACTGTATGGGTGACTACATATACTGCATGGGTAGTCACAAAGACACCTGTTGAGAATTTCAGGCAGAAGAAGCCTGTCGCAAATTGAAAACACTTCAGTTGCTAGGGCCGACCGAGAGAACGACTTTTTAGTAATTGTAAAA
Organism: Oncomelania hupensis; assembly: GCA_036898135.1. NCBI lineage: Eukaryota > Metazoa > Mollusca > Gastropoda > Littorinimorpha > Pomatiopsidae > Oncomelania > Oncomelania hupensis. The sequence goes on from CM072513.1 coordinate 14,993,805, forward strand.
TTTATAATAAATTCTCTCAAAAGAGCTAGCACCTTACAGCAGCCATTAAGGAGGAAGAAAAAGATCAATAAAACATCTCAACGGGTGTCTTTGTGACTACCCATGCAGTGCATTTAGGCTGCACGCATTGTAGTCGAGCATTCAAGGCCAAAAATTTCCTCTGATGAGACCTTTGGGTTAAGGTAAAAACTCGCCAGGAGAAGCAGGCTTTATGAATGCATTTGCATTACAGTTTAGCTCATGTACAGTAGATGCACAAGGAACTGAAACAGTATGTCGCACTTTTTTGTACACTTGGAGAGCAGGATCATTACCGTTCTTGGTGATTACAGTAACTTGCCTCCCTTCCTATCCTATAACTCGAAGGTCGTTGGGGCACCGCAGATGATCGTTTAACCAGCGTACTCCATATTTCTCCGGCCTCAGCAGTCCTCATGGCTTTACTCAGTGTCAAGCCAGTCCATTCTCGAATGTTGTCGTCCCACCTCATTTTCTGTCTCCCTCTTCTTCTGCCTCCTTGCACCGTACTTTACTGGATGGTCTTTGCAAGGTCTAAAATTCTGGTGACATGGCCGTACCATCGGAATTTCCGTTTCTTCATTACTGTTAGCAGGTCGTCGTGTTGTCCCTTGCTTTGTTTTATTCCTTGCTCCTTAATGGCTCCTGTACGGTGCTAGCCATTTGGAGAGAATTTATTATAAATTTTATATGATATATATTCGTCGTTCATCACCAGCGACGAAGTCCGACAGACTATCACACCAGCCACTGGACAACACGATGACCTGCTCACAGTGGTAAAGAAACGGAAACTCCGACGGTATGGCCACGTCAACGGAGCATCAGGCCTTGCAAAAATCATCCTGCAAGGAGGCAGAAGAAGAGGGAGACAGAAAACGAGGTGGAGGGGGCCGGGGAGGGGCGGGGGAGAACATTGGAGACTGGACTGGCTTGACACTGAGCGGTCATGAGGGTTGCTGAGGACAGAGAAAGACGGAGTACGCTGGTTAAACGATCATCGGTTAGGCCTATCTGTGATCCGAGTTACGGGATAAGATGGGAAACAGAATAGGATATAGATATATATAATCTCTCTCACGATATATGTAGGAGTTATTCTGCAATGTGATATATATATATATATATATATATATATATATATATATATATATATATATATATATATATATATATATATATATATATATATATATATATATATATATATATATATATATATATATATATATATCACATTGCTAAATAACTCCTGTCGGAACTTTTAGTCAAACACATGTAAACCTGCTTTGTTTTGTTTTCTTGCTTTTCTTCTACTGAAACGAGTCTTCCACTACATCTAGCTTGCTCACAAGCCTTCATAACACATATATCTGACATCAATGCCACCAGTTTCAACAAAAAGTGTAAACAAAATGAAATGTGTATCAAACATAAATGGAAAACATACATGCTAAATGTGAAAAAAAGTTAAGTGCTATTTACACTATAGTAACAGTCCCACAATAAATAATCAAAGTAAAAATGCTCGAATTAGGGAGAAAAATGTTCGTTTGGCTTGAAAAATATACGCTTGGCTTGAAAGACAGACCTACACTTGGGCTGCACAGAGAAAGCTGAGAGAAGAAAAAAAAAAGTTAGTATGTGGATTTTACTTAGAAAACAAAAGTTTAAAGTCAAAACAAAACAATATTTAAGCTACACTACTGTAACAGAAAACCAAAATAAAATGAACAACAAGTATTCAACCAGACGACGCACACAATAATGGATAATCAATTTGATTTAATTAATTCAATTATGACGTTAAGCTTCCTAAAACATATTAACTTCATATGAATTCAATTCAACATGATTCAGTTCAAAGTTTTATTTGCGGTCTATTTCAGTTACATACGTATGCTTATATGTCACAGGAGAAAGTATACATAGGAGAAATATACAATATAAACAATATTTTACAACAGAACCAATAACCAAGACAAACTAAAAGAGATTGGCCATGAGAAAATTCTGGGCAAATCATGGCAGTGATGACTCCGTCTGAAACCTATGGGGCAGTACTGTCTCGGCATGATCCATTATTACTATGATGAACATATTCAACCATCTGTACTGTACTGCAGATTTTCCCATAAAGGAAAAAAAATAACAACAATAAAAACTAAAAACAATATCAAAGATTTTCATGGCAATTCAAATTGATAATAACCTTTCTACGTTTAACAATCTTTTGCATGAACATCAATTTTTACAACCAACAAATGAGTCATGTGAATCTTATTGTTCATGATTGTTGTACACTGCAAGATAAAACAAACATTCCTTACCGTTTGCTGTTGGGACAATATCAGTATTCGATTCTGATTGTGCAATAATAAACTTTTGTGAAAAGCTATACCGCAGGTAAATAAATCAGTATAATTATTACTGGAATAATATCACATAATACATTCAATCAACATGATAATCTTAATAAAGCTAGCAATATTCAGGTCGTAACAGACAATTGCATTTAAATGAGCTAATAAAGCAGAAAGCAGATTCTCAACAGGGTAATGTTAAAAAAAATAAGTATTTAGGTCAAACCTGCAGTTTCATTTTATGAAATCTTATTAAGCGGAATATCCTTGATTGAAACAATGTATTTCAACTGTTTGTATGAACGCCTTTATGACTTAAAACACGCCAAAAAAAAAAAGGCATGAAAGCAGCGACGATAATCGAAATTCAACTTAAAGGTCTGGTAAGGTAATACAATAATATACAGTGTCAGGGGTAGCGAAGGCTAAGCGTCCTTGGCAATAAAATAATACTGTCATGACATCAAGCCTTACTCTGTACATATATTTAAATAATTTGCCGAGTGCAAAAAGCTGTTCAGAGGTATGTGGTACCGTAGCGGATAAACCTGGATCGTTTCCAATACGCTTATGTGTCCGGGGACGTTAATCTATATAACTAACTGATAAAATAAAATTAAATAAAAGCAAACATTCTTTGAACTGAAACATAGTATGGCGAGGACCTACAACCAAACAACCTTTAAATTAAACAAATCAACAAATTGAACTATCAATCGCACGACAAGCTAATGTCGCCAAATGAGCGAAGCTTGAAAAAACTTTAATTATAAAACAGTCTTATTTCCTGCGTAAATCTAAATGCTAGGATTTACTTCATATGAATAATTTTTAAAAACATCACATTAAAACAAACAACCAGACGCTCTATCTCCAACGTAATAACCAAAGACAAAACCGCAGGCCTAGTTCATTACAAATAATTAAGCAATGGTAAAATATCGCTTCTACTCTGCGAATATACTTTATAGAATAAAAAACAAGTAGAATGCATAAAATAAAAGCCACAGGATGTAACTTATAAATCAATAATTGAAAAGCAAGCATATTTAATATGCACTCACCATTTGGTCCTCATATTACGTTTCATTTTAATTAGACGAGTCAGACGAAACCAAAAACAATGTTGAATCATTTAGCAAGGTTCGGTGACATGTCCCTTCCTCTTTACATATACAGGATATGCATTTTTTTTAACTTAGATGTACTAACACCCATGCCATCTTGAGTTTTGATAAGATTTGCTATCGAATAAAGAATTCAAACAATTTTTGTTTCGCATCAAAATCGACAAAATTCTCTCAATCTCTTAATCCACCCTAGGTAACATGACTGTATCTGTGAATATCTTCCTCACCACTACGTAGTATCTCGGGAATATATCTTTGGGACTATTGTTTTCTACACCTGAAATCACTGATGTGCGATTGTGATGGTCTGCAGCTTGCTTAAATATGGTGTAGTGTGGTGTAGTGTGGTGTAGTATGGTGTAGTATGGTGTAGTGTGGTGTAGTATGGTGTAGTATGGTGTAGTGTGGTGTAGTATGGTGTAGTGTGGTGTAGTATGGTGTAGTATGGTGTAGTGTGGTGTAGTATGGTGTAGTGTGGTGTAGTATGGTGTAGTGTGGTGTAGTATGGTGTAGTATGGTGTAGTGTGGTGTAGTATGGTGTAGTATGGTGTAGTGTGGTGTAGTATGGTGTAGTGTGGTGTAGTATGGTGTAGTGTGGTGTAGTATGGTGTAGTATGGTGTAGTGTGGTGTAGTATGGTGTAGTATGGTGTAGTGTGGTGTAGTATGGTGTAGTGTGGTGTGGTGTAGTGTGGTGTGTGTGTGAAAGTCAACGCTTGCCCCATTTCACTGGTCAGGAAAACATTGTATTGCTCAGTGATAATGTGGTATATATGCACAATTTAATGTTATATTATTCCACTTCTTTTCCGTCTTCTAACAGCGATCTCCCTGCCTTTACACCAACTGTTTGAGTAATTTGGGGAAAAGCGCGTATGTAGCATCCATTATTTTTTTTTCTTCTTCTTCTTCTTCTTCTTCTTCTTCTTCTTCTTCTTCTTCTTCTTCTTCTTCTTCTTCTTCTTCTCCTTCTTCTTCTTCCTCTTATTATTATTATTATTATTATTATTATTATTATTATTATTATTATTATTATTATTATTATTATTATTATTATTATTATTATTACTATTATTATTATTATTATTATTATTATTATTATTATTATTATTATTATTATTATTATTATTATTATTATTTTACGGATAACACGGATGGATTGGCTGGAGAAGAACAAGAACTTGAACAGCTGGTACAGAGCCTTTTGGAATGGAAATATGTGCAGAGAAGACCAAAATGATGACCAACAACACAAATGGCATCAACACGGACATCAAAGTCCAAGACCAATCCCTCGGCACGGTGCATAGCTTCAAATATTTAGAAGCCATTGTATCAGACAATGGAGCCCAACAGGACGTCCTCTCCAGGATCGCACAAACAACTGCTGCCCTGACAAGGTTGAAGCCCATTTCGAAAGACAGGATCATCAGTCTACACTCCAAGGTAAGGCTGTTGCGCTCCATTGTCATCTCCGTTTTTCTACGCTTGCGAAACATGGGCCCTCACAGCAGTCCTACAACGAAGAATACAAAGCATAGAGATGAGGTGCTACAGAAGACTTCTGGGCATATCCTATACCCAGCACATCACCAACGATGAAGTCCGACAGACCATCACACAAGCCATTGGACAACACGATAACATGCTCACAGTGGTTAAGAAACGGAAACTCCGAGGGTATGGCCACATCACCGGAGCATCAGGCCTTGCAAAGACCATCCTGCAAGGCACAGTGCAAGGAGGCAAAAGAAGAGGGAGCCAGTAAAATAGGTGGGAGGACAACATTCGAGAATGGACTGGCTTGACACTGAGCGAAGTCATGAAGGGTTGCTGAGGACAGAAAAAGATGGAGTACGCTTTTTAAACGATCGTATGTGGTATCCCAACGACCTTCGAGTTACGGGATAGGATAGGATAGGATTATTATTTTATTACTACTACTACTATTAGATTTGTTTGTATGTATTGTTGTTTTTGAATACGGAATCCGTCCTACCACCACACACCAAAATTCCCGGCGGTTGATGGAGACTATAAATCAATGTCGAATCTTGGACAGGTCTATTTACCGTTCACTGTAAAGTTCGTCTGAGGACTCTTACGCACCACACTCAATATGTATTCGATTGTTATATCTTATGATTGTCTAGAAGATATTCTTCTTCTTCTCATAATATAGCATCTCTGGGATACAGGCAAAGGATGATTGTCTTTAGAATACGTTTTTCCTTCACTTAATACAATTCCTGTCTGATATGATACAAGATCTGTCGCATTATTTCTAGGAAATACGATTGTTTCCAGGATTTTTTCTGCACGCTTTAGAAGGTTCGATGATTTGGGAATTCTCTGCCTTTTCATTGAATAATGAAAATTAGTGGCTGTTAGTGACTCATTCATTCAAACTACCAGAAGTCGTAAAATCTATTATGCTCCATAGAGAGGGATCAAACTTGTCGATTTTGATGGTCAACTTTACATTGCGGCACCGTTAGTACAGAATACAAAACAAACTTTAAGGAATTCCTTGCTGGTGTTTTATCATAAATGTTCGTAGTGAAGCTATTGTTCTCCGCCATCACTTAACAAAACAATACTGTGGACCTAATAGTATCATTATATTCATTAACACATTCGTCTCCAGTGGTGGAATAACTACAAAGACATCGCAGAACATTAATACTACAGTTTTTGTGGGAGGTCCTGTCAACAAAGTACCTTTTCTCATAGAAAATGAAGGTTTTTTTGAAAGTTTGCATCTACATTTGATGCAATTAGGCTTTAAAATGGTCTATAAATGTAGGCCTCCTTAACTTTCCTCCTGTATGAACCTTTAGTTCACACAAATAAAATTTAAACCAAAATAAAGAGTCTTAACAAATCTAACACTTGATGATTATGAGTAGTGGGAGAATGTATTATAAAGTACACACTGTATAACATAGCCACTTCAAACTAAAGCCACAAATCTTTGATGCAAAGCGTGAAATGATTTGATGGTGACTATTTGATCAACCTCTCGCCCATAATCACTATTAACAAGACACTATGGTACGCTTGCAGTCACAACTTCGTTCATTGATCAATCCACATACTGATCAGCCAGTAACAATCAACAAATACAATTTACAATAACTACCTCACACAAATGACATCAGGCGTGATGTCCGTCACAGTTATAACAAAATCACACAGTCTGGTTTAGCAATCCAAGTATTAGTAGGAACCAATGTTCAAACAGAGTGTATATATATATGTACTTTCTCAAAGTAGAAAATATAATGATAAATCATAGTTATCAAATGATATACGATTGATAAACCGTTATGATATAGCTTTAATATGTGTTGCTTATCATGATTTTCGTACGAGTTCTAATCATCACTAACATTAGTATGATCTTTCTCTACTCAAGTTGACCTCAAAGATAGGTCGCAACTGAAATTTGCGTCAAAATGGGCTCAATGCACAAAGGCGTGGCGGTCACGTGCTGCGGGAATAACAGCGTGCTCGAGTTTGAAAATGGTGAAGTACTGTGCTGCGTTTGGATGCTTTAACTCCGACGTAAACCTTTTTGCAAAGAAAAGAACATTTCCTTTCATCGATTTCCACTAATAGATGAAATTAATATTGATGAACTCTAAACTGAATGTCAGTGACAAATCACTCTTTAAAAAAAGCCTGTCCCCTGATAATAATTTGTCTGTAATCATTATTGCACGAATATGCTATGTTCAAAACATCACAATATCCCAAAATATCGGTAAATTTAAAATGTTTAAGCAGCATTGGAGTACACGCGAGCGAGCTAAAAGAAGCCATGACCGCATTGTTATTCCCGCGCCACGGGACCATGCCGCCGACTTGTGCATAGAGCCCATTGGGTAAAAATGTACACACGTGACCTGACACTGACGTCACAATGGGATGACATCGAGACCCAAAATTAATCGACAAGATAGTGGCACGAACTGACGCCATTGTAATGACGTCGACAAGACATTGGCACAAACTGGTGACGTCCATTACCGCAGGTCTATTTCTCACATCACAAAATCAGTGACCAAACATTCTAATATAGTTTTTCAAGTTATGTAAGTTACACTGGTTCGATTACACAATCAGCCGAGACGTGTTTAAGCAATGTTCTCTGTAAATTATCCAAACTAATGGTGCTGACAACAGTCGTGTTTTCAACAGTAGCAATGTGGGTGTCTGCGTCATGTTGCAAATGTCCTCTATCCTAACCAAAAAAAAAATGTATCCTTGTCGCACAAATGCGAAATCACTGAAGCGATAAATGTTACAGTGTCAGAGTAAATTTATGATTTCAGTGCCTCAAAAAACCCCAAGATGTTCATTTATTTACTTTGGCCAAACCCAGGTCTAAGCAAGTGTAACATGTTTCCAATCACGATTTGAAAGTGTCGGGGGCGGCGGGTTCCGGAGGATCGAAGTAATTAGGATGTAGCGCAGGGATGTTTCTCCGCTGCACACCTTCTCTCATGGAACCGCCGAAGCTGCGGTCGCTGTAATGACTGCCAGAGGACGTTCGTCGTCTGGAGCCGTTAGACTGCCGAGAGCTGGGACGTGGGTTGACCCCCAGTGCGGCCCCAATGTTATTGTCCTCAACATCAAAACTGAACGGCGGCGCAAAAGGCGAGGGTTGGTCTTGATCCCGATTCATTCCATCTACCACTACGCCATTACCGGAAGTGGAATTGGGAGTAGCTGTCGTCACCGGGCGAAAGTGACGTAAAGGCAATGTCTGCGTCGTGGTCTGCGTGCCGCGGTCGCTGTAGTAGCCATCAAGGGCCGCTTCGAAGTCGTACGGGATGGTGTGGAACGTGGTGGCTGAAGCACAACCGCAGTCGCAGAACTCGGGCTCGCTGTACGGGGTGGCTGCGATGGGGTAGAGACCTACTCCCGGCTGAGGCGTCAGTCTCGACACCTGACCTCCTCCAGCGTTATTAGCCAGCGTGGTGGTGGTAGCAGTGACGCCACCATCAGCGTTAATAGAAGCGGCGACGACAAGCCCGTTCTTCAACGAGTCCGGGTAGTAGTGACCTTCGCCTATAGACTCGTAGGTGTGTGACCTGTCGCTGGCGGCGCTGGACGAGGTGTAGTCTCCTCCCCCGTTGATCCCGTTGCTACCTCCACCTCCACCTCCACCCACACTGCAGTCAGCCATACGGCGATAGCTTCCCCCTGACCCAGGAGCTAGGCCCAGGTCCACCGGGACCGGTCTGACCAGCGACGTCTGTCCGTTCAGGCTAACCAATAGATGAGGGTTTGGTCCGTGAAACTGCAGGTGGTGGTGGGGATGATGGTGCATGACGTGGCCTTGGTGGTGATGGTGGTTGCAAGGGCGGTGCTGAGGCGTCAAGAGAGGGCGATGCTCGATCTGCTGATGTTGTTGTGGTTGCTGCTGCTGGTGGCAGGGCGACAGCTGATGGAGGTGGCTGCTGAGGCTGCTGCTGCACGACCCTCCGCTGTCCAGCACTCGAGTCTCCGTTCCTCTTCCTCGCAGAGTCGTCTGCAACACATAGCATTACACAGTTACAACACTAGGTTTGTCAACACCATTATCATTATACCCGTCGCTCTACTTTCACCTTGCGATTAGCTCAGTGGAGGTGAGTCAGACGATGTACTCAACACTGCAAAAGTGAGTCAGAAGACGCATTCAACACTGCAAAAGTGTTCCTTGCTTTCAGTCCGTACCGCCTTTCTTGTTCCTATTTGTGCGTTAGTGATTTCCACAGTGGTGTTACACTTTTAATGGTCGTTTTCTTAAGACAAGCTCTACCGCCAGTGCTGGCACAGATGGAGAATGGACAGTTCTGTACCTGCTACCAACTGAAGTGAATCCATAATGCACTGACATTACAATTACAAACAGTACATCTTTTACTGAAGCTGTATCACCACTTGAGCTTGGGTTACTAAGCCCGAGCAAATCACAATTCTGACAATGGAGAACCCATTTTGTTCAAAATCTACTGAAAAAGTATAACTTTCATAAGTAAACGTGAACATTTAAGTCTAAAAAAACGCAACATTGTGAATAAAAATACAGTTACACATAATTGGAAGAACACAACTTTATAAGTAAAAGTAAACAGTTATAAATAATTGAAATGACACCACTTTATGAAACAAAAAGAAAACAGTTAAACATAGGTGACAGAAAGCAACTGTAAGGGCAAACAAAACAGTGCAAACCCTACCTCCAGGGGTCTGGCCATCACTGGGGCAGAAGCATAGTGGCAGCTGGTGTAATACTTGGCGTTGTCTTGGTTAGCGTTTAAAGGAGACAGGTGTGAGGGGCTGCCGTTCTTGGGCCGCTTTCTGGAACACAACAGGCAGGACAATGACAAATGTTGTAATAATATATACTAGTTCTTGGGCTTTTTTTCCTTCTGCTCTGGAACAGTAGCACAGAACAGTGAAACATGTCACACCCATATACAATAATAGTATTTGGGCCTTTAAGAACTATAACAACTTCAAGAAATGATATACACTAGTTCTTGGGTCGTGTTCGAATTATATATATATATGTACACTATTTCTTGGGTCGTTGTCCTGAAACGCAATAAAGAGAACGATAAGATGTTGCAATACTATCATTCGAATAGTTCTTGGTTTTTCGCAAGAATGCAATTTCATAGAACAATTACAATGATTATCACTATAGCGAGCATTAAAAAGTGTAGACATTGGTAATAGCTGATAATTATGTATCTAATCGGTTTTATATAGCGCTTTTCCAACTCAAGCACTGCTCAAGGCCAGCAAGGTGATATTCACAGAAAGTTTATGCAAAGCTCACATTATGATAATGCCACTAGTTGCCGACACTGCACAGAATCCAACGTGATACGCTGGCTTTCATGTAGCATAATCTCCAAACTAGCCAGGCTAGTTATCTCAAGCATTAGGTCTATTGACGCCATTGGTTGCCGGCACGGCATGGAATACAATGCAAAACTGACTTTTATGTAGCATCCATCTCCAAATTAGCTCTGGAAGCTCAGGTTAAGTGTCGCTCTCAACTGGCCGTCAAAGCATGTGTAGTGGGAACATGAAGTACTCTCGACCATTGTGCCTAGTTCCCCGCCTTCTGTCGAGTAGCCAGCACTTTCGCTAGATGACTGCCATTATACGACCGCTACCTGGCTGTCCTGCTTTATATGCGTAATATGCGCTTTATAGATTGTGGCACTAAAAAGGCACTTGCAGGGAAATATTGCATTGGCGCAGTATAGTGGGTGATAAAATGTGGATCTGGATTGTGTAGCTCTGGGTCTGATAGGACAGAGTTGCCTGCATGATGTCGATATTCATGACTGAGAAGCAAACAAGCAGATATAGCAATAACCGAACAGAACAGAATAGAATATCAATCTTATTTGTATTGCCATTATATCTGAACCGCATGCGGGTAGTATGGAAACACATTCTACTGAAACATTCATATCGGTTGCTTCACTGAATCATTCCATAGAATTCATACTGGCCTCCATGTTATAATGCATATTACTGAACTTACACGCAAAATTTAGCCGCACAGAACATGCTGGAAGAGAATGGACATTAGCGGTCTGCATGTAACATTACCATTAGTAACAGCCCAAATCATTCATTACATTGCTACTGCACCGACTACTCCTTATCACAATATATGTTATCTCGTAGCTCGCAACATGAAAAACCTATTTGTTCTTTATTGATGTTATGCAAACAATTATGCAATCAAATTAAAGCTAAGGATAGCAGCAATGGAAGTCGATTATATTCGATAACGCACCCAGTAGTTCCCAGCACATTTCGTCACCTCCTAAATCAAGTGTGTGAATTTATTATTTGACGCTCGAGCACGCGAGCCCCCCATGGAAGTTTTAAGGAGCTAAAGTGCATTGCGATACATTTGTTTCGCTTGTCCAGGTTGCCCCATGTTTACGACATAAAAATTATCCTCAATGGGTGTGTATTATGAGTTGTTTTGTTTCATGTTATCGTAGCATCACTGACTGCACGCAAAGCATTATAGAGGGCGGCCAAAAGAGGTTGTGCCTTAGAAATGGGATCTGTGGGTGCTAGAAGCGGGAAGGTGGAAGAGAGTGTGCGTGTGGATATATGAGAGAGAGAGAGAGAGAGAGAGAGAGAGAGAGCGAGCAATGCGTTTACAGATTTTCCATGTTAGGGAACTGTGCAACAGATGCCCCTTGGACATTTAGGTACACCAATACAAACAATACAAGTAGAAATCTGGAGGATTTGGGAGGCAGAACTGGCCAAAATCTGTGCCTCACGCACACAGCCTCCTTGCCTAACTGAACAATGTTTAGTTTCTCATTTCAACATCTGCAGACGACCCCTGGAACACATCTCTTGTATTATATTTGAGATGCAGAACCTCCGTGCCTTTTCATTTCAAATCTTTAAGTTTACGCCAGTTTACTACAAAGTGATTTAGAGAACTAAAACCATAAACAATGAATAAAATACAAAAATTAAATAAACATCATAACAATTTGAACAACTGGCTTTTGATAATAATACTAACCATGTCATCTATAATAGGATTTATACAAAATGTGTTAGGGTTATCTTCCTTTAAAATTGTACAATAGAGATGAATGTGTTGAACTAAAATATTTTCTGTGCAAGAGCAGTTTACGGTTTTTAAAAAAAAATACTTTGTCCTCCACGAATTTAACCGTAATTTATAAAATAATCTTGCCAAAGTTCTTGAGCAATTAACTATATATTTTGTGTGTGTGTGTGTGTGTGTGTGTGTGTGTGTGTATTTATATACGTTTCTTTCCAATAGTGAATAGTACTCAGATTTAGCCTGGATACATCGGTTTACAATATAGATACGGTTGTTTCCAGGATACGTTAGGTAGGTCTATAGCTCAGAAACACTTCCATGCTTCACACATGCAATTTGTCCTTGACTTTAAAAAGAAAAAGAAAAAAAAGGTTAAGTTCCCAGGCCGCTCTACAGACTGTCCTAGAATGGATCTCCAGTATTTGAGATGCAGAACTACACCACTTTGGTGCCTCACACAAAACAGTTTCCTGGCAGAAAGGGTGAAGTTCCCCATCTCCATGTACAGGGAAGAAGTCGTAAATTTTATAGGTGGGGAAGGGCGTGTGAATTTAGGTTCATAGAGCGATACAACAAAACAGGGGCCACACACCAGGCGACACTACAAGCCAGTACCTCATTAAGCAAAGGGGTTTAATGTATTTTACGGGGAATAAAACGCCTTCTATTTTGGTGAACGCAAGGTCGCTGCAGGTGGTTTTGTCTCCCTCTCGATGCATTCAAAAGACGCAGACCAACCCTGTGTGTTTTTATAGTGGTTTACTTAGTATTGTGAGACTCCTATCCCAGCAGACGTGTCAGTCTCTTTAGGCGAACATAATGATTGAAGGGGATGGATAAAACAGAACTGCTAGCATTCAAAATTGACAATAATGGGAAACAAATATGTACATACAAGTCAAGGACTAGGCTGCTGTCTGAACCATCTGCATGCAAATAATTATAAAACAGGCCCCTGTCTGAACTACCTGCATACAAATAATTATAAAACAGGCCCCTGTCTGAACTACCTGCATACAAATAATTATAAAACAGGCCCCTGTCTGAACCATCTGCAAGCAATTATCCCAATCGGCTGAGCCAAATGTTAGGTACAGCGCAAAACGTGTTTAGAAAATGGTAAAGCACAATAACCTTGACCTCTGAGAAAGCACAAATATGAGTAATATAAGTAATTAACATATCCGTAATAATGAGTAATATAAAGTAATTAACATATCCCTAATAATGAGGAATTTGGTTCAGTTATTTTTGAGACAAGGCCACAAGTTTGATTTTAATGTTATAAAAAAAAAAATGCGAAATTCCGGAGCGACGGACTGACTTACTGTCGGCCAGCCGGACTGCTGCTGAAGGATGCCCCATGATTTGAAGTACATGGATACCATTACTGAAGGATGCCCCATGATTTGAAGTACATGGATTCCATTACTGAAGGATGCCCCATGATTTGAAGTACATGGATACCATTACTGAAGGATGCCCCATGATTTGAAGTACATGGATACCATTACTGAAGGATGCCCCATGATTTGAAGTACATGGATACCATTACTGAAGGATGCCCCATGATTTGAAGTACATGGATTCCATTACTGAAGGATGCCCCATGATTTGAAGTACATGGATACCATTACTGAAGGATGCCCCATGATTTGAAGTACATGGATACCATTACTGAAGGATGCCCCATGATTTGAAGTACATGGATACCATTACTGAAGGATGCCCCATGATTTGAAGTACATGGATACCATTACTGAAGGATGCCCCATGATTTGTAGCACACGGATACCATTACTGAAGGATGCCCCATGATTTGAAGTACATGGATACCATTACTGAAGGATGCCCCATGATTTGAAGTACATGGATACCATTATTTACTGAAGGATGCCCCATGATTTGAAGTACATGGATACCACTACTGAAGGATGCCCCATGATTTGAAGTACATGGATGCCACTACTGAAGGATGCCCCATGATTTGAAGCACATGGATGCCACTACTGAAGGATGCCCCATGATTTGAAGCACATGGATACCACTAATGAAGGATGCTCCATGATTTGAAGTACATGGATACCACTACTGAAGGATGCCCCATGATTTGAAGTACATGGATACCACTACTGAAGGCTGCCCCATGATTTGAAGTACATGGATACCACTACTGAAGGCTGCCCCATGATTTGTAGCACATGGATACCACTACTGAAGGATGCCCCATGATTTGAAGTACATGGATACCACTGCTGAAGGATGCCCCATGATTTGAAGTACATGGATACCAAACCTCAACAAAATCGCTGCAGCCGTTCTTGAAATATTGAAGAAAACGTGTTTAGCAACAGACTCTAGTGACCTTTACCTTTGCGCTAGAACAAATACGGGAGGCAGACCACTAACCCAGGGAATGTTTTTTATGAAGTTTGGTCAAAATCCGTTAAGTAGGTTTTGAGCTATGTCTTCCAACGGACCGACCGATAGATATTTGGTTCGTTCTGATACTTTACTATTTTAAAGTGTTCCAGATAAGACTGCAAATACAAAAAGACATTCATTTTAATGGCGCAATCTGGCTCCTAGTCTGCTTAACCTTACATGCCACTCCGTAACAATAAAATGTTCTTTTAAGCAAAGATTATGTCCCATTTCATACAACAGAAAGCTTTCAATAGCACCTACGGAGACATAATGGTACATGTACTATTACCCTTTAAATATCGTGTGTGCTGCTGTCTAATGTGCACAAGAAAATGGTCTTCGCGAAGAACAGCGAGTTAGGAGTTAGTTTAAAATGCAGTGTCGCGGTCTACAGAGGTTCAGTGTAGAAGCTTTATGTTTTGAAATGGGTTGACCTCGTCCTCTCGACAGGTCCTTTTAACATTCACAGTGAGTGTAGCCCCACAGAAAAAAAATAACGTTGGAAAGTATGGAGTGTTTGTTTTTATTCAATAAATTCCGTGGTTTGTGTGCCTTTGAATATAGCAACCGCTAGGCAACATTGTTGCGCTAAAACAAATGGCGTCCACCAAAGCCAGTACGAGGCAAAACCCGTAACGCAGTTCCTCAGCAAGGGTTTCCATTTTAGGATGCTACAGTAGACTCCACCCTACCCCACATCCCAAAAGAAGCATTCTTGAAACCACATGATTCATTCAGAAACAGGAGCGAAGGTCACACGACTATGGTATTGGTGTACCGTTAAACACAGGGCTGAGATTTAGCAAGCCAGGTTAAGGAGCCAGCCGGGCTCCTAACCTGGGAAGTTGAAGTTGCCAAAATATTTCTCAGGTTGCCAGACCCCTTGATTGAAAGCACGGTCATTTTTTTTAAAACTGTATAACTATTGCAGCTAATAAACAAGATAAATTTCAACAACAACACTGTTTCATTTTTAAAACAAGCACTGTATAATTTATTCATCATCGACATCCTCCTCCTCAATGTTCCAAAACTTGAAGGAGCTTGGGTGTGCCTTCTTCAGCTGTTTTTTTTTTCTTCTTCGGACTTTATCTTTTTTGCTGGAGGCTCCGAGACACCGCTTAAAAAGCGCCACATCGTTCGAGATTGACAAAAGATGGAGAATGGGGAATATCGAAAGTACGGCAAGTCTCGCGTGACTCATCAAGGAAGTCAGAGACTCGTTCCGATACACGCAAGGAAGCAAGAAGGCTAGGATCTCGCAGGGCAGTAGCGTTTCGCGGCGAGGGAAAGAAGAAAGTCTCGCGAGAAAAGGCTATTTTTACTTCGCAAATCCCTCGCTTTGCTATAGCGTTACCTAACTTCCTAGCATGCATCGGAACGGGTCTCCGGTGCTGACTGCAGAAGCGGTTGGCGCGTGTTTTGTTTTACATTGCAAGTCAAAAGTCCGTGTACAGGTACAGAATCTCTACCACTGGCGGTATTTTCAAGTCGCCAGCCGGGCGAATGGTACCCCAAATCGAGCTCGCCACACACTATTTTTAGGGGCCATTGGCGAGTTGGCGAACGTTAAAGCTCAGCCCTGGTTAAACAGGGGAAACCACTCCCTGTGAGAACAGGAATAGAAAATTCCAACGTTAACGGTTAAGCAACGAAGGCCCGCTTCATCATTGTTTAATGTAATAACGATGCCAAATTGTAGATCTAGCCCGTGTTCGTCAACAGTAAGCAAACCCTTGCAATTGGAAGCCGTTTAGTGCTAGTGTTGTTGTTACTGTTGGTAATACACCGTCTATGCCTTTCCTTTTTCTTTTTTCTTGTTTGGAAGCTTAGTGTACCACACAAAAGTCGGGAGTCTGAGAGCTATTCGTTTGAGGCTTTGAGTGTGTTAAACGACTTTCAGTAGTACACTGTCCTTGCTTGTGGATGTTGAGACACCAAAGAAAGTACTTAGCAACTTCAAAACTGCATTTACGAGAAATCCGCATCCAACTCTCCTATTAGTTAATGGGCACTACCCAGAGACTTGTGGCTAACAAACGTGGTCACTCTTAAGCCTAATACCAACATTTACCAACTTTGTGGGAAACCCAAAACAAAAATCTTTTGTTTACAGTGCAAACGGCTTAACTGGATTAGCAGAAGAAGAAAAAGAAGAAGAAGAAGAAGAAGAAGAAGAAGAAGAAGAAGAAGAAGAAGGAAGACAGGATTGTATAAATATTTCTTCAGATTAACTTTAGTTGCAATGAAGAAACTGAGGCAGCTGCAGCAGAAGAAGCAGGAGAAGAAGAAGAACAACAACAACAAGACAATAAAAGATTAAACCAAAGAACACAGATTTGTAGCCGTTTGGAAACACTAGACCTAAGAGGAACAAAAGAAGGAGAAGAAAAATAAAGCATGAGCCTTGAACAGTAAAAGAAAACAAAATGTGAAAACGAGGTAGGAAAACGAGCAAGGCTTAAACCCCCTTTGCGAAACACCTGCACTACTAATCCCTTATCCCCATGCCTAACAAACAGGCATTTCAGCTCTAACCGCCCTCTTCACTGCAGCAGTGACAGCAGCATCCGTTCCTGTCATCCATCAATCGACCACAGCATCCAGTCCATAGTGGACAACAGTTCCATGCAGGAATTGGACAGTTGTTTTTAAAAAAAAAACATGCGCCGACACCTGCTACAACGTTTAAAATGACACAGTACTGTAACAGCAAAAGCATTATCTATCCGTTAACAGACCACACACCACCACCATCCAGTCTTCAAAGGACAAAGCTGGCAGACTCTGAGTAAGAATTTCTGAACGGTAGAAATGCAGGCACCTCAAAGTTTAAATGTAGTACTAAGATTTCACCGTCTTCGTTACTGCATCAGCAAAAGCAACAGCAGCATCCGATCCTTTCCATCCATCAAGCGACCATATATCCAGTTCATCATGGACAAAGGTTTCAAAGGCAACAGTGTAAATGCCACATTTAAGATTTGAGACCTCTGTTAAAATGTTTGAAATTGAGATGTCTCTTTTCTGTAAAACAGCAACAACCGCAACATACACCCCTGTCCATCCTGTTTATCCAACAATCGACCACACCATTCATTTTACCATAGACAAAGCTCGCAAAAGCTGTGTAATGATTAGGCCATATATATAAGAGTTAAGGCGCGCCTACCTATTTCAAATCACCGAATCCACAAGCAGGCAAGTTTTAAGTACGAAAACCACTAAAGACTTCACCTAGAGATCTGGATGGCGTAATCCCTCGGTCCAAAAGGGAAAAGGACCTCCAAGGAAGAGGCTTAGGGCGGCCATTACCAACAAAACCCCTCCACTCTCGTCAAGCGAAGGATTAGTGCTCTGTGCTTATCGGCGCCGCCTCGCATTTGCTTCCCGCCATTATGCCGCCATCTTGTTTGGCGTCATTTCCGGTCAAAGCTCAGAACTGCGACAGCTAAAAGCGTCTGTGTATCGTTTTTCTCCCAAACGTTCAAAAACTCAGAAAAAGGAGAATGCTGATGTGAATGGCAACAAAACAATTTCAAGTCTGAAGAGTTCCCGGGGCGTGTTGGTGTCGAGTTCAGCAATACAGCTGAAAACAAAATACAGATATGGCAGACCGATCACAGCTGGCCTAAAACAGGTTTGTCACAGAAAAGACAGACGTTGCTTTAAAGTGGTCTCAGGAAACACATCCGATTGTCAATAGCTGCCTTCACAAAACACTTTAAATATTGACGTTCCAGTCAGTACCACCAAACACCTGCCAAAAAGCACGACTACATGTTACTCTTAAATCATCGACATTGGGTTTGATGTTACGTCCCACACAAAGCCACTTTCAAGAACTTAACTTAAAACAGCGGCCTACTGTTCCAAAAGTGTTCCATGTCGTTATCTCCTTCGATCACTACTTCAAGCTAGGTCGTTGTTTAAGTTAAAAACTTGCAGTGCAGCTGTAGGACAAAAGGGGTGACGCGGTGTTCCCATGCCCTTTCAGTCGTTGGGGAATAAGGGGTTCGGGACCTGTCTTTTCTCTAGGCCCGCTTAATAATGAGGGCCGTGCCTATCTCCTCTCGCTGGTTGCTTTACCCTCTAAACAGACCCAGATACCCATTCACAGCTGGGTGGACTAGGGTGGGTCGTGCGCTTGTTTCAATCCTTTTGTGTCCTTTGATGGTTGCCTACCAAGTATGATCACCCATCCAAGTATTAACCCTTCCCGACGTTGCTATAACGTGAAACATTGCTAGCCTGTACCCAGACATTGACATTTAGTGCTATAAATTCCAACTGTCGTTTTCTTTCTCCTTTGTACTTTCTCATTCCTAATCTGATACGATCTACTTTCTTCCTCGCTAGACCCGTCACCTACCTTTTTTTTCTTGAAAACTCTTCCAAAGCTCCTCATTTGTGTATGGGGTCTGTAGAGTCAGCTTGGGGATGTTTTGCCAGATGGTCACAATGGCTTCTGTGATATTATTATTTAGCAATGTAGGCATTTTATATGTATGTGGGTTGATGATATTTTATAATGATGTTTATATTCTATTTTGTTTTTGTAAACGGGGGTTCGATAAATTGGAGTATAGCCTCAGCGTCCCCTGCGTGGGATGTCTTTATTTTAAAGTGGCCGGCTGGTGGGGTGCCTTCAGTGTTGCCACTGGAGTTGTTTCAGCGGATCTTTTGTGCAGATCGGGGGGGGGGGGGGGGGGGGGGGGAGGGGGGAGTCTTCTTTGAGCCAGATTATTATTATTATTATTATTATTATTATTATTATTATTATTATTATTATTATTATTATTATTATTATTATTATTATTATTTGATGGTTTTTAAGGTGGATGGTGAGGGGGGGAGGGGGAGGAAGTATCTAATATCACCAATGTGAAGACATTACATGTTGAAGAATGGTATGATGTCTTTTGTGTGCTGTTTTGTACAAAAAGCGTTAAGAATAACATACATCCATTACAGCGATTTCTCGTAGTTCTACTAATCCAAACGGACAGTTCTATTTCCGTTCTTTATTTAAAACATGCTGCCGCCGATATAGAAAGAAGGAAGATAAAAAGAAAGAAAGAATAAATACTAAATAAATCCAAATCACAACAAAGTATAAACCACAGATGCACAAATCCGATCTCCATAACAACGTGTATGCAGAGATAGCTAAACAATGATCAATGTCATGGAAAATAATGTGATTGTTTTCTGAAATAGGTCGATACAGGACTTCGGACTTTTGCATCCACTGTTTAGCTAACCCTATTGCTCAAAGTTTAATGGACCCAGCTGTTGGAAAAGAAGCGAAGGGAGCAAAAGTAAACTACTACGTCCGCGGTGTTCAGTCTTAGTCTGTAGCGAGTGTCAGACAGGGTCAAAAACCTTACAAATATCCCCTGCCTCTGTTCTAGCCTTGGAGGAAAGATTCCTCCAAGGTTCTAGCCTTCCCATAACTCCTCCCTTTTACCCGCGCTCCTCCTATGTACCTTGCTACCCACTTCCGCCTAACCTCACCTCATCCTTCATCTCGAATGTTCTTTAAAAGCAACTGGCGTGACCCTACGTCTTGTTGTCCACATACCCACTCCCTCCTATACGTATCGATTCCTTCTCTGCCTCTTCGTCTTCTTCATCCTTCTTCCAACTGTTTCAAATAATCACCCGATTCCTGCCACGCGATCCTTTATTTCGTCTTCTCTTTCCTCTTCTTTTTCATAGTCCTTCAGTTCTTCTTCATTGTCCGGATGTCTTAAAACAAATGGTCGGAGTCTACGTTAAATGAAATCACCCACTTCGTCCTCTTCAATCTTCCTCGTTTTGAAAGTGGCGAAAGGAAAATAGCAACAGGCGTTTTTCTACAGTTAATGGTAAAGGAGCTACAAAAACAGAGGAGGAAGGGTAATAAGGTCTGGGCATCTTTCTGGTAGTCACTCCATCCCTTCCCGGGCCCAACAGAGAGAGAGAGAGAGAGAGAGAGAGAGGGGGGGGGGGGAGCTAGAGAGAAAGATATCTTTATTCCTGTGGTCTTGGTTCGGCTCTTAGCAGTCCTCTGGACCCTATAAACATTGAATGTCTCATCTAATCTTTATTCTTTCTCAACGTATCTTTAGTTTCCTCTTCTTTGCTTCCTCTTCAATGTCTTCAAAGTGTTTTAAAAGAAATCCCGAAAGCCAACGTTAAAAAGGAAGTCAGACGGTGATTGCTTGTTTCCACACACGTACAGATGTCTGCGATTCTTTCTCCTGCGTTTCACTAATAAATTCGATCGCCCAGACAGACAAGATAAAGCGCTGGATGGTGTCTAGTGCCAAGATACACACAGTGCTACACTTCTACACAACTATAGATAGAAACAGAATTAAAGGTTTCTCTATACACAGTACTACGGGCCAACATCCAATGCTGAGTTTTAGATTAATGATGCAGTTAGTTTTCTGTACTTTCCGCGAAAAATCGACAGGAAGTTGCCTCATAATTATGCAGATATTGTTTTAAAATAAGTTTTTACTACTTATAAAATTCAAAACCGGATTTGTCAAACATGATACACTCCACAGATCCGGAGTGTTTTTAAGTATAATAATGAAGGTCATTCAATATTATGTTCATTTTTGGGCCATTCTTTCGTTCCATTGTATGTGGTGCATCTTTCACATCACAACATCAATACACGGAATATACTGGACAATATACTATTACCCTAAACAAAATGACGTCCGAAGTTTTCAGTCCAGGCTGGAGATTGGCAAGGCGTTTGACAAGAATTGTCTGACACATCGTGTTGTTGGAGTGTCAAGTTTAAACAAGTCAGACTCAAGGTTACTCAGCCCCAGAGGACGGAGCTGCCAGTGATGAAGAGTACCATTACAATCCTCACGTATCTCTGTAGACTCCTAATCCTTCCTTTTACTTCCTAGCCAATTTTATATTGGACTGAGGGCTTTTGAGGTCCCCCCCCCTCCCCTCCCTCATCTTCTTTGCCTTCATAATCACGTTCAATCGATTAATAATAATCATCGTCGTCGTCGTCAGACGTACCACTACGTCGTCATGTATATCTGTAGACTGGTGATTCTCCTTACTTCCTGGCCAATTTAACATTGAGACCAAGCGGGTGTGTGTGGGTGTGTGTTCTCTTCCATGATATTTACCTTCAAAATCACGTTTAATCATTTAATTATCGTCGTCGTCGTCGTCGCCATCATCGTCAGAAATGAAATGTGCCACTTCACCCTCGAATGTCTGTTGCCGACGTTCCTGTTGTTACTTCTTACCCTTTGCTAATGGTCCACACTGTGGAACAATGGCGGTACTCTGTTTCTTTAGGACAGGTGTGTTCCCTAGGCTTCCTTTTCTTCTTCACCCTCTCCATAATCATCATCGACACCGTCGTCGCCGATGCCACTGACAAGAATTGAATTTTAAAAAAAGCCTATTACTAGGCAACCTGAGTACTTCATCGACAGGTAACCGTTGTAATTTGACCATCCATTGTTCCTTTCAGCCGTCGTTTAGCTTTGAGAGATTGTACGTTTCATCATCATCATCATCATCATCATCATCATCATCATCATCATCATCATCATCATCATCATCATCATCATCATCATCATCATCATCATCGTCGTCGTCGTCATCGTCATCATCATCGTCATCATCATTCTTAGAAAAGTACATTGCTTAACAAAAATAAATTAAAAAAAACAGTGTTGTAAACATTTGAAAATGTGACCTCAGACACACTTTAAGTTTCTTATTCATCTATACGTCCTCTATATTCTGAAGTTGGACAAAAAAAGGTTTATTTTTATGCCCGATAAACCGCAGCTGTAAAGGCAATCTTTGGCACAGTTATCTCCCGTGTTAACTTTTTACTGCAGTCGTAAAAAAGAACGATAATGTTTCTGTTAACATCATTGAATTCTATTCGGATACGGCTTATCTCCCTTAGGTGACTTTTTACCATAATTCACCCGTCGTTTTCTTTTTATCTTCTCTACTCATGATTTCAATCTTTCCATCGTACTCCACGCCACTCTCTTTCTCTCACTTTCTCTGTCTACGTTTGTGTGTTGTAAAAGAATAAATAGTGTTTGTTTTGTTCAACCGTACTGGCAATAATGCTATAACGCTTTTATTATATTTTAGGATCATTTATAGTCACAGGTTGCATGCATTGTGGTATATTCATATTGATATATAATTTTAAAAAAAATTACCATTAGCTAAATATTTTAAATGTTAAAATGTTCTCGAAATGATTGATGCATTGTTTGTAAACCATGTCTGAGTGCTGTGTTTCTAAAGACATTAAAATTCAAATTGTCGATTCTCTCTCTCTCTCTCTCTCTCTCTCTCTCTCTCTCTCTCTCTCTCTCTCTCTCTTTTCATCTTATCTATCCTTTTCAAGAATTTTTGTATGTGTTTTTTGGGAATATCTAGTGAACTGAAAAAAACCAACAACAAGAAAACCTGTTTAATGTGTCGACCTAGATTCCAATGTTACATTAATGTATCTTAGTATATAAACCACAAAGGTTACTGACAAAAGGTGGTTTAATGTGTCGACCTAGATTCCAATGTTACATTAATGTATCTTAGTATATAAACCACAAAGGTTACTGACAAAAGGTGGTTTAATGTGTCGACCTAGATTCCAATGTTACATTAATGTATCTTAGTATATAAACCACAAAGGTTACTGACAAAAGGTGGTTAAATGTGTCGACCTAGATTCCAAGTGACAAAAGGTGGTTTACATTTCATTCAGTCTACTGGTGTTTTCCCTGGCAGAAGCACAGGACAAATAAAAGGAAAACAAAGTGCTCTAAAAGTGGCCAACTGCTGGCCTTTAGTACGTATAAAGGCTTCCACAGGGCAACACGTTGCAGCTTAAAACGATGGACACACAATTCACGTTCAGTTGCAGATGGCAAACAGTAATCATGGTCCATTTTTTGCACTCTCTGCAAAAACAAACTCTATTGACTTCGCCATGCTTCTTTTCCACCAGTGAAGACACAAACACACACACACACACTCACAAACAAACAACAAACATACTTGTTTTCACAGTGTTATTATGACTTTCCTGAAACGACACATACGTTGTGTTGACAATGGGTCATATTACGTCCCCCCTTTTAAGTACTTTTAAGTGTTCTAACCCTAACCCTAACCCTAACCCTTACCCTAACCCTAACACAGCCCTAACCCTAACGGATCATTGGTTTGACGTCAAAACAAGTAGGTCTGTCAAAACAAGTTGTGTAGATGTTCACTGGTTTGTCGAATTAACACTGTGTAAACAAGTACACACACACACACGCGCGCGCACTCGCACACACACATACACCAAGTTGTTAACTCCTATTTTAGAGGGTGAGAGCATTGTGGGATGCTTAAAACACTTTTTTAAGCAAATAAAGGCCGTTTCAGTCGGAGAGAGAGAGAGAGAGAGAGAGAGAGAGAGAGAGAGAGAGAGAGAGAGAGAGAGAGAGAAGATGAAGAAGAAGAAGAAGAAGAAGAAGAAGAAGTGGAATTGTGTGTTTGTTTGCACGCGCGCGCGCCTGTATGTGTGTGTGTGTATGTGTGCGTGTGTGTATTGGAAAGAGAGAGACACACACAGACAAACAGACAGACAGACAGAGAAAGGCAGGCAGACAGATTCCTTAGCACGCCAACCTCAACACCCCTTTGGACAAATGAAGACAAACTAAAAATGTGTCTTAATCTGCGGTAGTGCTCATAATGTTGGCCCAGCCGATTTGCTAGGCAAATACCGCCTCCCAAAGAGAGGGGGGGAGGAGGGAGAGCGTGGAGAGAAGAGATGTTCCCGAGGAATCTTGTGGGCAGAGCATGGTCGATGTTTACTTGGCTAAAATCAAAAGCAAGACAAACTCCGTCCTGAATTAGACAGTTATTGAACATTTTTCTCCACACACACGCTCTGCCGGTGCCAATGATTTCCCCTCAAGTATGTGCCAAAACTTTACCGGAAAGTATATGCCTAGCGCACTTATTACAAAGGACAACCCAAGACTTATTACATTCAGAGGACTGCTCAAGGTTGGCTAAAATCAAAAGCAAAGCAAACTCCGTCCTGAATAAGACAGTTATTGGACATCTTTGCTAGAAAGACAGGCAGAACATTTCCTTTTAAGAGGGAGTTGATTATGTGACCAGTATTCACCACCTTTTCTCATCAAAGTTTGTGCACTGGTACACAGCGCAACTCTCCATGTGAAGAAGACATACTCATGGCGCTCGAGAGACAAGATCCTACCATGTTATCTCTTTTCCCTATGAAGTCACACGTGTCTGCGGTTCTCTATACTAAAACTGTGACATGACACACTTATGCCGTGTGCTTATAGAAATCAAAAGTTAGGCAAACGTTTGCTCAAATGAAATACATGCCGTCCAAAATCCCACAGTTATTGAACATTTCTTTTAGACAAGGACACGACCGGTGTCAACATGTTTCCCAAGAAAGTGTGCGGAGAACTCATTTGACCTAAAGGAATCAAACTGGACAGGGTTATAGGACATGTTTTCTACGACATCATGAAAAGTCAAAGGCTATATACACAACCCGGGGCAAACTCGACAGTTACTGAATGATTTCTCCCCAAAAATGCTAAGTCGTAAAAGCACGTAAAACCATTTCCCCATAAAGCAAACCCTGGCTGACCTTCTCTACAAAAACCGTTGCAGTACATTTACAGCAGGCCTCAAGGGTCTAACCTTAAGCAACCTTTGAGCAAAATGAATCGCACTGGACAGTTACTGAACATTCCTTCAAGAAAAATGCACCCAAGTTACAATTCCCGTCTATATTTTCTGAAAAAATAAAACCTTGGCCAAATTGTATTATGTGCAAACTGTCAAACAGTATACAAACTGTGATCAAATATTTACATTCCGTCGACAATCAGACGGTTAATACATTTATTTTTCAAAGGACGCTACCGATGTTAAAACTTTTTTAGAAGGTATCCCAGTTTGTCAATCAAACGTTTACCCAGAAATCGTCTACACGTAATAAGCTCAAACGACGTTAAGAGTCAAACGTCACGCTAAACTGTGATCCAGTGCAGGAAACTTCACCTACAGTTTGACGTCTATTGAGCATATTTCTGACAGGACGCTGCAACATTTAAAACCTTTTCCACAACCCTGAAGAATATTAGACGGCCATCTCTTCAGACTTAGTTTTGATTTTGCAATGCAAACATGAAGCCCAAATTTTGCCTCCCGGAGTCCAATTCTAAGAAAAAACGTTAAACAAATGAATACAGACTTGATGTTGGAGTACGTCTGATGGTATAATGGACGGAGTGTGTAAAGGAATCATGCAATACAGCTCCCGGGTTGGAATATGTCCAAAACTTTAATGGACAACCGGTGTCCAGGAATCTTGAGGTGTTGACCCGACTTGGTGATGTTATTGATAAAGGATTGTACAATGTATCGAATGGTTTGACATTTTCTGTTGACGTTACCTTATCTCTGCAGCTACTGGTGATGAAAAAGACAGAAGGAGGAGGAACATGAAGATCTGGGTTTCTTTTGGGAGTTACACACCCCTAAACCACCCCCAAAAGCCCTCCTAACCACCTCCCCCGTGCACACAGAAAAACATCACGGCATCTGCACTTGGACCAAGCCGCAACGAATATTAAGGAAAAGAAAGGGGGAAAAAAGGATACTGCACCAAGCGAAGCTTACAAGCAGCATGTACAAATATGCACGTGCACATTTGGTAGAGTGAAAACGAATGCAAATTGTACAAGATTGACAGTCTGCAAATACAATTTGTCCAGAGGAATTGAGAAATTGCACATCTGTAGTTGAGTTTTCCTCCTGAGAATACGAGAGAGAATGAGTGAGCCTACGAAAGTAAGCTTGCCAATACTTGCTTTATGCTTTTGCTCATACTTGATTTACACTTGCTGTGTTCTCACCATTTATTGTTGGAAAAACTTCTAGCCTAATGTATGAAGTAAACCCTGATCCTGGGTCTTATGCATGACGCAGGCTTAAACAAACTGTCATGGACAACATACCTAGATAATTAAAGCTGTTCCAGTTTCAAAAGCATTCTCGCTTTTTCTTCTTTTTTTTTAAAACTTGTTCATTTTCCCGTTTTAAATCTGGAGCATCACCATATTCACGCAAGCGATGGGTTTTGTCCAAGGGCTTGCTACAGTCCCAGACATCTCGTTGTCTCAGTCTGAGTCTGAGAAGTAAACGTGGCGAACCCTGATATAGAAATTAAAATGGCGCCGTGAACTCTGAAGAAAACAAAATCTATCTTCGACAAAAGCTTTAAGAAAATCAAATAATTTAGTTTTGTTTTAAAATGAAATCAAAGTCATTTCCAAAACTAACGTGCGCATTATTCTTTTAGTGACAGAAGGCTTTGCCAATTCTTCAGTAACTGACAGAGGTGGTCCCATAACCTTGTGGCAGTAAGGGAGCGTGATGTTGGAGATCACACTTATCTTGGGCCAGCGTAATGAGGGTGATGCCCATCTCTCTCCCTCGCTGCTTTACCTTCCCCACCCTTAAGAGAGTAGGTACTCAGCCACAGTTGAGTCAACAGGTGGCGTTGTTATTTGTCGCTTCACGTTTTGCGGTCACCCATCCAAGTGCTAACCGCACTGGACGGTGCTTAACTTGCGACACAGTAGCGAGTGCTCCAACCACTGCACTATCCGACACCCCTAAATGATAAACGTTCCCAATAATTCTGCTGGCAAATTTGACAGAATGCCTTGCACACTGTACAACAATTGACAGAGAAGTTTGACCCTAAGTGTAATACCGTATTGTTCAAATATTTATCCTTATTGGATGTGATGTTTCTATTATTTCTTACATTATTTAACTGTTTTATCTCATTATACCACATCGTTTAGATATTTATCATTGCGCGCGTATGTGTGTGTGTGTATGCGTGCGAGCGCTGAGAGCAAGCTTTAAGTTTTGCTTTAATAATAATAATAATAATAATAATAATAATAATAATAATAATAATAATAATAATAATAATAATAATAATAATAATAATAATAATTTTTATGATTATGATTTTTATGATTATGATTATTATTATGATGATGATGATGATGATGATGATGATGATGATGATGATGATGATGATGATGATGATGATTATTATTATTATTATTATTATTATTATTATTATTATTTTTATTTTTATTATTATTATTATATTTGTTATTTTAAACCGGTTAAAAACAGGAAAAATCTAAAAACTAAAAATAGTTTATAGTAAGATAGATACATGTAGAAGGTTAGCCCCCCCCCTCCCTCCTTCCCCCCCCCCCTCCATCCAGAAGACGGAGTAACCTCACGATACTACAGATTCAACGACCACGTGCTCGCCATGGCCCCGAGCAGGTAGGTGGTGGTCGTTGAACCTGTAGTAACGTGAGGTTCCTCCGTCCTGGCCGGTGACTTCTGTGTCAGTCGCCTCTTACGACACGCCGGGAGACGTTGGGTCTATTCTATTCAGCGCCCGAACCCACAGGGCATCGGTGATGTACCCTAGCTAGATCTCTGCAGTTCTCCCACACCCAATCCAACGTCCCCTTACATAGCGCACAACCCCACTTCAAGAAGGTTTACTAGGGGGTGCAGTGCATTACAGAGACCACATAAAGATGCGACATCAAAATTCACATTTTCACATCTTAGCTGGAACTAAAAACAACACTACCAAATAACATGGCGGAGCACACTACACTAGTGACGGGCGAAGGAAGCCTCGTTTAGTCCCAGCTACTCAGCGTGATGGCGGAGTTCCTCCAGGGTCTAAATTGCGCTGTCCGTGGGTGTGAGTTCAGAAAACAGGCTCATGATGTCATTACCAAGGCTTCGTCCTGCCGTGATGGCCCTGAGTAGGCACGTAACTGCGTACACCAGCAGTTATCTACCTTGATGGAACTCATAACTCACAGTTATCGCTCATTCCCGCGCGGTTTGGCGATGTGATGGAAATGAGAAGAGTGGGACAGAGGTGGTGGGAGGTGAGAGGAGACGAATGGAGGAGAGAGGAATGTTACCGTGAGGTAGAGGAGAGAGGAATGTGACTGTGAGGTAGAGGAGAGAGGAATGTTACAGTGATGTAGAGGAGAGAGGAAGGTTACAGTGAGGTAGAGGAGAGAGGAACGTTACAGTTAGGTAGAGGAGAGAGGAACGTTACAGTGAGGGAGGGGAGAGAGGAGTGTTACATGAGGTAGGGGAGAGAGGAATGTTACATGAGGTAGGGGAGAGGGGAATGTTACATGAGGTAGGGGAGAGAGGAATGTTACATGAGGTAGGGGAGAGAGGAATGTTACATGAGGTAGGGGAGAAAGGAATGTTACATGAGGTAGGGGAGAAAGGAAAGTTACATGAGGTAGGGGAGAGAGGAATGTTACATGAGGTGGGGGAGAGAGGAATGTTACATGAGATAGGGGAGAGAGGAATGTTACAGTGAGGTAGGGGAAAGAGGAATGTTACAGTGAGGTAGAGGAGAGAGGAATGTTGCAGTGAGGTAGAGGAGAGAGGAATGTTGCAGTGAGGTAGGGGAAAGAGGAATGTTACAGTGAGGTAGAGGAGAGAGGAATGTTACATGAGGTAGAGGAGAGAGGAATGTTACAGTGAGGTAGAGGAGAGAGGAATGTTACATTGAGGTAGAGGAGAGAGGAATGTTACAGTGAGGTAGAGGAGAGAGGAATGTTACAGTGAGGTAGAGGAGAGAGGAATGTTACATGAGGTAGGGGAGAGAGGAATGTTACATGAGGTAGAGGATAGAGGAATGTTACAGTGAGGTAGAGGAGAGAGGAATGTTACAGTGAGGTAGAGGAGAGAGGAATGTTACATGAGGTAGGGGAGAGAGGAATGTTACATGAGGTAGGAGAGAGAGGAATGTTACATGAGATAGGGGAGAGAGGAATGTTACAGTGAGGTAGGGGAGAGAGGAATGTTACAGTGAAGTAGAGGACAGAGGAATGTTACAGTGAGGTAGAGGACAGAGGAATGTTACAGTGAGGTAGAGGACAGAGGAATGTTACAGTGAGGTAGAGGACAGAGGAATGTTACAGTGAGGTAGAGGACAGAGGAATGTTACAGTGAGGTAGAGGACAGAGGAATGTTACATGAGGTAGAGGAGAGAGGAATGTTACAGCGAGGTAGAGGAGAGAGGAATGTTACAGCGAGGTAGAGGACAGAGGAATGTTACAGTGAGGTAGAGGACAGAGGAATGTTACATGAGGTAGAGGACAGAGGAATGTTACAGTGAGGTAGAGGACAGAGGAATGTTACATGAGGTAGAGGACAGAGGAATGTTACAGTGAGGTAGAGGACAGAGGAATGTTACAGAGAAGTAGGGGAGAGAGGAATGTTACAGTGAGGTAGAGGAGAGAGGAATGTTACATGAGGTAGGGGAGAGAGGAATGTTACATGAGGTAGAGGACAGAGGAATGTTACAGTGAGGTAGAGGACAGAGGAATGTTACAGTGAAGTAGAGGACAGAGGAATGTTACAGTGAGGTAGAGGACAGAGGAATGTTACAGTGAAGTAGAGGACAGAGGAATGTTACAGTGAGGTAGAGGACAGAGGAATGTTACAGTGAGGTAGAGGACAGAGGAATGTTACAGTGAGGTAGAGGACAGAGGAATGTTACAGTGAGGTAGAGGACAGAGGAATGTTACAGTGAAGTAGAGGACAGAGGAATGTTACAGTGAGGTAGAGGAGAGAGGAATGTTACAGTGAGGTAGAGGAGAGAGGAATGTTACATGAGGTAGGGGAGAGAGGAATGTTACATGAGATAGGGGAGAGAGGAATGTTACAGTGAGGTAGAGGATAGAGGAATGTTACAGTGAGGTAGAGGACAGAGGAATGTTACAGTGAAGTAGGGGAGAGAGGTGGATGTGCGGTGTAAGCTATACTGCAGAGAAAAGGCTACATCATAAAACTGACGACGGGGATGTCGACAACGATGATGATGATGATGATGATGATGATGATAACGATGATGATAAAGATGATGATGGTGATGGTAGAGATGATCGTTGATAATGCTGACAAAGCAACGTGACGGTGAGACAATCAGAGAGAGAGAGAGAGAGAAACACACACACACACACACACACACACACACACACACACACACACACACTGAGACAGAGAGAGCGAGAGCTAGAGAGAGACAGAGACAGAGAGATACGCAGCCAAACACACAGGCGGGCAGATGTGAGCAGACCGAGAGAGACAAAGAAAGGCACAGATAAA
This sequence comes from Oncomelania hupensis, assembly GCA_036898135.1. Lineage (NCBI taxonomy): Eukaryota > Metazoa > Mollusca > Gastropoda > Littorinimorpha > Pomatiopsidae > Oncomelania > Oncomelania hupensis. Next base: position 15,024,672 of record CM072513.1, read on the forward strand.
ACAAGACAGAAAGATTACTCAAGCTGCCTCAACAGAAAGAAAGAAGGAAGCGGATCGGAGGAGAGTGGGGGAGGGGGAGGAAGGAAGAGAGAGGAAGGGACAAGGGGTAGGAGAGACGAGAGATCAGTCTTTGGCATCTTCAGGAACGAAAAAAGGACTAGTTGAAAATCGATTGGATAAAATCATCATCACCAAATGGACCACTCACTACACTCCGCTATCTCTGGTCAGATCGCACTCAGCACGGGGAACTTTCTATGTGGCTTCAGCTACGACACAGACTTCTATTGGAGCACACAAGAAGTAACTAAGACTAAGTATCTCCATTGGGGGTTGTGGCCAAGTGGGCTAAGGCGGGACTAACATGCCTTGTCCACAGGCCAGAAACCAATGGCGCCTGACAGGTGTGGGATCGATCCAGCATCTGGGCGTTATGTTTCTCCGAATATTATTTACTTTCGACTCGGGCAACGTCTCGGGGGTTTTACTAATGTTAAAAGCACAACTAATATTAGGTAGGTTGGGTTTGGGCGCGCCATATGATGCGACTATGCCTCCCCTGGCGCCCAAACCCAACATGCGACTCAGAATTTCCCGATAAAAAGGGACAATAAAGCGTAACAAAAATTTATTTTTAGAAAGGATCTCTAGAAAATTAAACCTTGAGAACTACATGAGAAAAGTTTACATTAATGAACAACATCTGAGACTTTGAATCTTAGGAATACACTAAATATTTAGATCTAGGAACAAACAGCTGAGCTAAAATAACATTTACCATGCTCAGCAAAGAAACTCACTAGGAGATTGAATCTTTAACAAAGAAATGATCCACCCTTGATATGCTGATTTTGAAAAAAAAAAAAAAAGTATTTGTTGGAAAATATTGCCGATTGATATCTAGCGACATACTATATAGGCTAAGACCACAGTTACCCTATCCCTTAAAGAGGCTCGCTAGGAAATTGAATCTTTTAACACTGATTTTCCATCAGAAACTGATACGCATTTGTTGTTGCTGCTAGCTTACATATACGATCCCCTACATGCAAAACGGAGACATTAGGATAGGAACACACTTTAGGCTTTATAATACAGAACACCACAATGTCCATATCCCATGAAGTAAGCTCGCTAGGAAATTGAATCCTATAACACTTCTTTTTTTTTACATCAGAAAATGATACGTACTTGTTGTTGTTGCTGTTAGCTGAAATTCCTCAGCCTAAGGACACATTATTGAACATTACACTTTAGATCTAAAAATGGCACGCCACAAAGGCTACAACCACATGTGCCCTATCCCATACAAAAGCTCGGTAGCAGGTTGAACATTAACACTGTTTACCATCGGCTCTTGTTATATTGGTTTTCAAATTTTAAGCCGCTCGTTAGGAAAATACACTAATCGAAAAGCATTAGCCGTGCAGCCTTCATGCGTAGAGAACGGCACAGGGTTTGGAAATGACAGAAGAACCACTCGGCAAAGGTGTTTGAATATTTAAATATAAGGAATGCAAACATGGCACAGAATTTAGGAATATGAGGAGTAAAAACACAGAAATGGTTTTTAACATGAAGAGCAAAATAAACTATATAACTAGCTAACTAAAATTAAATAAATAAATAAATTAATTAATTAATTAATTAATTAACCAATCAATAGCTATTAACATAGTTCATTGATTGGTGAAACAAATACATTGTTTTTTTTAAAATACGACAAACTAAATAAATAAATAAATAAATAAATAAATAAATAAATAAATAAATAAATAGTTAATCGACTGATGTAAAACATCAACGTTACTGAAGTCTGCCCACTGCAGTTATTTTTTTTAAAATTTGGGTTGGAGTGTTTACCTGAGTATCGACAAGTGGCATGTACCTGCCAGTTTTATATTTTTTTAAAAAAGGAGTTTAAGGAGTAAACCAAACCACTGACAACCTTTCTATTGTTATCTTCTGGACAAACAAGATGTCTTTTAAAACATAGATAACAACGGTATCTAACAGTAACACGTTAGGCAGGTTTTGTCCGATGTGTTTGATGTTGATGACTTTTAAAACAAATATAACAACTATTTCTAACAATAACACATTAGGCAGGTATTGCCCGATGTGTCTGATGTTATTTAACAGCTCAGTATGAATCCCTCCTCTCTCCCCCCACCATATCCGCCCAATCACCCACAACAAATATTCCTTTATAAGTTCTCATCAATCTTGTTTGATCTTATTTGCTTTATAAATAAACATGACTTTGTTTGACCAACAACAAGTCAATAACACCCTTTTCATCGATCCTGTTTGATCTTATCTCGTTTTTATGGTATCTTCTTTCATCTTTGAGATTATAATCATGTTTGCCGCGCGTGAATTAATATATTCCCTGGCATTCTTCAATCCCTTTTTGATCTTGTTGCCTTTATGCATGGTGACACGATCATCAGACACGATCATCAGACATGCATTGATCTATTCAGTATGCGTAAATTCCGGAGATCATGGCAGTTTTTTTTTTGGGTTATATTGGCTCACAGATTAAAATCTCAAATCTTTTCAATGCGATTCTGATAAATCCTTCTTCCACAGATGCAAACTGGATATATTCTCGAGTATCATATCCTATCCTATCCCGTAACTCAAAGGTCGTTGGGGCACCACAGATGCTCGTTTAACGCTGCCATCGAAGTTTCCGTTTCTTCACCACTGTTAACGTGTCAACGTGTTGACCAATGGCTTGTGTGATGGTCTGTCTGACTTTGTTGTTGGTGATGTTAACCATATTGCAACTTACTGAAGTGTATTCCCAGACACAAACGCCCACACATATTTGCGTATTTCGCTCCAAACTAAAGATGTACGAAAGTTATCAATCTTAAATTTCTCAGGAAAATCACGGGACCCATATTATCTAAACAAAGCATAATTTGTGTCAGCAACGAGTGATAGGACACAAATACTAGTAAATACAAATCCAGTACAACAATTCGCAAGCCCGCTATGTAAACAGTTTTGGAACGATTTGTGTGGCTATCACCAAAAATACGGGTACAAACAACAGCACAGCCTCTCAGCTCCTTTAAATCCTCCTGGCACTGTTGTGACATGCATAAGCAGTCCAAACATGAAAGTGTCGTTGTGAACAAGAACAAAAACATCACGGCCATTTCCACGGGGCCATGTTTTAAAAAGGAAAAACATAACTGTTACTTCCCTTGAGCAAGTCTTATCGGAAGTTAAGCTGAAGACCCCAAATAGGATTAGTTTGTAGACAGTAATGGGGTTAAACTATGCTTCTAGGATATAACCATCACTACAGCACAACCCTGATCCAACGTCCACTTGCTAGGTCCAATTTACTATTGGAAGCAGAGTGGCGTTCAGGATTTTCCTTAGCATACTTATGTCAACGGCTCTTGTCAACGGCGTAGAATACTTATGTCAAAGGCGTAGCTTACTTATGCCAACTGTAGAGCTTTGTGTACAACCCCCTTACGATCCAAGAAAAAGACATCAGTTAAGCACGTAATCCTACAGTGTTGTCTGCACCTTTTCACGTTTTTTGTAATTTATTATAATTATTATTTTTAACATCTAAGCACATATTCACCGTTGTGCGGTCAGTATTTCGATAGGACTGCTAATGGTATTATTAAATTTCTCTCTACAACAACTCCTCTACACACACACGCGCACAAACACTCACACACACACATACACACACACACAAACACTCGTGTAAAAACGCCAATGTTATAACTTTAATAAAACGCCGCAAACGTTATTTTGACATTTTTAAATTTGTCCATTTTTTAAGCTAACACTAACCCTAACTCAAACTCTAACGTGGGCCCAAACTTAACATAGCCCTGACCCTAACTGAACACTGTTTTGACGTCAAAATAACGGGGCCGTCAAAGTAACGTATAGGTAGGGTCTAAAGAGTTCCAATACATAACGGCGTTTCTACATCCACACACAACCATACACACACACCCACACACACCCCCACACACACACAAACACACACACCCACCCACCCACCCACACACACACACGCAAAAAAACCCACACAAATCATCACAAACAAGAATAGCTAAAATGACCAAACCAAAACACGGTGCGGCCATCATGATCCATACAAACAGCGTACACCACGATCGATAAGCACACAATCTTCTCATACAGCTTCTCAGGTAAAGGATGTATCAGATTTTCGATGGAAATGGAGTGACAGATAAACATTCAATAAACACAGACACGGACATCGGCACTTGCAAATGCTACCCAAACAGTGTACACCAACATCAATAAGTACAAAATCCTACACAGCTTCTGAACAATATTAGATTTTTAACGGAACCGGTGGGACGTATAATCTCATATAAACAGGGGCACAAACCTCAGCATTTCGAAATCCAAACAGAACGCATCACTTCTATTAAATTTCCCTCCAAATCTTGTGACATCCATGACTTACTGTAACAAGTGGTAATTTAATTTTGTTCCCCTCTCTCCAAACTCGTCACCCTAAACTTTGCGTGTCTGCATTCATCAACGCACACAATTTTTCTCTTACTCTAAAGGGGGACAACAGACTCGATACAGTCTGCCTATAAGAGTTTTCCCCCCTTTTGTCATTCTCTCGGGAGGTCGTGCCAACGCTTGTAGGATCAAATATTTATCCAAACACGACTAATTTGATTTGATTTGGTCCCATCGCTAGTGTTTGTTGGCCAGCGGGTAGGAGAGAAGTACACATGTACGAACGGCTGTATATTACTCAGCGCAGTTGGAGGGGGTTTGGGGAATGGCCTATACTCGCAGACACAGACAGGCATACGGGCAGGCAAGCAGACAGACAGACTCTCTCTCTCTCACATACACACACATACATATATATATATACACACACACACATACACACACCCACACACCCATACACACACTCACACACACCCACACATCCACACGAAGGTATAAAAACTAAGGAGGGCTGTTAGTGTATGTAGGTCAGGAGTGTAAGTACCTCAGGACGTAGCTAGCTGGATAGCGTTACACAGCGGCTGCTTTCCTTTCTCTTTGAAAATAACTCAGCACAGTCTTAATTTTCTGCAGCCACTAAAATACTGTTAAAATCCATTTTCCATCACCTTCAACTCTTAATTCCTTCAAACAAATCCATTAAAATCAAACCACTACCCCTATATGGATTCCTTCTCCCAAAATTTGTATTATTATTCGTCAGCCACGCGGGCGACTTTGGGAGCGCTATTTCAGTATAAGCGCGCCAGGGGCAAGGGCAGCACCACGCAGGACAGGAGGGGCCGGAGGACGGGACCTATTGTACGAGCCAAGTAAATCTGCAAGAGGTTATAATAACGGCGACGTGATTGATTGATTGATTTATTGTTGCTTTAGGTCTACGGCGACGTGACACGGATGACAATAAACTGTAGATGCCGTTTTATTCCTTTCAAGGACTATTCTGAATGCAAAAGTGCAGACCTTTTAATTAGTGTCGCGGGTCACATCAAACTTGAGATAACACTGTTCTTCATCAGATATATTTTTTGATGAAAGACTGGCACAGGCCCTGTAAAGAGTGTGTCGTGAACGACATAGGAAAGATTCGTTGGCACGCTACCTCCGATCTCTCATTGTGTCAAAGAAGTACTTGTTAAAAGATGGGAAACTCTGTACGGTAACAATGATGCGTTTTGAAGTCAATAAAAAAACCCACCAAAACTCAATGCTGTTTTAATCAAGCATTGCTGTATCTTTACCTTTGTTAAAAAAAAAAGCGACTAATCTAAAAGATCAATTTTGTTAACAACATAATTAGGTCTTTTACTCAGATGCATTCCTAGTACGTTTGCCAACCTCTCACGATATCTAGATTCCTAACTCCAAAACAATGTAGGATCCTGAATTTGCTCAACTGTGCAGGGACAACAATGAGTAGCTGCAAGTGGGCGTCTGGGGCGGCTTAAGTGAGAGCCTGTAGCGCCTTGAGCAGCTCTTGAGCTTGAACAGCACTATACAAGAACGATACAATACAATAAAATAAAGTAGCATGGCTGGCTAAAATAATTGAATTGAATCATTTCAAGAAATCAACAAGTCCAATTCCCTTAACAAGCAACTCCATACTAATTCAACATTTCGATAGTCTTTTATTTTAAAAAGCTAAAGTTTCCTATCGCCCAACAATACAGGCTCCTCATCTTGCTCGGCTCCTGAAGAACAACAAAGAGTAGCCGTGGCTGGCAAAAATGATTGATTTTAATCATTTAATGGGAAGTGAAAACCCGTGTAAGCATGCCGCACTCTTGTGCCTTCCTGCGCGACCAGTTTTGACAACCGCTCTCCACTCAATTCCGGCTCGCTTGGTATTCCGCTCAGGAAAAAATAAAAATAAAATAAAAAAAAGATTTTAAACAGGAAAAAAAAAAGGTTCAACAGAGAGAAGTAAAATGTGGAGAAAAACAAAAAAGATTTGACAGAAGAATAAAACCGAACTGAAAGGAGAAATAAAACGAGAATGGAGAGCAAAAATTTATTTAAGAATGGAGGGGGAGAATTTTAAAAAACAAAGAGTTGTTTTTAAAAACAAGCGCGGCACTTTTTCAGATGTCAAACAATAACATTGACACAACAGTTTTTCGTTTTGGGTTCACTCCCTTTGGAAGCGCGAGCCATTTTCCTTGTCCGGCGTTTGGTGTTAGGAATTTGTGACAGCCCAGTGTGTGTGAGCTATGGGTAGTTAGGAATTTCTGACAGCCCAGTGTGTGTGAGCTATGGGTAGTGATCCTTGAACAAAGACTAACCATGTTTTCCGTGTTATTTACATTTGAAATAATTACTCCAACCTGGCACGCGCGCGAGAGCACTTTAATTGAACCACTTTATTAATTTAAATGTTGTAGGTCTGCTGTAGGGTCCATGTTTCGCAAGGGTATAGAAAGATGGAGATGACAAGGGAGAGTAGACTGATGGTCCTGTCTTTCCAAATGGGCTTCAACTTTATTAGGGCAGCAGACCTACATCGAAGAATACAAAGCATGAAGATTAGGTGCTACAGAAGAAGACTTCTGGGCATTTCCTATACCCAGCACATCACCAACAACGAAGTCCGATAGACCATCACACAACACTATGACATGCTAACAGTGGTGAAGAAACGGAAACTCCGATAGTGTGGCCACGTCACCAGAGCATCAGGCCTTGCAAAGACCTTTCTGCAACGCACGGTGCAAGGAGGCAGAATTAGATGGAGACAGAAAAAGAGGTGGGAGGACAACATTCGAGAATGGACTGGCTTGACACTGAGCGAAGCCATGAGGATTGCAGAGGACAGAGAAAGATAGAGTACGCTGGTTAAACGATCATCTGTGGTGCCCCAGCGACTTTCGAGTTACGGGATAGGATAGGATAGGATAGGAATAATTTCAATAAACTGTGAAAGGAAAACAATTGGTGTTTAAATGTCAGCCGATAACTCTCAAACTTTAATAAGGTTTGAGCAGAGCAATTGTAGTGTAAAGTTGAAGATGTCCTGTAGCAACACCACCATTCACCAACACAACTTTCCTAGTGTCGCGCTCTTACTATAGCGTGTGTACTACGGGTTGGAAAATAGGTCTCCATCGTATTTTGCTTGCCACACTGACCCGACAGCTTGTTTCTTCTCTGGGAGCGTCCTCAATGGTCGCGGGGCTGGTGATTTAAGATGGATGGCGCATGAACTAACGTTGCTGTCTGTGGATTTGAAGATCAGAAAATGTGCACTGTACCCATATCTCACACACAATGAGCTACAGCGGTTCTCTTTTTGTAACGCCTAAACACAGGCACCTGCAGTAGATCTATAGCCTGTGTAACAGCTCAAACTGCTCATATTATTTTGGAGTCAGGTTAACGAACAGTGGACACGCTATTTGGACCCCTTAAACCCACAACGTTATGCAAGCAACAGTGGAATCGCTATTTGGACTCCTTAAACCCACAACGTTATGCAAGCAACAGTGGACACGCTGTTTGGACCCCTTAAACCCACAACGTTATGCAAGCAACAGTGGAATCGCTATTTGGACTCCTTAAACCCACAACGTTATGCAAGCAACAGTGGACACGCTGTTTGGACCCCTTAAACCCACAACATTATGCAAGCAACAGTGGACACGCTGTTTGGACCTCTTAAACCTACAACGTTATGCAAGCAACAGTGGACACGCTGTTTGGACCTCTTAAACCTACAACGTTATGCAAGCTACAGTGGACACGCTTTTTGGACCTCTTAAACCTACAACGTTATGCAAGCAACAGTGGACACGCTTTTTGGGCCCCTAAACCCACAACGTTATGCAAGCAACAGTGGACACGCTGTTTGGACTTCTTAAACCCACAACGTTATGCAAGCAGCAGTGGACACGCTGTTTGGACCTCTTAAACCTACAACGTTATGCAAGCAACAGTGGACACGCTATTTGGCCTCCTTAAACCCACAACGTTATGCAAGCAACAGTGGACACGCTGTTTGGACCTCTTAAACCTACAACGTTATGCAAGCAACAGTGGACACGCTGTTTGGACCTCTTAAACCTACAACGTTATGCAAGCAACAGTGGACACGCTGTTTGGACCTCTTAAACCCACAACGTTACGCAAGCAACAGTGGACACGCTATTTGGACCCCTTAAACCCACAACGTTATGCAAGCAACAGTGGACAGGCTTTTTGGACCTCTTAAACCCACAACGTTATGCAAGCAACAGTGGACACGCTATTTGGACCCCTTAAACCCACAACGTTATGCAAGCAACAGTGGACACGCTGTTTGGACCTCTTAAACCTACAACGTTATGCAAGCAACAGTGAACACGCTGTTTGGACCCCTTAAACCCACAACGTTATGCAAGCAACAGTGGACACGCTATTTGGACCTCTTAAACCCACAACGTTATGCAAGCAACAGTGGACACGCTGTTTGGACCTCTTAAACCCACAACGTTATGCAAGCAACAGTGGACACGCTATTTGGACCTCTTAAACCCACAACGTTATGCAAGCAACAGTGGACACGCTGTTTGGACCTCTTAAACCCACAACGTTATGCAAGCAACAGTGGACACGCTGTTTGGACCTCTTAAACCCACAACGTTATGCAAGCAACAGTGGACACGCTGTTTGGACCTCTTAAACCTACAACGTTATGCAAGCAACAGTGGACACGCTATTTGGACCCCTTAAGCCCACAACGTTATGCAAGCAACAGTGGAAGGTGGCAGGCGCAGAAGAAGGCAAAGAAAGAACTGGACAGATGACGTCAAAACATGGACGGCGCTGGACATGCCACGACTCCTGACAATGGCAACAGACAGACTGAAGTGGCCAAAACTCTCATCTCTCACATATCCCACACGGCCCAACAGAGGGATTAGATAGATAGATAAGATAAGATAAGATAAGATAAGATAAGATAAGATAAGATAAGATAAGATAAGATAAGATAAGATAAGATAAAATAAGATAAGATAAGATAAGATAAGGATAAGGATAAGGATATAGATAAAGATAAAGATAAAGATATAGATATAGATTTAGATTTAGATTTAGATTTAGATTAGATAGATAGATAGATAGTTAGAAACTACAGAAAATAGCTTTAATCTCTATACATGCATCAAAGCCCAAACTCTGAAACAGCACACACCTTTAGTTCCCACATCCATGCAAGAAACACCATTTTTTAATGTTCTATATTCTATAATAATAATAATAATAATAATAATAATAATAATAATAATAATAATAATAATAATAATAATAATAATAATAATAATAATAATAATAATAATGTGCACAACTGTACAGTTCAATGACAACTGTAAAACGCCCACACAAACTAACTACGTATCAAACACCAGATTTCCTGCTTCAGATTCTAATGTACTGAAGTGGAGCAAATTTTATTCTTCAATCACACCCACACCAAAAACAAGGACAACTTCAATTCTCCGACTAAAAATCAAGACCCAGATTTTCAGGTTCCGATGTTGATGTGGCACAGCCATGCACTTAGAAGTCTTCTGTAGGACCTCATCTCCATGCTTAGTATTCTTCGTTGTAGATCTAATGTGAGGGTCCATGTTTCGCAAGCGTCTTCTTATACGCTTGCTGATGACAGAGAAAGACAAAATACGATGGCTAAACGATCAGCTGTGGTACCCCACAGATTTTCGAATTACGGGATAAGATAGGATAGGATAGGGTAGCCATGTACGTTTGTTTCATAAACCTAGGACAACTATAAGAGCCTAGCAAGGAATCAAAGCCCAGATTTTTAGTATTATCATTTAATCAGCAACACGATGCGTGCGTTTGACACAAACCAAACGCAACCATAATGCACCCTTAACCCCCATAGAGGCAACCATAATGCACCATTAACCCCCATAGAGGCAACCATAATGCACCATTAACCCCCATAGAGGCAACCATAATGCACCCTTAACCCACATAGAGGCAACCATAATGTACCCTTAACCCCCCATAGAGGCAACCATAATGCACCCTTAACCCCCATAGAGGCAACCATAATGCACCATTAACCCCCATAGAGGCAAACATAATGCAACAATAACCCCATAGAGGCAACCATAATGCACCATTAACCCCCATAGAGGCAACCATTATGCACCATTAACCCCAATAGAGGCAACCAGAATACACCATTAACCCCCATAGAGGCAGCCATAATGCATCCGTAACCTATATAGAGGCAACCAAGCCCTTGTTTTCAGCTTGACATCTCAACGTGAACCCAGAGGCGCATTTTTGGAGGAAGACTCATTTTAATATGTTATCCCGGTGCACATTTTCCATTAACCAAGACCAAATTTAAAGCCCCCAATCATGCCTCGCAACCCAGATTTTCAGCTCCAGATTTTAATACGCAACCAGAGGCGGCTATTTTTCATTCAATGTTTAACAACATCGCTCAATTTCCATAAGCCAAGGGCCAAATTTAATATCGCCGATCATGCATCACAGCCCAGATTTTGAGCTGCACATTTTAATGTGCAACAAGAGGTGCATAGTTTTACGGTCGTGGGTCCACACTGTCATTTATATAGTGTGCGCCTTCTGAAACATGCTGAAGCGTACCTCTGGGAATCGGGGGGTAGGAGAGAGGCTGGGGGAGGGAGGAGGGAGGGAAAGAGAGAGAAGTAGAAGGAAAGAGAAAAAAGCGAGAGAGAGGCGACGTAAAGCATTTCAAGTAGTCATCAAATCTTTACGAGGGAGGGGGGGGGAGAGAGATAGAAGGGAGAGAAAGAGAAAGAGAGAGAAAGATGGAGAGAGAGAAAGAAAGTGAGAGGGAGAGAGAGAAAGAAAGTGAGAGGGAGAGAGAAAGGGAGAGAGAGAGAGAGAGAGAGAGAGAGAGAGAGAGAGAGAGAGAGAGAGAGAGAGAGAGGGAGAGAGAGGGGGAAAGGGAGAGAGAGAGGGAAAGAGAGAAAGGGAGAGAGAGAGGGAGAGAGAGAGAGGGAGAGAGAGAGGGAGAGAGAGAGAGGGAGAGAAAGAGGGAGAGAGAGAGAAAGAGGGCGAGAGGGAGAGAGGGAGAGAGAGAGAGAGAGAGAGAGAGAGAGAGAGAGAGAGAGAGAAGGCATTTCATTGTGTAAACAAATGTTCATAATTAAATGGTTCGAATCGACTTCGTCGAAGAAGCGCAAAACTTGGAATAGGTTGTTTCCGGTCACATCCCTTAACGCAATGAAAAAGGAAAATAAAACAGATTTTTTTAAAGGATGCAGAATTTCCAGTATATTTGTAAAGGCGCATGATAACAGGGGAGGTGAAGGAGGTGATTTTCTTTTATATTTTACAAGTGGGAAATTTCGTTTGTTTCGCAAGCACGCGCATGTTAAGAAAACAAAAAAGAAATTTTATTTAGGAATGTTTCGTTAGTTTTCCATGAGGCGAGTAACAAGAGAAAACTACGAAACCGTGTCTACCAATCCGTTTCTACCTTTTTAGCATGTTCCCCTCTTGTCCGTGTGTAAATATTTTCATCCTATCAGCTAAGCGAATGCGTTTCGGACCGTTTTCCCCCAAGGGAAAGCACCGCGCAGGCAGCGGCTGAGTCACGCCATCTCGCTGTAAAAGCAACACAAAACAGCAAAGGCCACCTGGGGAACGCCAAATCTAACACGTGGTCCAGCAGTGTCAGTTGGAATGAGCAGCACAGCACAAATAGATCTACACCAACAAACGCACAAATAGCAGCAGCAGTAGTAATAATAATAATAGTAGTAGTAGTTGTTTGTAGACTATAGTCACACGACACTTTCGCATATAGGTGACTACTGGACCGATTTATACTGACACCAGCGGGCCAGTTGTTGGTAAAGGGGAAAATAATATGATCACACGTTGACCAATCCGGGATTCGAACCAGCGACCTTTCGGTTACTAGCAAGACGCTCTTACCAACTGAGCTACCCGGCCCCCCAGTAGTAGTAATAGTAGTAGTAACAATAGTAGTAGTAGTGATAGCAACAGCAGCAGTAATAATAACAGTAGTAGCAGTAACAATAGTAGTAGTAGTGGTAACAGCAGCAGTAGTAGTAGTAGGCCTAGTAGTAGTAGTAGTAGTAGTAGTAGTAGTAGTAGTAGTAGTAGTAGTAGTAGTAGTAGTAGATAAGCGTAAGATCAAATGAATGCAAGCCAGATCTAGAGTTGACGGTTGCGTTTATCCCGGATGTATGGGAAGGCAATCTGACATAAATAGAGAAATCTGGATCCTTGGTGGCGCCTATGTATCATCACAAGTAGTAGTAGTAGTAGTAGTAGTAGTAGTAGTAGTAGTAGTAGTAGTAATAGACTAGTAGTAGTAGTAGCAGTAATAATAATAATAATAATAATAATAATAATAATAATAATAATAATAATAATAATAATAATAATAATAATAATAAGAATAATAATAATAATTAATAATGATACTGCTACTATTACTATTACTATTACTACTACCACTACTACTACTATTACTACTACTACTACTACTACTACTACTACTACTACTAAAACAACAACAACAACAACAACAACACTAATAATAATAATAATAATAATAATAATAATAATAATAATAATAATAATAATAATAATAATAATAATAATAATAATAATAATAATAATAATAAATAATAATAATGATACTGTTACCAAAGACCTTATTTCTTTGCTGTTACTATTACTACTACTACTACTACTACTACTACTACTACTAAAACAACAACAATAATAATCATAATAATAATAATAATAATAATAATAATAATAATAATAATAATACACTAGGTCAAAGCTCTACCACATAATCAACAAAAGTGAAATACATTAATATAGCGAATTTAGTTCCTCAGAGAGCTGCTTAAGGCGCTGTTCCAGCATAGGATCTAACACAAGCCTCCAATGCGCCAACTTGAAACAACAAGCGCACTGTCAATCGCCCCCGAAAAATGAGCCACCCTAAATGACCTAAAGGGTGAGCTTTCATTGAAGGAGTCTATTACATGAACTCTTTACTAACGCGTCGCTGCAGAGGGTCGAGAGTAATTGAAACATAGCATAAAGAGTAATTCCAGAAAGTCACCTCTTGTGGCGGGATGCGAACCAGGCTCTCTAGTGCGCCGGGTCTACGTTCTACCAATCAGTCACTCTGTTACAGCACTGCATGTTTGGCGTATTTCTATAATCCAGGTAATAGAGGTCTTTGAACTAAACTTCTGTGTATGTGTGTGCGTGGGTTTCGAAATGTGTGTGTGTATGTATGTGTGTGTGTACGCGTGCATGTGTGTGTGTACGCGTGCATGTGAATACGAATACGAATACGAATATTTATTGTCATAAAACCAAAACAAGGTTTACAAGACACAATATATCGTACATTGACGCATGCAATTCTTGTCATTGTGTCCAGAGAAAAGTCTTGACATTTATAGTGCAGAAAGTCTTATTTTGAAGCAACGAAAAATATAGGATGAAAGATAGTTAGAACATATTCCCTGTTTGAAAAATCATGCTCCGTTTCAATATTGCAAGGTTGTTTATGAATATTTCCCTATCATTAGAGTTGAGAACTTCACTAATAAACTTTTGTCTTTCATTATTATACAATACACACTTGTCCAGAAAGTGAAGCTCGTCTTCAATCACGTTGCAACATTTACACAAACGGTGCTCTCATGTGTGTGTACGTGTGCATGTGTGTGTGTACGCATGCATGTGTGTGTGTTCGCGTGTGTACGTGCCTACGTGTGTTTGGGCGGCGTGTGTATAGGTAAAAGGGCGAGAGCGAGAAAGAGAGAGTGCCAAAGTATGTTTGTGTGCGAGTCTTCCTGTCTCTCCCTCCGTGTCTGTCGCTCTATGCACGCGCGGTTGAGTGGTATGGCGTAAGAAAATGGGTTGTGTGGGGGTAGGGAGGTGTTTATGCCATAAATCATTTAGGGAGGCTGTGTTTCATGGCTGGCCCTGGAGACAGTCAGCTGAACGCCTTATCAACCATCAACAAATTTGTGAAAAACGACGTTAAAATTACAACGGCAATATTGATCCATTTCCTTGTCCCTCATTCCCTCCCTCCCTCACACACACAACACACACAAAATCACGCACACTCTTTCTCTTAACATACACACTCATTGGTCCCTTTCTCCATCTTTTCTCTCGACAAATTTTGCGACAAAGAAAGATAACTACAATTTTAAAAAAATCATATTTGACCCATCATCTCTTCTCCACTTACCCCCTCATTTTTATGTCCAAATCCCCCCACCCACCCCACCCCTCTCTCTCTATCTCTCCATCACCCACTCCAATCATGTTCACACACACACAAACACACTCACCATCTAACTCAACGAATTTGTAACACCAGACCTTAAAATGACAAGGTCAAGAATTGATCCATTCCATCCACCCCTCTCCCTCCCTCCCTCTCTCTCTCTCCGCCCCCTTCCTCACTACTTCACCGTACCCTACATCTGTTCACGGCCACTTTCAATGCGACGTTGAAGAATCTTGTAAGCAGTTCAGGAGACTGACGCAAGCTCAGCCTTTCATTCCTTTTTTCCTCCTCTACTTTTCATTGACCGCTATGCCGCCTTTCATTTGCCCTTCCCACCACAACCCGTCTCTTACCCTCCGCATCACAACCACAGAGCGATTGGTTTAGTATCAAGTGGCCCTAGAGAAACCTACAAAGCACATTCACTGACTTGATGATGACAGCGCAAGGATATCCATGAGGATCACGATGATGACAGTGCAAGGATATCCATGAGGATCACGATGATGACAGTGCAAGGATATCCATGAGGATCACGATGATGACAGCGCAAGGATATCCATGAGGATCACGATGATGATGACAGCGCAAGGATATCCATGAGGATCACGATGATGATGACAGTGCAAGGATATCCATGAGGATCACGATGATGACAGCGCAAGGATATCCATGAGGATCACGATGATGATGACAGTGCAAGGATATCCATGAGGATCACGATGATTCCCAATAACGACCAGAACAATAATGACGGTAGTAACGATGAGACCCTCCATGAAAGATGATGGTGCTAATGGGGTTGATGAGGAAGATGGTGATGATGATGGTGGTAATGGTGATGATGATGATGATGATGGTGTTGATGATGATGGTGATTTTTGTGATGACGACGACGACGATGCTAATGGTGATGATGGTGATGATGATGATGATGATGATGATGATGATGATGACGATGATGATGATGATGATGATGATGATGATGATGATGATGATGATGATGATGATGATGATGATGATGATAATTAAGAAGAAAAAAAACGAATAAGAAAAGAAAGAAAGAAAGAAGAAGAAGAAGAAGGTCCGATAACGATGACAGTAATTCTGAAGTCGATTGAAAGGCTTACGAGGACGATGATCGCGATGAATATAACAGTAACAACGATGATGGTGGCGATGATGATGTTGATGGCTAGGGAAGTGACGGTAAAGACCACACCGCAGATTTTGAAGATGACAACTCCGACGACGATGACGATCATAACGTAAATCATGTGATAGGTATCTGCTATTCCCCATGTAACTTCTTATGATTCTTATGATTACAGTTTTAAATGGTTAATTTAGTAATGTCTTAATATACTTTTATCCTGTTTTACTGTTTACTGTTTATTGTTGTTATACTGTCCTTTATCGTCTTGTAACATTTATATCTGGCACCACGTGTGAATTTCTCTTTGATTGAGATAATAAAGTGATCGTATTCGTATTCGTATTCGTATAACGACAACGACAACAATAGGAACAATGCTAAAACATGCCGTTATTGAAGGTATTAACAACGGCGTCGAAGTTGATTGATTAGCGTGATTCTCCATACGCTGAAGACAGCTATGGAAGCGAGCAAACAAGATGCAATGCACTGCTAAAATGGACAATGGCGATTTTACGAACCAACGAAAATCTGATACGGTGGGAAAATGTGATCTAGAAGGAATATCCCATTTCCGATTTTCACTGCAATGTTTTTTGGGCTTTCGGAACAAATTTGATCAATATTCTTTCACCAAAAGCAGCAGGCGAACGCACAGTGCAGCCTGTTTTTGTGTGAAAATCGGGATATTCCTTGAGGGATTACCGTCGAGTTCATAATATTTTCTGTTGATCAAATAAGATAGAGATGATTCTGTGTGTAAGAGAAGGTACTATATAAAACTAATTCAATTCACAGAAGGAGATTGTTTTAATATACAAGACGAATTCATAAGGAAGTTAACAATACAAAACCACCACAAAGATGAAATATACAGTTGTAATACAGGTTTTTGGTTATACGTAATAAAGCAAGATACAACCCCTTCGTACACACAAAAAAACGTGTTTATTTGGCCAGCATACTGTGGTAGTTAACCACAAAATCTAGCAGCATTTTATTATGATCCTGATTGCTGGAAACCAGAGCACGAATCATGCTGTTGGAAGAAAACCTAGAGAGAAAGAAGACAATGTAGAAACGTCACCGGCCCCTGAGCCCAAGAAGCGTTAGACTAAGAGCTAAGGTCAGAGGATTTTCAGATACACTGCACCAGTCTGTTGGAATGCTCTTCCAGAAGATTTAAATAGGGCAGACTCTGTGGACATATTTGGCAGAAATCTGAACACGCATCCGTTGTTTTTTCTTACTAAGCTTAATATCTGATCTCACATTTCATTTGCCAAAGTCACTGAATGGAAAGATTCCATGAATTTAATTGCCTGGTCTGATTGGTAGAACGTGTTGAGTGATAGTAATAGTGAAGAAGTTAAAGCCTTATTGGATTGGTTTCTAGGCCCCTACCCCTCTAATCTGTGTGTGGGGGACAGGAGGGGGGTAGGAGTGGTGTGTGTGTGGTGTGCGTGTGTTTGTGTTGTGTGCGTGTGTGTGTGTGTGTGTCCACCTCAAACACATCACCACTGCGATCATGCCCTTCGGTGATATTGTTGTTGTTGTTGTTTGTAGATTATAGTCACACGACACTTTCGCATATAGGTGATTACTGGACTGATTTATACTGACATCAGCGGGCCAGTTGTTGGTAAATGGGAAAATAATATGATCACACGTTGACCAATCCGGGATTCGAACCAGCGACCTTTCGGTTACTAGCAAGACGCTCTTACCAACTGAGCTACCCGGCCTTCGGTGAGGAGATATTTATGCGCTTTATACTGCAAGCTGTTGATTCACTCATTGACTAGTGAGTGAGCATACAGACAGTTATTCTTATTAATGGCATTTACTATACGGACTGAAAACATTGAAGAGGAAAAGCATCGAAAATAATAAAATACAACGTCTTAATACAGAAATGCAGGCAGGTAGCCGACATTGCAAATTTCCAAATTGATAATGCACAGAATATGCCAACGACAAATACTCCAACAACAGAATGTCCATCAGTGAATTGTCGTCCGCACGCTGCGAATCTTCATGTCATTTCCACGATTTAACAGTTGCTGAGCAGACACATAATTATGCGAAAATAATACGAGTCCTTCCATATGCAAAATTGATGGAGGAAGTCGTTCCATTGTTACGTCGTCGTGGAGGAAACAATTTCGTCCCCAAAAGCCGCTGAATCAGCAATCCTGGCAACAGGTTTTTCATTGTTATGCCGCAAACAAAATAATTCCGCCTCAAAAGCACCTGCTCTAATCACGTTTGACCACAAACATGACATTATGGCCGGCCGTGTTCAAAGTTTAAGCCTTGTGTGCAGCTTAATGATAACGGCATTTTAAATTCTTTCATTTTAAAGCTAACGCATTTTTCGTCCATTTGTTCATTTTCACTTATTTTCACTTGCATCAGTTTCCTAGATCAACATCAATCCCTCTTTTCCACGACTTTCTTAACACCCTTTATTATATATCTCGTGTTAATATATTTTCTTCTTTTTTCCTTTTTGGAAAAATTCTATCAATTTTTGACATTTTCAAGGAATACATCATAAACCATGAGAAGAAGGCGGGTGGCTTTCTCCGTGAAAGCATAGCAGTGTGATAGCAAGGAATAGTGTTGATTTGAACCAGTAAGTAATCAACGTTTGACCGTCGTTTTTTCCAATTCACACGATGATAACACAATACGCAGAGAAAACCCATCTTCATAATATTCCTAATTATACAACTACCATACAACATTATTTTTAAATCAACAACATCTACCACGTCAGTGTTTTCGTAAATTCCATACATTCCTGCGATTTAGGCACACACACAAAAGATTGCAGTAATATGCACCTTGAAACTTTAAAACCCAGAACATAACATTTACAAACATAACGTAAAACTACGAACAGAACATAAAAAAACAAAAATTGAAAGACGGAGCACATAACATAAAACTACAAAATACACACAAAATGAAATATCCCGGGTAATAAAAGCTGGATGCCTCCGCTTCATCCAAAGCTCGTATTTCAAATTGGTCTGACGGTTTATAGGATAAAATTGCCATTATTCTGGCCCTCCGATTCCATCGTTTTCAATTTAACCCTTTCCGCGCCGATAGAGATATAAATGAGGGTGGATTGTAGTTTATATCAGATCTGTTTTCTGGCTGTCTGGAGGGCAACATGACCTAGAGGTTAAAAAAAAGGTCAAGTACTCAAAGAGAAGCTCAAGGGGCGAGTCGAAAGCAGAGATTGGAGCTCAAGATATTCATTTGCAGCATCGAACGCACTGTCAATCGCACCGAGAAATTGACCACCCCTAGTGATGATGATGCTGGTGATGATGGCAGATGAAGAAGAAGAAGAAGAAGAAGAAGAAGAAGAAGAAGATGATGGTGATGATGATGATGGTGATGATGATACTGAGCATCATCACATCAACCATCACCATAACCATAGTAATCATCATCAAAAATCTCCTTGTAAATGTTTAGGGGACAATAAAGGATTCTGTATTCTATATTCTTCATCATCATCATCATCATCATCATCATCATCATCATCATCATCGTCATCATCATCATCATCATCATCATCATCATCATCATCATCATCATCATCATCATCATCATCATCATCATCATCATCATCATCATCATTAACATTAACTTCACCGTCAACTTCACCAACAAAAATACACATAAACAAATGCACATTTAATCACACACAAACACACACTTACACTCGCACGCACCTAAATACACACGCGCGCACCCACACACACACCTATATCACCATCATGGTGGCTACTGACCTGCAGATACAGAAGACGACTCCGGACACCAGGAGGGCAAAGACGAGGCACGCAAGGGCGATCATGATGATGCAGGGCACAGCGCACGCGTCGGGTGCCTCCAACTCCTCCTCCCCACCCTCTTCGTCCTCAGTCCCCGGAAGGAGGTTGGAACCATCGTGGGGGATGTTGCAACGGTCCGCCAGGAACCATTTCAGACGTTCCCCTACCGCTTGGCCCACACAGGCCGTCCAGTTAACCCTGGGGAATGCAGGAATGAAGAGTCAATGAACACAAATGGTGGGGAAATAGCCAGGACAAAGGAATAACAATTGTTGAAGCTGTAAAGCCATTATCACCAGCAGCAGCAGCCACAGATGTGGGTAGCAATGATACAGCTAAACTCCTTTCTGTTCTAAGTAACTCTTGCTTCTACCACTGCCAGCACTGCCGTCATTATCCATTATCACATCAGGTAAAGGAATACCATCACCACCAAGATGATGATGACAAAGAAGAAGAAGAAGCAGAAGAAGCAGAAGAAGCAGAAGAAGAAGAAGAAGAAGAAGAAGAAGAAGAAGAAGAAGAAGAACAACAACAACAACAACAACAACAACAACAACAACAACAACAACAACAACAACAACAGATACCCTTACCTAAACAGAAGTCCATGGTTCCAAGGTGGAGGACACGGGAACCCGGACCAGAAGTCCTGTAACACAGGGTCAAGCCCAGGCAGCCCCCCTGCCCCCACCATCAGTCCCCCACCCCCGGGCAGGTCAACGTTTCGGCCAGGCCCTGCCATCAGCACGTGCAGCACGCTGAGAGTGGTCGACATAAGTGGTTCACGGCGTGCAGCACGTTTGCACGGGAGCAGAGGAGCGGCAGCAAGGTGAGGAAGGCAGCACAATTACAACAGGTCCGTTAGACAGCGCAAGGCAGGCAAAACCATGCCGTGTTGATTGTACTGTCCTCTGTCTGCATAATACTGAAGATAAACGGTTGAGAACACCACTTGCACGGGAGCGGGAAAGAAATGATGTAAAGACTGGTATGAATCTTCCAATTTAGTGTGTGTTTTCTACAGCCAAGCGCGGAGAATCGCCAGCCACACTAATCCAAAGTTCTGCATGGGGGATGAATGGTTGAAAACACAACTGTTGAGAACAGCAAACGGAGCAGAAATGACGTAAAACCCGAGCGACTGGTCCAATCACAACTCGACGTCTAAATCTGTATGATCTTTCGCTGGCGACAGGAAACACGAAGTAAGAGCGGTCATATACACGCTGACTTGTCAGTGGCTTTACACAATATTTGCTGCTGCTAGTCCTTTGAGAAAAGTGCTAGACACACGGACTGCGGTTTCAGGCCCCCCAGGTCATGCGTAGGTCAATCTGAAACATAAAACCAGAATAAAGCAATTATTAAAAATGTTTACCCACTTATTAAAAGCATCAACTTCAACCTTGGAAAATAATGAATCAGAGCTCAATAAATGTACAAACTAATAATAAAACTAGCCACAACCAATGTATCAACCAGTCTAACTACTCGTCGGCATGGAATTAAAAACAAAAATCAAACCGACATAATGTTAATAGTATGGGCCGCCAAACACAACGGCAGACCCTCATTTTAGTTACTCCAGAAATAACCTAACAGTCAATAGAGTACTAAATTGCTAAACAATCTGTAGATCTAGCCTACTTTCGTTTACAGAACTTGGGGATTGAGGTGGAGAAGGAATGTCCAAAAGAAGAAGAAGAAGAAGATGTTGTTGTTGTTGTTGTTGTTGTTTGTAGATTATAGTCACACGACACTTTCGCATGTAGGTGACTACTGGACCGATTTATACTGACACCAGCGGG
This sequence comes from Oncomelania hupensis, assembly GCA_036898135.1. Classification (NCBI taxonomy): domain Eukaryota; kingdom Metazoa; phylum Mollusca; class Gastropoda; order Littorinimorpha; family Pomatiopsidae; genus Oncomelania; species Oncomelania hupensis. The sequence goes on from CM072513.1 coordinate 15,046,356, forward strand.
CCAGTTGTTGGTAAAGGGGAAAATAATATGATCACACGTTGACCAATCCGGGATTCGAACCAGCGACCTTTCGGTTACTAGCAAGACGCTCTGACCAACTGAGCTACCCGGCCCCATAAGAAGAAGAAGAAGAAGAGATTACTCTTATATAGCGCAGACCAGTCTCGCTAAATTTGAAAACACAAAGCCAACTTTTTGTGGTTGTTTTTAGTTGTGTTCATCTTCTCCTTATTGAAGGCAGCGGTCTAGCACTACTGCTACACACAAACAAACACACACAACCACACACACACACGCATACACACATACACAAATCAACCGAAGATCTAAAGGGAGGAAACTCTACCTCAAGCTTCAAGGGAAACAACAGCGCCCCTTTGATATCGAGCACTTGAAGAGAGCTCGAAAATGGGGAAAATGAAAGAAAACTACAACTTCCAAGAAAACCCTAAAAAATGATTTAACGAACAACCTTAGGAGACTGAAACAAAGAAGAGAGAGAATCGACAAGGACGGTAAATGACATTCAGATAACAGCGTTACTTCCCTTTGTCATCGGCGGAAGAGGTGGGAAAATTGGAAATTTTGTGAACGGCAATGAGACGAAACCAGTTTATCGAATTGGAATTATGCACGTCGGATTTGTGTGTGCGTGTGTGTGTGTGTGGGGAGGGGGTGCGTGTGTGAATCACTTTGCTGGTTCTGGTTGTGCGTAATAAAAATAAAATAAAAATAAAATAAAAATAGAGGCGGAAGAATGAAAACGAAAAGAACGAAGAAAGAACTCAGTAGAAGAGATAGTTTTTTTTTAAGCCTTGACAGATAGCCTTACATAGAAGTAAAGCAGAGTAACGAGGAACAAAAGATACAAAATAAAAATAGAAAATAAACACACTCTAAGGTGTGTTTTTATTTGATCTTATTTGATTGATATACATGCGTGCATGAAGGAGACACCTCACATCGTAGCTGGTCTACAGCGCAGGCAATACACAAAGAAACCGAACATTGTTTGCTTCAGCGCCTTGGGCTGCTCCTTGAGTAGATAAGTGCGCAATAGAAGAGCAATTCATATAATCTGAAGTCGCAGAAGGCGAGATAACAGAAGGAAAGGAGATCAAACACAGCAGACTACAACGGTGGTCACTACATGTATTTCACTAAAATGCTTCTTCAGGAGCTACAACCCAACTCATTTGTAGTCCAAAACAAAGGCGGTATAATTGTATAAAGAGACAGTTGCATTGCCTCATTCTTTATACCATTACCCTTCTTAAGTGCCACGTCTTCTGGGGATCTATGCATGAAACCGACCTATTTTAGTACGGAACTATGCCATAGTTCGGAACTCTGTAGTTCGGTACTATTTATTTTCATAGTCCGGTATGCACCACGATGGAATAGTTCGAGACTTCTCAGTTCTCGAACTAAATTTTGATATTACCGAACTATCCTGATATATCCTGCGCATCTCTCGAAGGGAGGCTACTCGTCTACGTTTTTTTCTTATCCAAGAGAGGTTACTCCGCTAAATTCTTCATATTCAAGATGGCCTCCAATGTTAGCACGCCAACGCCTAAGAAGGAAAAAAGTGCAAATTTTTCCCCGCAGGAGGTTTCTGCGATCGTCGTAGGTGTTTCTGACCACTGGGAGGCCCTCAGACAGACATCCAAGAAAGCGGAATTTTGTAAAAAAAAAAAAAAAAAGCGGCAGGCCTGGGAGGAAATAGCATTCACAGTAAATGCGATCGGCGTCCGAAAGCGATGGAAAGACATAAAATCAGACGTCTTTGAAAAAAAAAAAACGCGATTTCGACGAAGAGCACGTCAATACCGATTCAGTAATAGTATGTCGGTAGCCATATTGTTTTCTACTTTAGTTCGAAACTCTCGGTGGTAGTCCTGATCGCAGGAGGACTAAATTTGGGGCTGTTTAGTCGGTAATTTAGGACGGAACTTTTGGTAGGCCACTTTCCTGCATACCGGACTACGGGCAATAGAACCGAACTAGGCTATAGTACGGAACTAAACGTTTAGTCTCTTTTCATGCATAGATCCCCAGCGACCTAAGTTCGGTCCAGCCTTCAGCAAGCTCTTGAGTATATTCTAGATATATCAAAGGACGGTGCTCTGTCGACGCTCTTTGGGTTGAAACCGTGCTATAATAATTCCAAATACGGTCCACGGCGTTAGAACAATGCTAGATCCTTCTCTCCGCGCTGCCTCTGCCTATCACAGCTAGTGTGCAGCTCGTTAAAGGGTTGCAGATCGAAGAAGGCAGAGGAAAGACGGTAATATGACGACAGGAAGGAAGCTGGGAATAAAAGGAGGAAGTCTGAGATGAAAGCCACAGGAAGCCAAAGATAAAAGGAAGCGCGGGAAGAGTGTGTTAAAGACTGGACAGGTCCTCTGACGACACAAACCTGTTAACCGTTAGAGGGCTGCTTTGAGCAGCTGCCGCTGCCCTTACGTTGAAATTCAACACTGGTGGAGTTTTAGCATCATTTTCATGGAAATAAAGCACGTTCATATAAAAGATACAGGCATCATTTATGATTATAAAACGTTTCATATAAAATAAAGCAAACCTGTGTCAACAGTTTCAGAGATTTAAAAATAATGTTACAATTGGATTGTGATGCAAAAGTCGGGCTGATAGGGAAAGTACTCTATATTCATTTCCAAAATCGCAATAGGCAAGTTGAGATTGCATTTTTTTAAAAGTGCTTTGAACAAATATGTGAAACACGACGTGCGAATCGACCAACCGATCAACTGACCATGCAACCAACGAATTGAAACTGAATACTTAACCATGAGTTGAAGCACGTGTATAAAAAACGTCATTAAAATCGGATCACACTTTTATTTTCTTTATTTTATTTTTTTAAAAATTTAGAGCAACAGGTGTTTAGCAAAGCGCTGATCCACCTTTGAGATACAGCAAATGCGATGGCACAGCAAGCTGACCACAAACCCAGGTAAAATTCCTATAACGTTTGAACAAAATCAGTTTAGTGGTTCCTGAGATATGGCGCACGACGACTGACGTACGCACGGACGAACGAGCAGACAGACCGACATTTAGCTTGTTCTGATTCCCAACTATTTTAAAGTATTTCCAAAAAGTGTTGATATACACAACATAACACAGTGTTGAGCTGAATGTCCTGCACCTCCGTCTTCGCTCATTTTAACACCTTTGTCCTCAACAAAAGTATATTTTGAGGTACAGCTAATTGGAGAACACTCACGCAATCCAAAGAAGCCAGATAAAGGTAGCGCAAGCAATTTCCGTTCCCTAACAGAACAAGCTACTTTTAACTCCTACAAATGCTCTTGTCTTTCATCCATACCCCACACGCCTGTAGATATGCACGCACCACACATACACACACACGCACATACAAACAAACACACTGCGTGCATTTTTAGTATTTATTATAGAATTATAGATTCTAGAATCATCTTATATTTGTCATTAACAACTAGGGGAAATAAACCATTTTCTCCCATTATCATACCATTCATCGTAGAACGATTTAAATAAAACAACATTTTAAGAAAATGTATTTGTAACCTTTCTAATATAGCTATAGTTTCAAATCCCCGTAGTTCACAATCATAGAATAAAATTGGAAGAAACAATTTCTGATATAAGTTTAAAGTGACACTGGTTAATAATTCTTGCCATCTTGTATTTCGTACTAATGAAGCTTTTGCTCGAAGTGCATGATCCTAAACATTTTTATTTGCCCTAAACATGTACTGTTCTAGTAAAAACAATCCCTTAATATTTAAAAGAATCACAGATTTCAATAAACGTTTTGTTTTTTCTGTTTAAATGTAAAAAAAAATATTTTTGTTTTTGAAACATTAACTTTTACTTTCCATTTTAAACAATAATGAAAGAAACATCAAATGCTTTTTGTAAACGGGTCTTTGATTCAGATAGAATAATATTGTCATCTGCATAGATTGAAACCAGTAGGTATCAATATTTTCAATAGGTTCAGCATTATTACACAAAGCGTACTCGCCATAACAATGTTTCCATGCACATCATCTTTCTTTAAAACAACATTAATTATAGCACCACAACATAATCAACACTTAAATTTAAAATTTGAAAGCTATAGCTCGCAAGGAAGAAGAAGAAGAAGAAGAACAAGAAGAACAAGAAGAACTAATAATAATAATAATAATAATAATAATAATAATAATAATAATAATAATAATAATAATAATAATAATAATAATAACTCGACATGAAAGTAGCAGTGGGCTTCAGTTTACAATTTGAGTGCAATAATCTATAATCTTATCTTTTCAAAGAAGAACAAGAAATAGAAAGAACCCTTCTTTATATTATTATTAGAAAACAGAAAAAATGCTTTCAAAGAAGAAGAAGAAGAAGAAGAAGAAGAAGAAGAAGAAGAAGAAGATGATGATGATGATGATGATGATGATGATGATGATGATGATGATGATGATGATGAAAAATAAAAATAAATATGAAGGAAGAGGAGAAGAAGAAGAAGAAGAAGAAGAAGAAGAAGAAGAAGAAGAAGAAGAAGAAGAAGAAGAAGAAGAAGGCAACAGAATAAGAATAATAATAAGAAGAAGGCAACAGAAGAAGAAGAAGAAGAAGAAGAAGAAGAAGAAGAAGAAGAAGAAGAAGAAGAAGAAGAAGAAGAAGAAGAAGAAGAAGATGATGATGATGATGATGATGATGATGACGATGATAAAAAATAAAACTAAATATGAAGGAAGAGGAAGAAAATGGGGAGAAGAAGAAGAAGAAGAAGAAGAAGAAGAAGAAGAAGAAGAGGAAGGCATCAGGAGGAGGAGATCCCACTTCCTCTTGAGTGTTACAAGCCATTTAATGTCGATTCTGCTCCGATGCATATGTTTGTGTAACTGGAGTTCCTATCCACGCAGCCCGTTCACTCAATCAGAAGGCAAGAGTCGTCGTTATAAAAGTATCAAACTTTATTTTCAGCAAATGACGCCAACAGCATCAACCACTGCAATAAAAAAATTTAAAAAAACACACTGAATCTCTACTCCAAGACAAAAGCTGTATAATAATAAAGACTCCCTACAGTGTAAACAGTTTTGGAACATCCCATAATGATAATAAATAACCAATCAAAACAAAGATCATCACAGGAAACACGGACTGCGTTACGTCATAGAATGTTCTAGAAAGAATGAAGATTCGACTACTTGTTGCGAGGTAGATCCCAAATCTTCCGTCAGTTGTAAACAAGCAATTCCACAAGGAATGTCACTGTTGCTACAACAATAACGACGGAAGAAAAACTCTTTCCTAGCAATAACATAGAACCAAGTCAAAAGGTACAATAAATGCTATCACGCCTCGCTAGACAAATGTTGGTCACTGTCGTGCGTGGTCTTAACCGTAACAAAGAAAGAAAAGAAATTGCAGGTGGACTGGAAGAGACGTTCCATTATTTTACAACTGTGACAGACGACAAAAAGCACAAAACAAGTTTATTATTCAGTCAGACCACCAGTGCGGACATATCATCTTAGTCGTATGGCTGTCGCGCTATCATCGAGATTAAGGTAACCATAATTCCGTTCGCACTGGTTATGATTATGAGTAGTAGTAGTAGTAGTAATAATAATAATACAGGATGCTATATACGCGCCTTTCCCCAAATCAATCAGGCTCAAAGCGCGGCGATCTATACCAACATACACGCTCACCTGTCTCATCCACCCTCACACACACCAAATACACATCCATCACTCAAACAGGTGGTGTAAAGGCAGGGAGATCGCTATTAGAAGACGGAAGAAAATCGAATTTTTATTTTTGAAATTTTTATATTGACTGCGTCCTGTACCATTATTGAAGGGAGGGAGGAAACCGGAGTGCCCGGGGAAAACCCTCGGTGACCTCAATAGTCTCATACCTAAGTCACATACGTTCGCCCATTGCGGGAATCGAACCCGCGACCTTCGGCATAGGAAACCGGCGACTTATCCACTGCGCCACGAGTAGTAGTAGTAGTAGTAGTAGTAGTAGTGGTAGTAGGAGAAGAGGTGGTTGTGGTGGTGGGGGTGGTGGAGGTGTTAGTTTTTAGGGAGAGAGAAGGGGAGGGAGGCAGAGTACAGAAAAGGAGACAGATCGTTAATGGGGACTGTATAAAAGCATATATTTGACTTGTTGACAATGTATGCTTTTTTTTTTATATGAGCCTCATGTTACTTATGAAGCGCCATTTGTAAATTAAATGGTTATTGTCATTATATCTATAGAACATACATTTTACCTGTATAAAAGATATGGTATAATTATAAAATGAATTATATACCTATAAAATACATTCTATAGCAATACAACACTTTTTATAGCTATAAAGCAACATTTTTATAGCTACAGACTACATTTTACGATATACAAGAGATCATACACAAATCGTCACGCCGTTTGTAAATATTAAACACAAAAAAACTATTTTATTTATAAACAAAACATTTTATAAGTAACCAATTCATTTTATCTATAAACAAAACATTTTATAAGTAACCAATTCATTTTACCTATAAACAAGTCATTGTATCTATAAACAAGTCATTTTATAGCAAAAACGATCTATAAAACTTCCTTTTATCTGTAAACACTTCATTTTATAGCAACAACGAGCACTTATATCTATAGAATACATTTTATAACACGTACAATGAATTGTACCTGTAGAATGCATTCGCGACAATTATTTTCCAGTCGGCGCCTTACAATAATTTTATACTAACTTTCTCATTGTATAACTGCTTCTCTCCCTTCGATTACTTTTATTTTGTAAGTTCTAAGTGACTCAAAGTTGCTATGCGGTGCGCAAAGATGGCTAACGTTTTTTTTTCGTTTTTTTTTAAAATTAAAATTTACGTCCCCGGACTCATTAAGCGTATAGGGGACGATTGGTTAATAAGTACATTCAACCAATTCAACGAAAAAAGGCCCCCCCCCTCCCCGCCTACTGCACGTATGCGCTGGGCTCTCGCCTTTTCATGTGGAAGTGACGTTGCATAAGCTAAATTTAGATAACTATGGCGCGTGTAGGGAATTTCCGCTAGGACTATATCGACTTCCCGCGATGTCAACAATCTCCAAGGTAACAGTTACGATGGAAGCTGGTTTGCCTTCGTGCTTATCGATAGTTTTTCAAGACGACCAAAAAATAATTGGAACAATCGAGACTGACAATGATGTCGCTGATGTTTTATCAGCATTTCACTAGTATGGTCCTCGCCAATTTATATAGTACACTAGTATGGTCCTTGCCATTTTTTGTAGTAGACTTCAATGGTCTTTACCATGTTGAGTCGCTTAGAAGTTTACAAGTAGACTACACGAGGATGGAGTTGCTTCTCTGGGATCAGCAATTCGAAAGTCAGTATAAAATTAATGTCATGCGCCGAATGTAAAATAATGCTCCGAATGCATTCTACAGGTAAAATGCATTGTATATATTATAACAATTATTTTATAGATATAAAAGCTCTTTGTTGTTATAAAATGAATTGTTTACCTATAAAATGAATTGTTTATGTATAAAATGTAGTGTTTAGAGATAAAATGTAGTGTTTAGAGATAAAATGAAGTGTTTAGAGATAAAATAGTTTTTCGGAATAATATTTACAAACGGAGTGATGATCGCGTATGATTTCTCTTGTATATTGTAAAATGTAGTCTGTAGTTATTAAAATGTTGTTTTTAGCTATAAAAAGTGTTGTATTGCTACTGAATGTATTTTATAGACATAGAATTCATTTTATAAGTATACAATATCTTTTATACAGGTAAAATGTATGTTCTATAGATATAATGACAATAATGATTTAATTTACAAATGGCGCCTCATAGTCACTGTACCTGCTGATTTCATTTAATTATTATTTTGTTAACTTGCCAGTGTCTGTCTGTGTGCTTGCGTGCCAGTGTCTGTCTGTGTGCTTGCGTGCCAGTGTCTGTCTGTGTGCTTACGTGCTAGCGGCCAGAGCAGACTACTAGTTTGGAATTCGCGCTTTATACAATAAACTATTATTATTATTATTATTATTATTATTATTAGTAGTAGTAGTAGTAGTAGTAGTAGTAGTAGTAGTAGTAGTAGTAGTAGTAGTAGTGTATGTTTGAATATCTATCCTATCCTATCCTATCCCGTAACTCGGAGGCCGTAGGGGCACCACAGATGATCATTTAACCAGCGCACTCCATCTTTCCCTGTCCTCAGCAACTCTCATGGCCTCGCTCAGTGTCAAACCAGTCCATTCTCGAATGTTGTCCTCCCATCTCTTTTTCGGTCTCCTTCTTCTTCTACCTCCTTGCACAGTGCCTTGCAGGATGGCCTTTGCAAGGCCTGATGATCTGGTGAAATGATGAAACTCGGATTTTTGAATCCAGAAATGGACTATACAGTAATTTCGAGTGAGTTTAAATATGCCTGTGTGGTGCAGTAGTGTTGTGGTCTGGGTATACACTAGCAATGTTTCATGCTAAGCAACGTCAGGAGGGGTTAGTACTTGGATGGGTGACGTGCTTGGAAGGCGACCACCAAACGACACAAAAATATTGAAACAAGCGCACAACACAGCTCAGTCCACCCAGCTGTGAATGGGTCACTGGCTCTGTTTAGAACCAGCTAAGGTAAAGCTGGTAGCGAAAGGAGATAGGCGCCGCCCTCATTAAGCAGGCCTAGAAAAAAGAGAGGCCCAGGCGCTTCTCTCCCTCAACGACCGAAAAAGGTTACAGCGAACAGCTTTACCTTTTTATACAAATCCAAAATATAAACCTAGAGACGATGGACAATATCTGAACTTCTTTTAGCAGCTTTCATAATGTAAATCACAATAACTAATAATAATAATAATAATAATAATAATAATAATAATAATAATAATAATAATAATAATAATAATAATAATAATAATAATAATGTAGCAGAAAGGGAGACGACTGGTTGAGGCTTGGGAGAGAAATTGAGTTTTCTTTGTTAGACTGGCCTTGGGTGGCTACTGCTTTGCAGAATCCTTTGGGTATGCCATTGGGTTAGCAGTACAAGGTGACACAACATTTGTTCTCCCCGGCTGACCATTCGCCCGCTGAGCGGGACCACATTGTCGGCAGGCATTTGATGCATGTGGGTGGCAGCGACCTTGCAGTTAGAATGCGTGGCACTAGTAGCCGGCAGCCTGGTATTCCCAACCACGCTCCACCGCCTTGCAAGGCAAATATTTTTATGTCCTTCTTTTGAGGGACTACGTGAAAATGACAGCTCGGGTGGAGCAGTGTTCCCAACGTTTGGTGGCCGAGAGACGGGAGTTAAAGTCTCCGCTCGGCTACAATAATAATAATAATAATAATAATAATAATAATAATAATAATAATAATAATAATAATAATAATAACGATAACAACAACAACAATAATAATAATAATAATAATAATAATAATAATAATAATAATAATAATGATGATGATGATGATGATGATGATAATAATGATGATGATGATGATGATGATGATGATGATGATCATGATCATGATGAAGACGACGCCGATTATAATGACAAAGATTACAAACTGTCTTTTATATAGAGCCATCCTAAATAATGGCGCTGAAGAAGTCAAACCTATATTTCCAGTGCATAGACTATGTCGTCTGACTGAAAAAATATTTGCTCAAGAAAGCAATCCCATTTTTGTGTGCTCGTTTCCGCTAGAGAGACGCGAGCAATCGTGTTTTTTGTGTTTTTTTATTTTGTGTGCGTGTGTCAGTTTCCGAAAATTAGACGCTACAACATAGTTCTCACGACGGGAGGTGTTTAAAAAACAATTCTGCGCAGAAATGCCATGCAACAAGTTCAGAAAGAAAAAGTTAAAATATGAAGGAATCAGTATGTATATTTATAAACTAAAGAAAAAACGAGGTTGTTTTTGCTTGAATTATCGCTTGCGCGAGGTAACAGCAATTATTTTGATGCTGCGATCAGCATGATTTGGTTACGACGGTTGATAGGAACAACGTGCCTGAAATACGACCTTACCCTCTCGTGCACACGCACACACACAAACACACACACACACAAACACTCACACACACAAACACACACACCAACACACACACACACACAAACACATACACAATTAACGTTCGTTCGATAAATTTGTTGTCTAGGCGACCGTTGGTAAACATAACGAATAAATAGAACAAAACATCTGTCTGGATTGCTTTAGAAAAAAGACAGCTTGACATCTAAGATAAAATATATTGATTTTTTAGTTTTTTGCAAACCCTATGCCATGTAATACTTAGTCCACACACACACACACGCACACACACACAATACACACACACACACACTCACGGACTTTCCGCTCTTCTTCTGACGATAGCTTTCTCTGCATCTCCCGTACACATACTAAAACCTTTCTATGCACCCACTGTTTGGAATTCTATAGTAATACCTTCCGATCACAGACACTCTGTCATCCAAACCTCATTCAAACGCGCACTCAAAAATCTATCTTTTGAGAAAATTTATCAACTAACCATCCTGTAATCTTCTTCACGCACCCGTCGTATCCCAATAATATGTGCACGCATGTGTGTGTGTGTGTGTGTGTGTGTGTGTGTGTGTGTGTGTGTGTGTGAGGGTGAGTGTGTGTGAAGTGCAATGTGCATTTCCGATTGTTTAATGATTTGCACTTTATAATCACTTTATTATTATTAGGCTATTATTATTATTATTATTATTATTATTATTATTATTATTATTATTATTATTAAATGCAAACCCATACATGCATGCACACACATACACACACAGGCGCACTCAGACGCAACATTATATCAAGACTGAAGCACTCTACAGATGACAATTGACACGCGAAATCGTTTTCCAGCGAAAACTTTACATAACTGCGCTTTGAACTCTGGGGAACAAAATACACAACGTCACACACGCAGAGCAAATAGAAAAGTGTTCCTCAAAATATAATCTTGCAGCAACAAAATATAATTCTGCTGAACTACGTAAAGTGCCAAATGTCATCACAGTCAGCATGTGTAGCCTCGTGTTTCAACAAAACAGCCAAGAAAAATGGTTTGTAGTGGAGGGTACTCTGTCACTACAACTATGCACAAAACGCACATATACACTAAAAGGACACTCAACAAAAATTAAAATGAGCAAAATGAGTTGTTGAAGCAAGCGCACCAACCATTCATAAAACCGCAGATATGATTTATGTAACCGCCTAATCATTCACATCCAGCATTAGAGTGTTGCTGATCTCTACAAACCCCTGGGCTGGCGTCCCTACATAATGTGCAACTGGCAGCTAATCTTCCTCATCAGTCACCACACCCACGCTCGCGCCGTTTGTCCAGATAAATATGACGATTAATAATCGGACGCAATCAGCAAATGTGACGCAAATGGGAAATAAAACCTCATTAAAGCATGACTTATTTCCACTCAATAATATTTATTTTCGACTCGGGCAACGTCTCGGGAGTTTCCTCCGGGTACTCCGGTTTGCTCCCCCAGCAAAATTTCAAAAATACAACTAATATTAGGTAGGTTGGGTTTGGGCGCGCCACAGGCTGCGACTACGCCTTTTAACAGGAAAGGCGGTCCCCAAGGAAAGCGGACCAGAATTTGCCGAAAAAAAGGGACAATAAAGTGTCAAATATAAGAAAAATCAATCAAAATCACGGTTCATCAAAATCATGGTTGCATGTTAGCAGATTAGATCATGCTTTCTAACAGAACCACACGTCAAACTGCAAGCTTCATTCCATCGCACGGACGTTAAAGATCCTGACGCTCATGTCCTAGGCGGGTGAGTGCCAGCCTCACAAAAACAAATCCAACAAGCATTAATGCCCTCTCACACTTATCTCCTGGGATAGTGCTCAGTTGTTTATGGCGGCCGACGATGCGCCTATGGCTGCAAGTGGGCGCCTTGAGTTGGATCCTGTATCTGCCAGCGCCCTGAGCAGCTCTTGAGGTGGAAAAGCGCGATATAAAAACTCATTTATAATCACGTTTGCGGTCACATTGACCCCAAAATACGGGAAGGTTAAACAAGTTCTGTGCCACTATGCACTAGGAGAAGAAGAAGAAGAAGAAGAAGAAGAAGAAGAAGAAGAAGAAGAAGGAGAAGAAGGAGAAGAAGAAGAAGAAGAAGAAGAAGAAGAAGAAGAAATAAGAAGAAGAAGACTGTTACTACTGCTGCTGCCGCTGCTGCTGGATGCACAGCGTGCCTTAGTTTTGAATCAGACTCAAAGGGCGGCGATCTATAACCAACATACACGCTCCAGAATCCAGAAGTGTCGATGATAGGTCCAGCCATACAAATGCTATAAAAAGGTTATACAAAGATAAAGTACATTAATGTGTTTATATATGTGTGTATGTTTATGTATGTGTATGTTTATGTATGTGTGTATGTTTATGTATGTGTGTATGTTTATGTATGTGTGTATGTTTATGTATGTGAGTATGTTTATGTGTGTGTGTATGTTTATGTATGTGTGTATGTTTTTGTATGTGTGTATGTTTATGTATGTGTGTATGTTTATGTATGTGTGTATGTTTATGTATGTATGTTTATGTATGTGTGTATGTTTATGTATGTATGTATGTTTATGTATGTATGTGTGTATGTTTATGTATGTGTGTATGTTTATGTATGTGTGTATTTTTATATATAATACAGTATGTGTAGGTATACGCTTGCGTAAGTTTAAAATAATTTTCCGAAGCAAAATATTTTAAATAACAATCAAAATTTAAAAAAAAATAAAGAAACAAAGAGGGTGTGACATACACTATAGAAAGTGACGCAAGAAGAAAGAAATCTGTTGTTAGATATGATGACGGATAGACAAGTGGACACACTGAGCAAAAGACGCACCGAGATGTTCCAGGCAAAATGATAGGGCCGCGAACGCGCGAAAAAACTTTAAAAAAAATTTATTTTGTTTAAAAGAGCTGAAGTCCATTTTGGCAGGACAAATGAGCGCCAACAAAACGACATAGAAGGAGACAGAAGGAGGGGATGAGAAGACGTGAAGGAGACATGGAGATATTGAAACAAGGACCATGAGGGCTGGGAAAGAGGGACAAGAGAAATGAGAGAAGAGGATGGAGAAAAGCAGAACAGGGACTCCAGGAGATCAACAACAGAGGAAAGAAATAAGAAAACAAAGAAAGAAGGAAAGAAAGAAAAAAAGAAAGAAAGAAGGGAAGAAATTTAAAAAAAAAGGAAAAGAAAAAAACGAAAGGAAAAAAAACGAAAGAAAGAAAGAAAGGAAGAAAAAAGATAGAAAGGGAAAAGAAAGAATTAAAGAAAAAGAAAGGAAGAAACAAAAGAAAGAAAAAGAAAGAAAGACAAGAAAGGCAAAATATTAAAGAAGGGGGACGCGAGACAAGAACGAAAGAAATAAAAAAGAAGAATGCGGAAAAAAGAAGGACGAGCAGGAGGACGAGAAGAAGAAGAAGAAGAAGAAGAAGAAGAAGAAGAAGAAGAAGTCAAAGCAAGTCAACAAGTCAACTTTATTACCCAACGAATTCAAACTACATAGGATTTTGTTTTGGTGATACGGTACATTACATGGTTATTGCTTTAAGTCCAGCGGCCTCTTTAGAGCCAAATCAGGACCAGAGAGGCGTTATCTTAAAATATTATAAAATGGATCAAATCTTAAAATACAAGCCTGTTACTCTTAAATATTCAAACAAACTTTCACAAGCAACCTGTTGATGCGGTAAAACATTCAGTCACTCTACAACAATGAATATGATTCCACTGGACATTAAAACATTTAATTATGTAAGAGAAAAAAATTGTTTTAAGAAGAAACACACACACGCCCACACACGCATGCACGCAAACATTCACTCTACATTGGTATATAAATCGAGGTATAAGCATCATATAATGTGCAGTAAGACATCAAGAAATTGTGCAGATGAAGAAGAAGAAGAAGAAGAAGAAGAAGAAGAAGAAGAAGAAGAAGAAGAAGAAGAAGAAGAAGAAGAAGAAGAACAACAACAACAACAACAACAACAACAACAACAACAAGAAAGCGGGAAAAATCACCATCACCACTACCACAAAAACAACACCAACACCAACAACATCACCACTACCTGCTGGCGTGACGTTGGCTACCTAATCAAAATGGTTCCACCACGAGTACTTTCTAGTTTTTCAATTAAGATTCTGAGTGTTTCATTGTAAATTATATGGCTGCAGGTTTCTGAAAAATTCAATGGAACAGTTATTATTACTTTTGTATACCAATGGGAGGTGTCCAAAAAGTGGCTACCTAAAACTATTTACGTGTTCTATTTAATGAAATTTATTTATTTTGATGTAAAAACTTAGGTGGTGTTTGTTTGGTTAAGAAATATCAAGAAATATATTTTGTATAAAATTTAGAATTGAAACACCACGTGTTTTTGGTGGTTTAAAAAAAACAGAGTCAAGCGTATTACTTCCTCACACTGCCCATATGTCCAGATTTCAACACCAAGTTGCGTGAACTCGTTTTAACGATTGAAATGAAAAATAAATATCTAAACGTTAACCAAATGTAACCAAACTTGGCAGAAACATTGCCTGGAATGTTACTAAAGTGGTGAAGGAAACATTTTGAAAATCCAATCAGTAATTTTAGTTTTATAGGGATTTTCTGGAACATTGTAAAAACCCGTGGCATAAGCCGAAAATGGCTACCTAAGAAAGTCAGTGACAGCGTCCTTAATTCAATTAAGTAGAATGCCATGTGCATATGAGCTAGTTACATTCGGCTTGACCATCATTAAAAACTTAACTTTGTTCATCGTGGCGGGAGAAATGTGGATTTGGGGTTTTTATATCCGATTTAGGTCACCATGTCCAGTTTGGAAAAGCACCACCGCGCTTATTTTGGTCAACACTTTTACAAAAAGTTAAAACTTTGACACCATGTACTCAAAAAACTTAAATTCGATACTATTTTTAATTATTTTAATGATCTATGGGCTTGGTGGCGAAGTATTATAATAAATGTATCAACCGTATTTTAGCTTAGGTAGCCAAGACAATCGGTGGCAGTCAAAATCAATCAATCGCAAAGCTGTGTGAAAACTTTCAGCAAATATACAAACACTGTAGGTAGGTATTTCAACGGTGCGTTGTTCGCAACCAAAAGTGTGTAAATACGTCAAGCAGAACGGGTGTTATACTGCTTGGAATGTCCCCACCCCGAATAACTGTTCTCCGGACAAAGAGAGAAAGAGATAGAATAGACTGGACCTATCCCGATTGACGTCATAACTTTGTGCGTATTTATTCGCATTTTTCTCACCATGACGAACGATTGTTGTGTCAAACATTGTTCGAAGCGAAGTACTAGAGATCTTGGGATCTCTTACCATAGAATTCCGACGATTATATTCAATAGAGGCACCAACATACGCGAGCTGACAGCTAGGAGGAGAAGGCTTTGGATCGCCCAAATCAATCGAAAGAAGATCACAGACAAAACAGTGAAACCCTGGACCCGTGTGTGTTCACGCCACTTTGTGAAAGGTACGCATTTTCAATAATTGTTCAATGGTTCACATGCATTTTGTTATTGATCTTACTAGGCCATTGCGAAGTTGCAGCTGCCCACTTTCACCGACAACCTGGCAGTAGTGAAATCTGCCATTTTTGAGCAGGTCGAGTGTTGGAAGGTTTTTAGATGACTTTTGCTCTGTTCTAAAAATTTCATAGATAGAATGTGCGTTTAGGCTTCGTAATTTAAATATAAAGACTGGGACTGTATTTGTTGTTTTTTTCAAATTTCACGTTTACTTGAATACAAAATAATAATTAAAAAAAACACCACACAAAACACCTGAGGAGAAACATTGTTTACCTTTCTTCCAGAATCACAGAGGAAAGACTAGAGACGAGTAGAGTGCTTGTTTTGTTTATCATGCAAGTCAATATTTTAGTGTAGTTGTTATTACATTTTGACTTGATTTTGATGACAGGAAAACGTGCGGAGTTCTATCAAGATGATACGCCCAACTGGATCCCAACTTTGCACCTTGGCTACAACATTAATGTGCATCCACTGATGTGGACAGGTTTGAAAGGAAACAGAAGAGAGAGCAACAGAAACAAGGAAATGCCCACAACAGTATGTAATGAATATTTACTTTATGAACTATTTCATAGTTTATCTTCAAGTGTAAAGAATTTGTGTTTTTGAAACAATGCTGCCTTTATAAAATGCAATTTTTAATGTTTGTAAATCTAACATTGTCACGTATAATGTCATCGCCTTCGTATTTAGATATTTGATGTAGTCCATGAAATTATGCTTTTTGAAGGTAATGCAGTTGTTAGTAAGTGCACAGGAATGCAGTTTTCCAGAGAAGCATGCCCCCAGATCCAGTGTTAATTTTTTTTCTCTCACCACAACCCGTTCCCACCACTTCATCATTATGAATCTCAATTAATCAGTATTAAACTACAGTTAAATAAACTGTCTTCAGTTTTCATTTTGGTTAATATAAAAAAAAAAGCCACATCTTGTCTTATAGATGGGAGGAACACTGATTGCCCAAAGTAGGCATTTACTCATACTTTTGAGTAAAAAACAAAAGTGAAACATTTCAAGGCAGTATGATCACCTAAACATGGAATGTGCTTGAAGTAAAGAAATAGTTATGTGTATGTTATGGTTCTTATTTGTGCAGATCATGCTGAGGACGGTGAGAACACCACAGACAGTGACGCATCATTTTCCACTTTGTAAAGATTTGGACAATAAAGTTTACTGTTTACTGTTTACTGCATCTATGGGTGATCTTGGAGGGGACACTGATTTAGAATTGGGTGAAGAAGCTACTGATTTGAAACGAACTGTGGAGCAGGAAGTCCAGACTGATATTACCATTTCCTACCTGGAAGCCATGGAGTCTGAGCTTCAGACTCTAAGACTCTAAGAACAGACTCTACTCTCAGACTCTAAGAACAGAAAACCTCACTCTTCGTATGAAACTGAATGCCAGCACTATGTCAGATGACTTTTTTTTTAAAAAAGAAGATGGGTCTAGAGATGATGAGAAAGTGAAATATTACACAGGCCTACCATCTTTTTTGACTCTTGCTGCTCTGGTGTCATTCCTGATGCCTCATATTACTAGTGCTATTACTAGTACTACTATCACAAGCAAATTTCAAGAAGTGTTAATTGTCCTCACTCAACTGAGGTTGAATCTGACTGTTGTTGATTTGTTTGGCATTTCTGACACTTCAGTGTCACACATATTTCTCAAGCTGCTGGCTGTCATATATATATATATATATATTGGCTGATTGTGGGTTTAATATCCATGATAGTGTTGGACTGATGTGTGCTGAAGTTAAGATACCTGCTTTTACCAAAGGTAAAAAAGCAACTATCTGCTTTTGATGTAGAATCAACACTCAAAATAGCACATGTAAGCCACAGTAATGATTCATGTTGAAAGGGTGATTGGTAACATTGTTTAAAACTATGCCATTATTGATTCTACAATTCCAGTCACTATGTTGACTTGTGCAGAAGGTGCAACTGTGACCACGTTGGACCAAATTGTCACAGTGTGCTGTGCTCTGGTGAATATTTGTCCATCCGTTTTTCCTTTTGATTAGAGATGGGGTGAGAGAAACTTCCAACTAGGTAGTTTTGTTGACAATAACTATCATGGATATTAAGCCCACGATCAGCTAATTTTGTTCACCTAGATCATCAAGAAGCTTGGTTTTGTATCCTTCTTTCTTCTACCAACTAGGTAGTTTTGTTGACAATAACTATCAACTAGGTAGTTTTGTTGACAATAACTATCATGGAAGCTTGGTTTGGTATCATTCTTGTTTTTATTATTATTACTTCCAACTAGGTAGTTTTGTTGACAATAACTAACATGGATATTAAACCCACGAACAGCTAATTGTGTTCTCCTAGATCATCATGAAGCTTGGTTTTGTATCCTTGTTGTTATTATTATTAGTTTTATTAGTATTGTTATTATTGTTGCTTTCATTGTTACCATATATTATTAGTTTTGTTGCTGCTGCTGTTGTATTATTTTTAGTAGTTGTATTGTTATTATTATTATTTTTATAATTACTCTTATGATTACGATTATTTTTTATTATGATTATTATTACTCTTATTATTATTATTATTATTATTATTATTATTATTATTATTATTATTATTATTATTATTATTATTATTATTATTATTAAATCACCATTGTCACCTTCATCAGGTTTTTACCAGTACTCAGTATTGTAATTTTAAAAAGATAGCTTTGCTGAAGTCATTAGTACTTTGTCGCACCTAGTTATTTCAGGAACCTAATAATATTATATTCTATTCCATTGTTGCTGTCGTTAGTGCAAGGTGTATGCAGACATGAATGGAGGGGTGGGTGCACGAGTAAGCATGTGTGTATATGTGTACATGGGTGTATGTGTGTGCATGGATATATGTGTGAGTCAACGAGTTGAGTCCGGTCCTGATTTGGCTCGGAAGAGTCCGCTGGACCTAAAGCAACAATAAATCAATCAATCAACGAGTTGAGTGGTAGGAAGGATGAAAAGTTTTCAAGTTACAGTGTATAGATACAGGAGTGAAGTGTTGTGGATGGCTAGGATGGGTCTAAGGTATGGAAGAATGGGTGGGTTTGAGTGGTTTTGTGTATTGTTGAATAATTATCTGTGTGTCTAATGTGTTCGCATGGGTATGTGACTGGATATCTGTTTAGGCATGTGTGCTAGTGGTGATAGATTTGTATTTCGGTATGGAAGTTGGGTATGATAGTATATCAAATGTATTAATATTGTATGTCTATGTTTTTGATGTTATCTCTTTTCTTGCACTGCAAAACAAATATCCATGCCATATGTTTGAACAATAAAGAATCTTGAAGTGATGTGAAGCTGTTTGAAAGTATTGTTTTACGTGGTGTGTTCTCACATAAATGTCTGTTTATGCATTTCAGTATGTTATGGAACCCTATAAATGAAGGTCTTACTAAACCACCGCATTAAGTTACATTACAACATATTTAGCAACAGTTCAACATGTTTTACTAAGTTACGTTTCACATCCAGGTAGCATTTTAACAAAGTCACAGTTCCACAAAATACAGTTACTTTCCGAATTTTGAGTTCGAGGTAACATTTCACAGTTATAAGTTACAGTTCTATCGTTATAAGTTACATTTCATGTTGAACTGTTACTTATAAGGCTTATAAGTTCCCATGTGTGTGCACCAAAAAAAAAAAAAAGGTTACCCCTTGAAAACTATTGGGTTTTTTTGCTCCTAAAAATCAACGCACAGTCGGCATCACCTTATCTAAAATCGAATGCACACATTTCATTTTAAAAATCAAATTAACTGCTGCTTCCATTGGTATTCGTTGTTGAAGGTTATGAAGTGCATAGATAAAGGATTAGACGTTTAAAGGGACATATAACACCAACATTGATATCACATCAACAGAAGAGTTGTTCAGGTCACACTGTATCATTTCCCGTTAATGCTGTCGAACGTGCCAACAATTCAACAGTCGAAGTAAACAATACCAAGGGCTACAAAGGTATTATGACCACTTACATTCGCTTATTTTTCTTTTAAACGCGCTTTTACCTTGAAATTTGCACACTGCAAATCATCCATGAGTTATATATGTATTGTAATATTTGTCGGCTCTCCCAGAATACAACTGAATTGTACTATAAAACTATGAACTAATGGCTGTAAGGTTATTTATTAGCTGGTCAATGTTTTTTAACAAATTGTTTCATGTCAATTTAACAACATAGCATATTAGGTAGCCATATCACCATCAAGTAACATTTCACGTAATAGGTAGCCGTGGTGGTGAACTGCTTAAGTCGCCATTCACAGGCAGGTAACCATTCACATTTAGGTCGCCTGTCGTAAAAATGGGTTCAAAATTAAGTAGCAGTTCACAAATATGGTTAAGTAGACATTCACATTATAGGTAGCCGTTCAAAATAGTAGGTAGCCAGTTCACAGTGAACGGCTACCTAAATGGTATTTAGGTCGCCAAACCGGTGGAAATAAAGGTTCACCACCACCACCACCACCACCAACAACAAAAGTGAAAGAATACGTGCAAACAAAATCAAACACAGTACACTGATAAAAGTCGTCTAGAAACTATCAACGACTGATCATCGAAAATGGGTGTGATCGATGATGTTCGATGATGCACAGTAAAGAAAGACGCCTGTGGAATAGCGTAGAAAATAGAGCGCTCATCTACTTGAAGAAATGACACTTTTTCCTTACGCTGACACAGTAGAGGCAGTTCACCGTTTATCCTCACAAATTGCTGATACGTGTATTTCAGACCTTAGAATTAGTTAGTGACAACTGCGCGCACGAGTCTACAGTATCTTAGCACGGGTTGAGCTAAGGGTTTCGTTCAAGGTCAAGAAAATCGGCAATGAGCAATAATCAATTCCTACAAGATGGCGTAGCACCAAGTGGCTTCCCAGAAAGCATTGCGACCCAACGAATTCCGGTTGTGTGAGACAGCCGAGACTGGCGGCACCCACCACTTGGCAAACCAAGTCTTCTTTTTTCAGTGGGAACGAGTCATTCCAATGGATTTTTGAGAGAGAGAGAGAGAGAGAGAGAGAGAGAGAGAGAGGGGGGGGGAGGGTAGTTGTGTCATTTACAAAATCTAGACATTTGTGAGTGAGATGGATGCATAGAAACGATTTTTTAAGAGAACAGACGCGATAACGTCTGCGAGGAAAAGATGAGTGCAAGATACACAGGAGTGACAGGTGGATTGGGGACTATAGAGGAGGGTAGAAAGGGAGAGAAAATTGGAAAAACGGAGGAAGATATCTTGGGGGGGGGGGGGGGGGGGAGAGAGAAGAAAAAAAGGGGTGAGGAGGAGGAGGAGAAGAAGATGATGATGATGATGATGATGATGATGATGATGATGATGATGATGATGATGATGATGATGATGATGATGATGATGATGATGATGACAATAAATATAGACGGAGAAGAAAGACTCGGCTTAATATCTTCTTTACCCATAACCCATTTCCTATGACCTTTCCTTTTAATCTGTTTAGCCGCGCCATTCAAGCAAAGACGGTAGCACAGTCTGGCATTTTAAAAACATTCCCACAAGATGTAAAAACAGTCACCTGTCATTCAGCAAGGTGCCAAATATCCCAACACACACCTCTCTGGCACCGGTGCATGGTTCCTAGGCCCCATTATTGCTAGTTCCAACTGACATTATCCTCGCTAAAAACGTCAGAAAGACGCACAGCCGGTTACGCTTGAGATAAGATTAAGAGAGTACGTCATAATCCATTAGATGGGGAAGACGATGGCTGTCTAACAGAACGGGAGTCGCCTAAACTATCAGTAAAAGATGGCCTGTTAGCGCAATAGGTTAGTTGCAGGTTTCCCAGGCCGAAGATCGCGGGTTCGTTTCCCGCAAGGGGCGAACTTATGTGATTTAAGCACGGGACTATTTATCGAGGGTTTTCTCCGGGTACTACGGTTTCCTCCCTCCCTTTAATGATGGTATTGGATGCAGTCGATCTAAAATTTCAAAAATAAAAATTCCATTTCCTTTACCACCACATGTTTGAGTGATAGATGTGTGTTTGTTGTGTGTGTGTGTGATTGGGAATAAAACAAGTTAACGTGTATTTGGTACAGATCGCCGATCTTTGAGCCTGATTGCGTGTAAATAATATCCAATATTATTATTTAGTATTACGGTGTTTGAAATTCCCATTAATGAAATGATGACTTATAATGACCTCTCTTTTTTCTTTATGAAAATGAGGCACAGTGGTCTAATGGTAGTGCTTTGGCTTGCGGATCTGAAGGTGCCGGGTTCGAGCCCTGTCCGGCCATTGTGTTGTGTCCCTGGGAAAGACACTTTACTCCCGTTTCCTACTCCTTCGGATGAGAGTATAAGCCGAGGTCTAGTCTGTGTGTCGCATACATCTTGACTTGACATCGGACTTTAAAGATCCTGACGCTCATGTCCTAGACGGGTGAGTGCCGATAACAAGAACATACCCAGCATGCACTCGGTCCTTCTCCCCCATCCCTAACTGGCCAGTATAGTGCTCAGTTGTCCAGGCGTCAGACCATGCGACCAAAGGCTGCTGGTGGGCGTCTCGAGCGGTTTGAGTTAGATCCTGTATCGGCCAGCACCTAGAGTCTGGTCAAGTAGGACGAGATAAGTGCGCTATAAAAATCCTCAATAATAAAAATAATAATAATAATATAAATTCAAGCATAATTAGAGAGAGAGTGAGTGAGTGAGTGAGTGAGTGAGTGAGTGAGAGAGAGAGAGAGAGAGAGAGAGAGAGAGAGAGAGAGAGAGAGAGAGATGAGTTCCTGACACTCGCAAATACTTTGTCATGCGACACTGGGTTCGAGACCAGCAGTGGAGCCTGTCGCTAACACGCTAACAGCGGAGAGAGTAATGGGCCTGTCGGCTTGTGTGCATTATTGCAGGAAAACATACTCGTGGTATAATAAAATATTTGAATGAAATAAAATAGTAAGCAGTTGCACACGCAGCTTCAATTATTGTCTTGATTAAACAGGGGTTCATAAGAGAGCCATTCCATGTCCAAGCTGTGTACTTTGAGCAGTTAAGAGTTAGATCCTGTATCGGCCAGCGCCTTGAGCAGCTCTTGAACTGGAAAAGCGCTATACATCAATGACGAAATAAAGTTCAGTGGCACTCAAGCTACTTCAAACAGACACAACGCTCGCGCAAAGCGACTGAAACTGGCTGGAACATGCAATGAAATTTTTTTTTCATATAAACGCCAATAAAACAAATGAACCAGAAAAATGTTGAGCCCAAAACTAGGAGTGTATGCAGTGGGAAAACCTGACAGACGATCGCGCAAGAGCTGTCAAACAAAATGTGTCCGAAAAAATGCGGCGTATGTCATGCTTGAAGACCGCGTACAGATTGTTTGTCATAATGCATTAGTCACACGTCACAAAACGTTGGAAGCAGACGTGGAGAAATATGTTACGACGTTACGCCACGACGTCTGCAGTAGTACACTCATTTTCTTCTTCTTCTTCTTCTTCTTCTTCTTCTTCTTCTTCTTCTTCTTCTTCTTCTTCTTCTTCTTCTTCTTCTTCTTTTTCCTCTTCTTCTTCTTTAAAATCCGGAAATTACAACACACTGTCGTGTCCGCTGGTGTGTATTTTATTTAAAGTCTGTCCACACAATGATATTAGACCAACAACAACAACAACAACAACAACAACAACAACAAAACAACAAAATATGTTTACATTATTAATAAAACAATTTTTTTTAAAAGTAAATAAACCATTAGAGACTCCTACTTAAAATTTACCCATTTATTGAAAATCAAACATTTTCTCACTTACATCTGAATATTCATCGGAATGGTATTTCTTGGGTTTTGTCATATTCACGTTATTTGGAGATTGCTTTAAGATTATATTATCATTCTCTCCTTTGCATGGAAATGGGCTTCGGAGACAATATCGTAAGCTAAATTTATTTTTTTTTCTGTCCTAAACCCAGCCAGTAACGGTGAAAATATTTCTGCTGGCAGCTGCTGATTATATCATCATTTTCTCCATTGCATGAAAAGTGCTTTCCGAGAAAATATCGTCAGCTTGAATTATATTTCGTATCCTACCTGATATAAATCTGTTTTGACACAGGCGATTGCATCATGATTTCCACAAAATCTTGATGGTTGGAATTGTTTCTCTATCTAACGAAGGCATAACAGCCCTTGGCTCTACGATTCTATGTCTAGTTATTTTCTCCTATTTCTGAATGTGTCTAAGCTTATACGAGAATATATCGTCAGCTGGAATTATTTTTCTTTCCCTTCTCAGCCTGTTATACAGTGGTTTTTTTAGCAGTTCTAGCCATAGTGTTATTATTTTTCATTATTTATCATCTCGTAATAGCAACACATCAGTTAATATTATCCTGACCGGTTTGTTAAATATTTATTTACGATATATTGTTTTAGGTAAATAATAAGTTATGTATGGAGAAAAATTATTATTTACAGAAATCTTACATTGTTTGTAAACAAATGATTATTTAGAAAATATGAATCTTAATAAAGATTATTTAGCTGAAAGAAGTGAAAATAAATATTTTACGAAGGGAATTCCATAACAGGGGTTTATAACTATGAAAGCCATTTGCAAGAACTAGACAAAACTAAAGACCACAATGGCGTGTGACAAAGGAATATCCGACTAGCATAAATAAGTAGTCTTGTAGTCTCTTTCGTGCTCTCGCGGCAGCGTGTTTCACCATGAACATGCCTAGTGTCAATGCTTGCTGCGTGTTTCACCATGAACATGCCTAGTGTCAATGCTTGCTGCGTGTTTCACCATGAACATGCCTAGTGTCAATGCTTGCTGCGTGTTTCACCATGAACATGCTTCGTGTCAATGCTTGCTGCGTGTTTCACCATGAACATGCTTCGTGTCAATGCTTACAGCGTGTTTCACCATGAACATGCTTCGTGTCAATGCTTACAGCGTGTTTCACCATGAACATGCTTCGTGTCAATGCTTGCAGCGTGTTTCACCATGAACATGCTTCGTGTCAATGCTTGCAGCGTGTTTCACCATGAACATGCTTCGTGTCAATGCTTGCAGCGTGTTTCACCATGAACATGCTTCGTGTCAATGCTTGCAGCGTGTTTCACCATGAACATGCTTCGTGTCAATGCTTGCAGCGTGTTTCACCATGAACATGCTTCGTGTCAATGCTTGCAGCGTGTTTCACCATGAACATGCTTCGTGTCAATGCTTGCAGCGTGTTTCACCATGAACATGCTTCGTGTCAATGCTTGCAGCGTGTTTCACCATGAACATGCTTCGTGTCAATGCTTGCAGCGTGTTTCACCATGAACATGCTTCGTGTCAATGCTTGCTGCGTGTTTCAACATGAACATGCTTCGTGTCAATGCTTTAACACTGAGCGCTACTTACGTCAATGTTTTTGATTGATTGATTAATTGTTGCTTTAGGTCCAGCGGACTCTTCCGCGCCAAATCAGCACCTGACAACCCACGATCCGCATAAAAGATCTGCTGAAACAACCCTAGTGGGAAAACTGAATGCCCTCCACCGGCCAGTCACTTTACAATAAAGACAACCCACGCAGGGGACGGCTGAGGCTTTACCCCAACTACTCGAACCCCCGGTTACAAAAACAAAATAGAATACAAACTTCATTATAAATTATCAACAAAACACATACATATAAAATGCCTATATTGCTAACTAATAACATCATAGGAAGCCCTAGTGACCACCCGGCAGAAAGCGTCCAATACTCCCAAGCTGATCCAACAGACCCCATACACAAACAAGGAGTCTTGTCCAGGGAGAGTTTTCAAGAAAAAAGGTAGGTCATTGATCTAGTGAAGAAGAAGATAGTATAGCAGAGTGATAGGACAGAGCAGGAATGGGAAAGAGCAAATGAGGAAGACAGCGACAGTGGAAATTTAAAGCACTAAATTTCCAGAAAGTGGGGATACTATTTATACTGAAACCCCCGGCACTCCAACGGGGGTACTGTTGCCGCAGTGAATCGGTCTTGAATATAAAGGAAAGACAGGTTTTCAACTGGGGCTTTCACTTTTCCATTTATAGGTTAGAACAATCTACAGTGGCAATCATGCGCTAGCTGAGGAATTTGTTTTGATGCAATCTGGGAGGAGGTTTAAAATGCCACAGTGCAAGACCAATCGGTATTTAAAATCGTTTGTACCTCATGCAATACAGTTGATGAACAAGAGTAAGAACAATTAATGCATAAAACTAAATGTAAAAACAATTAGCCTGATAATAACTAATCTTAGCTGCATTTTCCTTTAATGAATCTTCTACCTTGTTGTTTTTATGCCTGTGTCTGTGGTGAGTGCTGCTGGTGATGTATGCCTGTGTTGGGTACATGTCTAGGAATGGATGTATGTGTGTGCATGGGCAGTGTGTATGTGCGGATGGTGTCGGGGGGCTGCCGCTGTGTTTTGTGCAAGTTGTTTTGTGCAAGTTGTTATTGTTTGTAGACATCCTCATGTATATCAGATATTGTTGTGATTTAAAAAAAATAATTAGAGAGCACTCATACCCCCATTGTAATTGCCAAATCTGGATAAATAAAGTTGTTTGAATTGAATTGAATTGAATTGAATTGGCAAGATTGCTCATGACCCCAAGGGGTTTTACGTCAGTGTGTACACGTCTATAAATATCCCCGCAGACAGATAGACACAAGCAAAGTTACAGATACTACTATAATATTAAT
This sequence comes from Oncomelania hupensis, assembly GCA_036898135.1. Taxonomy (NCBI): domain Eukaryota; kingdom Metazoa; phylum Mollusca; class Gastropoda; order Littorinimorpha; family Pomatiopsidae; genus Oncomelania; species Oncomelania hupensis. The sequence goes on from CM072513.1 coordinate 15,072,804, forward strand.
AATTTATTTTGTATAGCGCAATTCAAACATAAAATGCTTCACAAAGCGCTTGATCACACGCAGCCACACACAGAAACACGCGCTTAATAAATGTATTCTGCATTTAAAACCAAGACAACATGTAAACATAGTGAAGGTAACAAACCAACAAATAAAAGTATAAAATCAGTCAATCAATCAATCAACTTATAAAATAAATGAGTAATTTCAAAGAAACAATGTAAGAGAGGGACGTTAATAACAAAAGAGGCAGATCATACATAATACATAAAGATAACGGAGTCTTCACTCACTCACTCTCTCCCTCTCTCTCTCCCTCCCCCCCCCCCCCCCCCTCTCTCTCTCTCTCTCTCTCTGAATAGTTCATACGAGAGAAAGAATCGTGTGCGTGTGTGTGTGTGTGTGTGTGTGTGTGTGTGTGAGAGAGAGAGAGAGAGTCATCCAACCGCACGTGAGTGCGTGCATGGTGTGTTTGGCATCCGAAGCACTCTCCTACACGCACCTGCGTCCGGGAGGATGAGGGGAGGGCAGGAGGGGGGGATTGTATTCCAAACATGATATTCTGCCAGACGCTTCAGACGTTAGCACATCTTTGTCAAACCCAATGATCCTCCACAATTTCCCTTAACAGCTCAACGATGAACGCGCTAGGCACATCTCTCCCTCCCAACATGCCAACAAAGGCAAGGGCTGCAGAAATACAATCGCAGAGGAAAACATACTGCACAGTTTTCACACATTAAACGAATTTTTTCTTAAAATTCACAACTGTAATAAGCACAGACACATCCCTTTTAACACACGTGCAAACACACACACACATACTCTGCAACACGACTGACATTATATAAACCCATCTTACACACTGGCTAAAAAAACAATTTCTAATATAACATGGGTCTTCCTAAAATGTCTTCGTCTGTGTGTGTGTGTGTGTGTAGGTGTGTGTGTGTGTATGTGTGCATTTGTGTGTGTGTGTTTGTGTGAGTGTAGGTGTGTGTTCGTGCCTGCGTGTGTGGTGCGTGCAAGCGCTGGATCTGGCTTCTCTCTTTACGTCTGACAGCATTCCAATGTCTTTAAAGACGTCTTCTCAGTGACAAGAAGTGGCACCTGTCGATCGCTCTTCAAGGTAATTCTTCTCGTTCTTGAAAGAGGAAAACAGGAAGTTGGAAAATAAGGAAAACAGATCATCACAGAATGCGCTTCAACTCAAGCAAACAGTCAGGAGAAGTCAGCAGTGAGGAGAAATCAGCAATTATGAGAAGTCAGCAGTCTTATATATATATTCTGTAATAATATCGTCACGCTCATAAGATAATTGCCTAACTCAATTTTCATAGTTTCGAGATAAACGATAAAAACATGTTATTTTTTAAACTGAAAATTCTTTAAAGATTTTTTTTGCATATATCTTCACAGAATGAAGTTGCCAATGTATGTTGAAGCCAGTTTTGAGAAATGTGTGTTCGTTTGCCTGCAAACTGATTTAGGCAGAATGAGCACTAACAAAAGCTGAGATAGGCAAGAAGTGAAACTTCAGATAGGCATAAGAAAGTTTTGTAAAAGACAAAAACACAAGATAGGCAATATTGATTTTTTTTCATTTAATCAATAACATAAAGATAAACAAAAAACTACATGTACTTGCAATGTCAACGGTAAAACATGACAAACCTAAAGAAACAACACATAGTTTTTTCATAAACCTACACATCTTCTATGCGCTTGCAAACAAAATGTCAATAGAAAGAATCATTTTTAATTTAATGTGATCTAACAAACTGTGATCTACTTGCAGCAGTGATGTATTACTTTCCTAGCCTATTCCTGTCCTATCCCGTAACTCGGAGGTCGTAGGAGCACCACAGATGATCGTTTAACCAGCGTACTTCATCTTTCCCTGTCTTCAGCAACCCTCATGGTTTCGCTCAGTGTCAAACCAGTCCATTCTCGAATGTTGTCCTCCCACCTCTTTTTCGGTCTCCCTCTTCTTCTACCTCCTTGCACTGTGCCTTGCAGGATAGTCTTTGCAAGACCTGATGATCTGGTGACGTGGCCATGCCGATCGGAGTTTCCGTTTTTTTACCACTGTGAGCAGGTCATCGTGTTGTCCAATGGCTTGTGTGATGGTCTGTCAGACTTCGTCGTTGGTGATGTGCTGGTGTAGGAAATGCCCAGAAATCTTCTGTAGCACCTCATCTTCATGCTTTGTATTCTTCGTTCTAGATCTGCTGTGAGGGTCCATGTCTTGCAAGCGTATAGGAAGATGGAGATGACAAGAGAGCGCAGCAGTCTTACCTTGGAATGTAAACTGATGGTCCTGTCTTTCCAAATTGGCTTCAACCTCGCCAGGGCAGCAGTTGTTTTTGCGATCCTTGAGAGGACTTCCTGTCGGGAGCCATTGTCTATTAGGCCTACTTTGTACTTGACTAAAGGCATCATATCCTCTCCTCATAAAAAGACATAATACACAAACACATCTTCTGTGTGCTTGCAAAAAAAAAAATGAAACACAAATAATTATTGTTAATGTGTTCCAAACTAAAGGTGCAGTAAAGTGTGTACTTGACTGTTGGCATCTTATCACACTCCCCCTTCCCTTACTTTTACCCTTGTAAAATGTTATTCATTTATTTAATTAACTCAAAGCATCATGGAACACTCGCTCTCCTCTTAAAGGTAATTATTAAACTTGCTTAATTAACTTCTGTGAGCTTGCAAAACAAACAGTTATTTGTATGTGATCCATACAAAAGGTAATTCACTTGCAGCAGTGAAGTATTACTTTGTACTTGACTCAATGCATCATAGAGCACTCGATCCTCTCCCCTCCCCTTCTACCTGCACCCAGGCATATAAAGTCTTTTCCGGACAGGACGTCTCTGTGTGCTTTGTAGAGGTCTATTCAGGGCTGCTATTTCCGTCTTAGTGTGAAATGGAACGTTTCAAGTTCTTACAATATCTGTTCCACTTGACCGGGGCTAAACCATGTTAGACGCTCAATGTGAAGCACCTGCAACATTTTTATTTCACATAAAGTGGCAATAACTTCCTCGGGGTGATCTTCCAGTTGTGGCAAAGTGTGAAGTTGCAGATGGGTAAGCGGTAGTTGAGCTAAGCAGCTCAAGTCTGAGAGGGAAAAGCTCGAATTCCCACTGGCCCTAAACACTTTGATTCCTACTTCCTGCCCATGCACTTGTCTCTTGGACAACTCTTCCGGGACATAACTACTCATTTGTTTGTGAGGTCTGTTGGATCAGCTTGGGAATATTGGATGCTTTCTGCCAAATGGTCACTGGGGCTTCCTATGATATTATTTGGCAATGTAGGCATTTTATATGTATGGGTTTTGTTGATATTGTATAATGATGCTTGTATTCTATTTTGTTTTTTTCGTTGAGGTTCGATAAATTAGAGTATAGCCTCAGCGTCACCTGCGTGGGATGTCTTTATTGTAAAGTGACCGGCTGGTAGATTGCCTTCAGTGTTACCACTAGAGTTGTTTCGGCAGATCTTTTAAGCGGATCAGGGGTGAGTCCTCTTTCACTTCTCTGGTCCTGATTTGGCTCGGAAGAGTCTGCTGGACCTAAAGCAATAACCATATAATGTAATGTAATGTCGACTTCCTCACTTGACAAGGAGGACTCAGGCTGGTAGCTTCCCGCGCTTCATCGTCACAGTCGTGGGGATCTATGGACACACGCATAATTATACAGACGCATCTATAAATAAATATGCTCGATATTTTATGTAACATAAAACGAGAACAATGGTTAGCAATGCTAAATGGTAAATAGCCAAGTATTTTAACTTTATTTAACGTTTTTTTACAATCAGTCTGCCGTTTAAGACAAAATGCCTATCTCAGCTCTGTCTTAATTTGCAAATTGCCGATACCAATCGCTTCACATTGAAGATGATGCTTGGAACAACATTTATAGCCATTTTCCTACAACACCTAAGAATAATAAGTTCTAAAATTGATTACTTACCTTCGTCTTCTGATTGAAGTATGTTTTGCAACATCTCTATTGCTTTTTCAGCCCAAAATTGTTCAATGCGTCTGGGCGCCGCCATATTGGTTGCAAAATGCCTATGTCAGGAATGAGATAGGCAATTTGGCATACGAAGCTGTGGCGACCGTTACGATTTAGATAGAGACTTGTACTCTCTAGCACAGATGGCTTGTCTTCCCAGGGCTTTGTTTTTACCCCTACTGCACAACTGCCTAAGTCTGAGTTAGGCATTTATGTTATGAGCGTGACGATATGTAAAACAACAAGAAGAACAGCAACCATCACACCACCACCACTAACAACCGCCACAGCACCACCAACAACAATAATAGGTGTGCTGTGTTATACTATATTACTAATACTATTTTTTAAAAACAAGAATACATCTTGATGCTATTAATTCTCCTTACTTATGAATGAGGTTATTGTGTTTAGTTTTATTTTATTTGTTCAAGAGGGGCTGCACTCGCTGACGCTGTGAATTTAAACAAAGATCTATGATAGTGAACTGTGTCAAAGTTGGGCCCTGAATTGGCTACAATAGGGCTTGATGAGGATGGCAGTAGTAGCTGTGTCAAAGTTGGGCCCTGAAGTGGCTACAAAAAGGCTTGATGAGGATGGTAGTAGTAGCTGTGTCAAAGTTGGGCCCTGAAGTGGCTACACAAAGGCTTGATGAGGATGGTATAGTAGTAACTGTGTCAAAGTTCGACCCTGAAGTGGCTACACAAAGGCTTGATGAGGATGGTAGTAGTATCTGTGTCAAAGTTCGACCCTGAAGTGGCTACAAAACGGCTTGATTAGGATGGTAGTAGTAAATGTGGGAAAGTTCGACCCTGAAGTGGCTACACAAAGGCTTGATGAGGATGGTAGTAGTATCTGTGTCAAAGTTCGACCCTGAAGTGGCTACAAAACGGCTTGATTAGGATGATAGTAGTAACTGTGTCAAAGTTAGGCCCTGAAGTGGCTACAAAAGGGCTTGATGAGGATGGTAGTAGTAACTGTGTCAAAGTTGGGCCCTGAAGTGGCTACACAAAGGCTTGATGAGGATGGTAGTAGTAGCTGTGTCAAAGTTGGGCTCTGAAGTGGCTACACAAAGGCTTGATGAGGATGGTAGTAGTAGGTGTGTCAACGTTGGGCTCTGAAGTGGCTACACAAAGGCTTGATGAGGATGGTAGTAGTATCTGTGTCAAAGTTCGACCCTGAAGTGGCTACAAAACGGCTTGATTAGGATGGTAGTAGTAACTGTGTCAAAGTTCGACCCTGAAGTGGCTACACAAGGGCTTGATGAGGATGGTAGTAGTATCTGTGTCAAAGTTCGACCCTGAAGTGGCTACACAACGGCTTGATGAGGATGATAGTAGTATCTGTGTCAAAGTTCGACCCTGAAGTGGCTACACAAAGGCTTGATGAGGATGGTAGTAGTATCTGTGTCAAAGTTCGACCCTGAAGTGGCTACACAACGGCGTGATGAGGATGGTAGTAGTATCTGTGTCAAAGTTCGACCCTGAAGTGGATACACAACGGCTTGATGAGGATGGTAGTAGTAACTGTGTCAAAGTTCGACCCTGAAGTGGCTACAAACCGGCTTGATGAGGATGGTAGTAGTAGCTGTGTCAAAGTTCGACCCTGAAGTGGCTACAAAACGGCTTGATGAGGATGGTAGTAGTAACTGTGTCAAAGTTCGACCCTGAAGTGGCTACAAAACGGCTTGATTAGGATGGTAGTAGTAACTGTGTCAAAGTTCGACCCTGAAGTGGCTACACAAAGGCTTGATGAGGATGGTAGTAGTATCTGTGTCAAAGTTCGACCCTGAAGTGGCTACACAACGGCTTGATGAGGATGGTAGTAGTATCTGTGTCAAAGTTCGACCCTGAAGTGGCTACACAAAGGCTTGATGAGGATGGTAGTAGTATCTGTGTCAAAGTTCGACCCTGAAGTGGCTACACAACGGCTTGATGAGGATGGTAGTAGTATCTGTGTCAAAGTTCGACCCTGAAGTGGCTACACAACGGCTTGATGAGGATGGTAGTAGTAACTGTGTCAAAGTTCGACCGTGAAGTGGCTACACAACGGCTTGATGAGGATGGTAGTAGTAACTGTGTCAAAATTCGACCCTGAAGTGGCTACAAAACGGCTTGATGAGGATGGTAGTAGTAACTGTGTCAAAGTTGGGCCCTGAAGTGGCTACACAAAGGTTTGATGAGGATGGTAGTAGTAACTGTGTCAAAGTTCGACCCTGAAGTGGCTACACAAAGGCTTGATGAGGATGGTAGTAGTAACTGTGTCAAAGTTGGGCCCTGAAGTGGCTACACAAAGGCTTGATGAGGATGGTAGTAGTAACTGTGTCAAAATTCGACCCTGAGGTGGCTACACAAAGGCTTCATGAGGATGGTAGTAGTAACTGTGTCAAAGTTCGACCCTGAAGTGGCTACACAACGGCTTGATGAGGATGGTAGTAGTAACTGTGTCAAAGTTGGGCCCTGAAGTGGCTACAAAAAGGCTTGATGAGGATGGTAGTAACTGTGTCAAAGTTGGGCCCTGAAGTGGCTACACAAAGGCTTGATGAGGATGGTAGTAGTAACTGTGTCAAAATTCGACCCTGAGGTGGCTACACAAAGGCTTGATGAGGATGGTAGTAGTAACTGTGTCAAAGTTCGACCCTGAAGTGGCTGCAAAACGGCTTGATGAGGATGGTAGTAGTAACTGTGTCAAAGTTCGACCCTGAAGTGGCTACAAAACGGCTTGATGAGGATGGTAGTAGTAACTGTGTCAAAGTTCGACCCTGAAGTGGCTACACAAAAGCTTGATGAGGATGGTAGTAGTAACTGTGTCAAAGTTCGACCCTGAAGTGGCTACACAAAAGCTTGATGAGGATGGTAGTAGTAACTGTGTCAAAGTTCGACCCTGAAGTGGCTACACAAAAGCTTGATGAGGATGGTAGTAGTAACTGTGTCAAAGTTCGACCCTGAAGTGGCTACACAAAAGCTTGATGAGGATGGTAGTAGTAACTGTGTCAAAGTTCGACCCTGAAGTGGCTGCAAAACGGCTTGATGAGGATGGTAGTAGTAACTGTGTCAAAGTTCGACCCTGAAGTGGCTACACAAAGGCTTGATGAGGATGGTAGTAGTAACTGTGTCAAAGTTGGGACCTGAAGTGGCTACACAAAGGCTTGATGAGGATGGTAGTAGTAACTGTGTCAAAGTTCGACCCTGAAGTGGCTACACAAAGGCTTGATGTGGATGGTAGTAGTAACTGTGTCAAAGTTCGACCCTGAAGTGGCTGCAAAACGGCTTGATGAGGATGGTAGTAGTAACTGTGTCAAAGTTCGACCCTGAAGTGGCTACACAAAGGCTTGATGAGGATGGTAGTAGTAACTGTGAAAAAGTTGGGCCCTGAAGTGGCTACACAAAGGCTTGATGAGGATGGTAGTAGTAACTGTGTCAAAGTTCGACCCTGAAGTGGCTACACAAAGGCTTGATGAGGATGGTAGTAGTAACTGTGTCAAAGTTCGACCCTGAAGTGGCTGCAAAACGGCTTGATGAGGATGGTAGTAGTAGCTGTGTCAAAGTTGGGCCCTGAAGTGGCTACACAAAGGCTTGATGAGGATGGTAGTAGTAACTGTGTCAAAGTTCGACCCTGAAGTGGCTACACAAAGGCTTGATGTGGATGGTAGTAGTAACTGTGTCAAAGTTCGACCCTGAAGTGGCTGCAAAACGGCTTGATGAGGATGGTAGTAGTAACTGTGTCAAAGTTCGACCCTGAAGTGGCTACACAAAGGCTTGATGAGGATGGTAGTAGTAACTGTGTCAAAGTTGGGCCCTGAAGTGGCTACACAAAGGCTTGATGAGGATGGTAGTAGTAACTGTGTCAAAGTTCGACCCTGAAGTGGCTACACAAAGGCTTGATGAGGATGGTAGTAGTAACTGTGAAAAAGTTGGGCCCTGAAGTGGCTACACAAAGGCTTGATGAGGATGGTAGTAGTAACTGTGTCAAAGTTCGACCCTGAAGTGGCTACACAAAGGCTTGATGAGGATGGTAGTAGTAACTGTGTCAAAGTTCGACCCTGAAGTGGCTGCAAAACGGCTTGATGAGGATGGTAGTAGTAGCTGTGTCAAAGTTGGGCCCTGAAGTGGCTACACAAAGGCTTGATGAGGATGGTAGTAGTAACTGTGTCAAAGTTCGACTGAAGTGGCTACACAAAGGCTTGATGTGGATGGTAGTAGTAACTGTGTCAAAGTTCGACCCTGAAGTGGCTGCAAAACGGCTTGATGAGGATGGTAGTAGTAACTGTGTCAAAGTTCGACCCTGAAGTGGCTACACAAAGGCTTGATGAGGATGGTAGTAGTAACTGTGTCAAAGTTGGGCCCTGAAGTGGCTACACAAAGGCTTGATGAGGATGGTAGTAGTAACTGTGTCAAAGTTCGACCCTGAAGTGGCTACACAAAGGCTTGATGAGGATGGTAGTAGTAACTGTGAAAAAGTTGGGCCCTGAAGTGGCTACACAAAGGCTTGATGAGGATGGTAGTAGTAACTGTGTCAAAGTTCGACCCTGAAGTGGCTACACAAAGGCTTGATGAGGATGGTAGTAGTAACTGTGTCAAAGTTCGACCCTGAAGTGGCTGCAAAACGGCTTGATGAGGATGGTAGTAGTAACTGTGTCAAAGTTCGACCCTGAAGTGGCTACACAAAGGCTTGATGAGGATGGTAGTAGTAACTGTGTCAAAGTTGGGCCCTGAAGTGGCTACACAAAGGCTTGATGAGGATGGTAGTAGTAACTGTGTCAAAGTTCGACGCTGAAGTGGCTACACAAAGGCTTCATGAGGATGGTAGTAGTAACTGTGTCAAAGTTCGACCCTGAAGTGGCTACAAAACGGCTTGATGAGGATGGTAGTAGTAACTGTGTCAAAGTTCGACCCTGAAGTGGCTACACAAAGGCTTGATGAGGATGGTAGTAGTAACTGTGTCAAAGTTCGACCCTGAAGTGGCTACACAAAGGCTTGATGAGGATGGTAGTAGTAACTGTGTCAAAGTTCGACCCTGAAGTGGCTACAAAACGGCTTGATGAGGATGGTAGTAGTAACGCGGCAGAAAACGAGGCAGTGGCTTAAGGAGGAGCAGCAACAATCATAGTTTAGTCGCTATAGCAGTAGCGCTATCATCGTCATCATCATCATCATCATCATCATCATCATCATCATCATCATCATCATCATCATCATCATCATCATCATCTTTTGTTCTTGTTCTTGGTCTTGGTCTTCTTCTTCTTCTTCTTCTTCTTCTTCTTCTTCTTCTTCTTCTTCTTCTTCTTCTTCTTCTTCTTCTTCTTCTTCTTCTTCTTCTTCTTTCCGTTGACTACCGTTATCCTGGCACTTGATGAATCTATAGACTTGGAGAAACCGAGAAGGAAACTTGCCTTTGTCAAATATAGCATTCCTAGACTTTTATTTTTATGTACACATTCGTTTAACGAGACGAAAACAAACAAAACATGAACATCATCGGATCGTTCCCCCCAACATAAGACATAATAAGACATAAGACTATTAATTGAACAAGTAAAACATTACAAGGTGTGGCATGGTGACTATGAAATACATGTACATTTTTTTCCACAGTCTCACATGCATTGATCATGTCATACACTCCACTGGCAGTCATCCTGTATGCAGCACTAAAAGATAGCTAAACTCCGTATTAAACACAAACCAGACCTTATCTTTTCCTCAACACCCAGCGCCTTGAGCAGATTCTGAGCTGGAACAGCTCTATACAAGAATGATTTAATATATAATAAATACCCCTCACACTCACCTCAATCATCTTCCCAATAAATTGTTCTTCCACCTCAGATTAGGTGTGTGTGTGTGCGTGTGTGAGTGTTTGGGTGTGTGTTAGTGTTAGTGTGTGTGTGTGTGTGTGTGTGTTTCAAAATAAATCCCTGCATCCTCTTAATCAACAATGCATAATAAAAAATAAGAAACAGCGAGGGCAAAGAGTCAAACAAACGCGGAAAGTTTGAACGCGTTTGAAAAATAAGCCAGCCCAAATTTGAATAGGATAGAAAAGCAAACAGGGAAAAGTTTGAAATAGGATCAAAGAGACGAGCGCTGGAAGTACGGAAGGATCGCTGCAGCCCAAGGGGAATTTATCTCACTCTTGTGAAAGCAGGCGGAAATACAACAGAGGAGTCTATTACGAACAAAAGGCACCAGGTCGCAACAGCCCTGTCAGAAAGGAATCCTGGTACACTTAAATCCAATGGGTGTGTTCTGGTTTGACAGTGTTTTGGGAGCCACGCTACAGTAGTAACCTCACAGAGAAATTTGCTATAGTCGAGCAAAATATTCGATAAAACGCACACGAGTCGTGACTATACACACTCAGCGTACCATCGTGTGTATCAGCATAAACCGCTGGACACCGTGGTCCAGAATACGCAAACAAGTTTGCTGGAGTCAAGATCAAATTCCCGTCTCTCCAAGAAACACGTAGGCAAACAAACAACACAATGTGATGGCGTTCGGCAAGAAACACAAAGTCACTTCTCTCGTCTAAAGCAACAATTGCTGGCGAAATTTTCAAACTGAAGATTTCCTCGCGAAGACATTTTGGCAAGAAGAAGGAGGAGGAGGAGAAGAAGAAGAAGAAGAAGAAGAAGAAGAAGAAGAAGAAGAAGAAGAAGAAGAAGAAGAAGAAGAAGAAGAAAAGAAGAAGAAGAAAAGAAGAAGAAGAAGAAGAAGAAGAAGAAGAAGAAGAAGAAGAAGAAGAAGAAGAAGAAGAAGAAGTAGAAGAAGAAGAAGAAGAAGAGAAATGTTGCGTTGGCAAGACTTTATTTACTTCAACAAAATTGTTTCAAGCTGTAAAGGAAACGTGGACCTTTAGCACCAGGTAGTAAAGTGCCACGTTAACGCTTTAAGATTAGCGAAAGGCGTGGAACAACAGAGACAGAGCTGCCAGCGATGCCAGGTAAAGGATAGCACGTCGACTCTCTAACCTGCATCTCCCTCACTAGTTCTACCTCCCTCAACACCTACGGCGGTCTTTAATTGTTTGCCCCATCTTCCGGCATTGTGGCCGTACGTACACAGTAAAGCAATAATACTCACAGCTTAAAAAGATTCCTATGGGGGTAAAGTGGCTTCAAGAAAGTAGATAAAACAGTACTGTTTTCCAATGAGAAAGAGAGAGAGAGAGAGAGAGAGAGAGAGAGAGAGAGAGAGAGAGAGAGAGACCAAAGGCTGCAAGTTGGCGCCTCGGGCGGCTTGAGTTAGATCCTGTATCGGCCAGCGCCTTGAGTCGCCAAGCACGGCGAAGTATGTGCGCTATACAAATCCTCAATAATAATAATAATAATAATAATAATAATAATAATAATAATAATAATAATAATAATATTAATAATAATAAAGAGAGCGAGAGATTATCTGGGAACAGCAATCCCAATAAGAAAGAGTAATTATTACTAAATATGCGTAATCAATATTTACATTTATATTTCGCAAGTGAGAGCACACTGAATGTAGAAATGGTACGAGTATTTAAAGCAGTTAATCTAAATTTCCACATTAAAAATTGATTTCCTTTCCGTCTTATGTACAGACAGCCTCTGGTTAAACGATCATCTGTGGTGCCCGCCCCTACGACCTCCGAGTTATGGGATAGGATAGGATAGGAAAGGATAGGACCCTTATGGGTCCTAAATGACCCACATAGCCCGGTGAAGGTTAAACTTGAAGAAGCTGAAACGTAATTAAAAATATAAATCTGCAATTTAATTTGTTAAAATATGCCGTATTTTTCATCCACTGGCACTGAAAACTGTAACCACATCAACCCTGATCGAACAGAATCTAATCTGCAAAATGCATTTAATCTTCAGCCTGTGATTACACCCGAATAGTGTTTATTTTCAGCATCTTAGAATTCTGTTAAAAACAGTCTTCTTCTTCTTCTCCTTCTTCTTCTTCTTCTTCTTCTTCTTCTTCTTCTTCTTCTTCTTCTTCTTCTTCTTCTTCTTCTTCTTCTTCTTCTTCTTCTTCTTCTTCTTTTTCTTCTTCTTCTTCTTCTTCTTGAATTAAAAACAAAATAAAGTTTCTTTACTCTTCTCCGTTTCCAATCTTCAACTGAACATTACTATTGTCAATCATCCGACAGTTACTAAGAAACAGGTGCATAATTCTTTTGAAGCAGTGTACGTGTTACACGGCGAAAGTTGATTCAGCCCCGAAGCTTGAATCTGTGTAATTCGTGTTCACACCCACGCAGCCCGCTCACTCAATAACAAGGCAAGAGTCGTCGTAATAAAGTTTTCCAACTCTAGTCAACAAAACACGCGTTCGAACATCATCAACCACCGCATTAAAAAAAAAAAATCTCTTCCGAGGCACAGACAGCCCTATATTTATAATGTCTGTACGATGGAGAGAGTTCTGGAACACTCGAGAATGACGTAATCAATAACAAACCAGAAAAAAGTTCGGCATAGTTAACACACACACACACACGCACATACACAACACACACACATACTGCGTTATGGCATAGAATGTTCTACGAACTTCGAACCTTTGACCACCTGTTGCTAGACAGGTCTGGAATCTTCCGTGTGGGGTAAACAAGCAACTCTAGATAGATCTCAGTATAGCAACAACAATGCCGATTGAAGAAAACAAAACTAACATAATGCAAAGCTTTTCAAGAAACAACATAGAAGCAAGTCAAGGTAAATAAATACTAGCATTGTACAACTGGTGCGCCAAGCAAAATGTTGGCCATTACTGTGGGCTTCTCAATGGTAACAGTGTTAGAGAAAAGGAATGGATGGAAAAGAAGGATGCACTGGAAGGAGCAAGAGAGGAAGACGAAAGCCCCATAGATCAAGCTGTTGAAAGAGATGAGTTGCCCCTGAACATTCATGCAAAGATAACTCCTGCTCCCAGGCCGATGTATGAACGATAACTCTCGGAGAAACTGACAGACGGGGATGAAAAGGGCGGATTATTCTAGGGCGCCGGAGAAAGACAGGGAGATAACTCCACACAGCAGGCGCGTCTTTTATCCTGCTGACAACTCGTCCATTTATGTCCGGCACGATGACCACCATGAATATGCATTAGATCTATGTTTGAACGGAATCCGCAGACGCCGAAGAATGAGTGCCTTTCCCTTGCCTGGTCACGTGGTGCATGGGCATAGTGGGAAGGCGATGGCCCACTTCCAAACAGCGCCTCGGATTGGTCTTTTGACTAATGGCGTCTCCAGTAACGCGATGTCTACCGGAGGGTGTGATCGTGTGGGCAGCGTCTGGTCCCTGGAGCGTTGCAAGATGATGATGGCGGTCCTGCTGAGCTGATTGCACTGACGGAACTGTATAGCCGCACTGCCTCGAGGTGTTGTGGTCTGCGTGACGCAGATGTGGGTAGCCAAAAGGATGTTTGGACACTAACAGGAGTAGTATGCAAAATGTCCAATCTAAACATGCTTATTTATAGTCTTCGTCATAACCACGACTGTGGTCTGAGCATGTTAGGCTGCTTTCCTCGCCAGACTAGTTGAAGTTATTCTAAACTTGCCAACGAGAAATGAATTTTTAACCTAAGACTAAGCAGTTCCGACGTTTTAAACAGTGTGCAGCCAAGAAAAGGGAGAACGGCGGCGACGAAGACGACGGAGAAGAAGAAGAAGAAGAAGAAGAAGAAGAAGAAGAAGAAGAAGAAGAAGAAGAAGAAGAAGGAGAAGAAGACTATGCAAAAAAGAAGATTGAGACAGACAGACAGACAGACAGACAGACAGAGAGAGAGAGAGAGAGAGAGAGAGAGAGAGAGAGAGAGAGAAAAGTCGAAGTCGAAGTCGAAGTCGAAACCTTTAATAGGATAATAGCATTAGGTCCTATGGACCTGTCTTACAGCTAGAGAGAGATAGAGAGAGAGAGAGAGAGAGAGAGAGAGAGAGAGAGAGAGAGAGAGAGAGAGAGAGAGAGAGAGTTCACAGTAGAGTAACACTCTCCAAGGTGACTGTGACCAACAGCCAGATGATTTACGACAAAGATGAAAAGAAAATTGGATGGCGGGTCTCAGTCGCGACGCATACAAGATTGCCCTAATAGTTTATACAATATAGCCTTAATGTCATCGGATGTGCGGGACGAGAAGGAGGAGGAGGAGGAGGAAAAGAAGGAGTAGGGGAGGAGGAGATAAAGCTGGAGGAGAAGTAGGAAGGATGGAAAAGGCTACAACGAATATGATGTAGAAAGAGGAAAAGGAAGATTAAGAAACTGGAGGAAGAACAGGAGAAAATGCAGCAAAAAAAAAGGAGCTGAAGAAGAAGAAGGAGGGGGAGTAGGAGGAGACGAAGAAAGAAGAGGAGGAGGAGGAGAAGAAGAAGAAGAGGAAGAAGAGGAATAACAAAGAAAGAAAAAAAGAAAGAAGGGAAGAAGAAGAAGGAGAACAAGAAGCAGAAGAAGAAAGAAAGAACAAAAGAAGAAGAAGGAAAAAGAAGAAGAAGTAGAAGAAGAAATAGAAGAAGGATGTAGATGATGATTAAGATGATAAAGGAAACGTCGTCGTAGTAATAGAAATAGTAGTAGTAGTAGTAGAAGAAAGTGATGATTATTGTCACGACTCGGTTTTCTAACCCTGTGATAATAGGGTTTCTAAGCCTGTTATAGAGGGTGGAAGAAGAGGGAAAGAAACTAAATATAAGTTTTTGCTAAATTTGCAAAATAATGTCATTTCAACACGTGCATTGTTTTGTTAGTTTTGCTTCGTCATCCTAAACTGGTCAAGACTGCCGCTATATGTGTATGAGGGCGAGCGTATATTTTCACGTGTCGTGCAAGTGTTTGCAGTGTACAATATGTTCAAGTTCAAGAATACTTTATTATCTCAACAGAGAAATTATGACATACAATTGCTGATCGGTATGAAACATTAAACCAATACATACATAGATAAAACAAGTACACAGTAGACTACATCTATATTAAATTTCCAGTATTAAATGACATCTTAAACATCATCACAAACATCAAGATCTTATATACAAAAATATTACTTAGCGCTTATTTAAAAACTCTATAGAGTTTGGAATAAAACTGTTTTTTTGTTCTTACAAGAGAACATTTAGGCACACGCAGTCTGCGACCAGAGGGCAACATTTCATAATACTTTGCCAAAACATGTGAAGTGTCTTTCATAACCACTCCTGCCTTCCTCACCACACGGTATTCATGCAGTTCTCTCAAACTGTTTTGTCTTTCACCGGTCACTCTCGCACACATTCTCACCAATCTGTCAAGCACCCTCTTGTTCTTTAAACCAGCAGATAAAACCAAAAGTCAAAACTGACTTAATAAAACAGCGATAAAAAGAAGAAAGAATGGGTCGGCTGATGTTCAAAGAACGGAGTTTCTGAAGGCAGTACAGTCGAGGTCGGCATTTCTTTTCTATCGCAGCTGTGTTTTGGTCAAAGGACAGTTTGTTGTCGAGAATCGTCCCCAGGTATTTGTAGTTTGTCACTCTCTCCACTTTCGCACCGTCTATGTACAGGTCGGGGATGGGGGCGGGGTCTCGTCGGAAGTCGATCGTCATTTCTTTTGTCTTCGTCACGTTAAGGTCAAGAAAGTTGTCTTTGCACCATGTGCAGAAGCGGTTAACTTGTGTTGTGTCGTCTTTGTGTTGTGCTGTGTCGTCGTGTCCGAGGATTAACACCGGTAGCGTAGGTACCTGCAGGCAGTCCCTAAGTGGCCATTTTGCTCGGGTGCAAGCATATTTGTATAAACATGTACATATTTTATATTTCTGAATGAAAAGAAAATATTAGTGAAAAAAGGTTGCTTTTTTGAATGCAAGAAAATAAATAATTTATATTTGATTATTTTCAACGTTTGTGAAGATAAGTAATCTATCTATCTATCTATCTATCTATCTATCTATCTATCTATCTATCTATCTATCTATCTATCTATCTATCTATCTATCTATCTATCTATCTATCTATCTATCTATCTATCTATCTATCTATCTATCTATCTATCTATCTATCTATCTATCTATCTATCTATCTATCTATCTATCTATCTATCTATCTATCTATCTATCTATCTATCTATCTATCTATCTATCTATCTATCTATCTATCTATCTATCTATCTATCTATCTATCTATCTATCTATCTATCTATCATCTATCTATCTATCTATCTATCTATCTATCTATCTATCTATCTATCTATCTATCTATCTATCTATCTATCTATCTATCTATCTATCTATGTCAAGGTTGAATTCTTTGCTAGCATTGTAAAGAGAAGTAAAATGTACATGAAAATGAAGTTGTTAATAATTAAGAAAATATATATATAATTTATAAATGGAATTTGATCAATTGTTTCAAATGGTTGTAAATGAGATAAGTAATAAATAACAATTACATTAGTTTCCAATAAAGGGGAATAATTTGTACAGATCGTTCATTTCTATTATGATAAAGGGAGGTAATTTATCAATGAGCTTGATACTGGATAGAACGGAGACGGGTAGTAACGTGCACTAGGATGCAGAAGAGTATGTGGGTATTTTTCCTATGTTGGTTGATTAATAATGCAACAATCTACTCTTGTGTATGTTTTGGTGTACTGGTATTGGCATCTCCACCTTTGGGTGTGACGTGGCTGGGATTTGACAGGAGCCACGGGAAGCATTTGAACAACCTGGGGCCGAGGTTATGAAAAACGCTACCAATAGTCGGACGACGTTCAGGTCGGATGCCTATGAAGTCAACCGAGCTGTGCCGCCTACTGGGTGAGGGTTATGAGTGTGCGACTTGGAAGTCGCTCAACCTGTTCCAGTTTTAGCACTCTTCGTACTATCAATCCCATCGTCCCGTTGCTTCCGCCTACTTTCCATTGTGATTTTGCAGCGTAACATGGAAGGAACCATGTAGGTGTGAATGTGTGTTGTTTTTGGTTAGGCTGATTGCTTATTAATTTTAATAGTGTTTATTTTTCTTCATTTCTTTACATTGAAAGAATAATTTTTGTATTTAAGTCTTTACTTATCTATAAAAGTGTTAAAAAATTCCCTTCATTTGACTGTGGCCAACAAAGAGTCAGCCGTTGAGGTCTTAGTTTTTGGAAGTCCTATCCTATCCTATCCTATCCCATAACCCGAAGGTCGTAGGGGCACCACAGATGATCGTTTAACCAGCATACTCCATCTTTCTCTGTCCACAGCAGCCCTCATGGCTTCGCTCAGTGTCAAACCAGTCCATTCTCGAATGTTGTCCTCCCACCTCTTTTTCGGTCTCTCCCTTCTTCTACCTCCTTGCACTGTGCCTTGCAGAATGGTCTTTGCAAGGCCTGATGATCTGGTGACGTGGCCATACCATCGGAGTTTCCGTTTCTTCACCACTGTGAGCAGGTCATCGTGTTGTCCAATGGCTTGTGTGATGGTCTGTCGGACTTCGTCGTTGGTGATGTGTTGGGTATAGGAAATGCCCAGAAGTCTTCTGTAGCACCTCATCTCCATGCTTTGTATTCTTCGTTGGAGATCTGCTGTGAGGGTCCATGCTTCGCAAGCATATAGGAAGATAGAGATGACCAGAGAGCGCAGCAGTCTTACTTTGGATTGTAGACCGATGGTTCTGTCTTTCCAAATGGGCTTCAACCTTGTCAGGGCAGCAGTTGTTTGTGCGATCCTGGAGAGGACTTCCTGTCGAGACCCATTGTCTGACACAATGGCTCCTAAATATTTGAAGCTGTGCACTGTGTTGAGGGATTGGCCTTGTACTTTGATGTCCGTGTTGATGCCATTGGTGTTGTTGGTCATCATTTTGATCTTCTCTGCACTTATTTCCATTTTTGGAAGTACAAGACATAAAAAATTACTGGTGCAAATGCTCTATTTATAGCATATAACTAAACAGATTTATCTGAGAGAGAAAGAGAGAAAAAATAAGTACAGCTTTGTGTCGACAAAGGATTGATTGATTTTCTTTTTGAACGCTTATTCAAATATATTTGATATTAGACTTGGACAAAAAAAGAAATGGACATAAGACATACAACTTTTATTCGCTTGGAATATTACAAGAATTTGCCTTGCGCGTCGGTGAATAATACAACGAGAAAAACATTGCACACTATTTAGATCTATTTCTCCCATTCCACAAAACATAATACACGGCACAGGTGTGTGAGCACACACACACTCGCACACCGAGTTCCAACTTAAGGAAGGCCGTAGGCGTAGTTTGTGTGCCTTGACACCCGCTAGTCGAGGCCACTTGTGATCTTGTATAGGCTGTAGCAAGACACACTATAACGAAAATCATCATCTTATTTATTATTGTTTACCAGTTTGGTTTTCATTACAGTTAAGTGTGATTGTGGGTACACAAGCGAGGGGGGGGAAGGAGGGGATTAGTATAAATATATAGCTTACTTTGTTTTTGTGTGAATAAAATTGTTATAATCGTTCCCTCTGGCGTTGTATGTTTTAGATATTTGGGGTGGTTTCTCGTGTGGTTAGCACACACTTGTGTACGCACTGTTAAGGCAGTGGATGTGACGACGATGATGATGATTATGATGATGATGATGATGATGATGATGATGATGATGATGATTATGATGATGATGATCATGGTGATGATGATGATGATGATGATGATCATGATGTATATGGGTTTGTGAAGTGACGAAAAGACGAAGTGCCAGAGAGAATGCAAGTTTAAACTAAGAGAACGGGAAAATAAACTACTGTGATTCCCAACTATTAACAGAGCCTCACTCATACTGGACAAAGCTAGAAGCACTGCTAATACATCCACACATCTTGCTACAAGAGAGAGAGAAAGAGAAAAAAAAAAAGAGAGAGAGAGAGAGAGAGAGAGAGTTACGGATATTGCGACACGGTATCGGAAATGATTTGATTACAATGAAACGATGATGCATACTCAAATCACTGCACATTCACAACAGCAACTATATGTTATCGTTTGGCTCGCGGCCTTGGTAATGAAAACGACTAGTTGTAGTATCTGGATATCACAGATCAAATTGGAGTTAACAGGGATTGATACAGAGAGCATGGTCAGACAGAAGTCAACAGGAAGCGACAGGATACAACGAAAGGTGGTAATGGAGACATATCAGAACAACGCTGGACTACAGTCATCCTTCATACGGCTGAATAACACGCATCACGGATGTCTAGTCTGAGAGTCCATGCCATCGAATGGAGACGAAATAAACAACAGATACATCGTCATTACTCTCTGATCGAAACGCTACATCGGAGTGGAACTCTTTAAGATATTTCCTGCTTTGGATGTACTTTTTTCTGTGACCTTCGGATGACAGTGCAAGCGAGGTCTCGTTTTGTCACGCACGCATTCTACGCGCGCGGACTGTAAAAGATCATGAGGCTAATGTAACAGACGGATGAGTGCCGGCTACACTAAACACCCAGCAAGCACTAGGTCCTTTGCCTCCCATCCCTGGTCGCCCAGGATTGTGCTCAGTTGTCTGGGCCTCAGACGATGCCTCCAATGGCTGCAAGCGGGCGCCTCGGGTGGCTCTAGCATACATGTCAAGCTTTTGGAGCTTTTGACCATAATTTTTGGCCCGAGAGACCATAATTTTCTATCGAAAACCATAAGAAATGCGTAAAACGGTAAACACGCACATACAAATAAAAATAAAATAAAACAATAATAATAATTTTATAACTGTGCTTTATCCACTGCAGAAAATAAAAAAAACACCCCTCTGCCCCCCCCCCTCTCCCCCCTCTCAAAAACAACAACAACAAAAAACAATCCAAATTACTTAATAGAAAAAAGAATCTAAAATACACTGCGTTGCCGAAATGAATACGCGCTTTTTTTGCTGGTTATTTCGCCATTTTCAATAAGCTGAATGAACGGAAACCTTTCCTCCAAGACGGAAACAGTGTATAGAAATGCTATGGGCATGCGCAAGGTCCGTACTTCCTCCGAGATCACGATCGCGAGCGAGCGTGACTCACAATTGTTCTCTAGACTGTGTTTCGGATTAAAATAAAATAAAAAATTTGGATAAAAAAAAAGGGGTGGGGAAAAAGAAAAAATACGTAAGATTTTCATCTTACGCCGTAATGTGAAAAAAACTTGAAAATACGTAAGAATTACGGAAAAAACGTAAGACTTGACTTGTATGCTCTAGTTAGAGCCTGTTTTGGTCAGTGCCTTGAGGAACTCTTTGAGCAGGAAAATTAAATACATTAGGCACGCACTAGTTCCTCGCTTGGTCTCTTAGTCCCTGCCCCATTCACATTTGTCTACTATACTAGTAA
This sequence comes from Oncomelania hupensis, assembly GCA_036898135.1. NCBI lineage: Eukaryota > Metazoa > Mollusca > Gastropoda > Littorinimorpha > Pomatiopsidae > Oncomelania > Oncomelania hupensis. Next base: position 15,093,157 of record CM072513.1, read on the forward strand.
ACTCTTGGTACAATTACTGTAATGCTTCCTTTAATCTACCTAACACCTTTGTCTGGCATTGTCAGACACCGCTGTTGGCGGAAGCGGTGATGTATTGCGGAAATGGAAGGTGTATTACTGGAAACCTAAACGTTCAGGGTGGTCTATAGAAAGAAACCTGATTCACCTGAGCAGGGCGACGTGACCCAAGGGGAATAACTACTAACGTTGCAATGGATTGTCTTGCTGACAGACCTTTCAATACTATCTGACGTATTTCAGTAATCTCTGACGTATTGCAATACTGTGACGTCTTATGAATTTTACACTACCCCCCCCCCCCCTTCTTAAGTGATGCTTTACCGCCATCTAGCGAGATGTAGTGAGAAAGTAGACAGTGCCGCAAGAACCCCGCATTGACAATATTGGTTGAGTGACGAGTGAACTTTTCCTTAATTGTTGAAACAGAAGGCGAACAGCCAAAGACGAGGAGGAAGAAGAAAAAGAAAAACTAACTGCATCACTAAAAGCTCCACAATTAACTACAAAAAAATATATCGGTGTGATGATACGTGATACCCACAGCAACATGCACAGTACAAATCACTGGTGTACCAACTGCATAATGCGACCTTAAAATGGAAATCTCCTGTTTTCGCTAGAGATGACTGTCACGGACGTCGTTGGTCGACAGTCGTGTGTTCCAAATCTCCCTAATTGTTTTAATTATAATCAATGCCAAGCACAGTATTATCGTGCGTATTTTGAAACCGCAATAGTAAATAGTAATAATCTCAATGATTTTATGAAATCTACATTATTCCATCGCTCGGTTTTTGACTTCCACTGCAGGGTAGCGCATTTTGTATGATAACATCATTCTGAGGAAGTCATACATCATAACTCTGAGCTGGTAACTCAGCTATTGTTAGCTGGAGTCTGTTGCTGTTGCTGTTGCTCTGGTTGACGATGTGATTGACATTGTCGTCGCTAGGTCTTCCCGATACTAAGGTATATTAATGTTTATTGTATTGATCTAAGTATATTTGGTTATTACGTTAATCGTTTGGAATCGTTCGTCACGGATTCGGTTTCGCTCGGCAGTTATTATCATGGGGAACGGGAAATAGTTACTTATGGAGGAATCATGCACATTGATATGCTACAGGAAATGCCGCGCCCGTACCCTCCTAGATTTGCCGAGATGGAGCGCCATGGACCCACGGCCGTAGCCGGTGCTGGGGGTGATGTGAGTTGGTGGTGGAGATGTGTGACTGGGAGGTGTCATTCGTTGAGTTGACTGGGACGTTTTTAAAAATTCTAATGTAATATCTTTCAATATTGTAATTACAAGTCCCAGAAACTACTTTCATATGTTTATTTGGCCCTGCCCTTAGTTATTGTGGGTATGATATGTTTATTTGGCATTACATTACATGATTATTGCTTTAGGTCCAGCGGACTCTTCCGAGCCAAATCAGGACCAGAGAGACGTTAACTTAAAATATTATAAAATGTTTCAAATCTTAAAAAACAAGCCTGTTATTCTTAAATACTCAAACAAACTTTTATTTGGCACTGCCCTTAGCTATTGTGGGTATGAATGTGGAGAGTGGGAGACCCTGTCGCATCTGAGTAATTGTATATGTTAGTTGGTTAGTTAGTTTAATTAGTTTAGCGACAATAATGTACTGATACATTGATTTACAACTATGATTCTTTAACAGTTTGATAACAATAAATGTGCGTATTTATTTAAACGTGTGTTTACAATATTCATTGTTGCCTAATCTCTTGTCTAATATGTGTTGTATTGTTTTTGTTTATTCTATTTGCTATTTGCTTTCGTTTGTTTGCGAGTAAAAGCAGGCATAACAATATTTTATATGAACCTGAGACTTCTGTAAGTCAATTCGTGTGGCGAGCGTACAGGCAGGCAAACATACAACATCGCCTACGTTACACTGACTGAAACACGCTGACGAAAGGGAGTTAACTGTCAGCATAAGGAAGGATAACTGTAGCTGACAGTTTGGGTCGCTATGGGTCACCACCAGGTGGTTTCCCCTGTTTCTTTTGGTCACAAAGGCCAATTAGCTCCCCTGCCAGACGGTAGCAAGAGTAGAGAAAGACACCCAGGGGAGGCTACCACTGCTGGTAAACGAGAAACACGAGTAGAGAAAGGGGGAATCGAGGTGAGAACAGACAGGATTATATATGACTGCTTGCTGGAGAGGGAAAACAATGACAAACTTAGCCAGAACTATGGCCACGACATCTTAGGGAGGCACTGTGGTCTAATGGTAGTGCTTCGTCTTGCGGATCTGAAGGTGCCGGGTTCGAGCCATGGCCGGGCCATTGTGTTGTGTCCCTGGGAAAGACACTTTACTCCTGTTTTCCTACTCCTTCGGATGAGAGTATATAGTCTGTGTGTCGCATACATTCCATCATAACGGACTTTAAAGATCCTGACGCTCATGTCCTAGACGGGTGAGTGCCGGTAACAAGAACACACCCAGCATGCACTTGGTCCTTCTCCCCCATCCCTGGCTGCCCAGGATTGTGCTCAGTTCTCCGGGCGTCAGACCATGCGCCCAAAGGCTGCGGATGGGCGTCTCGGGCGGTTTGAGTTAGATCCTGTATCGGCCATCGCCTTGATCCTTATGCTAAGGCGCCTTACAAATGACGAACATTATTATTATTATTATTATTATTATTATTATTATTATTATTATTATTATTATTATTATTATTACATCTGGCCAACATACACGCACTACAGGCCCTGGAATACAGAACTGTAAGGATCCTAAAATGCGTAGATAGATAATAGATTGTCAATTAAGAATGCAAAAACATTGAATAAAAATCTTGTAGTCTGATCTCTCTCTCTCACACACATTGCGATAACTTAATAATAACCAAAATTGTTACCTTTAACCAGGTTGTAAAGAACTCAGCACAGTTTGTCAATTACGACTGTGACTCCAACTCTGATTCTTCTCCTCTCCTACAAATCTTCAGAGCCGATCACGATACTGGCATCGAGAGAGGACTTTACTCTGCCACAGTGACAGTCCAAAAAAGCTGCAGTATACACACACAAACACACACACCTACACACACACACATACACAACAATTAAAGTATTGCAACGATAAACGTAATCACAGCCCATAAAGTTAAAGTAAAAAAAAATATTGTGTAGTGTGTAGTTCTTCTTGCAAATCACGAAGACACAGTCAGCATCGGGGGAAGAGCAATCTCCAACCTTCGTTTTGCGGATGACATTGATGGATTGGCTGGAGAGGAACAAGAACTTGAACAGCTGGTACAGAGGCTTGACACCACCTACAGAGCCTATGGAATGGAAATAAGTGCAGAGAAGACCAAAATGATGACCAACAACACCAATGGCATCAAAACGGACATCAAAGTCCAAGGCCAATCCCTCAACACAGTGCATAGCTTCAAATATTTAGGAGCCATTGTATCAGACAATGGGTCCCGACAAGAAGTCCTCTCCAGGATCGCACAAACAACTGCCCTGGCGAGGTTGAAGCCAATATGGAAAGACAGGACCATCAGTCTACATTCCAAGGTAAGACTGCTGCGCTCCCTTGTCATCTCCATCTTTCTATACACTTGCGAAACATGGACCCTTACAGCAGATCTACAAGGTAGAATACAAAGCATGGAGATGAGGTGCTACAGAAGACTTCTGGGCATTTCCTATACCCAGCACATCACCAACGACGAAGTCCGACAGACCATCACACAAGCCATTGGACAACACGATGACCTGCTCACAGTAGTGAAAAAACGGAAACTCCGATGGTATGGCCACGTCACCAGATCATCAGGTCTTGCAAGGACCATATTGCAAGGCACAGTACAAGGAGGTAGAAGAAGAGGGAGACCGAAAAAGAGGTGGGAGGACAACATTCGACACTGAGCGAAACCATCAGGGTTGCTGAGGACAGGGAAAGATGGAGTGCGCTGGTTAAACGATCATTTGTGGTGCCCCTACGACCTCCGAGTTTCGGGATAGGATAGGATAGTGTGTAGTTAACAATTTTGAAGAATGTAAAGAAATAGGGCTACAATGAATAATACTACCGATAAACGACGACGGCAATCTTGTAACAAACAGCAAAGCAATCAATATGCATACTAAAAAACAGCAGCATCTATGCTATCAGACAGCTCGCAGGATTCATTCTTGATGAGCTTTTGGAGTGGGGCAAAGAGAGGGAGGCAGTCAAAGGAACACACCAACCATGTCAACCATGCAGTTTCTACATAATATAAACAATAGGCCTTTAGAAGAAGTAGAAGAATTCTGTTTCTTAGAAGCAGCTCACGCGATTAAATCACAATAAGCATTGTCTAGTAGTTTATTTATTTTATTTATTTATCACTTGTATGTAGCGCCTTTCAGCTCAAGACATGCTGAAGGCGCTGCTCGATACAGCATCTAATTCAAGTCGCCCGAGGCGCCCACCTGCAATCTTTGTTCGCATAGTCTCACGCCCGGACGACGGAACACTCAATCCTGGACGTCAGACTGCTCCCAATAGTAGGCCTACAAAGTAGAGAGAGAAAGAGAGAGAGAGAGAGAGAGAGAGAGAGAGAGAGAGAGAGAGAGAGAGAGAGAGAGAGAGAGAGAGCGAGACAGACAGAGACACGAAGAGACAGACCGAGACAAAGGCAAAGCGAGCGACAAAGAGAGAGAGAATGAGAGAGAGAGTCAGACATATAGAGACAGATAGAGTGAAAGACAGACTGACCGACTGAGAGAGAGAGAGAGAGAGAGAGAGAGAGAGAGAGAGAGAGAGAGAGAGAAAGAGAGAGAGAGAATGAGAGAGAGTCAGACATATAGAGACAGATAGATTGAAAGACAGACTGACCGACTGAGAGAGAGAGAGAGAGAGAGAGAGAGAGAGAGAGAGAGAGAGAGAGAGAGAGAGAGAGAGAGAGAGAGAGAGAGAGAGAGAGAGAGAGAGAGAGAGAGAGAGAGAGAGAGAGAGAGAGAGAGAGAGTGTGTTATAAAAATCAGCATCCTGCGTTTGTAGAGTCATAGTCTACGCCATTCATTCAAGATGAGTTTTTCTAGAAGTGCAAAAAGTAAAATGGATTGCAATGAGGAAAAGAAAATGAGCTAAACAAGCAGTTTTTCCCCCCGTCTTTGCTGTGCAGCCTTTTGCGTGGCTCCAGGAGCAGGAGAACCCATTGAAAAGGATTCGATTTCATTTCCATAGCCCCCCGAACCGGAAGACAGAAGCCAAAAGGCAGTGATTGACCCCTGACCCTGTCCCAAGGGACGCAATCAACTCGCGTCTCAGTTAGCTAATCAGCTTCTTGCTTTCTTGCCTCCCGGCATGCTTGGCCAATCAGGAGGGTTGCAGGAAACTGTATTCAATAGCCACGTTGCCTACCAGCAGCTCTTCGTTGCTTTTGCCTTGTTCCGTACATTTTCATTGGATTTTTTTTTTCGAATTTGCACTATTGTGCTTATACTGCTTGTAAAGTATATACTGCCCTAGGGCACTCTCTGTCTGCCTCTGTCTCTGTTTGTCTTACTTTCTCCCTCAATCTCTCAACCCTTCTTCTTCAGTCAAGAGACACTCGACAGATAATGACGGTCGAAGATAATATAGATCTAAATGTGAGAACGCAATATTTCGCAATATCGTGTGACCTTTACCTAAACCTCCATTCTTCAAACTCGTATCGTCACTATCAGTTTTGGTGAAAATTTCATTTTCTTCCTAGGTGCATTCCCTGCAACCCATTACAAAACAGAGAGATCTAATTCCAAGTTTTAAACTGCTTTAGGAAGCGCATTTAGATTGGAAAAAGAATGGCGTAGATCAAAGGCGTTGTATGCAAGAAGAAGGAAAATGACACGAAGGGTGAAGAAGAAGGTGGGAAGAAATTGAACAAAAACCCGAAATGGCATTAATCGATGAAATCGTATCATATACAAAAAGAAAACAGAAGAGAAGAAGAAGAAGAAAATGAGGAAGACGATAATGACGACACGAATGGGAAGAAGAAGAAGAAGCAGCAGCAGAAGAAGAAATACTTAAATTTTACACAGTGAAGGATCGGAGCGTGCAAAAATAGGCCTATATTATTTTCCCATTTTGTACAGTTCACTTTATTTTTTTAAAATTGCGTTTTGCGTGGTCAACTTGCTGATTATTCATCTGTTCATAAGCGGTACTATCAGGCTATGGCTAAAAATAACCATTGTGCTATCTCTTATTGCTGGCTGAACTGTTCCGAGACGTTGGCTGTGCATGGGTGTGGCCTGCTGGTGTGGCTAAAAATAGCTTACAGCTGGTGGCTGAAAGTTTCCTTTCAGTGAAGAAAGTTTCAGCCCTGAGTTATTTATTCATTGCTTACAGGGTCCAGCGGACTGCAAAGAGCCGAATCAGGACCACAAAATGGTTGAAAGAGGACCCACCCATGATCCTCATAAAAGATCTGAAACAACCGGTAACACTGAAGGCACTCCAACAGCAGTACAATAAAGGCATCCCACGCAGAAGACGCTGAGGCTATACTATAATTTATCGAACCCCCGCTTATAACCCCCCCCCCCTCCTCCCCTCCCTTGGGGGTGCGAACTTGTTTTTTCCAACCTAGTTCCAGTCATTCGCCGAAAAAGGCAATTACCGAAGTCGAGCGAAGCTATCCGATGTTTTACGAACGAATGCTGCAGGACTACGTGAAACTACAGGCTGGGAAGTCTCGTCTTTCGTAGGCCTCAATACGTACGTATGTATGAGGCCCACGAGTTTACAAAGACAAAAGAAAAGACTTCAGAGCCTGTGGTAAAACATCCTTGCATAAAAATAGCCGCTGTTGCTTTTAGATCTAATTCTGTTTTGATCTGCACAGCTTCAAGCTGTAAGTCAAGTCGAGATTCGCATTTTGAAGCAGTTATTATTATTATTATTTTATGATGATTAATATACTGACACAATTAGTAATAAAGAGTAAAAGTAATACTTAACACATAATGCACACATACAACGATTTCACATCTCATCAACAATAAAACCATGACAAAACTTCACAGCGCGATGGATACGTTGATGTCCCTACAGCACAACAAGGCAAACAGTGACATTTTTATTGCAAGCACCAAAGCAATTATTTATTTATATTGACTAATATTATTCCTTTTAACTGATACAGTAAATTTGTTATATGTATTTCAATGATATGTATTTATAATAATAATAATAATAATAATAATAATAATAATACTACTACTAATAATAATAATAATAATAATAATAATAATAATAATAATAATAATAATAATAATAATAATAATAATTATTATTATTATTATTATTATTATTATTATTATTATTATTATTATTATTATTATAGTAATAACAATAATAATAATAATAATTATTAATAATAATAATAATAATAATAATAATAATAATAATAATAATAATAATAATGAACAATTAATAATAATAATAATAATAATAATAATAATAATAATAATAATAATAACAAACAAACAAAACAAATAAATAAATTAAAGATTTAACTAAATAACTATACTACTACTACTACTACTACTACTACTACTACTACTACTACTACTACTACTACTACTACTAGCGAAGTTGTGGTCTTGATTTTGTGGTCCTGATTCGGCTCTTTGCAGTCCGCTGGACCCTGTAAGCAATGAATAACTAACTATTAATTTAACTCTGATCTCGAGTTATTTAAAAAAAGAATCGCTTAGCCTACTCGTCCTTCTCCGGAAATTTAAAGATTCGAATATTATAAAGTATAGGCCTAAATATTATTAATTAGAATAGATATAGTTTATAAATTTATTTACGTATAAAACAAACAATACAGGTCAAATAATTATATTCAGCTAGTGAGCTTCTTCGCTGCGCGGAGACTGACTTATAATAAATTTATATAATGTAGATTAAGCCTATGTATACTGTATAACAGTGTCTACTTGGTTCTAGGCAGGAAATGGGGATTGCTATTATTAGCCTACTGCTGAGAACTAACAAAATGCAAATCAAGGAACGCAACTTTTAAATATGGTCGATAATAAATTATGCTCATATTAACAAAGTATACCGTTGCGAAATACTACTCTGTGTAAATCGAACAGAATTAGAAGCAACAGCGATCATTTTTAATGTCAACAAGTCGTAGTCATGCAAGCATCATTTCGTAACAAATCGGAGAGCTTCGTTCGACTTCGGTGATTGCCTTTTTGGGTGAATGACTGGAACTAGGTTGGAAAAAACAAGTTTGCTGCCGGGGGTGTCAGAATAAATAGTATCCCCATTTTCTGGAAATTTAGTGCTTTAAATTCCCACTGTCGCTGTCTTTCTCCTTTGTTCTTTATCATTCTTACTCTGTTCTATCGATCTACTATCTTCTCCTTCGCTTGACCAGTCACCTACATTTTTTCTTGATAACTCTTCCGGGACAAAACTCCTCATTTGTGTATGAGGTCTGTTGGATCAGCTTGGAAATATTGGACGCTTTCTGCCAGGTGGTCACTGGGGCTTCCTATGATATTATTTGGCAATGTAGGCCTTTTATAGGTATGTTTTCTTGATATTGTATAATGATGTTTATATTCTATTTTGTTTTTGTAAACGGGGGTTCGATAAATTAGAGTATAGCCTCAGCGTCCCCTGCACGGGATATCTTTATTGTAAAGTGACCGGCTGGTGGAGTGCTTTCAGTGTTACCGCTATGTTTGTTTCAGCAGATCATTTATGCGGATCAGTGATTAGTCCTCTTTCAGCCAAGTTGTGGTCTTGATTTTTTTGTCCTCATTCGGCTCTTTGCAGTCCGCTGGACCCTGTAAGCAACACATATCTAACTAACTTCCTTCCGAATCGCAGTTTATTAAATGTATCGTATATATCCAGTTTTCCATGCCCATTGCCTCAAGCACATGTTGACGCCATGTTTTGTAGTGAGAGCCAGTAACTTTGTGTCAGGTCTAGTTTCGTACAAGAAGGCCTACTCTCTGCGCACATGCGTGCTCATGTAAAAGTAACACGAGGTTGAGTATGAAAACTGGATGGTTAGAATTTAGCAATATGGGAAGGATTGAGGGGGTGGAGAGAGAAGAGGAGTGGGGTGTTGACTAGCAATTATATATTTGCCCTTTTGTACAGTTCGTCTGTTTTATGATTTTAATTTTCTGATCCTTTTATTGTGATTTGCTGTCAACTTGTTCACTATGTTTTATGTGTGCTTTTTTGTGTGGGGCTGCAGCGTTGACAAAATGCTTTCCTTGTGTATTATTCACTTGGCAATAAATTATATTGTGTCTAAATATAAATTCTGTCCCCATAAACACACACATACACATACACACACACACACACACCCTGTTACGTTGAAACGCAAACGAAAGCATGTCTGAAACGCGCACGATAGATCTAATCGTTTCGTTTTGCAAAGTATTCAATAATGGAGTTTATTTACCTTTGATTTGAGTTTGCATTGTTGTTAGGAGAGGCTTTGTATAACGTTGATAATTTGCGTTAGTCGATATTATTGGAGAATTTTCTGGATCTGCGTGTTTACTCTCGATGGAAGTTTCCCGATGGATGTCGAGGTGAGAGAACGTTCCGGGTATGTTTAGAAATATGTATGACGTAAGTCAGTGATGACGATCTTTAATTCTGATTGGTTGTAACGCGTTATTCTAGAACGACCTGAGGTCATCTCGAATGAGAGAAAAAATTATAAAATGGATGCCCTGTGTGTGGGTAGAGTGTGTGTTGTTGATAGTGAGTTGGAAAGTAAAAAGTTGAGCGTGAAAAGGCGATTGTGTGCAGTTGTTGATGTGTGCTGAATAAAAGTGGAAAACTTCATACGTCGACTTTGTGACTTGTATGCTGATTGAGCGGGTTGCGTGAATAAACGAATCTGAGCTACACTCATCAGTACTTCAGGATTGGGGCTGAATCCACTACTGATAGAAAATACCAACATCGATCGGAGTGTAACACACCCACACACGCACACTCACATTAGGCAGACGTAACATAGGACGATGCATAGTAATGTTCTGTTGTAAGACAATCTGTGTTCTCATTAGGCCAGTGTCTATCTTCTCCTTATCAACAGTTTCCGGTAATCAACAATCCTCCAGACTATCAAAGACTGCTCGCAGCTTGAGGGGCGCAGAGCCTTGATGTATCTAGCAGGCGGAAATATCCTACCGAAACTCTGGACCAGTTCATTAACCCTATCACTACCACGTTATGCCTCCCTTGCTAACACTATCTATGCCGCGTGGGGTAAATGACGTATAGCAAACATACGCCCACTCTTATCAAGCCAACATGGAGCTGCAATCAGACACCGTGCTTTCTTGTTAGTGTACGTTTTAAATAAAAAAGAAAAAAAAACTCAAGTCAGTTTGGTTTACGCACCATTCAAATCCCAATAAGGCAAACAGACCAGTTGACAGACCGGTTGACTGACCGACCATTTAACCGACACGATCAACAAAAAGGACAGGGTCGATACGCAGACACAAACGCACATACTGGGGTGCACGTTTGCAAAATATCAGAACTGGGTTTATTTAAGAATGTGGGAATCTGAAAGTTAACAAAAAGAGCGCAAAATTCATCAAAAAATGAAAGAATCTGATGCAAAATTGGCACTTTCCGTCGAACTAGTTCGTCTGCTATAAGGGACGAAATAGGACGACTTATCTTCAAAACCTGTTGCTCGAAAAGTGGTTGGATTTTCTCCAGAGCACTCCCTTGTACTTAAAACACTCTCATGCACTATAACTGCACTCCTATGAACTAAAAGAGCACTCCCGTGTACCTAGGAAAACGTGGTTTCCTTGCATATGAACCCATTTGTAACAGTGAAAGGCAAGATCTGGTACCCGTGTGCACGTTTAACGTTTATGCAAGTGCACAGACACACACACACGCACACAAAAACACGCCCACACACACACGCACACACCCACACACACACACGGACAGCCAGACAAAAACAGACAATCAAAGTCAGATAGACATTTTTTTTTAAAAATTTTAACAACTTTATTATCACCAAGGTGAAATTCGTGCACTTTCATTTTCAAAAGTACTGCAGCCCCAAGTTAAGCGCTTTACCCAAGATACATGCTGGGTGTGTTCTTGTCACCGGCACTCACCCGTCTATGACATGAGCGTCAGGATCTTTAAAGTCCGTTGTGATGGAATGCATGCGACACAGACTAGACCTCGGTTTATACTCTCATCCGAAGGAGTAGTAGACATAAGAAGATGAAAGATGTAAAAACAACTCAAATTGTGATCTCGTTATGCACACGCTGTACTCTGATTCTTGCAGCTGTTCATGTTTAGTTACCGTGTGCGTGGAATGTGAGCATTGCATTGTGTTGCCTGTCAGCACGGGGTCACACAAAGCTTCATAGCGTTTTAGTGTATTGCAAGACATGGCTCTAGAGCTGTCACCTTATTATCCATCATCCAATGCGCTGATTCTGAGAGGCAAATGCCTGAAGGCTTGAAAACGCCGTATGCTGTTAACAGTCTCTGATGCTCTGCATGCACTGTAATCTCTATTGTCTTATAGTCTTATCACCATCTTATGCCAAGCACGCGCGCTCTCATACAGAGTATAAAAGGATCGAGCTTTGTAGCAAATTCTCTCTAAGGCCAGACTTAGTCTGACCAATATGTATGATGAGGGCCTTACAGCCCAATTTTATTGTCCTTAACTTTATTAAAATATAGGACGTAAAGCTTCGCTTTTGCTTGCTCATTCATCCATCGTTTGACCTATTTGGAAGGGAGAGAGGGGAGGGAAGGGGGGGTGGAGTTTACCCAACCCTGTGTGGCAATGTTGCAAATGGGATCAAGCGTGTCGATCCTTTTCTGCAGTGGAATGTGATACAGTTGATCATTGTGTGATCGGCGTTGTCTCTGACATCAATAAACGCCAATCCCATGTCTTAAGGCGAGACAACTGCTACTTGTGTTTCACACAAACCTTTTGGTCCCGTCGTATTTGACGTTCTGACGTCATCACAATAACGGACCTCCTAAAAACAGTGACGGAGTTTCATACTCAATGTTGCTGCAATCCCTGGTGTCGGCCTGGCGCGATGGTCTTTTGCTCAATGCGAGACTGATCATTATTTGGGGCTAGTTTGGGCTTTCCCGTTATAGAATAACAAGGCACGGCTAAACAGATTACAATTTGGGTATAATATTCAATGTTGCAATCTATTACGCACCCTTGCGTGGGCGTCCTATCGTGGTGTTCCAATGTTAGTCCGTCGATCTGATGGGTTTGGACGCGATCAACACACTCCCTAACCGACCAACACGCGCCCTAACCAACCAACACACTCCTTAATCGATCAACACACTTCCTAACCGACCAACACACTCCTTAATCGATCAACACACTTCCTAACCGACCAACACACTCCTTAATCGATCAACACACTTCCTAACCGACCAACACACTCCCTAACAAAATTTATTTATTTCATATAAGAAAATAAATAAAGAAATCAACACATTTCCTAACCGACCAACACACTCCCTAACAACATCCACAAAGCTTTCATATTTTTTTAATCGGGAAAGATCGAGAAAATCAGAACTAACCTTGACTCAGGAACCACCACTACCCTGCCAGCCTTTCACCCTTATACCTTTTCTGACGCTGAACTACAATCTTTTCAAGCAATTTCTGAAGACCAGGTCAGGAAAACAAAATATCAAATGCAAAAGAAATCTTGTCAGCTGGACCCTGTTCCGACTGATCTTCTCTTTGAATGTTTGGATGATGTTCTTCCTGCTATCACAACTATTATGAATGCCTCACTCCATTCTGGCTCTGTCCCTCTGTCCTTCAAGCATGCTCTGGTTAACACTCTTTTAAAGAAGCCTGGTCTGGATCCAAATTCGAAAAAAGCTATCGTCCCGATTCTAAACATACCATTTCCATCCTAAGTTCTTGAACGTCTTGTACTTTCTCAACTTACGTCTCATCATCAAAATCATAATCTTCTAGAGCCCTTCCAGTCAGCCTACCGCAAAAGTCACTGCACACAAATGGCACTGTTGCGCGTGGTCTTTTTGCTGAAATTCGGTCGTGGAGATGTGTCGATTCTATCGCTGCTGGATTTGTCCGCAGCCTTTGATACAACAGATCATGACCTTGTAGGTTGTCTTTGGCTGCACTGGAACGGTTCTGAAGTGGTTCAAATCCTACCTGACGGAGTCCGTTCTCGTGGAAACCTCACACTTGCCCATCAGTTCTAAAATATGGTGTCCCTCAGGGTTCTGTCTTGGGTTAAGTTCTGTTCACAATGTATACTCAGCCTCTTGGTTCCATCATCAACAACTTCGGTCATTATTACCAGTTCTTTGCTGACGATACCTAGCTTCATAACTCTGTTGCTCTGTCTACCATACAAAGCCTTGCCGACAACATGAAAGAATGCATTGAGAATGTTGCAGAATGGATGCGCGAGAATTAAATTGAAAATGAATGATGACAAAACTGTTCTCATTCTGGTCGGCACCAGATCTAAGCTGAATAAGGTCGCAACAAATTCCATAGTTCTGTCTGAAATTGAGAAAACATTTTCTGATTCTGTGAAAAATCTTGGCGTTCATCTTGTCTATGGAGACCCAGATAAATCAGCTTTGCAAATCTCTCTATTTTTAGCTCCGCAGAATCAGTAAAATCCGTCACTACTTGTCTGTTGTAAAACAAATTGTCTTGTCTCATTCATTCTATCTCGGCTAGATTACTTCAACGCATTTCTAGCAGGCGTGCCAGACAACAAGCTTTCGAGGTTACAAAAGATCCAGAACAGTACTGCGCGCATAGTTGTCAGTCAGCCTCGCCGTGTCAGCGCCACTCACTTGCTCAGAACACTGCACTGGATGCCAATTAAAGCCCGTATCGAATACAAACTATCCATTCTATGTTTCCACTGCCTACACTGTGAGTCTTTCACATCTTATCTCTCAGATCTTCTTCATCCATACATACCTGCACGATCTTGACATTCTGCAAGCGCTTCTCTTCTCACTGTCCCAGGGTAGTCATTGAATACCTTTGGGAAATGTTCTTTCTCTGTGTTTGGGCCTACAATGGTGAGTGTTTAGCGATAAATCATTCCTTCTCTGTGATTTGTAACGCTTTTTTTATTCCTACTTCGGGAAATTTCTGGGCCGCCTCCCCTAGGGAAGGCGTAGTCGCAGCCTGTGGCGCGCCCAAACCCAATCTACCTAATATTAGTTGTGTTTTTTTAAAATTTTGCTGCGGGAGCAAACCGGAGTACTCGGAGAAAAAACTCCCGAGACGTTGCCCGAGTCGAAAGAAAATAATATTCGGAGAAACAAGGCCCAGATGCTGGATCGATCCCACACCTGTCAGGAGCCATTGGTTTTTGATCTGTAGACAAGGCAAGTTAATCCCGCCGTAGCCCACAACGCTCAATTTAAATGTTATAATCAATGTAAATATAATAATCATCAAAATCTTTTTTTTTTTTTTTTTTGGGGGGGGGGGGGGGGGGGAGTAAAATTTACGTCCCCGGACACATTAAGCGTTTAGGGGACGATTGTATTTAATTGTTCTTATATAGCGCCTTTTCCAGTTCAAGAGCCGCTCAAGGCGCTGGTCGGTACAGGATTTAACTGAAGCCGCCCGAGGCGCTCACTTGCAACCTTTGGGCGCGTTGTTTGACGCCCAGACAACGGCGCACAATCCTGGACGACAGGGCATAGGTGAGAAAGAACCCAGTGCTCATGCTGGGTGTATTGGTGTCGCCGGCACTCGACTCACCCGTCTGGGACATGAGCGTCAGGATCTTAACAGTCCGTGCGATGAAAGGCGTGCGTGCACAGACAAGACCTCGGTTTATACTCTCGTCCGAAGGAGCCATCAATTGAAATGCCACAATCATTACTATAATATGAACTACTAAATGTCAATTTATCAATATCCATTTTGAAATGTCATAATCTTAATCAGAATGGCAGCTGCATGAAGGGATGATACTTGGTGACGTGATAGGCACCACGTCAATCCTCGCCCGCGTGGTGCTTTTTACAGTCTGCTTCTAAAAGCCAAAGATGAGTCTTCAATGCATGTAGCAGCAGACGACCCCTACATTAGCATGGGCTTGTGTTGCTGGCCCAGTGTTGCTGTGGGTGATATTCCTACACACGTAAATGATCCATCCCATGCTACAACACATTACATTCTACTCTTTCTGCCAAGAGTATGAACCAAGATCTAGTCCCTGCACGCTTGCGTTTCGTCGCACGGATGTTAAAGATTGTCTTGGACAATGTTAGATTGAACTGAACTGAACATCTTGAACACAGAATTGAATAATTTATTACGCTATGTGACAACCGTGAACATTTTGCCGACACAAATTCGCTCCGATTTTGGTAAGGACAAACAGCACAAAAATCTAATTCCTCATCAAACCTCTAAGACATGCACCACGCCATTGTTGTTCTATGTAGATAACAGGATCATTAATTTTCTTTGTTAGATAAACATTTTATAATTCAACGAAAACAAAATCTTTCTTAGGCATCTGATCATTCTATGTATAACGTGTTCTTGGCAGCGTTGATGTAAAACAAATCCACCCAAGAACTAATGCCTCATTGACAGTAGCGAGCCTATCGTAGCTCACCTCGTTGTTTCATCGCTGCTCGCAACAGACGTGCACAAGACGAAAAGTGCCGTAGGCACAAGAGGGAAGATCCGAGTCTACATACAGGGCATGGGATTGCTGACTTCAGTGTACCTGTATTCTATACAGCCATTCTCTTTGTTGCCTCAGCAGTAAGCCAAAGAAGTCGGTTAGAAGTTAGGTTTTGTGGGGGTTTAGTAAACACAAAATACCTTCACGCACACAATATTACAATGTTAGGGAGAAAATAAAAGAAGGAAAGAAATAAGTGGGAATGTAGGGGAGGGGCGAGGAGGGAGAGAGAGACAGAGAAAGAGAGAGAGAGAGGGGGGGGCAATGAGGGAGAGAGAGACGGACAGACAGAGAGAGAGAGAGGGGCGAGGTGCGAGAGAGAGACAGAGAGAGAGAGGGGCGAGGAGGGAGAGAGAGACGGACATACAGAGAGAGAGAGGGGCAAGGTGCGAGAGAGAGACATAGACAGAGGGGCAAGGAGGGAGAAAGAGAGACAGAAAGAGAAAAAGAAAGGGGGGGGGGCAAGGAGGGAGAGACTGACATACAGAGAGAGAGAGAGGCGAGGTGCGATAGAGACAGACAGAGAGAGGGGCGAGGTGCGAGAGAGAGAGAAAGGGAGAGAGAGAGACAGAGAGAGAGGGGCGAGAAAGAGAGAGACAGAGAGAGGGGCGAGGAGGAGAGAGAGACAGAGAGAGAGAGAGGGACAAGGAGGGAGAGAGACAGACAGAGAGAGAGGGACGAGGAGGAAGACAGAGAGAGAGAGAGAGAGAGAGAGAGCGGAAGAGGGAAAGAGACAGATTACATTACATTACATGATTATTGCTTTAGGTCCAGCGGACTCTTCCGAGCTAAATCAGGACCAGACTATCCCTGATCCGCATAAAAGATCTGCCTAAACAACCCTAGTGGTAAAACTGAAGGCACTCCACCAGCCAGTTACTTTACAATAAAGACATCCCACGCAGGGGACGCTGAGGCTATACTCTAATTTATCGAACCCTCGTTTCCTATCCTATCCTATCCTGTCCCGTAACCCAAAGGTCGTAGGGGCACCACAGATGATCGTTTAACCAGCATACTCCATCTTTCTCTGTCCTCAGCAGCCCTGATGGCTTCGCTCAGTGTCAAACCAGTCCATTCTCGAATGTTGTCCTCCCACCTCTTTTTCGGTCTCCCTCTTCTTCTACCTCCTCGCACTGTGCCTTGCAGAATAGTCTTTGCAAGGCTAAACCCTCGTTTACAAAAAACAAAATAGAATACAAACATCATTATAAAATATTAACAAAACACATACATATAAAATGCCTACATTGCTAAATAATAACATCATAGGAAGCCCTAGTGACCACCTGGCAGAAAGCGTCCAATACTCCCAACAGACCTTACACACAAATACGGAGTTTTGTCCCGGAAGAGTTTTCAAGTAAAAAGGTAGGTGACTGGTCTAGCAAAGAAGAAGATAGTATAGTAGATTGATAGAACAGAGTAGGAATGAGAAAGAACAAAGGAGAAAGACATCGACAGTGGGAATTTAAAGCACTAAATTTCCAGAAAGTGGGGATACTATTTATACTGAAACCCCCGGGCACCCCAAGCGAGAAAGAACGGAGGAGAGTCATGAAAAGCATCTCATACAAACACACTAACCGAACAATACAGATGATTCATGCAGTGCATAGTCATAATTTCGGAACCGACGGGCTCGTAAAAGCTATTTTCAACACATCGATCTGCAATGAAAAGTTAAAGAACCCAAGTCCGAACTAATGATTTTCAGTTGTTTCATAGTTCTCGGGTTTATAGTTAATGCCAGGAAATAGTGCTAGACAATAGAGAACGGATTTCCATTTTGCCGGGACCGAAACAAAAGGGACCCAGAAAGTAATCAAAGGAAAATCTATAACTAATAATCGACCCGGCCTCATGCCTTAATGATTCAATGGTGCGTGACCAGTTTGATGGCTGTTTTATTGGTAGTTTGGACATGATAAAGATATGTTTTATTGGTAGTTTGGACACAAGAGAGTTCAATCATTTATAGCTGGTTAATAGCGAAAGCATTAAAAGTAACTATCTGAACGCCAAAGACTGAAAGCGCTCATAAATAGTGAAAACCGGGTTATGCACTTTATGACTCGTCTTGTTCTAGTTCACAAAATTCAAGCATACCCGTACAAGCTAACGCATAAGCACACACACAAACACACACGTGTAAAAGCCGATCAATCGGGAATGTTACCAAAACAGGGGACAATTGGGGCATGGTCTCTTTATCAGTGATTTTTTTTACAAATCAAATGTTATATTTGATAAAATTAAATCGCTTTGTGAATGATTAAGTATTCAATGTTTTTAGGGTTAAGCAGACTGTCAAGATGCGAATCAGGACCACACAAATCTAAGCAAATCAGTCTAAATTACTAACATTTAAATATCATAAAAGTAAATAAAACTTAAATAAAAACGTAAATAAAAATTATTGAAGTCATCAAAAGCCTGTATGACAAGGCCACCAGTGCAGTCCTCCACAACAGCGCCATCGGGAACTGGTTCAGAACAACAATCGGTGTGCGTCAAGGATGCCTACTCTCTCCAACACTCTTCAACATCTTCCTAGAGCGCATCATGTCAGATGCTCTTGCAGATCATGAAGGCACAGTCAGCATAGGGGGTAGAGCAATCTCCAATCTTCGTTTTGCGGATGACATTGATGGATTGGCTGGAGAGGAACAAGAACTTGAAGAGCTGGTACAGAGGTTTGACACCACCTCCAGAGCTTATGGAATGGAAATAAGTGCAGAGAAGACCAAAATGATGACCAACAAAACCAATGGCATCAACACGGACATCAAAGTCCAAGGCCAGTCCCTCAACACAGTGCATAGCTTCAAATATTTAGGAGCCATTGTATCAGACAATGGGTCCCGACAGGAAGTCCTCTCCAGGATCGCACAAACAACTGCTGCCCTGACAAGGTTGAAGCCCATTTGGAAAGACAGGACCATCAGTCTACATTCCAAAGTAAGACTGCTGCGCTCCCTTGTCATCTCCATCTTCCTATATGCTTGCGAAGCATGGATCATCACAGCAGATCTCCAACGAAGAATACAAAGCATGGAGATAAGGTGCTACAGAAGACTTCTGGGCATTTCCTATACCCAACACATCACCAACGACGAAGTCCGACAGACCATCACACAAGCCATTGGACAACACGATGACCTGCTCACAGTGGTGAAAAAACGGAAACTCCGATGTTATGGCCACGTCACCAGATCATCAGGTCTTGCAAAGACCATCCTGCAAGGCACAGTGCGAGGAGGTAAAAGAAGAGCGAGACCGAAAAAGAGGTGGGAGGACAACATTCGAGAATGGACTGGTTTGACACTGAGCGAAACCATCAGGGTAGCTGAGGACAGGGAAAGATGGAGTACGCTGGTTAAACGGTGCCCCTACGACCTCCGTGTTATGGAATAGGATAGGATAGAAAAATCTCATTAAAAGGTATCGAACCAAATTATCTTTCTCTTTCATCAACCCGATCAGCACATTCAGAAATAAAATGGCGAGCGGAAAAGGATTTGTCACATGCAAAGCCCCATGGTGGTTCTTCTCCTTTTAAAAGAAAACTATGGGTGACATAAGTATGCCCAATATGAAGGCGAGCCATAACAGTTTTTTTCTAGTGGACAAATCTGGAAGAATTTGAAATAATTTGTTATTGATTTGATTAGACCATTCGGTCTGCCACAGCCGTTTACAATAAGAGCCAGTCATACAACGCAGGGCAGAGTATGGAACAAATTGGAAAATCTCTGACGGGAAATCTTTATGCAGAGCTTCTTTAGCTGCTTTGTCCACTGCAATATTGCCGCGGATGCCCATGTGACTAGGTACCCACATAAAACTATCTTTTTACCCTCAGAAACAAGATGTGTGTGGAGGTCATGGATCTCTGCCAGAAATGGGTGCGATATTTTTTTAGTGGAAAGAGCCTGGAGTGCTGACAGTGAATCATACATGATTACAAATGAGAATCTTTTGGAATGATAAACCTGTTTCAGAGCTAAATGAAAGGCCTCGAGTTCAGCTTTAGAAACAAAACAAAAATCAGGTATATGCTGTTGCAAAGGCTGGTCGAGGTGTCTCCCAGAGACCGACGCAGCAGCAACTGAGTCTTCTTTCTTCGACCCATCCTTAAAAAAAGTTTTTCATATCCTTTATACAATTAACATTTCTCTAGATAAAGTTGCTTATAAACAGCTTCGGAAGTTTCATTCTTTTTGAAGGATGTGAGATAGAGATTTGTGAATGGCGTACAGGACTGAAGCGTAATCTGCCCTTTAAACTTGATTTTTGTTTTCATAACGCAGCTTACAAAACAGGTGTGTATAATTTATACACTTGTCTACCCCATTTTTCGACAAAATGGGAAGATGCGATTTCTCCATATTTATGGTTGTGCTATACTGTTTTCCAGTGGAAATTATGTTTTTTAAAATGGGAAAGATTTTTGCTTCCCAATGTTGTTTTTCTTCAACTACCTCATTTGTTGCCACGTGTATTTGAAAAAAAAAATCGCCAGTTGTGCGGTTATACAAGTACACACACACACCCACACACACAAGCGCATATTTACTTACACAAACAAAAGGGCATATTTGCATGTTCAACACACGCAAAACCACGTACGTTGAGCTTTGTTGTAAACCCCGAAAACGCTTAGTAACCCGCTACTCCATCATCATCATCATCATCATCATCATCATCATCATCATCATCATCATCATCATCATCATCATCATCATCATCATCATCATCATCGTCGTCGTCGTCATCATCATCGTTATCATCATCATCATCATCATCATCATCATCATCATCATCATCATCATCATCGTCATCATCGTCATCATCATCATAGTCATCATTATCATCGTCGTCATCATCATCATCATAATCATCATCATCGTCATCTTCATCATCATCATCATCATCATCATCATCATCATCATCATCATCATCATCATCATCATCATCATCATCATCATCATCATCTTGTTCTTGTTGTTGGTCTTCTCAAACCAAATACTTTTGTAAGACAACTCAATTTTTTTTCGGAAAAAAAAGAAGAAAAAAAAAAAGTCTGCTCGTTAAATTGATGCACAGTTGTCAATGGCGAAACCAGTGAAACGCCAAAGATTTTTTTTTTAAATCTGCGAAATCAATAACCCGTTTGTTTCAGCGCATATAATGAAGGTTTGGATTGGGTATAATGTGTCTCTTTGTGTCAGTTAGGAAGTTCTTTTGAATGACACCAAACTATATTTCCCTCCAAAGCGTAGGCCTACCTGTAATAAAAATGACAAACCAATAGGCATATCAACCAAAAGAATGCTCATTTTGACAAAAACAAGACCAAAACAACACACACACAAACAATTTATTTATCATTATTGTAATGTTAGGCAGTTCTCTCGGGTTTTTTTGTATTCAATGTGCCTGTAATAAGAAAACTGACATTGGCAAGTCCACCAAGCTGTACTGACCGCGTTGTTATGGGGGTGGTTTTGTTTGTTTGTATGTAGATTATAGTCACACGACACTTTCGCATATGGGTGACTACTGGACCGATTTATACTGACACCAGCGGGCCAGTTGTTGGTAAAGGGGAAAATAATATGATCACACGTTGACCAATCCGGGATTCGAACCAGCGACCTTTCGGTTACTAGCAAGACGCTCTTACCAACTGAGCTACCCGGCCCCACTTGGGGGTGGTTATACAGCAAGCGCTATTATGACATGAAGTGCTTGTCTGACTAGTAATTCACCAATATCCTCCACCTCGATGCGTATACTGGAACAAAACGAAGTCAAGGACTAAAGGTGGGACAAGCCTATCACTTACATCATTGTCTAATACATTCGGTTCACCTCATGCATCAGACCCCTAATAATACATTTATAATAACACGCGTTCATTGTCACGCTTCAGGGTTGGTGGTTTTGCAGCATGTCCAAGTCAGATATTGGATTCAGTCGTTATTAATTTTCTTTTAAGTTGTTTTTATATAGCGAAGTGAAAACAGGCGAGGAAGCGTCTCTAAGATCGTTATATTCTCTCTCTCTCTCTCTCTCTCTCTCTCTCTCTCTCTCTCTCTCTCTCTCTCTCTCTCTCTCTCTCTCTCTCAAACTCTCCTTCCTTTGCCCCCCACATCCCGCCTCCTGCTATCCAATAATCTTCGTCCCCTTCATCCTGGTCGTCACGACAAGAGTGTAGGGAGCGTCTCTGGCGTGCGACATCTGACATAACCCTTTTGAAACTGCCGTCAACAGGTCTTGTGCCGATTGTCGATTGTCGCTAACGAGGTACGCCAGAGGGAACGTGCCAGGCCCCCACGAACACGCTCGTCTTCAACGTCCCTCCACCCCTTCCCCTTCCCATCCTCTCCCTCTTTATATTTTATAATATTCCAGACTTTCTGGAAATATTTTCAAATGGTCCAAAGGAATCAGAACGAGTCCAATGTCAGTTGGTCCGTTGGAATCCGTATCCCAAGTACCACTGAACGGATTTTGATCAAACTTCCTATGAACATGACCTAGATAAGTGATCAAACTTCCTATGAACATTACCTAGATAAGTGATCAAACTTCCTATGAACATTACCTAGATAAGTGATCAAACTTCCTATGAACTTTACCTAGATAAGTGATCAAACTTCCTATGAACATTACCTAGATAAGTGATCAAACTTCCTATGAACATTACCTAGATAAGTGATCAAACTTCCTATGAACTTTACCTAGATAAGTGATCAAACTTCCTATGAACATTACCTAGATAAGTGATCAAACTTCCTATGAACTTTACCTAGATAAGTGATCAAACTTCCTATGAACATTACCTAGATAAGTGATCAAACTTCCTATGAACTTTACCTAGATAAGTGATCAAACTTCC
The DNA here is from genome assembly GCA_036898135.1 of Oncomelania hupensis. Taxonomy (NCBI): domain Eukaryota; kingdom Metazoa; phylum Mollusca; class Gastropoda; order Littorinimorpha; family Pomatiopsidae; genus Oncomelania; species Oncomelania hupensis. Next base: position 15,115,863 of record CM072513.1, read on the forward strand.
TATGAACATTACCTAGATAAGTGATCAAACTTCCTATGAACATTACCTAGATAAGTGATCAAACTTCCTATGAACATTACCTAGATAAGTGATCAAACTTCCTATGAACTTTACCTAGATAAGTGATCAAACTTCCTATGAACATTACCTAGATTAGTGATCAAACTTCCTATGAACTTTACCTAGATAAGTGATCAAACTTCCTATGAACATGACCTAGATTAGTGATCAAACTTCCTATGAACATTACCTAGATAAGTGATCAAACTTCCTATGAACATTACCTAGATAAGTGATCAAACTTCCTATGAACATGACCTAGATAAGTGATCAAACATCCTATGAACATGACCTAGATAAGTGATCAAACTTCCTATGAACATGACCTAGAAAAGTGATCAAACTTCCTATGAACATGACCTAGATAAGTGATCAAACTTCCTATGAACATGCCCTAGATAAGTGATCAAACTTCCTATGAACATTACCTAGATAAGTGATCAAACTTCCTATGAACATGACCTAGATAAGTGATCAAACTTCCTATGAACATGACCTAGATAAGTGATCAAACTTCCTATGAACATGACCTAACATGACCTAGATAAGTGATCAAACATCCTATGAACATGACCTAGATAAGTGATCAAACTTCCTATGAACATGACCTACATAAGTGATCAAACTTCCTATGAACATGACCTACATAAGTGATCAAACTTCCTATGAACATGACCTAGATAAGGGATCAAACTTCCTATGAACATGACCTAGAGAAGTGATCAAACTTCCTATGAACATGACCTAGATAAGTGATCAAACTTCCTATGAACATGACCTAGATAAGTGATCAAACTTCCTATGAACATGACCTAGATTAGTGCCGGTAGTGGCCTGCCCCCACTCTCCCCTCTCCCTCCTCCCCTACTGCCATCATATTTGCTCTTCTGCAAAGGTCAAGGCAGCTGAGTCATGTTGTTGCTAAACACGTTTTGCTCAAAATCTCAGACACGGCTAAAGCAATTTTGTTTGGTTTAGGTCTAACGATAATTCAAATCATGGGCCACCATTCAGTGGCAGTCCGGTGTCACATCCTTTAAGTTCCGGGTCTCCTAGTTTATCCGAGCGCCTTTGCGCATGCGCCAGGTCATGTCGGGCCGTCTTTTTCACGAAGTTCTTAGGCGTCATAACCCTAACCCTAACCCAAACCCTAACCCTAACCCTAAACTTTTAACTCTTACCCAAACCCTAACCCTAACCCTTACGAAGACTATGATAGCACTGTGCGCATGCGTCGAAGTTTGTAACTCGTCGACCAATCAGAATGCTCCCATTCGCTCCCAGCCCAGCTAAGATACTAGGAACTGTGACGATGTCACACCGGACTGTATGTCGCTCCCAATGTAACGTTTTTTGGTTGAAAGGAAACTGTTTGAATTACCTCAACAATACCTGAACCCAAGTTCATCATTTTTACTTTTGGGAATATTTTAACTTACTGCTGAGCACGTTAGATTATTGTTATTTGCACTTTCTCAAAGGTCAAGGTCATAGTGTTTCACCATTTTTTAAACACGTTTTGGCGCTGTATCTAAACACTGGCTGAGCCGATTTTAAACTTTTTTCTTCTTCTGGCAGATAGTTGAGATAGCGCCCTAACATTTCATTGTTCAGTTTGATTCGTTAGCACAAAGCTGAGTCACAAACCGCCAAAGAAAAAGAACACGTTTTAAAATGCTTAATTTTCGGCTATGTGTGAGAGAATGTCTGGAGCTACATTTGAATGGCTTGACAAATTGCCATCTTGGTCTTTTTTCGTTTTTCATTTTTAAAAAAAAATCAGTAGTTCTCTGTCTCTTCAGGGGGACTACATGGTTATCGTGAATGGTCAGTAGGCTTACAAGCATCTGGGGAAACCAAGTAACGAATAACGTAATGAACGACGTATCATGCTCTCTCACACAGGTTGGGAGCTGAGGAAACAAAGGCTAATCAAAGCGATTGGAGCGTTCTTACGAGGACGAAGCCCTTGTCCATGTCTTTCAATATCCATTGATGGAAACTGTGACAATGTGGACTAATGATTTCTCTCCACACGCGCCACGAAAGATGGGCGAATGGTACGCTGACTGGTTTACTTTAAGGACGGCTGGTTGTGCAATTGTTAAATAAAAACAAAGAAAGAAGAAGAAGCAGCAGAAGAAGAAGAAGCAGAAGAAGAAGAAGCAGAAGAAGAAGAAGAAGAAGAAGAAAGAAGTAGAAGAAGCAGAAGAAGGAAGAAGAAGTTAAAGAAGTAGTAGAAGAAGAAGAAGAGGAAGAAGAAGAAGAAGAGGAAGAAGAAGAAGAAGAAGAAGAAGAAGAAGAAGAAGAAGAAGTAGAAGAAGAAGAAGAAGAAGAAGAAGAAGAAGAAGAAGAAGAAGAAGAAGAAGAACAACAACAACAACAACAACAACAACAACAACAACAACAATAACAACAACAACAAGAAGATATTACGACAGAAGAAGAAATAGAAGAAGAAGAACAACAACAATAACAAGACATTACGACAGAAGAAGAAATAGAAGAAGAAGAACAACAACAATAACAAGACATTACGACAGAAGAAGAAATAGAAGAAGAACAACAACAACAATAACAAGACATTACGACAGAAGAAGAAGAGGACAACAACACACAATATTGTCAAATTTCACAGGTCAATTTCAAAACAAACAGCAGAAGTCTATGGCTGTGTAGCATAAAGTACAGTCGCGATCAACCGGGACTGTATCGCAAGTAAACTGTCACGCAATTTTATGTAGTCCAGAAGGCAATATCAAAGAAAAAAGGGTATATAACGCATTAGACTAAAACTTGTTGTCAATACACGTACTTCACTAAAACAAATACTTCGTCAGGAGTCACTAGACAAAATGTATGCGTGTAGCCTAATTTTAATAAAACACTGCGTTCATTCGCCGTGAAATACAGGGTGTTCCAAAAGTCTTGGGCACATTTTGACATTGAATATTTCCGAAAGTATTAAGGATATAAAAACGCATCTGGTAAATTCAGAAAGCTTGTAATCTCAATTTTTACATGGAATGTTCAAAGATGTTCAATGTGAGCACCATTGGTCACACGACACATATCAAGCCGATAGTCAAATTCTTGCCAAACGCGTCCCAGCATTTTCTGGTTGAGTGAACGCCATTAATGGGTCTGAAAAGAAATTAAAAAAACAACAGCTTTACAAAGAAATGGCACAACTTTTATCTTACTACCATTTATAGTAATTGAGATATGGGGACTTCAAATGTGCCCAAGACTTTTGGAACACCCTGTATTATTACAAGAGCAATGAACATTATTTCGTAGTCCGCGACAATTTCAAATTAGTTGCCCTGTGTTGAAGTTTCACAAGCCCGCAGATTTTGACATATCGCCTCCCTCATGTACTGAGTGACCTTTATTTTCTCAGTCTCCACATACATGCAGTGTCCCTTCCATACTGTGCAGCAGTTTATTTGTAGGAGCAGAAAGCACTTCTTTTTCTGGAATCGATCGAGGAGAAAACACCATTGCTGTTTCGTTTTTCCCGTGATGCACAGGATTGGAGTTGGTGGCAGACACTGGGGCGTGGAAGAAGAAAGAGTGTGGGTGTGGAGGTTGGGATGTTAGGTGGGAGGGGGGAATAGGAGTGAAGGAGGTGGACTCTTGTGGGGTGGGGGAGAGGGGTGTAGGTGATTGTGGGTGGTGGGGTGGGGGGGGGGCGGTTAAATAATTGATTTATTTCGAAGCAAGTCTTCTCCAAAATTTTTATGACCTACTGGAACTGAACTGCTTTCCTTGGGCTGCGAGTTTGGTCCCTAGCTTGCGGATCCTTGGGCTGCGAGTTTGGTCCCTAGCTTGCGGAAGGAGGGGGATGAGGCGGCCTGGGAGAGGGTGTGTGTGTTTTTGTGACTTTGGGTGTGTGGGGGGTGGTGGTGGTGCAGAGGGGGTATCGTGTCTGCGTTCCCGCAGGTGTGTATTTCCTGAGGTCTAACCGTCTACGTTCACAGCTCGGTGTTCCCCACAGTCTATGTTACCCCAGGCTGATCTTGTATTCCGCAAAGTCAATGTTCAAACTAGTCTATCTATGCTCCTAAACCGCTAATATTCTTGTCACTCTAGTCTAGCATATGTTTCGGCTTTGGTTGATTTGTTAATTGCTAACCCTAACTCTAACCACGGCCCTAGCGTATAATAATGGTATGTACACCACATAGGTGAAAAATAAAGTCAAGATACTGAAGGCGGCTGAAGAAGAAGAAGAAGAAGAAGCTTGATATAACACAGGCCTGGGGTAACATCTCTATGACCCCAATCAGGGTATCATCCGTTGTTCGCTGGATGCACCAGCAATTAGTAATTATCCAATCCATCTTTATTTGCGACTCGCCTCGTTAGGTCTCGTTGAGGAAGGAAAAGATTAGTGCCAAGACGTCGAGCAGGAAGTAGTCATTATACACGCTGACACCCATTTCCATAGTTAAACGCATGTCGTACGCTTGCCGGCATCCGTTTGACTATAAGTTTGCTGACGCGTGTTTAATAATAAAAAACAACCAACGAGGCAACAACCGCCCACGGGTGTGTTTTAAGTATTTTTCTCATTAAGAACAACTGGGAAATACGTTGAAACCGAACCTGTTAGGAGTCCGTCCGTCAATTGCACGCGATATTTCAAGAAGCTATGGGCAGATAGCTAAGAGACGTAACACGATTATTAACTGCGGTATTCCGTAGGGTTTGGTTCTTCAGCTTGCTGTGGAATTTTAAAGGAAGGAGATACAGGTGGAAGAGGTGGCGCGTGTATGTTTGTTTAAATAAAATACTCCTGCCCTTACCAGAATCGAACCCAGGTTCATCAGTACACATAATGCGCGATTTACTTCCCAGGCCATCCATGCACGTGGTTAGGAGATTGTATTAGGGAGGATGGATACCATGTAGGTTGCCGTAGTTGTCGTAACACTATTCAAAGACCTTTCCACGCTACCTAGTGTGGCCACGACAGTAACAAGAAGATGGAGTACCTGGTTGAACGATCATCTGTGGTGCCCCTACGACCTCCGAGGTACGGGACAGGATAGGATGGTCCAAGTTGTCAACCAACAATACAGGCTACGGATAATCGCCTCATCTTTCTAAACACAATCCTTCGCAATTATGCGCACGAGAGCGGTCTATTAGTAATTAGTGTGTTGTAACTTGTATACACGACGACTTGTATAAGGCGATGGTCTTATTGCGTACATGGCATCGGCTGGCTAGTAATGAAAGAGTTGTTTGGTCGATGTTGTTTAGCTTCTCGACTATGCAGACAACATTCTCCCCTTTTGCTTATAACAACGCTTATCTTTTTTACGTGGATGGAATCAATCGGTTCAGTTGTAATTAACGACTTGAATAAACGAGGCCGTTCGGTGTGTTGTACAGAAACAATTAACTCGTGTTGCTAAAACGATTCTTTTCTAATACGCGCACGGGATCGGCCCACTAGTAATTGAGGAGTTAAATCTGGCATTTTTTTTTCTATTTTGGTATCTATTTAAATCGTCCCCTATACGCTTATTGTGTCCGGGGACGTTAATTTTACTATTTAAAAAAATAAAAAAAAATTGGTATATTGCTTAAACGAAGCCGTTCTGCAACTTGACAATGTATAATTGGTGCGGAGATGAGGAATCAACGCTTTGAAAGTAAGCCTACAGAATTGTGCAGGTATGCAGGTAGGTAGCCGGTTGATTGATTGATTGATTGATTGATTGTTGCTTTAGGTCCAGCGGACTCTTCCGGGCCAAATCAGGACCGGACAACCCCCGATCCGCATAAAAGATCTGCTGAAACAACCCTAGTGTGAAAACTGAATGCCCTCCACCAGCCAGTCACTTTACAATAAAGACATCCCACGCAGGGGACGGCTGAGGCTTTACCCCCAACTAATCGAACCCCCGGTTACAAAAACAAAATAGAATACAAACATCATTATAAATTATCAACAAAACACATACATATAGAATGCCTATATTGCTAAATAATAACATCATAGGAAGCCCTAGTGACCACCCGGCAGAAAGCGTCCAATACTCCCGAGCTGATCCAACAGACCTCATACACAAACAAGGAGTCTTGTCCAGGAAGAGTTTTCAAGAAAAAAGGTAGGTCATTGATCTAGCGAAGTAGAAGATAGTATAGCAGACTGATAGGACAGAGCAGGAATGGGAAAGAGCAAATGAGGAAGACAGCGACAGTGGGAATTTAAAGCACTACATTTCCAGAAAGTGGGGATACTATTTATACTGAAACCCCCGGCACTCCAACGGGGGTACTGTTGCCGCAGTGAATCGGTCATGCCTATAAAGGAAAGACCGGTTTTCAAATAAGTCTCCTCTCTGAAAATCCTTATCGGGAAGAGAGGGGACTATAAACTGATACACACAACTGGGGCTTTCACTTTTCCCTTTATAGGTTAGAACGATCTACAGTGGCAAGATTGCTCATGACCCCAAGGGGTAGATAGCCGGTTAAAAGAAAACCAACAAAACAATGTTGGATTGGTTGTTTGACAAAAGTGCTCTTCTGTATAATTATCACATCCCAACTTCGTACTGAAACAATATACTTTCTTTCTTTCTTTCTTTCTTTCTTTCTTTCTTTCTTTCTTTCTTTCTTTCTTTCTTTCTTTCTTCTTTCTTTTCTTGCTTTCTTCCCTCCTTCTTCTGCGCAATTAAAATGTCGGATCTCATAACAAAAGACCAGAGTTTCTTCTTACATTCTTTCTTTCTTTCTTTGTTTGTTCCTTCTTCAGCGCAATTAAATGTCCGATCTCATAATAACAGACCAGAGTTTCTTCATTTAATTTCTTCCACACTGAATGAGAGGAAGCGTCATTGTGAAGCAAATAATAGCTCCGTATGTTTACTAGAAACAATCATATGCAAATCCATCTATTGCTTCGTTAGTTTTCTACTTCAATGTTGCAGCATCCTTAAATCCTTTCATTGATCGTCCTTTATTGAACGAGGTGTACTCAGGTGAAGAGAGAGAGAGGGACAGAGTAAGGGGCAGAAAAACAGAGTCAGGCACACACACAGAGAGAGAGAGAGAGAGAGAGAGAGAGAGAGAGAGAGAGAGAGAGAGAGAGAGAGAGAGAGAGAGAGAGAGAGAGAGAGAATGTTTGCTGAGTACTCAACCGCAGGTCTGGGAGTGATGAATGCCAAATGTTGGGTCACAGCACTTACTGGCGAATAAGAACTTTTGCTTGGTTACATGGTTAAAGACGGTATGACGTGTCCTAAGATAATGAAGAATCGTTCAACACAAAGGGTCGAATGGTTAGCATATCAAACAACTAACCTCAAAGTTTACATAGGTAATCCCTTTCACGCCGAACAAATGGATTGCCTCATTAGCTTTCAAACACACTTTTGAAACCGCTTCGGGCAAGGTAACTGCTTTTGCGTCGATACCTTTCAGTTAATTCCAATGTCGGCGATGACATAGCTAGCATCATTAGCTTTCACAGTTCCACTTCAGATACATACTCTTCAAGTAACCCCTATGAACAAAATAGACTGCGTTATTAGTTTTAATTGGTTTTGATTGTTGCGTTTCAAATATCACAGATTGCTGAAGGTAATCCATCCCTCTCGGACTAAACGGTGGCTTGCATCATTAGGTTTTTCAGAGAGCAAACGCCCTATACTCACCCATCCGCACACCTATGCCACCAAAACGAACGGGTCTACTTCTTTGTGAACAAATGACTGAAATAATTGCTGTATCCTTTGTCGATATAGAGCTTAACTTCTCTCTCTCTCTTTCTTTCTCTCTCTCTCTCTCTCTCTCTCTCTCTCTCTCTCTCTCTCTCTCTCTCTCTCTCTCTCTCGCCTAAAATCTTAATCTTTTAAAATAAAGTTCTGAAGTCTAAAGTGTCTCTCCTCATCTTTCTCTTTCTTCTCTTCCTCTTCTACTCTATTTTCACCCTGAGGCTTCTTCGCTTTTTTTTCTCCCCCCTTTTGCTGTTCTATTCTTCTCTTCTTCCCTTTTCTTCTTTCTCTCTTTCACGCGTCTTCTCTTTCTCCTCATCTTTCACTTTCTTCCTCCTTCTTCTACGATGTTTTTCTTCCCCTCATTCTTCATCATAGTTTTGTGCCCCCATCCCTTCAGGTTCTTCTTCTTCTTCTTCTTCGTGTTGCTGCAGATATTGATGGCAGCCATAATTGTAGTCATTATTCAGGAAGAGTTCTCTGTCCCTTGTCCCAAAATGATCAATTGCATCCGTGGTGCATGCGAGTGAATGAACGCAGTAATTCGGTCAAAACCTGCTGTTTCCACTTTTTTTTCCTTCATGCTTCGGTCCCTCGTCCTTAAAACACACACAAACGCACGCGCGCACACACACACACACACACGCACACACACACACACACACACATATATATATATATAATAACAAAAATACACACACGCACGCACACACATTCATGAGCACGCGCGCACCTACACACACACGCGCGCACATACCAGTGAAACAAACAGAAAGAGAGCGAGCCAGAGATAGAGAAAATGAGAGAGAGAGAGAGAGAGAGAGAGAGTGTTTATGTGTGAGAGAGAGAGTTTATGTGAGAGAGAGTGTGTGTGAAAGAGAATAAGAGAGAGAATGGGTGCGTGTGTGTGTTTGTGTGTGCGCGTGCGTGTTTGTGTGTGTGTGTGAAAGAGAGATAGACAGACAGAGACACAGAAGAACTGAAAAGAGGACTTTGTTAAAGAAAATATCTGTGAAAGAGTTGGTAATAAGACACGACACTCCATAGATCATGACACTTAACCGGGAAAAGTTTTGGTCTTAGCAATGAAGACTTACTACCTTTAACATACCATCAAAAATCTTAAAAGTCCATACTTACCATCACTTGTTTGTGATGAACGATACAGCTGGCTAATCCATTTAACAATTCCAAAAAGCCCGCTTGGCAATATCCCTGCAACACATACAAATATACCGTCATATTATAACGATATCTCAATTCAATCACATCAATTTGACAATTAAACATTAAACAAGTTCTTATCCTGAACTCCATACAAACAAACTACATACCATGCAACTAGCCCCACCTGATCAAGACATGCACGGGCCGATTATTCGCTTCAAAAATATACTCTGAATATCCACCCAGGAAAGAAAGACGGAGAGGAGGGGGGGGGGGTGGAGAGGGAAGGAGAGTGGATAAGACCCATAAGACACACTGGGTGTATTGGTATTTTCTGACATTCGCCCGTCTAGAGCATGATCTTCAGGATCTTTAAAATCCGTGCGGTGGAATGTACGCGTACGCAGACTATACTACACAATTATAGCAGCTAAAGTTCTACTCAGCAGAATGCAGTCAATGAGCACGGAACGTTTAATCATCATTGAAAATGTTGAACTACTGTATACGGTGTGACATCCTCACAGTTCCTAGTATCTTAGCTGGGCTGAGAGCGAATGGAGCATTCTGATTGGTCGACGCGTTACAAAATTCGACGCATGCGCACAGTACTATCATAGTCTTCGTAAGGTTTAGGGTTAAAGTTTGGGTTAGAGTTAAGAGTTTAGGGTTAGGGTTAGGGTTTGGGTTAGGGTTAGGGTTATGACGCCTAAGAACTTCGTGAAAAAGCCGGCCCGACATGACCTGGCGCATGCGCAAATGCGCTCGGATAAACTAGGAAACCCGGAACTTGAAGGATGTGACCTGCATACCTGCTACACATAGCACGCGGTGGTGCTCACTGTCATGGAATACTAATCATCGTACACTAGCCCGCGGCAGAGAAGGTGGTGCTGGATGCCAAACGGCTGGAAGATCACTCACAAGTTAAACCTGTCTCATGCCCTTTGAGCAAAGTTGTAACTCTTTCTAACAAAATCCTGTGCAACGCGACGAAATCATCGCTAGTCATTGCAGATGGAGGTGCTAATTCACGTTCTGTGATCTAGAAGTCAGCAATCATCACTCATAACTCTTAGACCACAAACGGTTTTGATATCGCTTACAGCTAGTCATAGTATATGTAGCATACAATTCACAAAATTTTAGTCCAGTCTTTTGGGGGAAACAAGCGCTATATAAATACTCTTCTTCTGTATATTATTTATTTATTTAAGCGTTATTGTATAGCGCTTTTCCAACTCAAGAGCTGCTCAAGGCGCTGGTCGATGAGGCTCTGAGGGTCGCACTTATTATTAATAACGTACTGGGCACACAATTCGTAAAGCCTAATCCATAAAGAACAGAACAAGTGGACGACATCACTGTTAAACTGAAGACGCTGAAGTGTACAGTTACATCAGTCACACGGCTTGAAATTCCGGGGTTTACATTCAAGTACCACGCGGCTGTCCAAAAGAGTACACGCCTATTTCCAAATTGAGAGAGAGAGAGAGAGAGAGAGAGAGAGAGAGAGAGAGAGAGAGAGAGACAGAGAGAGAGACAGAGAGAGAGACAGAGAGAGAGCTAATGGAAATATTCATCCACGCTGTGGATCAGTCAAGCAGGCAATTTAATCATCCATTGACACTGTAAACTACACTAAATTAAACTAAACAACTACATTAGACTACTCTCTCTCTTTATCTTTCTTTCTTTCTTTCTTTCTTTCTTTTTTTCTTTCTTGATCCTCACAACTAACTAAATGCATCAGCATTTCCATCACTCCTACCATAATCCCATTTAAGGAGTATTTCATCATTGATTATCAACGGCCTAGGTGAGTGTTTACCTGCCAAGACTAAGGTGTTCAATGTTAGCGATGCATGGGCGGCAAGTCCTTAGTGGAGTGAACCGAAGCGGCAGGAGGAGGGGAGGCAGTCTATAATGCACTCCAATGTATTGTTGGTTCTGTAGCCTATTTACAACAGACCCGCGGACATTCACCATCAACCAACCACCGACCATCCCGAGCTTGGATTTGACGCAACAGACCTGCAAACCGCCCGCTTCTTTGGTCCTTACCCCATTCCCGCCCATCCACTCCTCCCCCTACTCACCCCACACTCCCCTTCGCTGCTTGTCAATGGGCCCATGGATAGACAGACGGCTGTGGCAAACCAATCTATCTATTGTGGATTGTTTAGACTGTGTGTTAAGCACACAGCAGACTAGGGCTTGTGAATGAATGTCTTTGTAGGTAAAATCAATCATAATAGGTCATAGATCACGCCAGTAACGTTACACAGTAACATCCAATTAGTCAACAGCAGAAATGAATTAGGAACATGGCTTTCAGCTTCAGGCATGAAAGAAAGGACTTGAGGATGGATGATGGACGGAAGGGAAGGAGGCAGAGAGAAGGAGAGAGAGAGAAAGAGAGAGAGGAGGGGAAGGGGGGGGGGTAGTTAGTTATTAGTTATTCAATGCTTATAGGGTCCAGCGGACTGCAGCTGAATCAGGACCACAAAATCAAGATCACAACTTGGTTGAAAGAGGATTCACCCCTGATCCGTATAAAGGGTCTCCTGAAACAACCCTAGTGGTACGTCCCCTATACGCTCCTGTGTCCGGAGGCAAACTTGTTTTTTCCAACCTAGTTCCAGTCATTCGCCCAAAAAGGCAATCACCGAAGTCGAACGAAGCTCTCCGATGTGTTTCGAAATGATGCTTGCATGACTACGACTAGCTGACATTAAAAATGATCGCTGTTGCTTCTAATTCTGTTCGATTTACACAGATTTAGCATTTCGCAACGGTATACTTTGTTAATATGAGCATAATGTGAGCATAAGTATTATCGACAATATTTAATAGTTGCGTTCCTTGATTTGCATTTTGTTAGTTCTCAGAAGTAAAGGCTAATAATAGCATTGCCCATTTCCTGCCTAGAACCAAGTAGACACTGTTATACAGTATACATAGGCTTAATCTACATTATTATATTATAAGTCAGTCTCCGCGCAGCGAAGAAGCTCAGTCACTAGCTGAATATAATTATTAGACCTGTATTGTTTGTTTTATACGTAAATAAATGTATAAACTATATCTATTCTAATTGATAATATTTAGGCCTACACTTTATAATATTCGAATCTTGAAATTTCCGGAGGACGAGTAGGCTAAGCGAATTTTTTTTTTATAACTCGAGATCAGAGTTAAATTAATAGTTAGTTATTCATTGCTTACAGGGTCCAGCGGACTGCAAAGAGTCGAATCAGAACCACAAAATCAAGACAACTCGAGATCAGAGTTAAATTAAAAGCTTATTATAGTTATTAATTGCTTACAGAGTCCAGCGGACTGCAAAGAGCCGAATCAGGACCACAAAATCGAGACCACAACTTCACTAGTAGTAGTAGTAGTAGTAGTAGTAGTAGTAGTAGTAGTAGTAGTAGTAGTAGTAGTAGTAGTAGTAGTAGTAGTAGTAGTAATTTAGTTAAATCTTTAATTTATTTATTTGTTTTGTTTGTGTGTTGTTATTATTATTATTATTATTATTATTATTATTATTATTATTATTATTATTATTATTATTATTATTATTACTGTTATTGTTATTATTATTATTATTATTATTATTATTATTATTATTATTATTATTATTATTATTATTATTCCTACTTTAAAAAAATAAAAGAATAGTGTGCTGCTATGCGTGCTCAATAGTGTAAATATGGTCAGTGACGTTGTGTTTGTTTTCTGTAGTTGGGTGTAACCCGAAATATTCAGATGATTTACTGGTTATTTTTTCTTATAGATTTAACAAAGTTTTAAGATGATTTATAGAAATTTCCGCCCGCCACGCAACATTTTTTAATACGTGTTTCTCATTACAATACATATAATTGAAATACATATAACAAATTTACTGTATCAGTTAAAAAGAATAATATTAGTTAAATAAATAATTGCTTTGGTGCTTGCAATAAAAATATCACTGTTTTTTGAGACCATTATAAACTTGCTTTGCCTTGTGCTGAAGTGAAATCAACGTATCCATAGCGCTTTGAAGTTTTGTCATGGTTTTATTGTTGATATAGATGTGAAATCGTTGTATGTGTGCTTTATGTGTTATGTATTACTTTTACTCCTTATTACTAATTGTGTCAGTATATTATTCATCATATAATAATACTAATACTAATACTAATAATAATAATAATAATAATAATAATAATAATAATAATAATAATAATAATAATAATAATAATAATAATAATAATAATAACTGCTTCAAAATGCAAATCTCGACTTGAGCTTGAAGCTGTGCAGATCGAAATAGAATTAGATCTAGCAGCGGCTATTTTTATGCACGGATGTTTCACCACAGGCTCTGAAGTCTTTTCTTTTGTCTTTGTAAATTCCTAAATACGTACGTAGTATAGTATGTAATTGAGGCCTATGAAAGACGAGACTTCCAAGCCTGTGGTTTCACGTAGCTCTGCCAGCATACGACTCGGAGAGCTTCGTTCGACTTCGGTAATTGCCTTTTTCGGGAAAGTGACTGGAACTAGGTTGGAAAAAACAAGTTCGCTGTCCGGAGACATTAATCTACTCAACAACAACACTAGTGGTAACACTGAAGGCACTCTACCAGCCGGTCACTTTACAATAAAGGCATCCCACGCAGGTGACGCTGAGGCTATACTCTAATTTATCGAACCCCCGTTTACAAAAACAAAAAGAATACAAACATCATTATAAAATATCAGCAAAACACATACATATAAAATGCCTATTTTGCTAAATAATATCATTGAAAGCCCTAGTGACCATTTTATTTGGCAGAAAGCTACCAATATTCCCAAGCTGACCCAACAGACCTCATACACAAATGAGGAGTTTTGGAAGAGTTTTCAAGAAAAAAGGTAGGTGACTGGTTGTGACGGGATGACTAGTTTTACTCTGCCTATTTACTATTTAGCCTTGTTTAGTCATTGTAACTTTAGAAGTTAGAGTATTACACAGCAGCTGATTACAGTAGAGGAGGTATACACACTGCGTGCTTGACGCCGGCAGTTAGTGACGTCAGCACTGTGGGCCTTGAATCTGAATATGTTAACCAATGAGACGCAGGCAGAGTGGTTAGAGCCGGTTCTGAATGGGTCAAACCCTAGCATAGCTTGAGTCAGTTGTGTGTGAGACGAGGAAGAGTTAACAGCTTCATAGCTGGCAGAGAAATATCTTCACTCATAGACCAGGAAGCAGGACTTAAGAATCTTAGAATTCTATTAAGTCGCCACGAGGCCTGACTTGTCAACAGGTAAATGAACATACTTCTGTTTCATCGTGATATCTTTATATTATTGTTGAAATTATGTTTGTGGAATTTGCTATGCATAAATGTGAATTATTAATCCGAATTTGCCGTACCACGGGGAAGAGCCGACCACGAGGCGAATCACGACCGGTTGCGCCGCCATGTTGTATACCGTACGGAACCACTGTTGTTTAACTTATATGTATGTTTGCAGACCAGTGGCTGTACCACTGAATGTTTATAATATTATTAATTCTGTATGTGTATAGTTAGCCACGATTTATATTTATGTATGTATAGAAACTTAGAGTGAGATTCCAGTGGACCCCGGAAGTAGCAGAATGTTCGTCGCTTATGTATAGAGATGTGGAGCTATCACTGAGGGCTACTTTGGCTTTCAGTGAGACGCTCTGCACAAACCGATTATTCAGGTTTGTGCAGAATTTCGTCTCTTATATTACAGACGAGCAGGCGAGCTATCCCGTGCGCCCAACTCCAAAGAAACGACGAGTTGGCTGTGTAGCCTCTACAGCACAAGTCTAAGAGAGCAACCCTGGACAACACCCTGCAAGACCCCACAGCGTGGCAAGGGACCCAACTACACGACGACACATCGTGTACCAGAAGCTACCTCATCAAAGGGCTTCAAACCACAAGTTAAGTGCCCAGGAATCAGTGCACTTAAACTGATAGAAAAAATGACCACAGTAGTCCACTCTTCAGAAACTGTAAAACGGACCACAGCAGTCCAATCTACATGAAACCTAATAGCAAGTGCCCGATGAAGAAATAACAGCTGCATAGACTATCAGCGATCGAATTATTCACAGTGACATTTAACGTTTAAGGTAGATTAGTACTTAGAAAACCTTGTATAGAGTAGAAGAAATAAATGTGTGATTTTAACTGTTATCAAGTGGCTGGACTACATATGATTCATAGCCGTGTGAAAGCTAGTGTGACAGTAATCTTTTACCATTTTTCTATCTATCTCTGTACCCCAACCTTAACACAGAACGAGCTAAACAAATAAATTTATTAAAGTAATTCATAGGGTGACTAACTAGCAGTTCCCACCGAATAAACGTGAGGTTCCATAAGTCCATTGTGCAGAGCCCATAAACCCCACGTGACACTGGTCTAACGAAGAAGAAGATAGTAAAGTATATTGATAGAACAGAGTAGAAATGAGAAAGAACAAAGGAGAAAGACAGCGACAGCGAAAAGTGGGGATACTATTTATACAGAAACCCCCAGCACCCTCACAAGGGCTAAGAGAGGGAGGGAGGGAAGGACAGAGAGAGAGAGAGAGTGAGAGAGAGAGCGAGGAAGGGAGGGAGAGAGATAGGGAGAGAGAGAGAGATGTCATATACTTCGCAAAAAGACAATAGGGTGCATTGATGACGATAACCTTAAACAATAATCGCAATCAGTCAACAGCACAAATAAATTAAGAGCATGATTTGTCTATCCTATCCTATCCTTTCCTATAACTCGAAAGTCGTTGGGGCGCCACAGAAGATCGTTTAACCAACGTACTCCATCTTTCTCTGTCCTCAGCAACCCTCATGTCCTCACACCTATTTTTCTGTCTCCCTCTTTCTCTGTCTCTTTGCAGTGTGGTCTTTGCAAGGT
This sequence comes from Oncomelania hupensis, assembly GCA_036898135.1. Classification (NCBI taxonomy): domain Eukaryota; kingdom Metazoa; phylum Mollusca; class Gastropoda; order Littorinimorpha; family Pomatiopsidae; genus Oncomelania; species Oncomelania hupensis. Next base: position 15,131,763 of record CM072513.1, read on the forward strand.
CTGATGCTCTGGTGACATGGCCATACCATGGGAGTTTCCGTTTCTTCACCACTGTGATCATGTCATCGTGTTGTCAAATGGCTTGTGTGATAAACGTCGTCGTTGGTGATGTGCTTGGTATAGGAAATACCCAGAAGTCTTCTGTAGCACATCATCTCCATGCTTTGTATTCTTCGTTGTAGATCTGCTGTGAGGGTCCATGTTTCACAAGCGTATAGGAAGATGAAGATGACAAGGGAGCGCAGCACCTTTGCCTTGAAGTGTAGACTGGTGTGCTCTAGGAAGATGTTGAAGAGTGTTGGAGAGAGTAGGCATCTTTGACAAACGACAATTGTTGTTCTGAACCAGTTTCCAATGTTACTGTTGTGGAGGACTGCACTGGTAGCCTCGTCGTACAAGCTTTTGATAACTTCAATAATGTTAGGGCAGATGTGTTGTACACTCTCATGGTTGCTCTCAGAGCTGCATGCCAGACTCGTGGGATTTCGGTTTACAGAACTCTCAAAAAATACCAGGAAATCATGAAGATAAACCGCCTGCTTTAAGCTTTTTAGCCCTTATTTTTAGCATCGGCATCAGTCATGCAATTTACGACGAAGCCAAACATTTTGAGACAGAGAGACAGACAGAAAAAGAGCCAGACAACAAAACAGAGGTAACCCGAGAAAGACAGACACACAGATATAGACAAAGACATGGAGAGACAGACATCGAATACAGACAACGAGAGAAACAGGCAGAGAAATATAGAAATGTCTCTTAGTCTATCATAATAATCCACTCTGCTAATACCAAAAATCTATGCCGGGGATATAGCATACCCCTCAAAAGATCGAAAGTTCAAAAACCTTGTCCCTCGTTAAAAGCAACAAGCGCGGAATATCGATTCAGACCCTTCTTCAATTCAAACGATGTTGAAACTTGCTACGTGACAACAGAACGCGCGCCTATTTGCAGACAACAGGGAAAGAAGAGAGAGGCTAGTCCACGTGTACGTGGGGCCTCAGCCATCTCTCCGCCCTCATTGTCAGCATTAGAGCCCCCGCAAGCCGCAGAATCGATAAATGTGATTGCTGAGTTCAGAAGAATGTTCTAGTATTACTCCTACACTGCTGACAGAGAGAGAGACAGAGAGAGAGACAGAGAGAGAGCACGCACCCCCCCACCCCCCACCCCCTCGCCCCTTAATGTGCCATACTTGCTCTTTCCGTCAATAAGGAAATTCATAATGCTGATGTTGTAGAAGTAATACTAAACAGTCGTCGTCTTATGATGACGATGATGATGATGATTGTGGTGGTCATAATGATGAAGATGATGATGGTGCTGGTGACGAGGCTGATGATGATGATGATGATGATGATGTTGCCTTGTATAGTTAGATCCTCCACGTCGAAAGACACGCTCATTGCGTGTGCAAGGGGCGGGGGGGATGAGGGGGGGGGGGTAACCAAAGGGTTTGGAGGGCGAGTGATCCAAACTCAAAGCAGAATCCGATAGTTTTAAAGTAGTATTGTACAGAACATAATTATATACATTCCCGAGAGATCACCATAGCTATCCCCGTCACCATCAGCGCAATATTCGCCACCACCACCTCCACCACCACCAACAACAACAATCACAGACGGTCTCAGATGCACACGAGAACAACCTTCTGAACATTGAGGTTTAACGTCTACACCCACCATTGGCGATATGGCAGACGGGGATAACCATCCCATGGACAGAGGGGTAGGGACCTGAATCAACACTGAACCACCAAAGCAATCATACTGCTAAAATAAACAGTGAAAATGGCCACATTTTATATCGCCCACCACGGGATTCGAACCTGGGTCATCGGTGTACCAGGTGAACGCTCTAGCAATTGAGCTACGGCGGTGGGACACAACCTTCTGCTCTCCAAGCCGTGTCTCATCACCGAGATATTCCTGAACTAGGAAATATAGTACCGACCCATCTCGTGTACAAACCACACCAGCCCAATGCCTATGTGAGTAGCACTGTTTAGTGCCTCCACATTGTAACTGTAGATTATAGTCACACGACACCGAAGCGTATAGACGACTACTGGTCACATTATTCTGACACCAGCGAACCAGTTGATGGTAAGGGGAAAGTAATATGGTCACACGTTGGCCAATCCGGGATTCGAACCAGGTACCTTTCGGTTACTAGTAAGACGCTCTACCAACTGAGCTACCCGGCCCCGCCTTCACATTTGTTGTTTGTAGATTATAGTCACACGACACTTTCGCATATAGGTGACTACTGGACCGATTTATACTGACACCAGCGGGCCAGTTGTTGGTAAAGGGGAAAATAATATGATCACACGTTGACCAATCCGGGATTCGAACCAGCGACCTTTCGGTTACTAGCAAGACGCTCTTACCAACTGAGCTACCCGGCCCCACCTTCACATTTTGCTTGCTGCGGGCTATTTATAGCTTGCCTGCATCCTCCCTTCCAGTGAAAGGAAAGGAAAGATATGTTATGTTATTAGTTTATAGTCCCCTCTCTTCCCAATAAGGATTTTCAGAGTGGAGACTCTAAAAGGAAAGAAAGCATAGGCGAAGCTTTTATAGTTAGCCTAGCTGACCTAACCTCAAAACTAAAAAGCTTTCGTTGAGTCGGTGTGTAACGGATGGATATTTTGGATGGGTGTACCTGTTTATACTAGCTAAATGAATGCAATATATATAATTACCAGTGCAGTCCTCCATAACAGCGTCATCGGGAACTGGTTCAGAACAACAATCGGTGTGCGTCAAGGATGCCTACTCTCTCCAACACTCTTCAACATCTTCCTAGAGCGCATCATGTCAGATGCTCTTGCAGATCACGAAGGCACAGTCAGCATAGGGGGCAGAGCAATCTCCAATCTTCGTTTTGCGGATGATATTGATGGATTGGCTGGAGAGGAACAAGAACTTGAACAGCTTGTACAGAGGCTTGACACCACCTCCAGTGCTTTTGGAATGGAAATAAGTGCAGAGAAGACCAAAATGATGACCAACAACACCAATGGCATCAACACGGACATCAAAGTACAAGGCCAATCCCTCAACACAGTGCACAGCTTCAAATATTTAGAAGCCATTGTGTCAGACAATGGGTCTCGACAGGAAGTCCTCTCCAGGATCGCACAAACAACTGCTGCCCTGACAAGGTTGAAGCCCATTTGGAAAGACAGAACCATCAGTCTACATTCCAAAGTAAGACTGCTGCGCTCTCTGGTCATCTCCATCTTCCTATATGCTTGCGAAGCATGGACCCTCACAGCAGATCTCCAACGAAGAATACAAAGCATGGAGATGAGGTGCTACAGAAGACTTCTGTGCATTTCCTATACCCAACACATCACCAACGCCGAAGTCCGACAGACCATCACACAAGCCATTGGACAACACGATGACCTGCTCACAGTGGTGAAGAAACGGAAACTCCAATGGTATGGCCACGTCACCAGATCATCAGGCCTTGCAAAGACCATTCTGCAAGGCACAGTGCAAGGAGGTAGAAGAAGGGGGAGACCGAAAAAGAGGTGGGAGGACAACATTCGAGAATGGACTGGTTTGACACTGAGCGAAGCCATGAGGGCTGCTGAGGACAGAGAAAGATGGAGTATGCTGGTTAAACGATCATCTGTGGTGCCCCTACGACCTTCGGGTTATGGGACAGGATAGGATAGGATAGGATATATAATTGACTCCTAGAACGAAATAAGCGTGCGTGCAAGTTCTCTGTTTACTGTCACACCCGCAAACGTACAGACTCTTTCCAATACAGGCAAACACCAACACCAGAATATACTTTCCACGTTCTCTAACTTTATATAAACAAACAACAATAATTCTTATCAATCTTTCACTCCCGTCCTTTCATACATAGATTCTAACACAGCTAACCCTAACGCGTGTCTCTCTCAACACCAGCTTCACACAAGCTTGACGAAGTCGAACCTGAATGCTCGAGAGGGATAAACGAAGCCCGGCAATCGCTTGTCCGTGGCTAATTCAAATAGGCAAAACAACAGTACCCTGTTAGTCGCGAGAGACAGTGTTTCACACAAGCTGGCGTCAAGATGCCAGTAACTTTGCGGCCAGACATGTATGCAAATGCTGTCGTCGACAGGTGGAGGAGCGCTTTTAGCCCCAGTCCACCCGACCTTGAAATCGTAGTCTTTGGTCAGCGAAGGAAAAGGGCTGACCCGATCCGATGCCTCACGGATCGCTCTATCCCCGTTTAACGGGTCACTGCCGTGTCCAGGCGTATGGGTCCACGCACGCTCCCAGGTAAGCAGCTGTAATCTTTACAGAATTACTTCTTTCAGAGAGAAAGACCACAAACCAATTCACCGTGATAGGTTTCAATGCTTTCTACCTCTTTTATTTCTGCAATTAACTTTTTCCTTTTCTTTCTTTTTTAAAATCTTTTTCCTTTTTCCTGGCCTACCACATACGTGACCACACAGCCTGACACATACAATTCGACTGAGTAACACTGCCCATACTACGACCTAATCCTTATCCTATTGGCTGAAGAATTTTAGCCAATCAAAAAATACCATACAATATTTTTTTTTTTTTTAAACCGGAATAAATCCCGTTCTCTACACGGTGTGAAACGCCACGTGCCTCAACAGCCGTCGCTTGTGTACTTACTATATCAATACGTGATGTACACTCAAAATAAATATTTACCAATTCACTTCGTGACAATAAGCACCGGAAGAAAACAGTATTCTAAGCCACAACTTATATATAAAGCTTATAGTAACAGATGGTGTGCCATAGATAAAGATGATGTGCCATAGATACAGATGGTGTGCCATAGACAAAGATGGTGTGCCATAGATACAGACGGTGTATGATAGATACAGATGGTGTGTCATAGATACAGATGGTGTGCCATAGATACAGATGGTGTACCATAGATACAGATGGTGTACCATAGATACAGATGGTGTGCCATAGATACAGATGGTGTACCATAGATACATATGGTGTGCCATAGATACAGATGGTGTATCAGTACAACTTATGTTAATCTGATGAATAAAATTTGATACAACAACAACAGATACAGATGGTGTACCATAGATACAGATGGTGTGCCATAGACACAGATGGTGTGCCATAGATACAGATGGTGTGCCATAGATACAGATGGTGTACCATAGATACAGATGGTGTACCATAGATACAGATGGTGTGCCATAGATACAGATGGTGTACCATAGATACAGATGGTGTGCCATAGATACAGATGAGATGGTGTGCCATAGATACAGATGGTGTGCCATAGATACAGATGGTGTGCCATAGATACAGATGATGTGCCATAGATACAGATGGTGTGCGATAGATACAGATGGTGTGCCATAGATACAGATGGTGTACCATAGATACAGATGGTGTATCATAGATACAGATGGTGTACCATAGATACAGATGGTGTACCATAGATACAGATGGTGTGCCATAGATACAGATGGTGTGCCATAGATACAGATGGTGTACCATAGATACAGATGGTGTACCATAGATACAGATGGTGTACCATAGATACAGATGGTGTGCCATAGATACAGATGGTGTACCATAGAAACAGATGGTGTGCCATAGATACAGATGGTGTGCCATAGATACAGATGGTGTGCCATAGATACAGATGGTGTGCCATAGATACAGATGGTGTACCATAGATACAGATGGTGTGCCATAGATACAGATGGTGTACCATAGAAACAGATGGTGTGCCATAGATACAGATGGTGTGCCATAGAAACAGATGGTGTGCCATAGATACAGATGGTGTACCATAGAAACAGATGTGTGCCATAGATACAGATGGTGTACCATAGAAACAGATGGTGTGCCATAGATACAGATGTGTGCCATAGATACAGATGGTGTGCCATAGATACAGATGTGTGCCATAGATACAGATGGTGTACCATAGATACAGATGTGTGCCATAGATACAGATGTGTGCCATAGATACAGATGGTGTACCATAGATACAGATGGTGTGCCATAGATACAGATGTGTGCCATAGATACAGATGTGTGCCATAGATACAGATGGTGTACCATAGATACAGATGGTGTGCCATAGATACAGATGTGTGCCATAGATACAGATGGTGTACCATAGAAACAGATGGTGTGCCATAGATACAGATGTGTGCCATAGATACAGATGTGTGCCATAGATACAGATGGTGTGCCATAGATACAGATGGTGTACCATAGATACAGATGGTGTACCATAGATACAGATGGTGTGCCATAGATACAGATGGTGTACCATAGATACAGATGGTGTACCATAGATACAGATGGTGTACCATAGATACAGATGGTGTACCATAGATACAGATGGTGTGCCATAGATACAGATGGTGTGCCATAGATACAGATGGTGTGCCATAGATACAGATGGTGTGCCATAGATACAGATGGTGTGCCATAGATACAGATGGTGTGCCATAGATACAGATGGTGTGTCATAGATACAGATGGTGTGCCATAGATACAGATGGTGTGCCATAGATACAGATGGTGTGCCATAGATACAGATGGTGTGCCATAGATACAGATGGTGTGTCATAGATACAGATGGTGTGCCATAGATACAGATGGTGTGTCATAGATACAGATGGTGTGCCATAGATACAGATGGTGTGCCATAGATACAGATGGTGTGCCATAGATACAGATGGTGTGCCATAGATACAGATGGTGTGCCATAGATACAGATGGTGTGTCATAGATACAGATGGTGTGCCATAGATACAGATGGTGTGTCATAGATACAGATGGTGTGCCATAGATACAGATGGTGTGCCATAGATACAGATGGTGTGCCATAGATACAGATGTGTGCCATAGATACAGATGTGTGCCATAGATACAGATGTGTGCCATAGATACAGATGTGTGCCATAGATACAGATGGTGTGCCATAGATACAGATGGCCATGTCGCTGTGTTCTCAGCTCGTCAGTGTAGCAGCTGGGCTTGCTGACAATGGAGTGAAGACTGATTTTCCAAAGTACAAGAAGACGGCTGAATAAAATCCTCAGGAAAAAACATCTTCATGCGAAGAAAGTATCCACCATTTGTCTGGTTTACGATTTTGTAGTTTGACCCCTACACTGGTGGTAGTGCATGCTCTGAGCTCCATTGCACAGTCTGTCAATAAGGGCATGCGATATACATGCTTGTTGTTGATGATGGTAATGGTGGTTGGTGTTGTTGTTGTTGGTGGTGGTGGTGCAGACAGTTATCTAGTCCTACTCCCAGCTGAGAGAGCAGACCAACTCTCCACTTGCTCCCTTTGTCAAACAGACATGCACTAAGAGGTCCTGATAGTCAAAGGTGGAGAGGGGTGGGGTGGGGCAGAAAGGAGAATCTGTGGAGGAGGAAGATAGAGGAAGCGGATAAGGAAGAGGCGGAGGAGGATAAGAAACAGATGAAGGAGAAGAGGAGGAAAAAGAAAGTAGGGGGGGGTGTGAAGAAGAAGAAGGAAAGGAGGATGAAAGAAGAAGAACAAGAAGGAGAAAAAAAAGGAGAAGAAGGAAAAATAAAATTATAATGATTAGGATATTTGATCTATATATCTCCACCGCTAATATAGGATGCTCAGTGCGTTTTTAAAGCTCCCATGGGTCCCTTTTATTAGCGTAATCGGTCAGTTATGATGATGATGATGATGATGATGATGATGATGATGATGATGATGATGATGATGACGAAGAAGAAGAAAAAGAAGATTAAACTATTTGTTCTGCTGCTAAGAGTGATGGTGATTCTAATGGTTGGAGAAAATGGGAAACGATTCGTGTCCAGTCTGCATGAACAAACAAGCAAAAGCGCAGGCGAATTTGGCGAAGCCATGGCGAGAAAGATTAATGTTTATTATAAACACCCCGGTTAAGGAAACACACACACGCACGCAACCACTCGTGCGCGCGCGCCCACTCACACACACACACAAACACACACACACACACAAACGCACACACACATACACGAGAATGATAATATTTCATCGGGCCAGCCAGATGTCGTTACACGCACTATTCTCCGTTTTTTTAAAATGAAGCCACACTCGGAGACCTGACACATAACACTAAGATCAGTAGCCGCAATGCCTCCTTCGCACAGTGAACACAAACAGTCCAACAAACTGTGCAAGGGAAGGGGTAAGTGGATCGAAAGAAAGGAAACAAGAAGGTAGTAGTAGTAGTAGTAGTAGTAGTAGTAGTAGTAGTAGTAGTAGTAGTAGTAGTAGTAATACTGCTGTTACTACTACAACTATTACTACTACTATTGCTATTACTACTACTACTACTACTATTACTACTACTACTACTACTACTACTACTACTACCATTCTACTAAAACAGGATGCTATCAAGCGTTTGTTGTTCTATGAAAGTCATAGTGCGGCGATCTGAAGAGACCGCTAATTCAGAAGATGGAACAGAAATCTGTTTGTTTGTTTTTTACATTTAGAATGACTGTGCTTCCCATACCTTTATTGAAGAGAGGGAGCAAACCGGAGTACCCGGAGAATACCCTCGGTGACCTGAAAAGTCTGGCAATTAAGAGAACACCAACCCAAAATGGGAGATAGATGTTTCAGCAGAGAAGAGGAGACCACTCCATGTCTAAAGGCGAGCCACCTTTATACACAAACCTTTTGTCTCCCTTGTTACAGTGGCCAGCAGTCGCCTTCTAAACATAACCCTGTTCAACACTACCCACACTGCAACTCTACATTTTACAACTAGGTTTGGCAATGAATTCTCTTTCAGAATGTTAGGGTCTTTACCATTTCCGTTGCCAGTCAGCCAAACTGTGGATACATTTTTTTGCATGAAGATGTTCTTTTGAGAAATTTCATTCAGGCGTCTTCTCATGCTTTTGAAAATCAGTCATTTGATTTTATACATGCAAAAGTGTAATCTCCATCTTCCTGTACGCTTGCGAAACATTGACCCTCACAGCAAATCTACAACGATGAATACAAAGTATGGAGGTGAGGTGCTACAGAAGACTTCTGGGCATTTCCTATACCCAGCACATCGCCAACGACGAAGTCCGACAGACCATCACACGAGCCATTGGACAACACGATGACCTGCTCACAGTGGTGAAGAAACGATAACTCCGATCGTAGAGCTACGTCACCAGATCATCAGGCCTTGCAAAGACCGTCCCGCAAGGCACAGTGCAAAGGAGGTAGAAGAAGAGGGAGACCGAAACAGAGGTGGGAGGACAACATTTGAGAATGGACTGGCTTGACATTGAGCGAAGCCATCAGGGTTGCTGAGGACAGAGAAAGATGGAGTACGCTGGTTAAGCGATCATCTGTGGTGCCCCAACGACTTCAGAGTTACGGGATAGGATAGGATAGGATAGGAAAGTGTCCGGGGACGTTAATCTAAATAACGAAACGAACGAATTGATTTTCTGCAAGTCCAGCTGATACGCTGACAAGCTGAGAAGACAGCAAAATGGCCACCTGTATCTATGGCACACATGCAAACCATTGGCATTAGAGAAGAGGAAACAGATTTTTTGTATAATTCCCTTATTGTACGGAGTATAGAAGGAAATAAGGATTTCATCCAAGGTGCTGCCAATGCACTCCAGTCTTATCTCTGAAGGCGATTCACGTTTATCACTTTTGTTTTACGCAAACTTTTTGTCTCCCGTAAAACGAGCCTGTCAACTTCAGTAAGCTCCGGACGACATAACCAATTTAAAAAAGTGTTTGCTTTTCTTTTTTTATTCCAAATTTGTTTTTAAAATAACTCCACGGTCCCATATAGGACGTTCAGGACGTTTTGAACCAGTATTCCGCAAGTCGAAGCAAGAAAACATATTCTGGGTGCCAGCAAGGCATTTGGTCGCGATCTGTAAGTATAAGATTAAAACAAACGTCTTCAGCATCAATGATCTCAGCAAGAGCACATACATGACACTGAATTTTATTGATTTATTTATTCTTTTTTATATAATAGCACTTTTTCAGCTCCAGAGGCTGGACGATACTGTTCAATTCAATTCAATTCAATAATTTATTTTAACTTCTTTTCACATAAGGTGATTTAGACCATAGAGTCATTCTCACGCATGTACACAAACATATAATATAACAATTTAAGAGAAAAACTACTGAAATCTGCCAATGTCAACATCCGATGCCACACAGCAAGAAGGTAGAAGCCATGACAT
>CM072513.1:15147021-15244521 GCA_036898135.1 Oncomelania hupensis
AGAATGTTGCTCTACAACATTTCGCTCTTTCCGTCTCAAAAACCCAATTGCCTTGTTGGATTCTTAAATTGCATGAAACCAAGTGAGGACACTATCCGGCGTCAACAAACGGTTCAAAAACATTCTCAAACGGTTCGTAAAAGACAGTTGACCTAGAAACTAATACAGTTTGACCTAATTCGTCCCCTAGAGGAGACGAAACTTACATTTTTCTATTTTCATGAGTTCACTGCAGTCAAATTGCGCTTTTTCCGTGATTTCGCAAGTAGTATTACGATATATCCTGTTCACGCTACTCAGCGGTACTTTCAACTGTATCTTGAAAGCGCTGGTAGCCATGTGCATTACCTCTCATCATCATCATCATCATCATCATCATCATCATCATCATCATCATCATCATCATCATCATCATCATCATCATCATCATCATCATCATCATCATCATCATCATTATCATCATCATAATCATCATCACCATCATCATCATCATCATCATCATCATCATCATCATCATTATCATCATCATCATCATCACCACCACCATCATCAACATCTTCCTCTTTCTTTCTTTCTTTCTTTAGCTCATCACTGCCTAAATGTCCAATCTACATTTTGTAAGGCTGTGGCAGTATAAATATGGAAACAAACCATCATCTTTAGTTCGTAATATCTTTCTTTCAAGCACTTTTATAGTTGGACGTACTAAACATTATTTTTTGGCTAACTGCTCTTAAACATTCAGTGGCCGAACAAAACAAACCTTAATCTTTGCTTACCGGTATGAAAAACGACACAGCCAATTAAACTCTAAACTTTAAAATTTATTACCCAGGTATTATGAACAGTTTTCTTTCTTTCTTTTCCCCATCTGGTCCCTCTAATACTCCGACAATTAGAAAGCAATTACTAGTGACTCTGTGTCACCCTATTCTTATTTCCTTTTAACAATTTCAACGTGGGCGAATAAATTAATTTTTGTCCCCCGAGGACCTATTTTACGCGTTAGAAATTCGACAAATGTGCATCGCTACCGCCTACGGCCCAGTGGCAGAACGACTATTTGGTGTGCGGAAGACTCCTGGATTCGCATCCCGATGACGACAAGGATTAGATTTTTCCCAAACGCACGCATTTATATAGGTCGATGAATGTGGCTCAGTAGTCCAAAGCGGTGGACAGCGCCCTTGATGTTGCAAGTAAAGCCCCTATCCTGGTTTCGGCCAGCATTTGAGCACCTCTTGGAGCAGAGAGGTGCAGGGTTAACGTAAACTGTACATCTTAGCGGACTGTTTCATAACGGAGAAAAGACGTACCAGGAACTGCCAAGCTTGTGGAGTCAGATAGTAGTCCGTTTGGAGGACAAGTACATTCAACACTTCCCAGTAACTTACTTGGTGAATCAACATGGTGCCGTATCTGGCTCATCAAAATTAACTGCCTGCAGCCTGTGACCTGGCCTATTAAAACTAAGTACTCCGACCCTACCGCTTTATGTGGGTAGCCTGGTGGCGCTGTGGGTAAGTCGCGGGCTTCCCTGTGCTGAAGATAGCGGGTTCCATTCTCGCAAGGGGCGACCTTCAATAACTTCGGTACGAGACTATTCAAGTCACCGAGGATTTTCTCCGGGTGCTTTGGTTTCCTCCATAACTTTAACAGTGGTATTGGATGCTGTCAGTCTAAAATTTAAAACAAAAATTGATTTAATTTTCGTCTCCTAATAGCGATTTACCTGCCCTTACATCATGTGTGTGCGTGTGAGGGACAGTGAGAACGGATCACTGAATGCTTGTTTGCACGCCAGAGTCATTATAGCATGTCACTGTACAGTTTTTAACCAGATGATTCTATCTATCTATCTATCTATCTATCTATCTATCTATCTATCTATCTATCTATCTATCTATCTATCTATCTATCTATCTATCTATCTATCTATCTATCTATCTATCTAATCTAATCTAATCTAATCTAATCTAATCTAATCTAATCTAATCTAATCTAATCTAATCTAATCTAATCTAATCTAATCTAATCTAATCTAATCTAATCTAATCTAATCTAATCTAATCTAATCTAATCTAATCTAATCTAATCTAATCTAATCTAATCTAATCTAATCTAATCTAATCTAATCTATCTATCTATCTATCTATCTATCTATCTATCTATCTATCTATCTATCTATCTATCTATCTATCTATCTATCTATCTATCTATCTGTCTATCTATCTGTCTGTCTGTCTGTCTATCTATCTATATCAATATATTTATATATCTATATATATCATGGTGAGGAGCATGCATGCAAGGAATGATGAATGGATTCAGTTCCTGTCATGTGCTATTCGTGCTTATACAATATCGGGGCAAATTCTTTGTGTAATGTCTCTTGGTGGAATGGATTCTGTAATAATAATAATAATAATAATAATAATAATAATAATAATAATTAATAATAATAATAATGGTGATAATAATAATAATAATAATAATAATAATAATAATAATAATAATAATAATAATAATAATAATAATAATAATAACCAATTAAATAGCGCATATATCTCACGATATATGGCGATTCATGGGGCCTGGTGCTGGTCGCTCCGCCCTCTTCCGAACAGCCATTTACTAATGACCTATTCGCTAATGACCTATTCGAAAAGCCCAGACTGAACAGCCATGCCTAATTACTTTACTTAGTAATGCCTATGTGAACCTGTGAGGTATGCTAAGAGGTGAAGCAAGGCGTATCGTATAATTATTTTCTCTTCCTAACACACCAATAATACCTGCTTATAAATCAAAAAAAGTTATAGACATGTGAAGCCGTATGAATCCCTCAACACCGTGCATAGCTTCAAATATTTAGGAGCCATTGTATCAGACAATGGGTCCCGACAGGAAGTCCTCTCCAGGATCGCACAAACAACTGCTGCCCTGGCGAGGTTGAAGCCAAGTTGGAAAGACAGGACCATCAGTCTACATTCGAAGGTAAGACTGCTGCGCTCCCTTGTAATCTCCATCTTCCTATATGCTTGCGAAACATGGACCCTCACAGCAGATCTCCAACAAAGAATACAAAGCATGGAGATGTCGTGCTACAGAAGACTTCTGGGCATTTCCTATACACAGCACATCACCAACGACGAAGTCCGACAGGCCATCACACAAGCCATTAGACAACACGATGACCTGCTCACAGTGGTGAAGAAACGATAACTCCGATCGTAGAGCTACGTCACCAGATCATCAGGTCTTGCAAAGACCATCCTGCAAGGCAAGGAGGTAGAAGAAGAGGGAGACCGAAAAAGAGGTGGGAGGACAACATTCGAGAATGGACTGGTTTGACATTGAGCGAAACAAGCGGGGTTGCTGAGGACAGAGAAAGATGGATTACGCTGGTTAAACGATCATCTGTGGTGCCCCTTGGACCTCCGAGTTACGGGATAGGATAGGATAGATAGGAGGAAGTCGTATGAAAAGTTATTAATCAAGACATGGCAGAATTTGTGTTGTTATTGTTGCTGTTGTGGATGGCTAAAACACTATTTGTGCCCAGTCAGCATGACTTTGTTACAAGCAATTTCAGTGCCATTCAAGTCGACATACAAGATATCAGATAAAACCTAGATACACGATATTTTATAGCCAAGTGAATTAAACACAAAGAACCCTAAGCCCTAACCATAACATCATCATCACTATCATCATGATCATCATCATGATCATCATCAGCAGCAGCAGCATCGCCGTCATCATCATCATCATCATCACGAAGTTGGAAATGAGAAATCATAGCTCGATTTTGAGCGGTTAAGTGATACGACGCATGCAAATTCTCTAAATATTATTTCCTAAACAAAGAGTAGGATCGTGACTATTTATCATCAAACTTGTAAATTAACCAGACCAAAATTAACGATGATAAAAGGGCCCATAAATCAGTAAAACAGCGTGTCTGGCATATTCGTTTTAAAGAATCGAGAACTGGCTGAGGTAAAAATAAAATAAAATAAAATAAAATAAAAGACACCACATGCTAAGGCTACCGAACACTGAACACTACATTCCCATGTTTAATGTATTCTCTCGTTAATATCCCCCCAAATTAAGTTTAAAATGGAGATGCGTATCTTACAGAGGAAGCTAATTAACATCGGATGTTATTCAGCAAGCAAAGTGCGCTCATAAATTAGCAGCGCTCTTTCTTCATTGGGGTAGTTGCGTGAAGGGCTATAATGAGAGAATAGGAGACGGACTCTTGTTCTGCGGCTATGCGTAACTTAGAGGTGTAAGTCTATTCGTTCCGCATACCGGTTCATAAAACTGCCCCCCTGGTGGTAAACTTTTCAAGGGTGAGGAACTCAGAAATTAACCGAGCCACGCACCAGGCTTCTCGGGCTCTCTGCACAGGTAAACATCTGGAAAAATCTCATTTAAGACATAATTAACCTTACAATGAGGCAAACGCTTAACAAGCGTGGATAACCCAGCTAGGATCTCGTCTGCTTTGCCCTCTTTGGAGGAGAAGGAGGGAGAGGAAGAGGAACAATTGTCTCCCACTGGGCTTAGAATATAAGAAGCGCAAATTATTGCAATATGGGTCAATGTCTGGGGAATTTGTAAAAAAGATGAATAACCATTCCTCGATTGATGAAAATATGCAAGAATGATTCTCTCTCTGCTTTGGCCTCTTGTTGAAGATGCAGGAAGCGAACAATAACGAGGACTAGGATAAGAACGAAGAAGAGGAGGACGACGACGAAGAAGAAGTTGATGTTGATGATGATGATGATGATGATGATGATGATGATAATGCTGATGATGATGACGATGATAGAGGAGGAGGACAATGATGATGATGAAGATGAGGAGGAGAACGAGGAGAAGGAAAAGGAAGAGAACAAGAACCAGAAGATTTTGATGATGATGATGATGATGATAATGATGATGATGATGATGATGATGATGATGATGATGATGATGATGATGATGATGATAATGATGATGATGACGATGATAGAGGAGGAGGACAATGATGATGATGAAGAAGATGAGGAGGAGAACGAGGAGAAGGAAAAGGAAGAGAACAAGAACTAGAAGATTTTGATGATGATGATGATGATGATGATGATGATGATGATGATGATGATGATGATGATGATGATGATGATGATGATGGTGACGACGACGAAGATGAAGGAGGAGCAGGGCAAGGAAAATACTTATTCCAACTGTGCCAAGCATGCTAAGGAGCGAAACTTACATAGGATTAAATGTTCAAGTCTGGCTAATAAGCAATCTTCTAATTATTTATAAAAGCAAAGAGTCCTTGTGAATCAGCAGGGTGTCTGCTTTTCTCTTACACAGGACTTTCTCCACAGGCTGCCCCCTTTTTTTTAATCAAGCACATCTGCTAAAACAATTAAAGCGCTTCGAGCATGTCTTCTAAGCTTGGAATTAAGCGCTATACAATTACAGTGGAGAATGGGAAATTGAACGTATTGACTTCCTAACACTCCTGGCTTCGTAGCTCAATCATTATTAATACAAATTATAATGCATCGTATTCCCCTTAGTACAAATCCTCTCTATTCTCTGTCACAACTTCTTCACAGATTCTTGTCCTGCCTACCTTGCTGATCTACTGTCTGTCTACTCCCCTTCACGCACTTTAAGATCTTCTGCTGACACTCGCACACTCAAGGTTCCCGTTACCCGCACTAAGACGTACGGCCAACGTGCATTCGCTTACTCCGCACCCAAGCAGTGGAATTCCCTTCCCTCCCATATCCGCAACATACAATCAACACAGGCATTCAAAAAGGCCCTCAAAACCCACCTCTTCAAACTGCATTATTCAGACTGACTTGTATCCCGCTGCCATTCTCTCCTCTTTTGTTTTTGTCTGATCCGTAAGTGTTTACAAGGCTGTAAATATGTATACTGTTTTCCTTTTCTGGGTCTATCCGGGCATATAAATAGCTGTGAATAAGTTTTTGCTATTCTATTTTTGTCTTTTTTGTCATTTTGTACATAGTTGTAAATAGTTCTTACATTTACTGTTCCGTCTTTTGGTGTATCGTAACAAAAGCGATGTTTGATCGACTGCATGTATTTTATGTATTGACTATGTAAAGCGTGGTGAGTCAGGTCGTAGGCTGGAGTACCCGCTATATAAAAACCCGTTATTATTATTATTATTATTATTATTATTATTATTATTATTATTATTATTATTATTATTATTATTATCCTAAACACACGCTAAACTCTCTCTCTTCCTCTCTCTTTCTCTCTCTCTCTCTCTCTCTCTCTCTCTCTCTCTCTCTGCCTGTCAGAAAGTTTATCTATTGCTTAGAGGGCAGAAAGGTTTATCTGTTGCATGGAGGGCACTAAGGTCTCTTGGAATCCAAAGGCAGACAGAAGTGCCGTGTTGACGCACTGGTCATGGCCATGATTGCCTTGTCATAAACGATTGTGCCTGTCTACCCCAATGTTACGACACATCTCTCTCCTTCCTCCACCTTTCCCCCACCTCACAACACGAAGTCACCCACACGTTACACACACACAACACAACACAACACAAACACACACAAACATACACATCCACGTAGTTAACAAACTGACAATGAAAACAAACAGTCACTTGCACAATTGATCCGATTTCAACTGAACACTCCCTTCTCTTTCTTTCCGACACCTCCCCCCCATCTCCATCCAATCCCCACACACGCTCACATTGTCCATCCCTCCCCCCCCCTTTTCTCTCACACACATAAATGCAGTTGCACTCAAAATGTACCCAATGCCAAATGCTGCTTATGTACCGATACTTCTAGTGATTACAGGCAATCGCAATCAAGGCAATAACATAATCTTATTATACAACTTACCCGGTGCTTTTTCCAGGACTGAAAAGCCCCCCACCTTCCTTTCTTCCTCCACTTCCATGTCCATTCCACCCCCCACCCCCCCCAATCTCCGCACTCTCCCACTCCGTCTCTTCCCCTTTGGAAGGAAGTTGTCACGCTACAGCCGTCACAGCAGCTGCTAGGAATTATGACATGCGCTGAAATCGATTTTGACATACGCCTCGTGACTTGGTGATGGTACAGACCACATCGTCCGTGGGTCTCTATGCCAAAGACGCTGACACACCAGAAAGACTGAATACCTCTCTTGCTGCAATAAACAAAAGGATTGCTCTAATATAGCACGCTTATTCAAAGAGTTGCTCACCGTGTGATTACACGCACAGTGGATTACTGTCGTTCATGCAACATGAATCTCACTAGCACGCACGCTGTTGAAGAATCAACATGGAAGCCAGCAGTCAAACTTAAATCGGTTTTGAGGTTGAGATTAACAATTGCGAGAGAACATTATAACAAGTCTGCTTCAAGCTATGAGATTACTATTTGCTTACATATTTCAACTTTTTCTTTGGTCATCTAATATTTGCAAAATTTGAATCTAAACGCCGTGTTAAAATGATGGCCTGGTTTAGCAGTAAATGGCATATATCCCTTACAAACACAGGCGTGTTAAAATGATGGCCTGGTTTAGCAGTAAATGGCATATATGATATCCCTTACAAACACAGGCGTGTTAAAATGATGGCCTGGTTTAGCAGTAAATGGCATATATCCCTTACAAACACAGGCGTGATAAAATGATGGCCTGTTTTAGCAGTAAATGGCATATATAATATCCCTTACAAACACAGGCGTGTTAAAATGATGGCCTGGTTTAGCAGTAAATGGCATATATCCCTTACAAACACAGGTTTGTTAAAACGATGGCCTGGTTTAGCAGTAAATGGCATATATCCCTTACAAACACAGGCGTGTTAAAATGATGGCCTGGTTTAGCAGTAAATGGCATATATCCCTTACTAACACAGGCGTGTTAAAATGATGGCCTGGTTTAGCAGTAAATGGCATATATCCCTTACAAACACAGGCGTGATAAAATGATGGCCTGGTTTAGCAGTAAATGGCATATATGATATCCCTTACAAACACAGGCGTGTTAAAATGATGGCCTGGTTTAGCAGTAAATGGCATATATCCCTTACAAACACAGGCGTGTTAAAATGATGGCCTGGTTTAGCAGTACATGGCATATATTCTTTACAAACACAGGCTCTAGCGCCCACAGATAAAACGCAGCCGGGCGTGACAAACATACTCTAAGGCGTTGTTGTGGTTTAACCAAGTGATAGTATTGTGGTGCATGTGGTATTGGGTGACGCGTATTAACAACTGCTTTGCAAGACACGTTATTCATTTCCCCCTCCTGTTTTCCACTCCTCCTCCTTCTTATTCTTTCCTTTCTTCTCATCACTTGCATCTTTCCCAGCTAGACCTATGACTCCAGTCCATTCCAGACATAGACGGCTATTTACCACTTCTGCAGTGTTGTGACAAAACAAGGCAAGTTTATACTTGTCAAAATGAGATTTTTGCCTCTTCCCATAAAACACTAAGAGACGCATCTTTCGGGTGAATTTTGAAAGCCTGGTGTCGTTAGATTACGAGATACAGACAAATAATTCATCAAAACACACAACAAAATAGATCACAAAGACGAACATTCATGTTCCGAATTTAAAAAAAAAAGGTAGTGTCGCTGGCCTTGTTTCGTTTTGACGTCCTACGGCAGCAGTTGCCTAACTGTTTTGTGTGAGGTCTGGCTCCGTAATTCCCCATTCCAGCTTAACGCTCGGACTGCCGCAGGGCGTTGAAGCCGCAGACCTATCAACTCAACGGCTGATGCTGCCTTAAATCCTGTCATCCTGCTTGGTGTGCACCCACAGCGCCAGACAGCTGTCAAGGATACAGGCTTGACACTAGTTATTGTCCGAACTAAAAAAAATAACAATATTAATACCATACCATACCATACAATACAATACAATACAATACAACTGTATTGTCCAATAAACATAGTGGGATGTGGGAAACAAGGCAAAAGAGAAAGGAAGATGTAGGAGGAGGGACAAGCGACATACACTGGTGGATGTTTTATTACTTGCCTAAACGAAAAATAGTTTTACACGTTCCGAAAGTAACTCCACATGCGTGGCTGTCATCCTGTACACAAGACAATGAGCCCTAGTTAGACGAACCGCATGGCTGCTTCTTTCATCTCACAGACTCGGAACAGCACGGCTGGTTGATGGAATCTGCCACCTGTGCTTCTGACACCATGACCGGTTCCTGTGACGCGCGGCGCGGGAAGACAGTCAAACAGGGTCGATCGAAATACCAGTTGTTGTTGTTGTTGTTGTTGAAAGAATTGGAGATTTGAACCCGAGTCTTCGGCACGCCAGGCAAGCAAACTATCAGCTGTGCTATTCTGGTAGGACAGGAAGACGAGTCACAAGGTTAAAGGAGATCATACACAGCAGACTAAAAGATTGTCTATACACGTATGTCGCTAGAAACGCTTCGTCGGGAATTATAAAAAGCCAACCCACAGCAGGACGGGATTTTAAAGGGAAGGAGGAGGGGGGGGGGGGGGAGTAGAATGTATTGTTGTTGATGATTCAACGTGGTCGGTACTGTGTGTGTGTATTACGAAGCTTACCCTGGTTTCTGTCCTGCTAACAACATCACAGCGGCGGGTCTGGCACCACATGCACAGCCTGCAGTCATTTCAATCAACAAAAGAGTGGCAAGGGAACGGGGCCCAAAGGCTTCAAAAGAGAAAAGGTTGCAGAATAAACACAAGCCAAGGATGCCAAAACAGGGAGTAACTGTTCTGACTCGGTCGAACTATGAGATTTTAAAATCACCTTATTGTCCCTTTGTATCGGGAAATTCTGAGTCGCCTCCCTTGCGGAAGGCATAGTCGCAGCCTGTGGCGCACCCAAATCCAGACTTAATATTAGTTATATTTTTAAATTTTGCTGAGGAAGCAAACCCGGAGAAAACCCCCAAGTCGTTGCCCGAGTCGAAAGTAAATAACAATTATAATAGAGGCAGGATCGATTTAACACCTGTCAGGGGCCATTGTTGTCTAGCCTGTGGACAAGTCAAGTTAGTCCCGCCTTAGGCCACGCGGAAACAACTCTCACACCAAAAGTTTTGAAATGAGTAAATTCAGAACAAGTAGCTGAGTCAAAGTGGTAGAACTGACATATACAATTTTTGCAGAATAAACAGAACCCGTGGATGCGGAAATAGAGATCAGTACATCAGTTCCGACTAGTCGAAGTTGAAAAAGCAGTTTCATGTTTGTGTTCCACTGAGATACAGAGAAAAAATTGTAATTCAGGTGAGATTGGTACCACATTACAACCAACATCATTACTGCTGTCCCGGTAGCCACTGAAATAAAGCACAACAGTACCCTTTGAATGGCAAAAAGAGATTGTGCATCACCTGATCAATCTCTTTTTTGAACTTACATTGTATCTTGTTGTATGCCTCACTGTTCATCAAATTAAGCAATAGGCCCACTGCAGACACGTGCTCCAGGAAATGTCATTTCAATCATCAGATGTGCCCATTCTTGCACGGCCTAGTCGTGGACATGAATCTATTCAACAGCGATCTTCTACACACTTATACAAAGAATTACAGCCTCCTTCCTCCATATAGGCTTTTGCCACTCTCTTACACAGTTTGATCGCGATCGACCTACTAAGCGCGAGATACCTGATCAGTACTGTCAAATCCACATCGCATCAACAACTGAAGCCTCCATCGTCGGTTGTTGCAATCTCATCTGTGACGTTTCAAACACTGGCCAAACCTGCCTGGGGTAGACTAGGTGATACAGGACAGTAATGGTATCGTTCTTACATAGCGCACTTCACCTGCTCAAAAAGCTTCTGAAGGCGCTGGTCGAAATCAGGATAAAAGATAAATAATGTAACAGTTCTATTGTACAGCGCAGTTGACAAGCTCCAAGAGCGGCTCAAGGGGGTGCCGTGGGAGCTGAGGATTATATTTGTCGCTCGCTCATGTGGGTGGCATTGGCAATAGTAAAGAAAGCACGACAGTTGCAGAGCGGCGCCCTCCAGTACACGGGTCAAATTCCGGATTTAATTCTAACTTTACAGGATACAACTAAACTGTAGGCCTACGCACTAATACCACCACCATGCTAACAGCAGCAATACGATACCATACGCAGGTTCGAATCCCGTGGCGGTGGATTTAAAAACTGGCCATGTTCACTGTCCATTTTAGCAGTATGATTGTTTTGGTGGTTCAGTGTGGATTCAGGTCCCTACCCCTCTTTCCCTGGGATGATTATCCCCGTCTGCCATATCGCCAATGGTGGGTGCAGACGTTAAACCTCAATGTTCATTGACGATGTTCTGTGCGCTCAACCACACTCAATATTTGTTTTGACCCCTAACTACCCCCCACCCTACCACTATCCTCTATCCCTTACCCCATCCTCACCCTCCCAAAACAAAATAAAGAAAAAAGAAACACACAAACACACACACACACATATTTGCAATACATCACAAATGGATTCATTTAAGAACGTAGGAATCGGAAAGTCATTTTTTGATGGAAAAGGGTTAGGGCAAGGGTTAGAGATAGCTCTGCAACTAACCGCTAACCCTTACCCGAACCCTTTGCTAAAAAGTTGACCTAGTTCGTCTCCTATAGGCGACGAAATAGGTCGAATTTCGTTCAAAATTTCTCCGTAAATTGACTGCATTTTCTCCGTCCCAAATAGAGCACTCCTGTGTACTTAAAACACTCTCATGCACTACAACTGCACTCCCATGCACTAAAAGAGCACTCCCGCGCACTTAGAAAAAAGTGGGATCCTGGAAAAAAAGTGGGTTCCAAGCAAATAAACCCATTTGTTACTAGAAAAGACAAGGTCTGAAACCCATTTGTGCGTTTTTTCACGTACACTATACCAATTATTTGAAAATATTTGGGAAATATTTAATCTCCATCAGTTATGAACATAGGTTTTTATGTTCAGGAAAAAGTGCTCTATAAATATCATTATTAGTATTACTCTTGGGAGTCAGCTGCGGATCGAACTCTCAATCTCTGGAACACGAGCTAGTCGCTGTACCACTGAGCTATTTGGGGTGGCGTGAACAGTCGGTGCAATATAGGTTACTTTTGAGTGCAATGCGGTCTACGACGCGACAGCAGGAATCTTACCCGGAAGGCAAACTCCTAGAGAGAAGATGGATTTTGAAATGGATTTGTGGCCAAACTTTGGCAAGTAGGTATCAAATCCCAGCAGGTGCATAATAGCATTTTGTGTTTTGTTGGCTGATGCATTATTTTCAACTTAAAATTGACTTCTTAAGTGCAAGACCTCACACACAGACCTCACACACACGCACACACACGCACACACAAGCACACACACATATTAACAAAGGCACACACACATTAATGCACACACACACATACGCCCGTGCGAAAACACACACACACACACACACACACACCACGTTCACACCACAATCTCTATCTCTCTCTAACACACACACACATACACAAGCACACACATAAACATACACGCGATTTCACACACGCACTGAGCATGGAATAGGAGATAAATCGATCTGTCTGCTGGTGCAACGCGGGGGCTGATAATTATGTCACTTCGGCAGAACACCACAACATGTCTGCCGTTCCGCAAATGCTGGAATGGGTGTCTGCGCAAAATCATCAAAGATTTATGCTCCAATTAAAAACATCAAAATAACTGCTGCTGGCTGGTCAAACAATGCAAACGTGTCACACAGACACAGGCACACAGACAGACACGCACGCATGCACGCACTCACACACATACAGACATTCTCTCTCTCTCTCTCTCTCTCTCTCTCTCACACACACACTCATAAACAAACAAATACAAACATATACTCTCTGTCACGTGGGGTTTATGGGCTCTGCACAATGGAATTATGGACCCTCACGTTTATTCGGTGGGAACTGCTAGTAAGTCACCCTATGAATTACTTTAATAAATTTATTTGTTTAGCTCGTTCTGTGTTAAGGTTGGGGTACAGAAATAGATAGAAAAATGGTAAAAGAATACTGTCACACTAGCTTTCACACGGCTATGAATCATAAGTAGTCCAGCCACTTGATAACAGTTAAAATCACACATTTATTTCTTCTACTCTATACAAGATTCTCTAAGTACTAATCTAACTTAAAAAGTCTCTTTCAATGCTAAGAGTTCGATCGCTGATAGTCTAGGCAGCTGTTATATCTTCCTCGGGCACTTGCTATAATATTTCATGTAGATTTGGACTACTGTGGTCCGTTTTACAGTTTCTGAAGAGTTGGACTACTGTGGTCCTGTTATGATCAGTTTAAGTGCACTTCTGGGTGTACACTTCACTTAACTTTCTTATGGTGCGGTCGAAGTCCTTCTGTGAGGTAGCTTCTGGTACACCTTTGTAGTTGTGTAGTTGGGTTCCCTTGCCACGCTGTGGGGTCTGACAGGGTGTCTTTCAAGGCAGCTCTTTCCGTCTTGTGCGGTAGAGGATCCTCAACCAACTAGTCGTTTCTGTGGAGTGGGGTGCACAGGATAGCTCGGGATAGCTCGCCTGCTCGTCTGTAATATAAGAGACGAAATTCTGTACAACCCTGAATAATCGGTTTGTGCAGAGCGTCTCACTGAAAGCCAAAGTAGCCCTCAGTGATAGCTCCACATCTCTATACATAAGCGACGAACATTCTGCTACTTCCGGGGTCCACTGGAATCTCACTCTAAATTCCTATACATACATAAATATCAATCGTGTCTAACTATACACATACAGAATTAATAAATAATAATATAAACATTCAGTGGTACAGCCACTGGTCTGCAAACATACATATAAGTTAAACAACAGTGGTTCCGTATGGTATACAACATGGCGGCGCAACCGGTCGTGTTTCGCCTCGTGCTCGGCTCTTCCACGTGGTACGGCAAATTCGGATTAACAATTCACATTTATGCATAGCAAATTCCACAAACATAATTTCAACAATAATACAAATATATCACGATGAAACAGAAGGGTGTTCATTTACCTGTTTGACAAGTTCAGGCCCGTGATGGCTTGATAGAATTCTGAGATTCCTAAGTCCTGCTTCCTGGTCTATGAGTGTAGAGATTTCTCTAGCTGTGGAGATGTTGACTCTACCTCGTCTCACACACGACTGATTCAAACTGTCTTAGGTTTTGACACATTCAAAACTGCTCTACCCACTGAGCCTGCTCTGATTGGTTAAAACGGTCCGATTCAAAGCTCAAGTGCTGACTCACTGTGATGTGGGTCGGGCCGCTCGCGGTGTGTGGTCTGCTGTGTAATTTAATTGCTGCTGTGTAATAGTCTAACTTCTCTACTGTTACAAAGACTACACATGGCTAAATAGTCAACAAGCAGAGTTAAAACTAGCCAGTTCGTGACAGGCTCCCTCAACTGAAAAAAGGCGATGACTACTGGATTCGACCTTTTTCTACTACAGAGCCTAGTTTAACACTGCACTATCCTAGGGTCCTATTTACAAACTAATTAAGTTGCTCTACCTGAGCTGCAATGCTGTGCCAGGTAGCTATGGACACTAGTGACAGGGTTTTTATTGGGCGGGGACGAATTCTGGTGCTGTGGCCCTTAGTTGTGTTGGGTGGGCGACAGCTGCTGTGTCCTCCACGAGATGGCGACTGAGGTAGTCGGCTCCGTGGTTCTCTTTGGGGGATGTACTCGATCTGGAATGAGTACGCCTGAAGGGTGAGTGCCCATCTCATCAGGCGAGAGTTCAAAGACTTGGAGGCTGCCAGGAACGATAGTGGTTGATGGTCCACCTGAACTGTGAAGTGGGTCCCATACAGGTAGAGTTGGAATTTCTGTATGGCCCAGACTAGTCCAAGACATTCTTTCTCCGACGTGGCGTAGTGGGTCTCGGCGGGTCTCAATTTTCTGCTGGCGTAGGCGACAGGGAATAGCGTCTCTGCATTCTTGGGGTCGCGCTGTAGCAGTACTGCTCCGAGGCCTAAGTCGCTTGCGTCGGTACGAAGAACGAATGGCTGAGTCAAATCGGGTAGGTGGAGTACTGGCGCCGATGTCATTCTGTCCTTGAGTGTTTGGAATGCTGTCTCACATTCCGCTGTCCAAACTACTTTGTCCGGGGCGATTTTCCGGGTTCCATTTGTCAGAGGTACGGCGATGCTGTTGTAGTTGGGGATGAACTTCTGTAGAAGCCGCAGAGTCCTAGAAATGACTGCACTTCCTTCTTTGTCTTGGGCCTAGGAGCGTCGAGTAGGCGTTTCACTGTCTTTTCTACCGGTCGCAGGCTTCCTTGACTTATGGTGTGTCCCAGAAATTCTAGTTCTGTGAATCCAATCTGACATTTGGTGGGTCTTGCCGTCAATCCCGTGTCTCTGAGGCGGGCGAGTAGTTGTTGTAGGAGCGTGACATGTTCCTCCCACGTAGGTGTTGCGATGAGGATGTCGTCCATAAACGAATGTAGGTGCTCGCTGCTCAGGGGTGCCAGGAGTTTTCGCATCATGGCGCTGAAGATGCTGGGTGCGTTGTGGAGTCCGAATGGAAGCACGTTGAACTCGAAGTGTCCTTCCATAGTGCTAAACGCTAGGTACTTTCGGACTTGTGGTTGTACTGGTATCTGGTAGTATCCTTTGCTGAGGTCGATGCGTGAGAAGTACTTCGCTCGCTGTAGCTTGGCAAATAGGTCGGTCTGGTCCGGGAGTGGCTCCGGCTGGAACTGCGTTACCGCATTCAGGAGTCTGAAGTCGATGCACAGTCGATGCTCTCCGTTGGGTTTTCGCAACAATACCGTGCCTGCGCTGTAGGGTGAAGTAGACTCTGAGATGATTCCGGCTGCCAGTAAGGTGTCTATCTCTTCCTTGATGGCTCGCTGTTGCGACAGTGGCATCGGGTAGAGCTTCTGGCGGACGGGTGTTGGGTCGGTCACCGTTAAGGTTACTTCGACGAGGTCTGTCCTCCCTGGTCGGTCTGTGAGCACAGTCTGATGTTGTCGAATGACCTGTAGTACTTGCTGTCGCTGGGTAGCGGCTAGGTCTCCGTTGAGTATCACGTCTTTGTAGGTTTCCTTGGAGTGCAGGGGATACTCTACTGCATTGGTCTCCATGCTTTCTCCTTCTTCCGCGATGGCGATGGCTAACAAGTTGTGAGTGCTGGGGGTCGCTGGTCTGTCCGTATACTTCTTGAGGAGATGTGGTGGTATCGGGCTCTCCCGTTCACCTCTACTTGGTAGACTGTCTTGGATTTCTTGGCAGTCACCCGGTACGGTCCTCTCCAAGCGATGTCCAGCTTGTTGGTTCCACTTGGAAGTAAGAGTAGCACTTGATCGCCGACTTGCAGTTCTCTGTCCTTCGCGTGGCGGTTGTAGTACTTTGCCTGACGGGCTCTTGCCTTCTTCAGTGCTTCACCAGCTTTCTTCCACGTTGCTTTGAGGGTTTCCTGCAGGTCTGCGACGTACTTGGTGGCACCTCTTGGTGTGTCGTCTATCTTGGCCTCCGTCCAACTTCTGCATAGGGCTTCTAGCGGTCCGGCTAGAGGTCTGCCGAATAGCAATGTTGACGGGGTGTAGCCTGTGGCTGCATGGGGCGTTTCTCGGTATGCGAACAGTGCCGCATTCACGTAGGTGTCCCACGCTTCTGGATTGTCGTCGGCGACTTTCCTGAGAATGGTGAGAAGGGTTCCATTCAGTCTTCTACTTGTCCGTTGCTGGCTGGGTGGTATGGTGGTGTGCGAATGTGATGAACTTGTATCAACTCGAACACGTCTTGCATCAGGCGGCCGGTGAACTGAGATCCGTTGTCCGTTCTAATGCTGTCCGGGAATCCGACTCTGGTAAAGATGGCGATGAGTGCATCTGCAATCTTCTTGGTGTCGATCGCTGGCAACGGGACTGCTTCGCACCACATCGTACATGCGTCGACGAGTGTGAGTAGAAATCTGTTCCGCTTCTTGGTCATGGGCAGTGGTCCTACTATGTCTACTGAGACTTGCTGGAATGGCACGCCGACTACTACTGATGGTCCTAAGGTAACTGGTACGGTGTGATGTCGCGGGGAATATCGTTGACATTGGTGGCAAGATTTCACGTAGCGCTTGACATCCTCCGTGATTCCTGGCCAATAGTAGTGTGCGCTGATTCTCTGCACTGTGGCTCCAATTCCCATGTGTCCGCTGAGTGGCATGCTGTGGCCTAGTTCTAGTACTTGGGCTCGAAGGGTGGCTGGTAGTACTAGTTGGGTGTGATCTCCATCTCCTTGTCGATGTAGAACTCCCTCTTCCATGTAGAAGTCTCCCTTGTGCGGGGGTGTGTGCGCCTTGGGTAGCTTCTGGAAGCACTTCGCTATCGAGGTGTCTTCTTTCTGTGCTGTTTTGATCTCTTCGAGTCCTGGGTTCGGAGCGAACTCGGGCTGGGGTGGTTGGGTTTTAGCTTGGGCCCTGGTTTGCACTGCAGCTATCTCTACAGTTTTAGGGGGCGTGCCTAAGAACACATACCTACAACCTAGCACTAGATCATACAGGGGTTTCTGTAAAACAGCTGCTTGGATTCGTCCTGTGACGTACCTACTCTCTACTTCTATCCAAGCTATTGGGCAAGTAGTCGTCGGTTTCGTCAAGTCTGCTCCTTGTAGTTCGACTGTCTTGTCTGTCAAGTCCGCGCGCGATACAAGAGATTCGCTAACTATCGCGTCGTATGATAGACCTGTGTCATACAGACAGTTCGCTTCTTTTCCGTTGACCTTGACCGTGTCTGTCACCGATGGGTGATCTCCGATCGTGTGTGGCTTGTTACCGCTACTTTGAGTTAGAACTCTGTGCGCTGGCCGGCTTTCGCGCTCTTCCCTACGTTGTGCGGCCAACTTGAAACATTCTGCGGTGGAGTGATTGTTTCTGTTGCAGAACGAACAATACCGTCTCTGTTCTGCAGGACCTCTTTTCCCGAATTCCGTGTTGGGTCCTTTATTTTGCCCAGGTCTGGGGTTATTCGGCTTATTCGCGGTGCGCTCTTCCCGGTTAGGGCTTCGTTTCTGTGCCTCTTTCCCGTTAGGCTTTAGGTCTCGCCTGAAGCTCTTGGCTTCTCCGTGGGCGGCCACGTACCTATCTGCGACCTTGACCAGATCTTCCAGTCTTTCCGCGCCCTGCTCTACTGAGAATGTTCTCAGCTCGGGGGTCATGGTTTCCCGTAGCTGTTCCCATACTAACAGTTCTGTCAGTCCATCATACGTTTTAGCCGTGGCTGACTGGCTAATCCACTTATCCAGCGTTGTGGACAACCGATCCGCGAACTGCGCATAGCTCTCTCCTTTCACTCTCCGATTGGTGCGGAATTTTTGCCGGTAGCATTCTCCTGTTAGTTCGAATCCCGTTAGGAGTGCCTCTTTTACTTTGTGATAGTCAGTCACTCTGTCAGTCGGTAGCTTACTGTAGATGTCATAAGCCTTTCCTCTAAGCCCTTGACTAAGCTTGAAAGACCAATGAGTGGGATCTAGTTTGTACTCTGTTGCTAGATGCTCAAACCTAGTCAGATAGAGATCTAGACCTTCTTCTCTCTCATTGAATGTTCCCAGTGGAAATGACATTCCTTGTACAGGGTTGGATGCTACCTCTAGCTGATCTGAGTGGGAAGGGGTTGAGGAAGAACTTGAAGCTCCTGATCCCAATCTTCTTAGCTCTAACTCATGCTGTCTTTCTTTTCTTTTTCCTTTTCTTCCCTCTCTTTTTCTTTTTCTGCCCTCTCATACTCCCATTTCCTAACTTCTGCTTCTCTCTCGGCTGCTACCTTCTTCTGTTCTGCTTCTAGCTCTAATTTCCTCGTTTCTCTCTCTGCCTCTAATTTCTTCTGCTCTAGTTCTAATTTCTTTTGCTCTGCTTCTAATTTCTTCGCCTCTCTCTCCGCTTCTAACTTCTTTGCCTCTCTCTCTGCTGCTCTCTCTGCCTTAGCCTCCTGTTTCTCTACCTCTGCATTGATATACGCAATTAGGTCTGCCCCTGCTAAGTGTAAAGCTTCTCCTAGTTCCTTGAAACGCAATCTCAAGGCCACTGGGTCCGACATTGCCAAACGTGTCTATGAACAACCTCTGACTCACGTGGAATACCAAAACACTAGCAATATTGCAAGTCAATAACAACAATGCAAAGACAATCAAATTCGTAATCAATAATAGAATAAAACAAGAGTCAAATGGCATACAACAGTTACTTAAGCAAAACCTGCAAAAGAACAATGCAACATACAGGTACAAAAATAATTGAAGCAAAAAAGTTTTTAACTAAAGAATAGTGCACCACAACTGATCAGTGTTATACCCTTACACTATTCTAAGTTATTCTACTACTACTGTTATCTAATTTTATTGTACTTAGGTCCGGTTATACCCAATTCCTATTATACACAGATCCTGGCTAGGCTCGCCAATTAAAGTGTCACGTGGGGTTTATGGGCTCTGCACAATGGAATTATGGACCCTCACGTTTATTCGGTGGGAACTGCTAGTAAGTCACCCTATGAATTACTTTAATAAATTTATTTGTTTAGCTCGTTCTGTGTTAAGGTTGGGGTACAGAAATAGATAGAAAAATGGTAAAAGAATACTGTCACACTAGCTTTCACACGGCTATGAATCATAAGTAGTCCAGCCACTTGATAACAGTTAAAATCACACATTTATTTCTTCTACTCTATACAAGAATTCTCTAAGTACTAATCTAACTTAAAAAGTCTCTTTCAATGCTAAGAGTTCGATCGCTGATAGTCTAGGCAGCTGTTATATCTTCCTCGGGCACTTGCTATAATATTTCATGTAGATTTGGACTACTGTGGTCCGTTTTACAGTTTCTGAAGAGTTGGACTACTGTGGTCCTGTTATGATCAGTTTAAGTGCACTTCTGGGTGTACACTTAACTTTCTTATGGTGCGGTCGAAGTCCTTCTGTGAGGTAGCTTCTGGTACACCTTTGTAGTTGTGTAGTTGGGTTCCCTTGCCACGCTGTGGGGTCTGACAGGGTGTCTTTCAAGGCAGCTCTTTCCGTCTTGTGCGGTAGAGGATCCTCAACCAACTAGTCGTTTCTGTGGAGTGGGGTGCACAGGATAGCTCGGGATAGCTCGCCTGCTCGTCTGTAATATAAGAGACGAAATTCTGTACAACCCTGAATAATCGGTTTGTGCAGAGCGTCTCACTGAAAGCCAAAGAGCCCTCAGTGATAGCTCCACATCTCTATACATAAGCGACGAACATTCTGCTACTTCCGGGGTCCACTGGAATCTCACTCTAAATTCCTATACATACATAAATATCAATCGTGTCTAACTATACACATACAGAATTAATAATAATATAAACATTCAGTGGTACAGCCACTGGTCTGCAAACATACATATAAGTTAAACAACAGTGGTTCCGTATGGTATACAACATGGCGGCGCAACCAGTCGTGTTTCGCCTCGTGCTCGGCTCTTCCACGTGGTACGGCAAATTCGGATTAACAATTCACATTTATGCATAGCAAATTCCACAAACATAATTTCAACAATAATACAAATATATCACGATGAAACAGAAGGGTGTTCATTTACCTGTTTGACAAGTTCAGGCCCGTGATGGCTTGATAGAATTCTGAGATTCCTAAGTCCTGCTTCCTGGTCTATGAGTGTAGAGATTTCTCTAGCTGTGGAGATGTTGACTCTACCTCGTCTCACACACGACTGATTCAAACTGTCTTAGGTTTTGACACATTCAAAACTGCTCTACCCACTGAGCCTGCTCTGATTGGTTAAAACGGTCCGATTCAAAGCTCAAGTGCTGACTCACTGTGATGTGGGTCGGGCTCGCGGTGTGTGGTCTGCTGTGTAATTTAATTGCTGCTGTGTAATAGTCTAACTTCTCTACTGTTACAAAGACTACACATGGCTAAATAGTCAACAAGCAGAGTTAAAACTAGCCAGTTCGTGACACTCTCTCTCTCTCTCACACACACACACACACACACACGCACACACATACACACACACTTTGTGCGTTGATAATTTCTCATTCTTCTGACTCGTTATTGGGACCCCGACTGACACCGATTGTTTATTCTTTGGCACGCCACAGGACTCGGTGTTAACATCAATCAGCTACGTCATGGTGGCAGAAGTCAGAGTATTTGTGATACTTCTATTTTTGTATAGCGCAATTAAAAGCTCCAATTTTGCTCAAGGCGTGAAAGAGCTATTTACACTGCTAGTGTTTCCATGAATCTCGATATTGGCAGCTCAATGGTCCATGGCGTTATACCAGACCGAAAGCTTGCAGCAAGTACGAGTGATCGGGGTCTGACATGCTACAACAGTCGTCAAGGCGGTAGCAGCCATGATTCAAGGGTGCCCTGTATTGTTACGTTAATAAGCCTATTGACGTCGGGGTTTGCACTTTTCCATTTCAATGATATTATTCGTGCGAGCAAAACGCCAGGTTGTCTTCTCAACGAAAGCATGGCAACGACTGAGCAGCGCATCCCTGGACGAAGGAAGGATTTAGGGGGAGAGGGGGGGGGGGCGAAAGGAGGGGTGGGAGTGCAGAAACCCAAGCAACCCCATCTAACCCTTATAATTACTGTAGAATCCCACCTGCTAGGTACGGACCCGTGACTTGCAGCTGCAGCCCTTGTTTCCTGACGTTTACCTACACAGGCTAACAAAGGGTCCGCTAGCACCATCTCTCCCCCCTCCTCGCCTTGTGAAAGCCTGTCCCCCACCCCTCAGGCTCTCCCCCCCTTCCCCACATCGCCCCCTCCTCCCTAACCACTCTCCCCATCGAGCCATCGTAACACCAAGGTGTGCGCGATCGCATAGTGTTGATTTCCTGCGGGCAGCGAAAGCGCCTGTCTGCGGCATTGTGGATGCAATAGCATTGAGAAAGGCCTCATTTTGATTGCCACACCTTGACCGCCCGCGTGGCCTCAGTACTTGTTATTGTTAACGATCACGTAATTCACCTGCACACAACATCCATCATTGATACCTAGGTCTGCATATTCGTAGCGTGTGGAATGCCGGCCATGCAGCCACAGCGTCTGCCAGCGGTTGATGCTTTGGGTGCAATAACCGCCCGCTGCCCATACTTGTCGTGTCATAAGGCGTTTATTATTATTTCATCGCGAGTTCTCATCGCCCTTCTTTTGGCATTTACTGCAAAAGCCATCGATTTTTTTTGTTGTGGTCTGCTGGGCTCTCTGCTATGTCCTGCATAATATCTTTATGAACCGTATTTGCACGTATCTTGTATATTTTACAGCTAAATCCTAATGTATCTTTTACAGCCAAAGCCTATTGCATCTTTTACACCTAAATCCTATTATGTTTTGCTTCCATCTATGTCCATCCACTTTCTCATCCTAAATTTTAGATCACAGAGGTTTTGTTGTCTACGGCGAGGACACATCGACGCGTGGACTGGAGACCCTAAAACTAAATTTACCTCCTCTCATTCACGGTTAAGACGTTCTCCGTTTCCCCCTCTTTCTCACCGGACTTATTAAAATCCACTGCAAGCTGTCGCAGTACACTTGCTTCAATCTATCTCATAGCTTACTTTACTACAGGCCTACTCAACGTAACGCGCGATTGTAGACTGGAGGCCGACTTTTGCCTGCCTCTGTCTCCAGTCAGCAGTGAAACTATTACCAACACACATCGATTGCGTAGGTGACGAGAAGTACATTATTTTGAACGTGTTGTTTGAGCGCCAAAGATGGGGAGAAAATGTTGTGTTTACGGGTGTAAAACAGGCTATAAATCAACAAAAGAGCCCTCCCTCAAGCGACTGAAACTGTCCTAATAATGATTGTGCTTACCACACAGGTTAGTGTTAATTGTGTAGTTCTTGTTTTTGACTATAACTACTTGCTGTTCTTTGTATTATTTGTATCACTCTCTATGAGTATGAAACAAGGGAGCACTGCTTCGGCTTTGAGCAAATAAGTATGTATCGGCTCACAGGAGGGATAGGGTGGGTTGTTTTTTTCTTTGAGTCTTCAAAGAAATTTTACAGATATTTTGGTATCCTTCCATGTATAATTATTTACTTTCAGTCACATATTAGTGGATTTACTGCACTCAACTTAGAGGGAGTTAAGCACTAGCCCATGATAAAAATTAAATAAAAATCACCTAAATTGAAAGAAATATATAATAAAATATGCCTTCTACAAGCTTATAAACAAGTAAACTTAAATTTAATTTCATGATGTGTTAAAGAAAAGTCTCACACTAATGTAATCTACATAGACAAAGTAGGCCTCCAGTCCCAGACTCCAGTTGCGCGTTGAGTAGGCCTGTAGTAAAGTAAGTCTTGATCTATCTCCTTAGCTCGCCCACGAAGGTACACATTTCTTCATCTGTGAAACATACGCGCTTGCACCCCCCGCGCGCGATCACACGTAGACAGAGATATCTATCCCATACTTATGACGACCTACTAGCGCCAAAACCGAGTTACCAGTATCACCAGATAGTTGACACGTGTTGTTTATTTTACACAGATACCGGCAATCCACAGTGCTAATTAATAATTATCAGTATTTGCCACGCCTTTCTAGCGCCAAAATCTGATCATTACAAATATCACGAGATAATTACAAATATTGTGGGAATGATTACAATTATCAAAGGATTATTATAATTACCATTGAACAATTACAAACCTTCGCCTGGTCACGTTTAAGTTCCAGTTTTGGCTCTAGCAATCCGTCTGGAAATGCGCCAAATCCAAAAAATGGTAATTTTCACCTGATAATTACAATTTTTACGTGTTATTTGTAAATATGTCTTGATATATGTAATTAATAATTAAATAATAGTACAGGATGCAGTCAATATAAAAATTTCAAAAAAATAAAAATTCGATTTTCTTCCGTCTTCTAATAGCGATCTCCCTGCCTTTACACCACCTATTTGAGTGATGTATGTGTATTTGGTGTGTGTGAGGGTAAATGAGACAGGTGAGCCTGTATGTTGGTATAGATCGCCGCGCTTTGAGCCTTGGGGAAAGGCGCGTACATAGCATCCTGTATTATTATTATTATTATTATTATTATTATTATTATTATTATTATTATTATTATTATTATTATTATTATTATTATTAATTATCGCACGATATTTGTAATTATCAGGTTTTGGTGCTAGTACGCATTTCGCAGAAACTTTCGACGCATTTCGCAGAAACTTGAAAACACATTCCTTCTCTTCTTGGTAATCTGGATGTATAATTATCTGATCTCATCCCAATTTCATAAGTCACTACGTGAAAGTATTGCATAAATGTTAATTGACTGGTCTGCCTGCTAGAATGTGTTGAGCGATAGTGAAGAAGTTAAAATGTTAAGTTGTGATCTATGCACCCTTCCCGCCACTCTGTGTGTGTGTGTGCGTGTGTGTGTGTGTGTGTGTGTTTATCCACCTCCCTCCCACCAGCGCTGCGATCATGCCCGTCGGCGTGGAGATATTTACGCGCTTTATAAATTATTCAGTCATTCATATATGCGAATTACACAGAACACGTAGTAATGACCATGATCACAGAAACCTGTAATTGCAGGTTTTGGCGCTAACAAGCCGCCTTAGCTACAATTAAGCATGATCACTGAAAACCTGTAATTATGAAATGAACATTGTAATTATTATGTGATAATAAAAATTTTCGGATTTGGCGCATTGCCAGGCTAGAGCCAAAACTGAAATTTAAAGATGATCACGGAAAGATATTTGCAATTTTGCAACGATAATTGTAATTATCTCTTGATAATTGTAATTATCCCATGATATTTGTAATTATCTCATGATATTTGTAATTATCAGGTTTTGGCGCTAGTAGGAAATAATACATACAGACTCTTTGGAATTATGTTGCCTCCATTCACACTTTTCTGCTATCCTATGCACCAACGGGAATCCCCTCAATGAAACATACTTCCGTGTTTTTTTTCTCCGCGTGTTTTAGTGAGTTATTTCCAAATATTCAAGAATAATAACATGTGTCACTTGGCCACCTGTATCGTACCCTCACATATTTTTATTTTTTTTTGCTGCAGTTTATTATCCCTTTCTATCGCCAGTGGCGCGCCTAAACCCTACCTACCTAACATTATTTGTGAATTTTTGAAAAATATTCGGAAAAACCTAACGCCCAGAGGCTGGCTCGAACCCACACCTGTCAGGCGCCATTGTTTTCGGGCTTGTGAACAAGGCAAGTTAGTCCCGCCTTAGCCCACTTGGCCACAACGCTCTCCTAGCATAGTCAGTTACTTCGTGTTTTGTGAAGGTTGCGACGGCGAAGCTATGGAAAACTACAAGAGTCTTCAGGTCTTGTTTCACTTTCTGTCGATGATCGACGCACCTCCGAAGTCGCCACAAATACAGGCCTCTACGATTGTTTTTTGCATCCTTTTACTGAGCATGTACTTCCTCCACCGTTTTTATACTTATCCCACTCGTTTTCTGGCTCTAACAATCGTCGTTTTCGGCAATTTGCCATATTTAAAAGTCACGCATCAAGCTTTGATAAAAGCAAAACAAGCTAGACCGGAACTTGTTTTCATGCTAACCTCGTTTTAATTTATAATGGCGATACCCACGAGTTTTTATGAGGTATACGCTGGGCTCTCGCCTTTTCATGTGGAAGTGACGTTGCGTTCTCTATAATTAGAATAGGTGCGCCAGGGAAAACCCTTCGCGTGTCTAAAATTAGATTGCTGCTGGGAAACTCAACTCGCGGAAATGCTATAGTAGGCCTAAAGTGCTTCTCCTACGCACCTAAGCAAAGTTGAGTTGTACATTTATTTTACACGCATGCTGTAATACTGTATTTCCGATTGTTTATATTTATCATTAAAGCAATTATTGTTTTGTTTAATATATAGAAAATTAGCTTATTAAATGTATATTTCTCAGAACTCAAAAAAAAATTTGATTATTTTTTTTTAATTTTAGATAATTAAATTATGTTCTATTTGTAATAGGTAGCATGTT
Source organism: Oncomelania hupensis (assembly GCA_036898135.1). Classification (NCBI taxonomy): domain Eukaryota; kingdom Metazoa; phylum Mollusca; class Gastropoda; order Littorinimorpha; family Pomatiopsidae; genus Oncomelania; species Oncomelania hupensis. The sequence continues at coordinate 15,173,048 of CM072513.1, forward strand.
GATTTATCCCTTTATTTTATTTATTTACTTATATTTAATTTTACTTTATTTTTTTTTATTCATTTTATGTATTTATTTATTAACGTTTTTATTTATTATTTTTTATTTTGTGTTTGTCAATGGTAATGTAAACTTGTAATCCATCTCTTATTGAGGGATATATTATATTCTAATTATAAATTCTATTTACCCAGCATTCTTTATTGGGTCAAGAATAAAGTGAATTGACTTTTTTAAAAATCCATACATTGATTTTTTTTAAAAATTATTGTTTTGATTTATGTTCCACACGGTTTAATAGTAACATTTCATTTTGAGTGTGTCAGTGCAGATGCTGCTGATTGTGGATGTGTGTGTTTGTTTTTAAATGTGTGTGTGTTTATTGAATTATAAATTCATTGTTTTGATACTTAACGTGAGTGTGTGCATGTTGAGCATTTATAAGCTAGGCTCGTTTGTTTTGTTCCCAGAAGAGCTCTGTGATGTAAAACAAAAACATGGTTAAGTTGAATTTTTTTAGAACAATCAATGTCTTTATATACATGTGTGTGTGTGTGTGTGTTTTCTTTTAGTGTTTTGTTTTGTTTTTGTTCTTTGGGGAAAAGGATACTTGTTTCTTTTTATTACAACCAAGCACACGCAACAAGTCAACACACACAAAACACACATAAACAGTGATTAAGTCTACAAAAAAATTAAAGACACAAGAAGGCTAAGAAAGGTTTCTTTTTTCAGTTTTCTTTGTTTCTTATTTAAATTTTAATTTATTAAATTAATTACGTTCTATAAAATAATTAATTAAAATTGGTTGTATTATTACTATCAATACACCTGATCATACAGTTTCAAAATTGAAATAAACATGTTAATCAATCAGTGACAGCACAACTCTGATGCATAAAATGGCAAGGGTCATACTAGTCTCCTACATGAAATGGTGAGGACCATACTAGTCTACTACATGAAATGGCGAGGACCATACTAGTCTACTACATGAAATGGTGAGGACCATACTAGTCTACTACATCAAATGGCGAGGACCATACTAGTCTCCTACATGAAATGGCGAGGACCATACTAGTCTACTACATGAAATGGTGAGGACCATACAAGTCTACTACATGAAATGGTGAGGACCATACTAGTTTACTACATGAAATGGCGAGGACCATACTAGTCTACTACATGAAATGGCGAGGACACTACTAGTCTCCTACATGAAATGGCGAGGACCATACTAGTCTCCTACATGAAATGGCGAGGACCATACTAGTCTACTACATGAAATGGTGAGGACCATACAAGTCTACTACATGAAATGGTGAGGACCATACAGGACTGCTACATGAAATGGTGAGGACCATACTAGTCTACTACATAAAATGGTGAGGATCATACTAGTCTACTACATGAAATGGTGAGGACCATACAGGACTGCTACATGAAATGGCGAGGACCATATTAGTCTACTACATTAAATGGTGAGGACCATACTAGTGTACTACATGAAATGGCGAGGACCATACTAGTGTACTACATGAAATGGCGAGGACCATACAAGTCTACTACATGTTAATGGTGAGGACCATACTAGTCTCCTACATGAAATGGCGAGGACCATACTAGTGTACTACATGAAATGGCGAGGACCATACAAGTCTACTACATGTAATGGTGAGGACCATATACTAGTCTCCTACATGAAATGGTGAGGACCATACAGGACTGCTACATGAAATGGCGAGGACCATACTAGTCTACTACATGAAATGGCGAGGACCATACTAGTCTCCTACATGAAATGGCGAGGACCATACTAGTCTACTACATGAAATGGCGAGGACCATACTAGTCTCCTACATGAAATGGCGAGGACCATACTAGTCTACTACATGAAATGGCGAGGACCATACTAGTCTCCTACATGAAATGGCGAGGACCATACAAGTCTACTACATGCAATGGTAAGGACCATACTAGTCTACTACATGAAATGGCGAGGACTATACTAGTCTCCTACATGAAATGGCGAGGACCATACTAGTCTACTACATGAAATGGCGAGGACCATACTAGTCTCCTACATGAAATGGCGAGGACCATACAAGTCTACTACATGCAATGGTAAGGACCATACTAGTCTACTACATGAAATGGCGAGGACTATACTAGTCTCCTACATGAAATGGCGAGGACCATACTAGTCTCCTACATGAAATGGCGAGGACCATACTAGTCTACTACATGAAATGGTGAGGACCATACAAGTCTACTACATGAAATGGTAAGGACCATACTAGTCTACTACATGAAATGGCGAGGACTATACTAGTCTCCTACATGAAATGGCGAGGACCATACTAGTCTACTACATGATATGGCAAGGACCATACAGGACTGCTGCATGAAATGGCGAGGACCATAAAGTCTACTACATGAAATGGTGAGGACTATACAAGACTCCTACATGATATGGCGAGGACCATACAGGACTGCTGCAATGAAATGGCGAGGACCATAAAGTCTACTACAAAAAATGGTGAGGACCATACTAGTGTACTATATAAATTTGCGAGGACCATTCTAGTCTACTACATAAAATGGCGAGGACTATACAGGACTGCAACATGAGATGGTGAGGACCTAACAGGACGTCTACAGGCGATAATGAGGACCATACAAGATGCTACATCAGTACATGAGATGGCGAAGACCATATATAGAGTACTGCTGTATGAGATGTCGAGGACCACACAGGACTGCTACATGATACCAAAACAGGGTAGCCTAAATAGTGATGATGAGATTAAAAAAAAACCAACAACAAAAAAACAGTAACATTCACAATGAAAATTCAAAACAATTCTATTACAGCCTGTTTGTTCTCCCTATATTGATTCAAGTTTTCACAAATGCAAGTGCGAAATCACATGAAGAGAAAGAAAAAACAAAGGTCAGCAATGTACGACTATACAATATAGACTGAGTGTAGTGTTAATTCTGAGCAATCTGACAGAAGACTAGCCAAATAAATAACCATAAAACAGTATGTCAATAGAAGACAAAATGAAAACAACAAATTGATTGTGTGAGGTGACTGACTGTAACTGTTCCATCGTAACTGTTTCCATGGAGATTGTTGACATCAAGTATGCCGTATTAGCCGTAAGCGCTGGAAGTCGATATAGGCCTAGCGGGAATTCCCTACACGCGCCGTACTAAATTTAGCTTATGCAACGTCACTTCCACATGAAAAGGCGAGAGCCCAGTGCATACCGTTTTTATGAGAGGTGCCGGAAAGTTGTGAATATATCTGTCTACTCTCTCTCTCTCTCTCTCTCTCTCTCTCTCTCTCTCTCTCTCTCTCTCTCTCTCTCTCTCTCTCTCTCTCTCTCTCTCTCTCTTAACTCATACCCCCTTTCCTCAGAATGCGATTGAAAACGTGCTGGGTTGTTCCGAGCTAGATAAAATCGAATGAATAAAACAGCACAAACAGGCAATCGAAACTTATTAGACGAACTGGAGATTGAAGCAGAAGACGATGATGACAACGGCTGAAATGATTCAAACGAGCAACATCAACAAAATACACAGGTGAACGAAGGATCAAAGCCAGAAATAAAACCGAAAGAGGTTTAGATCACAATCAGTCCGCACAATACACTACACAACGACTGGAGGACCTTAGAAATCAAGCCCAAACAGCCAGATCAAAGGCTAGGGGACAGGACAGAGCAAATTAACTCTATTAGTGGACAAACACGCCACAACATCCTTCTGCCAGATCAGTCACATCCCCACCTCTGATATAGACAGCGAGAGATGCCCCTCAGATCCAGAACGTCTGAGCTAGGACGTACATGTACCAACTCCCAGCTACCTTTCTGTGCAAACAATGTCACACTTAACGAAATTCGCCATCATCAAATGTTGTCCTCAAAATCCACAGTTGTTTGTTTGTTTGTTTGTTTGTTTTTTGGCGCCAGGACTGCTTGAGTGATGAAAGTGCCGTGGTATCGAGAACGTTTTGTGCGACAGTGAGCTGACGGGAGAAATTGCGATGCTGTCACAATAAACGATGACAGAATGGTTCATTTTTGTTCATATCGACCGCCAAGCTTTACATCTTTCTTGTTGTGTAAACAAACCCCCGTGCCTACTATACACACTTTAGCAACGGTGCTATGTTTAGTATCAACCTTGATGTTATGAATAAGTACACAAACCAATAAATATATCCATTTATATAAAAACCCTACTTTTAAAGAAGGCTACTTTTTGGCGTAATGCTTTTTCCAGTAAGGCAACAATCACTGTGAATTTGAAAAGAATCTATGAGACGAAAATATTTGATTTTTTTTAAAGTTCTTGTTTGGGTAGTTTTGTCCTCGTAAGCTTCTGATAGTCTTCGCAACTGGCTCTCCACGTAAGCAATGTTCCCTTACTAAGTTGTTCTTCGCTAAACTTGTCCTTGGACCGCCCGTGGTCTGCTTCAAATACTTACAACCATGCAAGGTAGGCATATAAAAAACGGTCAGCAGTGACGGTGTTAGTCCTATGCAAACTATGATGTTGTTATACCAGGCGACCTAAAAAGACAAAATTAAAGGCAACAGGTCTAGAGAGAACTTCGGGGTCTTTCCTGTGGAACGCTAATCGGTCAGCTGTGTTAGTCCGATGCAAACTATGATACTATGATGTTATGCTACAACAATATGTGTGTGTGCGTGTGTGTATGATGTGCGTATGTGTATGTATATATGCGTACCGTGTGTGTGTGTGTATGTGTGTGTGTGCGGGTGAGAGAGAGACTGTTTTTAGCTTGCTGTTGTACTGAGGGAGGGGCGTTCTAACGTCTTGTTGTATTATTATTTTCTTTTGCCACTGTGACATAACAAAATTTCCCAAGTTTGTGTGGAATAAAGCTTTCTTGACTTGTATGATACCAGAAAGGCAAAAGACCAAATTAAAGGCAAGAAAGTTCGGGTCCTTTGTGGTGGAACGTCAAGTTGAAGCTCCAATGCTACGTACATACAACATACTATACCTCAGCACCGAGACACGGCACTCACAGTACACGTAGAAAGTCTGTGGCCGCGTTTCATCCAATCTCACCTCCAGCCCTACCCTGGCACCCCCTCGGGCCCCTTTACAATGCAGACAGAGGAAGTGAGGCCCTAGGGAGGGGAGAAGTACATAGAATCTGACAGTGATGGAGAAGCAGTCGGCGATGGCCCAACAGCGAGTCAAACCCCCACTTTTGTCGGCTGCAGCCTATCGTAGCTTGACAGCTCGCCCGGACTAAAACAGCACCATTTCGCGAGAGAACCCGGTAGACAAAGTCCAGATTACAATATATTTAAGTTATTTCCTTTATTTTCCTCTCCCCCTATCCCCCTTCTCCCCCACCCTCCATATTGTCTGGAATGGCCGTTGGTTTTAGCAGACGTTAATACATATATACGTTTTCCTCCAAAACAGATAATGAATTGTCCTGTGAGTTCGGGCACTGATTAAAATAGACCCAACGTTTCCCGGCGTGTCGTAAGATGCGACTAACAGGGGTGATGTCAGGACGGCATCTCTGAGCCAAAGCCTTCTACACCGAAGTCACCGGCCAGGGCCGAGGAACCTCACGTTACTATAGGTTCAACGACCACGTGCTCGGGGCCAAGGCGAGCCACAATGTATTCGTGGATTTCGGCTGTAGCCAACAGCCTGGAGAAGCTTGGGCCCCACCAGGTCTTTCTTGCCCAAGACACACCGTTACGATAACCTAAGGAAACAAAATGCATTCTCCTAACATTCTTCCATGCATTTACCATAATGTGGATGTTTGTCCTCTTGACTACACCTTTCCGAAATCTCTCACCCCGCACGGCTGGAAGTGCATTGTAATGGACACTTCTTGACTTGCCTGACAGCTAAATCCAACTAGTTTCTTACATTAAAAAAATTTAACTAAATCGAAATAGAATACAGAACAATTCATCATACTTGTTTGAAAACGTCATGCATTTCTAAACACCACCTTCGTCCTACGTAGATCTTTTGCCACTGTAGGACTGCTGCTAGACGTATGGAGGCAGTCAACCCGAAAGCCACACTGACCCCAGTCTGAGAGTCAGAGTCTGTGGAAGGCAAACACCTGCACACAGCCTATCCTTGATAGACCTCTGACGCTCAGCTAGCGCCAAGGTCGCCAGCTTAGTGAAAACCAGACTATGGAAGAAAGACAACAAGTAACTATTGCGGACCTCGCTAGCTACCACTACCAACATGTGAGTGTTAACAATGAACCTTTACTTTCCATCATGATGAGCATTAACAAGGAACCTCTTACCTACCATCATGGTGAGTATTAACAATGAACCTTTACCTACCATCATGGTGAGTATTAACAAGGAACCTTTTACCTACCATCATGGTGAGTATTAACAAGGAACCTTTTACCTACCATCGTGGTGAGTATTAACAATGAACCTTTACCTACCATCATGGTGAGTATTAACAAGGAACCTTTTGCCTACCATCATGGTGAGTATTAGCAATGAACCTTTACCTACCATCATGGTGAGTATTACCAAGGAACCTTTTACCTACCATCATGGTGAGTATTAACAAGGAACATTTACCTACCATCATGATGAGTATTAACAATGAACCTTTACCTACCATCATGGTGAGTATTAACAATGAACCTTTACCTACCATCATGGTGAGTATTAACAAGAAACCTTTTACCTACCATCATGGTATTAACAAGGAACCTTTTACCTACCATCGTGGTGAGTATTAACAAGGAACATTTACCTACCATCATGGTGAGTATTAACAATGAACCTCTTACCTACCATCACGGTGAGTATTAACAAGGAACCTTTTACCTACCATCATGGTGAGTATTACCAAGGAACCTTTTACCTACCATCATGGTGAGTATTAACAAGGAACATTTACCTACCATCATGGTGAGTATTAACAAGGAACCTTTACCTACCATCATGGTAAGTATTAACAAGGAACCTTTACCTACCATCATGGTGAGTATTAACAAGGAACCTTTTACCTACCATCATGGTGAGTATTACCAAGGAACCTTTTACCTACCATCATGGTGAGTATTAACAAGGAACCTTTTGCCTACCATCATGGTGAGTATTAACAAGGAACCTTTACCTACCATCATGGTGAGTATTAACAAGGAACCTTTACCTACCATCATGGTGAGTATTAACAATGAACCCTTTACCTACCGTCATGGTGAGTATTAACAATGAACCTTTTACCTACCATCATGGTGAGTATTAACAATGAACCTTTACCTACCATCATGGTGAGTATTAACAAGGAACCTTTACCTACCATCATGGTGAGTATTAACAATGAACCTTTACCTACCATCATGGTGAGTATTAACAATGAACCTTTTACCTACCATCATGGTGAGCATTAACAATGAAGCTTTACCTACCATCATGGTGAGTATTAACAAGGAACCTTTTACCTACCATCATGGTGAGTATTAACAAGGAACCTTTAGCTACCATCATGGTGAGTATTAACAAGGAACCTTTACCTACCATCATGGTGAGTATTAACAAGGAACCTTTACCTACCATCATGGTGAGTATTAACAATGAACCTTTACCTACCATCATGGTGAGTATTAACAAGGAACCTTTACCTACCATCATGGTGAGTATTAACAAGGAACCTTTACCTACCATCATGGTGAGTATTAACAAGGAACCTTTTACCTACCATCATGGTGAGTATTAACAAGGAACCTTTTACCTACCATCATGGTGAGTATTTCCAATGAACCTTTACCTACCATCATGGTGAGTATTAACAATGAACCTTTACTTACCATCATGATGAGTATTAACAAGGAACCTTTACTTACCATCATGGTGAGTATTAACAATGAACCTTTACCTACCATCATGGTGAGTATTAACAATGAACCTTTACTTACCATCATGGTGAGTATTAACAGGGAACCTTTACCTACCATCATGGTGAGTATTAACAATGAACCTTTACCTACCATCATGGTGAGCATTAACAAGGAACCTTTTATCTACCATCATGGTGAGAGTTAACAAGGAACATTTACCTACTACAGCTACAGTACCAGGTTGTTCATAAGCAAATTGCTTTAGGGGAAGGAGTGCAGTCCAACTAGCCACCAGTCCCTAGCTCATTTTCCCCTGGCATGCAAGCAGCGCCAACAACGCTTCAAGGACGGCGGAAGAGCGAATAACGCTGTCGGAAAGTATTCCTAGGGCAATACTCTACACGGTAATGGCTGGCGAGTCTTGACAAGCAATGAAGTTGGACAGTCCGACTAGGTACAGTTAGCGAGTTCCTGACAAGCAATAAAGTCGGGCAGTTCGGCTTTGATTGTAAGGTTAGCGAGTCTTGGCAAAAATGAAGTCGGGCGTACAGCGATGTTCGCGAGCCTGACAGTCCTGCCTCCTGCAGCTAGGTCTGTCAAACGATACAGTCGGGCAGTCCTGCAGCCGGTGGCTAGCGAGGCCTGTCAAAAATGACAGTCCCCGATCTTTGTATGACTGACCAAAATGAAGTTGGACGTACAGCAGCACTTGGTATAGCTAGTAATAGTACGGATTAGTACAGATACTCAAGAACTCCGTAAAGAAAGGACGTACGACACTCCAGCTTCGTAACTGGTGGCTCAGCAGCCTGTTCACAAATTAAGTTAAACTGCTGAATGTTATCAAATGGACTCCGTTGGGGTGCCGGGGCTTCCATCTTGTGGAAATTTAGTGTTTTAAATTAATACTGTTTCTGTCATTCTCATTTGTTCTTTCATCGCGTTCCTATTCTGTTCTATTAATCTTCATCTTCTTCACTAGTCCAATCACCTACATTTTTTCTTGAAAACTCTCCAAAAACTCCAATAGGGCTTCCTATGGTATTATTATTTAGTCATGTAGGCATTTTATATGTATGTGTTTTCTTAATATTTTATAATGATGTTTATATTCAATTTTCTTTTTGTAAACGGGGGTTAGATAAATTAGAGTAAAACCTCAGCGTCCCCTGCGAAGGATGCCTTTATTGTAAAGTAACCGGCTGGTGGAGTGCCTTCAGTGTTACCATTAGGGTTGTTTCAACAGATCTTTTATGCGGATCAGGGATGAGCCCTCTTTCAATCAAGTTGTGGTCTTGATTCGGCTCTTTGCAGTCCGCTGGACTCTGTTAACAATGTCTAACTAACTAAAAATGGCATTGGACAAACTCCGCAAATTCTTTTGAATATTTAGTCTTGTGCGTGCCTTGAGCTGCTCTACGTGCTGAGAAGCGGCGCTGTAAAAGAAGCGAAATATATCCTATATTCGAACAGCTAATATAAAATTGTTGGTCAGCCTTATTTTTTATGACTAGCGGACGCTGTCAAAACAGCCGTTCTTTTTACGGCAGGCAATTGCTTTGCGCAAAAGAAGTCGTATATTGCCCTATCTTGTATGCTCTCTGACTACTGCTTGGGACTTTTAGACACATATTGTTTATTGTGCTAGGTCCTTCTATTTGAACTGCTCTCATCAGTGAACTGTAGTTTAACTGAATAGGTATATAAAGACTTGATGTGATGTTTTTAATACATGGCTTGATAAAGATTTGAATAAAAATCGAAATATTGCTTCGGACCTCAACTTGGGTGTTGCTGTTTGTTTTGTTTACCTCACTGTTTGGGACTTAAGTAGATTATGTTTGATATGAAACGAAGAGTGCGTAATGTAAACACAATTTACTTTCAAAAGAAATCCGACAACCCTGATCACTATTCCTAGCACAAGCAGCCAACATGAAGTCAAGCTGGACTGATTTGTATGTCCACATAAAAATGAAGGCGGACAGCCCAACTTCGTATGACTCACCGAAACTGCCACGATCGAGCGTTGTTGCTCTTTCACAGAAAATAGACACTGTCATCAACCATTTCAGTTTTCTGATGTTGAATTTTTTTGGGGGGACACTTTATTGCCCTTTTTTTAAAATGGGGAAATCCTAGATGGTTTTCATTACAACTGAACGTCAGGAAAGGTTGCAGCCAGCATTGAAACCCACTCCATGCCTTGGAGTGCCAGCAAATGCTTTGCCATCTAGTTCCAGGTCTGAAATATGTCAACATCTCTTGCTTAAAGGAATAATTTTTCCTGCAAAGTAACATAGTACGAGACATTGAAAATAGATACTGACCTAAGTGTACAAGCTTATGGTGTACTCGGTGGTCTAGGCATCAGACAATGCGCCCCATGCAAGTGCAAATGCAAGTGGGCGCCTCGGGCATCTTGAGTTAGATCCTGTTTCGGCCAGCGCCTTGAGCAGCCCCTGAGCTGGAAAAGCGCTGTGTAAGAACGATATATTAAATAAATAAATACATACATAAATAAATATGCAGCGTTCGTAACTCCAACGTCTTCAAGTGTTAAAATCGATCAAGGGGTTGCAAGCATTTCGGCATGTCTCTTTGTCATGAAGATTGGCATTCAGAGTATCTTGAATTCCAAAAGTTTCAGCACAACATTTCAACATCTATTTAAAAAAAATATCTTCAGTATATATTTATTACGTAAGCGTCCAAAACAAAACAAATCTTAAAAGTTTAAAGAAAATTCTTCCAGCCATGTTGCAGGCATTTAATCAAATGTGTTATTCTAAAAAGAGGCATTCAAGCTATACATTAAGTATGTAAGCATCCCCACCAAGTCGAAAAAAGGTTTCATATGTAGTACGCATTTCAACCTACATTTTCCGGCCTTACGTTAAATATTCAACTATATTGAATGTAAAAGTCGTTTCAGCCAAAGTTTCCAACACCCTATTATCCGAAGTCCAGTCTCTAAAATACATGTAGAGTGTTAACAAATATATAAGCATCCCAACATGTCCAAGTCTTAAATAAAGTTTCTACGTGTAATCGGCATTTCAACCCATCTTTCTCCTTAAGTTAGATAGACAAGATCAACCAACCCGGCCCCCGACCTCAGTGGCTGAGTGTTTCCATTCAATTCCTCGAGCTGACAGCTTCTATCAGACACTCGTCTACTTTTCTCTCAGCTTCCAGCTTCCCTCCTGCATAGCAACCAGTCGCACGCGCACTATTTTACACCATGCGACCTTGGAGAAGGCTTGGCGTTTTGTTAAGAGTTAGGACTTCCACATGGAAAAGCATAGTGGGTTAAATTTAAAGACAGTGTCCTTAAGGCCCCGCCACACATACCGGTTTGAAGGCCGATTCTAGATCGGATTTCGGATCCGTTTCGATCGAAGTGCGATCGGACCGGACTCCAAAACCGGTAGCACTGCCACACGCTTCCGATCAAGTCGACCCAATCCTTCCACACAATGTGCATTGTTTATATTCACTTTCACTAGTGTCAGTGTACACGATCCCCAACCCCATCCAACAGTTCACCATCCCCATCCAACAGCTCACCATCTAGTCTGAAATCACAGCAGAAGTAATGTCTCTACATGCTACAAAAACTATTTAAAAATAAAAACATAATGGAAAACCAAATCAAAACCATACAAATATAGTATGCAATTGAGGTCTACGAAAGACGAGACTTCCCAGCCTGTGGTTGCATTTCCACTCACCTGTCATCAGCTTCGTTTGTGCCGCCAAGTTGACAATAAACACGGGACGCATTCTGATTGGTTGGAAGTTTACAACCGGGGCCGATTTTGCACAGCAGAATAGAGCAGGCTCTAATCGCACTATACCGAGCCGATTGCAAATCGGACCGCAGGCAAGTAGGAATTCTGACGTCATCACGTAACGACCGGGATAGGATCGCAAACAAAATCGTTGCACAACCGGCATGTGTGGCGGAGCCTTTACACGCACAACACACACGCACATATTTTATTACCAACAATAACCCAGCACCTCTTTCATTTTGATTGGCTCCTCGTTAGATACCAAATTCATGAGAAATTGTATTTCTTCTTTGTTAGTTCCTGTAAAGAAATAATATATCTGTAAATATGAGTCTGCGCCGGCTGTAACCTTTTTTTTTTTTTTTTTTAAGAAAATAAAGATGCATTGTATTGTATTGTATTGTATTGCATTGTATTGTATTGTATTGTATTGCATTGTATTGTGGTTGCATTGCAATGCATAGACAAATAGAAGTCTGGAATCATACTTGGGACTAAGTCCGCGATTACAGCTCGTTTAGAACCAGATCATGTCAAGGACAAATTAATTTGATTAGGACCGTCCTGTGCATCAAACCACTGGAGTTCATACCGTACACTTACTGCGAGTAGGATGGTTGCGTCGCAGTCTGATCGCATACCTAGACACCTCTCGTTAGCACTTAGTGCCTCTGTGAACACACTCGACGTCATTCCTCTTCAACACAAATTATTCTCTATATATACATCTATGTATCTATGTATCTATGTATCTATCTATCTATCTATCTATCTATCTATCTATCTATCTATCTATCTATCTATCTATCTATCTATCTATCTATCTATCTATCTATCTATCTATCTATCTATCTATCTATCTATCTATCTATCTATCTATCTATCTATCTATCTATCTATCTATCTATCTATCTATCTATCTATCTATCTATCTATCTATCTATCTATCTATCTATCTATCTATCTATCTATCTATCTATCTATCTATCTATCTATCTATCTATCTATCTATCTATCTATCTATCTATTACAGGCCTGCAGTGCCATTCTTGTCGACGCTATTCATGTCATAGCAGAACCCTTCAAAGGTACAAGAACCGCAGGGCTGTATCTCTCTGTGTTTGTAGCTAAATCTCCCACCGTCGTCAAGAACCCTAACCATACACAGCTCTTCTCTCAGCAGGAGTTGCAGCCCCTGACACAAAAAAAAGGTCACAGTTCCAGACAGAGGTCAGGGCAGAATGAGGGTCAAACGTCGGGGAGGATCAGCGGGAGACGGCGTCTATTAGTCTACGGTTGAAGTAGAAACTATTCCATTGGTTGAACGTGAAGTGGAAGGTCGACGCGATCAGTTGAATATTAATTAACAGGAAAAGGAAGTGCGCACAGAAGCAGGGGATCATGGGATATTACAAACATCCCACAAAAGCATTCACAGGCGCATAGCGCGTAGCACAGGCTAAAATATTGTGCTGTGCTTTAGTTGCAGATGATTCAACTGCCCTGAAAAAAGACAATGTACAATGCAGGTTTTGACACACGCATCCGCAAATTCACACACACAGACAAACACACACACAGACAAACACACACACAGACACAGACACACACACATTTCTACTTACCGTAAATGAAGCTGCGAATACCTGAGGACTGGAAGTTGTATTTTATGTTCTTCACTACAGGAACCTGCACACAAGCACAAACAAAATCTCAAGACTTGTCATTAACATTTTCATGAGAGAAAAAAAAAGATATTGCAAATCTGTGAAAGTGATGACAGGGGACAGGGGATGGATACGACGGTCTACTAGCGCCAAAACCGAGAGTTACCATTATCACGAGATAATTGACATTATCACGTGTTCTGTGTAATTTACAGAGATACCGGTATTCCGCAGTGTTAATTAATAATTATCAGTATTTGCCATGCCTTCCTAGCGCCAAAACCTGATAATTACTAATATCATGAGATAATTACAATTATCAAGAGATAATTACAATTATCAAGCGATAATTACAATTATTAGTGAAAATTATAAATATCAAGCTGAACATGCGCGGCCCGATGCGCTATGCGCATGCGCGGCAGCGGCACTGTTCCCAGCACGCCTGGGGTTTTGGCCCTAGTAAAGCGTGGCCAAAACTGAAAATTAGTAATTAACACTGTGAATTACCGGTATCTCTGTGAATTACACAGAACACGTGTTAATTACAATTATCACTGATACATGTAAGTTTTGCAGGTTTTGACGCTAGTAAGCCGCCTAACCAGAATTAAGCATGATCACGTGAAAATTATAATTATCAAGTGAACATTGTAATTATTATGTGATAATTACAATTTTCAGTTTTGGCGCATTTCCAGGCGGATTGATAGAGCCAAAACTGAAAATTAAACATGATCACACGAACATATTTGTAATTTTCATTGATAATTGTAATTATCTCTTGATAATTGTAATTATCCCATGATGTTTGTAATTATCACATGATAATTGTAATTATCAGGTTTTGGCGCTAGTAGGCCGCCATAGATGGAGATGAGAGGCGATGAGAAGACGGGAAACGGCAGGCCTGAGATAAGCATTATTATTGGAGCACACAGACAGGCAGACATAAATTAACTAGCAGTCAGAAAGACAAACGGACTGACAAACTGAGGAAAGGCGTGGGGGGGGAGGGGGGTAGGGTGAAGAGGGAATGGGAGTATTATAATGCAGGCTAACACATAGACGTACACACTGGACAAGCAATCCCAAGGATAAATGGACAGGTAAAAGGTAAAGGTAAAGGTAGTCCCATAGCCTTGTGGCCGTAGGGGAGCGTGATGTTGGAGATCACACTTATCTTGGGCCAGCGTAATGAGGGTGATGCCCAACTCTCTCCCTCGCTGCTTTACCTTCCCCACCCTCAAGAGAGTAGGTACTCAATCACAGTTGAGTCAACTGGGGGCGTTGTTGTTTGTCGCTTCACACCTTAGCGGTCACCCATCCAAGTGCTAACCGCACCGGACGGTGCTTCACTTTCGACACAGTAGCGAGTGCTCCAACCACTGCACTATCCGACACCCCGACAGATAGATATATAGACAGACAGACAGAGAGAATGAATGAACATTGAGGTTGAACGTCTACACCCACCATTGGCGATATGGCAGACGGGGATAACCATCCCAAGGAACAAGGGGTAGGGACCTGAATCAACACTGAACCGCCACAGCAACCATAATGCTAAAATGGACAGTGAAAATGGCCACTTTCATTTTGCCCATCAAAGGATTCGAACCTGGGGCTTCGGTGTTCCAGGTGGCGAACGCTCTACCACTTGAGCTACGGCGATGGGACGACAGAGAGAGAGACAGAGAGAGAAAGAGAGAGAGAGACAGACAGACAGAGAGAGAGACAGAGACAGACAAGCTAGCCAGCCGGTCCGCCATACCAGCCGTTGTATTAAGAAGAAGATGAAATCGCCAGGTGAGAGATGTCAAATTAACTGAAAGTTCAAAGGTGAAACAACCTTGCCCTCTTCAGCTCATACCCCAGACCAGGCCCCATCCCAACTCCATTCCCCTTCCCCTTCCTTCTTGTGTTGGTCAAGTGGGAAACCTCCCCCACCCCATCCCACCCACCACTTCGCTCCCCCATCCACCACCAAACCCCACCACCGTATTCGTGTCGGTGAAAAGACAACTAACCAGGCATTCAAAACGACAGACGATCAAAATCGCCAGGTTAAAGAACTATTCTTTGTCCAATCTAAAAAGAGAACAAACACCACCCCTACCCCCTCTCTCTTCTCCCTCAAAAGATGAGATTGTAATACTGCTAATGATGACACCGCTTTAATCAATCAATCAAACGAAGACAATTTAGTCTATATCATCCAGACATTGTTAATTTTGTTCGTGTTATTTTAAAAGCACCAGCTGGTAGATTATTATAATTTTATTGTATTTTATGTTCTTCCATTTTATGTTATTTATCTTTTGTTGTCTAATATCACCTGGAGTGAACAAACTTAAAATTAAAATACTGAACTGAACCGCTTTAATCACCTCATAAAGCGCTTAACCAATATCCAATAAGAGACATTCTGCTGACAACATAGCTAATACATCTCTGACACATCATCTTGAAAGTATGCATCTGTCACTGTCAACCCACTGAAACAGCACCGTAGAGAATTATTCATCATTCAATGCCAACCCATTTAAATAAATATCATCGTAAGATATTCATCATTCAAAGCCAACAAAAGCTCACATCGCTGAAACAACCTAGAATACAGATTAGGAACGTGCGATTTTTTAAATCTACTTTATACCACGTCAGTGTCTGCAAGTAAATTAGGGGAGGCGAGGGATGTCAGTCTCGGGTACACGATTCCTAACCCTGTCCCTGTGTTCGAGAAAATCTGCATATTGAAAGAAGGTTTTATATATTTAACATTTTCAAAAAAAAAAAAAGAGTACAAGAGTAAGTGAGGAATTAAAACGCATCAGATTGAAAGATTCCCCATTGGACTACACATTACATAAAATGCATTTAGTTACTTTGAAAGGTTCATAACAAGCAAACGTTTCAAACAAATTGAAGAAAGACCACTGGTCCCTAAAGATTTGGAAAAGCCACAGCAAGAAGACGTCGAACAGAAACCAGAGATAAACATGAAACCAGGAGCCTTAGCCAAGAAAATAAACACACGGCTAAGGGGCAAAGCAGCCGAACGACTGTATTTTGACAACAAAACACTGTAAGCGGCGATTTTAGCAGACGTCAAAATGGTGAAATGGAAGGCTTCCGGTTTCCGGAATGAGGGGAAGCGACTTTTAGCGGAGAAAAGTCAACAAACAGGGAACCGGTATTAGTGGTCTCAGAGGAGTTGGGTGGAGGGGTGAGGAGGGGGCGGGTAGAACCGCAGATTTCTGAAAAGAAGAGAAAGAGAGAGAGAGAGAGAGAGAGAGAGAGAGAGAGAGAGAGAGAGAGAGAGAGAGAGAGAGAGAGCTTGCTCTACAGTTAAAAAAAAAACAGTTGGAAAGTGGAACCATTGTTTTGAGGGCTGTCTGCCTCGCTTCATCATCGTCAGAAACGTGAGAGCACGAGAAGAATGTGTTGTGCCGAGACCAAGGTATGGCGGGCGAGACCTGCCAAACATCGGGAAAATGCCGAGAACCTACTAAAAGCAGGTGGAGCTACAATAGCAATAGCAAGCAAACAAAGGAAGGAACAGAGAGAGATGGGCGAGAGAGAGAGAGAGAGAGAGAGAGAGAGAGAGAGAGAGAGAGAGAGAGAGAGAGAGAGAGAGAGAGAAGACGAATCTTAAAATTAAACTATGCAACACTGAAGTAAAGAGAGACCCGCACTAACAATCATTGTCTGTAGCTACAGCCATTATTAGAAAAAGAATTTGCAAATCAAGTTAATCGAATGTTAAATTTTTTTATAACAATAATTTAAAAACAACTGTAAATCATTTTGGAATTTTATTGCCCCCTAAATAATGACGAAGGTTATTCAATAATAAATCAGAATCCTCGCCATCTCCTTGCCCCCAAATGTAAAAATAATGAACACACACCCAGCAACAACAACAAACCCTGACCATTACATAGGTACGACGCATACTCCAGATATCTCAAATTGTCAGTGTGAGGGATGGAGCCCTCAGGTCAAGTCTTTGGACGTCTAAGATCCTGCAAGGCCAACACGGAGGGAGAGGGGAGGGGGTGGAGAGAAAGGGTGGCGAGGGACAGGAGAAGCAGGGGGTGGGGAGGGGTTCGAAACCAGATTGACTAGAATCCTATGACCACGAGATGGACACTAACAATGAATTGTATGCTAAGTGATAGGTGATTCATTTCCTCCACAGCTGGCTTTTGATTTAAACAAAATGTTAAACCCGAACAAGCTTTTAGCAAAAATCCATGTAATAAAAAAGGGGGAGACAACAAGTTTGTGTATAGACCACAAGTAATATTAGGTTATCTCGCCTAAAGAGCTAGGACTGAGGTTTATTGATAACATCTTGGATATAATCTTTATTAGATGATACGCTCCGAGGACTGGGGGATGATAGGGAAAATCTATGTCCCCTTCTCAGCTGCCGGTGGTTTGCCTTTGTGGATGTGTGCCCTAGATACAGATGGTGTGCCATAGATACAGATGGTGTGCCATAGATACTGATGGTGTGCCATAGATACAGATGGTGTGCCATAGATACAGATGGTGTGCCATAGATACTGATGGTGTGCCATAGATACAGATGGTGTGCCATAGATACTGATGGTGTGCCATAGATACAGATGGTGTGCCATAGATACAAATGGTGTGCCATAGATACAGATGGTGTGCCATAGATACTGATGGTGTGCCATAGATACAAATGGTGTGCCATAGATACAGATGGTGTGCCATAGATACTGATGATGTGCAATAGATACAAATGGTGTGCCATAGATACAGATGATGTGCCATAGATACAGATGGTGTGCCATAGATACTGATGATGTGCCATAGATACAGATTTATTTATTTATTTTTTATTTCTGTCTTATACTAAAGAATGCATATTTGGATAATTAAAAAAAACAAAAAAGACAAACTTTGTAGGTTTGATTATTGGAAAAACCCGAGGACCGAACCTGCGACGTTTGAAAAAAAGACGCTCTACCAAATGGATTATTCCGTATCCCAATGGAATGGTCAGCCTGTCACCCTCCCCCTCTCCTCCCCTCCCTCCCCAATGCAGATTTACATTTGCACAGCGTACAACTCCATGTCGCAGAGGTTGGTCAGATTATAATACTAACATTCATACTGGAAGACGAGATAACAGAAAAAAGGCTATTAAACACAACAGTGTCCAATGTAATACTGTTCTCAATACTCCTATTTCGCTAATACGCTTCTACAGGAATTACAACCCAACTAAAGTATAGTATCCAACATCACATGCTGGCCAGAAGGTCAGCTCTCGGTCAGTTTATTGAAACTCTGGGTCTGTGTCCGTGTCTGGGCAGAAAATAAGCTGCTAATGCCGTGGTCATCTTGCGGTCGATACGGTCAGCTCGGGCACATCGAGCCTCTAATAACAGTACATATACGGGCATGCAGTTGAGTATACGTAGGCAGTTATACTCTCGTATTTCGTACTATTCACACTTTTCTGCTATCCTATGCACCAACGGGAATCCCCTCAATGAAACATACTTCCGGTTTCTTTCTCCGCTTGTTTTAGTGAGTTATTTCCAAATATTCAAGAATAATAACATGTGTCACTGGCCACCAGTATCGTATCCTCTCTTTTTTTTTTGCTGCAGTTTATTATCCCTTTCTATCGCCAGTGGCGCGCCTAAACCCTACCTACCTAACATTATTTGTGAATTTTTGTAAAAAATATTCGAAAAAACATAACGCCCAGATGCTGGCTCGAACCACCACCTGTCAGGCGCCATTGGTTTCTGACTTGTGGACAAGAAGGCAAGTTAGTCCCGCCTTAGCCCACTTGGCCACAACGCTCGCCTAACTACTTCGTGTTTTGTGAAGGTTGCGATGGCGAAGCTATGGAAAACTACAAGAGTCTTCAGGTCCTGTTTCACTTTCTGTCGATGATCGACGCACCTCCGAAGTCGCCACAAATACAGGCCTCTACGATTGTTTTTTGCATTCTTTCACTGAGCATGTACTTCCTCCACCGTTTTTATACTTATCCCACTCGTTTTCTGGCTCTAACAATCGTCGTTTTCGGCAATTTGCCATAGTTAAAAGTCACGCATCAAGCTTTGATAAAAGCAAAACAAGCCAAACCGGAACTTGGTTTCATAGTAACCTCGTTTTAATTTATAATGGCGATACCCACGAGTTTTTATGAGAGGTGCCGGAAAGTTGTGAATAGCAAACTGCCGTACCTACGCTGAACGTGGTGAAGTTGTTTGCGTTTTGTGCTGGTGGAAAGGAACGGACAAATCTAAGCAAGGGGCGGGTGCGTTGGGGGTGCGTTGGGTGAAGAGAGAGAGAGAGAGGGAGAGAGAGAGAGAGAGAGAGAGAGAGAGAGGTAGGGGGGTTAACACTTTGTTTTAATATGGGATAAAGATTTTAGGCTAATAGTTTTAATAAGGGATACAGATTTTAGGCTAATTGCAAATTATAACCTTCCAATCTGCCCCGGACAGACAGACTCGCCTGGATTCGCACTGGCATAACCTGTTCACGCCCCATGTGCCTGAAACTAACTGTTAAACACTTCTGGACTGATAGACACTGAGAATCCTAACCCAGCACTCAATGTTATAGTTTCTAAAGCCTAGTAAGTGGAAGCTATGCTATTGCTCGTTTTTATTTTTGTAATCACCACGCAGGCAAGTAAATTTGACACCACTACATTGGGGTGATAAACAGGTCGAAACGACCTTCTGCATCCATCAAGTTGAAATTCCAGAGACACAGACAGAGAGAGACCTACGGACAGAGTGAGACAAAGACAGAGCGAGACAGGGATATAGTGAGACACAGACATAAAGAGACACGGACAGAGCGACAGAGAGAGACACGGGCAGAGTGAGACACAGAGAGAGACACAGACAGAGTGAGACACAGACAAAGTGAGACACAGACAGAGAGAGACACAGACAGAGAGAGACACATACAGAGTGATACACAGACAGAGAGAGAGACACAGACAGAGTGATACACAGACAGAGTGAGACACAGACAGAGAGAGACACATACAGAGAGAGACACAGACAGAGTGAGACACAGACAGAGAGAGAGGGAGACAGAAAATGCGAAGGTCGGGGGTGAGATGGGAGAAAAGATATGTGGGAGAGGTAGAAGGGACAGAGAGGTAGGACAGAGAGGTAGAAGGGACAGAGAGGCAGGACAGAAAGGTAGAAGGGACAGAGATATAGAAGGGACAGAGAGGTAGAAGGGACAGAGAGGTAGCACAGAGAGGCAGGACAGAGAGGTAGCACAGAGAGGCAGGACAGAGAGGTAGAGGAGGTATACAGAAGTAGTGGGAGGTAGGGCAGGGAGAGCTCCAAATAAAGGATTATTTAGTATTAAGTCCAGCGGACCCGTTGTATGCGGCCTACACGTCATACCAGCTATTATGTGAGTGCCGTCAGTAGAAACCAATCTGCTAATGGTCAGCTGGTGGTGAGTGTGGTCACTCCGTGCACAGGAAGTCCCTAACTGTTGGTGCGGGTCATTACATGGTAGTTACAGTATTGTATATCAGTCTTGACTCAATAACTATCCATCGTTACTGCGTTTGTTAAACGGTTGTTTATTTCTCAATAGTTGATTCAGCCCCGACGCTTGATCTTGATAAGTGTAACTGAGATTCGTTTATCCACGCAACCTGTTCACTCAGCAACAAGGCAGGAGTCGTGGTATAAAGTTTTCCAACTTTATTCAGCATACATCAACAACTGCATACAAGATCACTTTCCAAAAATCACTTCAAAGATCATCATCAAAAATCATCTCAAATCTCTCTCTCCATCACTTTCACTACTCAAGGAGACACAGTGCATCACTTACATAGGCTCTCTGCAATCGAGAAAAAGTTAAAACATTCCAGCATGACGCAATAACACCCAATCAAACTAAAACTCGTCACCGGAACTATGCACTGACTTACGTCATATAACCTTATTTAGGTTAGAAGAATCTCTTAGCTATTACAACATTTATCGCGAAGCTTCAGTCGATAGTAAACAAGTAATTCTAGAAAATTCTCAACAATATCTCGACGAAAATTATGATCATTATACAAAGCTTCTTCTAGCAAGAACGCAAAATCAAATCAAATGTAAATACACTCTGTTACTGCATGCTTTGCAAAATAAAATGATCGGATCTATCATGCGCGTCTCAAACGTAACAGCGTTATATTATAAACTGTGAATAACAGCATTGCATTGCCGCTCCAAGTTGTAGTAAGTTTCAGTAAGACTGTGAACCGTTTCCTCTTGGATTAAGCTCTTTAAACCTCCTTCAACAACCACAACAACAACAACAACAACAACAACAACAACAACAACGGTCAGATATCAATAATGTATACAGATCTTAAAGTTACTTATTTTATTTTGTTATTTTATTTAATTAATAGCTTTTATTATAGCGCTTTTTAAAGCTCGAGAGAATGCTCAACGCGCTAACCAATACAGGGCCTTACTCAAACCGCCCGAAGTCTAATTAGTCAATTAGTAATTAGTCAAATGGGTCCATACACGTTGTCAGACTTTCTTGTCGTAAAGGAACAATCCGTAAACCTTATAACGTTGTTTAGTCCTCAATAATTATTCATTTTACATTTTGTTTTCCAGCCTCAAACCAAACCCAGCTGCAGAATGTGCGCAGTGGGATGTCTCAAGAGATAAAATAACGCTAACAAGGCGGCGGGGGAAAATAAAACAAACAAACAAATAACTAAATACAAGTTGCAAAGCTGCACAGATGAAGATATTGGAGTGAACGGGTCAAGTGCTTACACAATTATTACTTTACAAGCCGCGCGCTCCTATGTGCTCTTTGTTAGATAGATAGGCAGGCAGGCAGCTGACACACACACCGACACACAGGAGGGCTTGCACGCGCATATATAATTATTTACAAGAAAAGAGAGAGAGAGAGAGAGAGAGAGAGAGAGAGAGAGAGAGAGAGAGAGAGAGAGAGAGAGAGTGGTGAAGATGTGAGTGGTTGGGGTGTAGGGCAGGCAAGCAGGCAATTAACAACGCTGATCCCATTTCAAATATTTTATAAAATAAGGGTGCACATGTAAGGCGCTTGTTGACAGCTGAACACCAAGGCATAGTTCATATAATTATGTAGCATAAAGAAAACAGACCTTACTTAATGAACAGTTGTGACTGTGGAGAAGAAAGGATTACGGAACACGAGGAATTCATTACAGACATAGGACACGGGGAATGATTACCTATATAGAACGCGGAGATTGATTACAGATTTAGAACACGGGGATTGATTACAGGCATAGAACACGGGAATGATTACAGACATAGAACACGGGAATTATTACAGATGACAGAGATATGATACGGGAATGATTACAGCGATAGAACACGGGAATGATTACAGCCATAGAACACGGGAATTATTACAGATGACAGAGATATGATACGGGAATGATTACAGCGATAGAACACGGGAATGATTACAGCCATAGAACACGGGAATGATTACAGCGATAGAACACGGGAATGATTACAGACATAGAACACGGGAATGATTACTGCCATATAACACGGGAATGATTAGAGACATAGAACACGAAAATGATTACAGACATAGAACACGGGAATGATTACAGACATATAACACTGAAATTATTACAGATTACAGACATAGAATACGGGAATGATTACAGACATAGGACATAAAAAAAATAAATACGTGATTATATATACTACCACATTAGCGTACATGTCTTTTGTAATCACGAGACTGCTCCGTCATCTGTATCCTGGACAAGTTACTCTTTGTTAACACATCCATCCACCATCGTGTTCTACCTATAGTCCATCATTGTGTTCAATCATCTTCGATTGGTCATAACTCTTCTCAGTGAAGTCTTTCTCTGTTGTGGCCAGCAAAGACGACTACAATCTTTTTACCAGTGGGCGCGATGGTCAGTAAGCATCAACCTACTGCTACTTGTACTATCGTGGCTATTAGTGTATTAATACACTTTGCCTACCTACGTATCCCCCGCGAAGCTCTAGTTGAACAATAAAGACACTA
The DNA here is from genome assembly GCA_036898135.1 of Oncomelania hupensis. Lineage (NCBI taxonomy): Eukaryota > Metazoa > Mollusca > Gastropoda > Littorinimorpha > Pomatiopsidae > Oncomelania > Oncomelania hupensis. The sequence continues at coordinate 15,196,516 of CM072513.1, forward strand.
CTCAATGAAAGCTGAAGCTGCCAAAGCCAATCCAGGAAAACCTAGAGCATGCAAAGATGAAGTAGAAGTTATAATCACGTATTGTCACAGTTTTTTGCGACTAACTATTACTTTACAACGACCTCCCTCTTCAGATAGGCATTATCTTAGCCACGCAGATACTGCAACTGAAAGCCGATGCGTGGGAAAATCTATATTAAGCAACAAAAAGGAGACAGGTCATCGTAGAAAGGTGATGGTAGCCTAAGAATCAGTCTGTTACCATAGCTATTTTCCCTACCACCATCCAAAGTCTGTCATCTTCAACCAAATTGAAGCTGAGTACTGCAAACGCTTCAAACACTACCTCGAGTAGGCAAAAGCTATTCTTCAAAACGCTTTAATTAAATAAAACGCAGTCAGACTGGTACAACCTCCCATAGAGTCTTGCAGGAACGTACAAAAACAGGTTCATGACGCATTACATTACATTAAATTACATTATTATTGCTTTAGGTCCAGCGGACTCTTCCGAGCCAAATCAGGACCGGACAACCCCCGATCCGCATAAAAGATCTGCTGAAACAACCCTAGTGGTAAAACCGAAAGCTCTCCACCAGCCAGTCACTTTACAATAAAGACATCCCACGCAGGGGACGGCTGAGGCTTCACCCCAACTTATCAAACCCCCGTTTACAAAAACAAAATACTGTAGAATACAAACATCATTATAAATTATCAACAAAACACATACATATAAAATGCCCACATTGCTAAATAATAACATCATAGGAAGCCCTAGTGACCACCTGGCAGAAAGCGTCCAATATTCCCAAGCTGATCCAACAGACCTCATACACAAACAAGGAGTCTTGTCCCGGAAGAGTTTTCAAGAAAAAAGGTAGGAGACTGGTCTAGCGAAGAAGACGATAGTATAGCAGATTGATAGAAAAGAGCAGGAATGAGAAAGAGCAAATGAGAAAGACAGCGACAGTGGGAATTTAAAGCACTAAATTTCCACAAAGTGGGGATACTATTTATACTGAAACCCCCGGCACCACAACGGGGGTTTCATGACGCATACACACTCGCATAAAGGCTAAGATCAGGAATAATGAAGCTAAAATAAACTGCAAAGAGAAATTCTAACAAAATGTTGCCTTGGTTCCGGAACAATTCTAAATTTGTGTTGTTTGATTTGGCTTTCCATAAACAAATGCCAAATGAACTCTTTGCTTTGTTAACGTTCACTTGGTACCTGACCCTTTATTATTTGTCCGAGTTGGACTTCCATAGTGGTACTATCCTATCCTATCCTATCCTATCCTATCCCATAACTCTGAGGTCGTAGAGGCACCACAGATGATCGTTTAACCAGCGTACTCCATCTTTCCCTGTCCTCAGCAACCCCGATTGTTTCGCTCAGTGTCAAACCAGTCCATTCTCGAATGTTGCTTTCCCACCTCTTTTTCGGTCTCCCTCTTCGTGTACCTCCTTGCACTGTGCTTTGCAGGATGGTCTTTGCAAGACCTGATGATCTGGTGACGTGGCCATACCATCGGAGTTTCCGTTTTTTCAACACTGTGAGCAGGTCATCGTGTTGTCCTTTGACTTGTGTGATGTCTGTCGGACTTCGTCGTTGGTGATGTGCTGGGTATAGGAAATGCCCAGAAGTCTTCTGTAGCACCTCATTTCCATGCTTTGTATTCTTCGTTGGAGATCTGCTGTGAGGGTCCATGCTTCGCAAGCATATAGGAAGATGGAGATGACAAGGGAGCGCAGCAGCCTTACCTTGGAATGTACACTGTACTCAAATCTTCCTACACATGTTTCCATCTAGCTCAATCAGATGCATTTATCAAAATGGGCAAATAAAGGGATTTGATTGATCAAAATCAGTTTGAACAAACCTCACGTTGTGTAGTTATCTTCTAAGTCCGTGATGTTCATGCTACAATCAGGCGGACCGGCCTAATCACAAGGAGGTTCAAGAAAAATATAGTTCGCTCGTCGTAATGATTTATTTCCCAGTAAACTTAATCAGACAGCCTAATGGATACATGGCATAATTAGTCAAATGCGTCCATACATGTTGACAGACTTTCTTGTCGTAAAAGAACAATCCGTAAACCTTATAACATTGTCTAGACCATCGTTTGCTTGATTAGTTTAAATAATTGTACACATCATTTTTCTCCTGCATACAGCCATACAATCGGGTTAGATTTTGTTTTTAGACACACCACTCATTTTCTCTCGCTCAGTTAATTGTTTGCTTTCTCTCTCTCTCCCCCTCTCCCCCACTATCTCTCTCCCTCTTTTTCTCTCTTATTGATTAATAAAATTCATGATTTTCTTCTTTGTAAAACAGTACGTCTACACATTTTGTCCAACGTTTCTTTTTCGTGTAAAAGAAAATCTTTTCTTCCTTTGACCAGCTCATTCAACTTTACACTGTAGACCACCGTTCGCTCTCTTCGCTTGGTTAATAGCTCATTCAACTTCACACTGCAGACCACCGTTCGCTCTCTTCGCTTGGTTAATAGCTCATTCAACTTCACACTGTAGACCACCGTTCGCTCTTTTCGCTTGGTTAATAATAGCTCATTCAACTTCACACTGTAGACCACCGTTCGCTCTCTTCGCTTGGTTAATAGCTCATTCCACTTCACACTGTAGACCACCGTTCGCTCTCTTTGTTGGTTAATAGCTCATTCCACTTCACACTGTAGACCACCGTTCGCTCTCTTTGTTGGTTAATAGCTCATTCAACTTCACACTGTAGACCACCGTTCGCTCTCTTCGCTTGGTTAATAGCTCATTCAACTTCACACTGCAGACCGCCGTTCGCTCTCTTCGCTTGGTTAATAAATAGCATTCATTGTTGTTTGGCTAGGTACGCATACACGTTTTATCAGACTCCTTTTTCCGTAGGTCAACACAGCAATTTGCTTTATTGGACCAGTGCATTCAATCCATCATTTACTCTCTTTACTCTCTTTCTAAGTTCACTTATGTTTCTTCTGTCAAACATCCATATATTTTGTCAGACTTTTGCGTGTGCACTTAACAATACTTTTCTTCTTCTTCTTCTTCTTCTTCTTCTTCTTCTTCTTCTTCTTCTTCTTCTTCTTCTTCTTCTTCTTCTTCTTTCACTTAGCTAAGTCCATCTATCTTTTTAGCTCATTTTACTTGATTAAAAGTATCCTACCGATGATTTTTTTTCTTGCAAGTCAAACAGTCAGCCCACACATTTTGCAAGACTTTTTGTGGGTTTGTGCACACGGCAATAATGTCTTTTGCTGATCAGTGCTTTCTACTTTGCTTAATTAATCATCCCCTCTCTTGGCCTGATGAATGCATTGTTCTCCTACCTCTCTTCCAGCCAATGCATTGTTCTCCTCAGAACAATAGGCTAACTCACCTAGTTTAACTATGTAATAGGCTAACTTCTTCTTCTTCTTCTTTCTCCTTCTCTCCTCTCTCTCTTCTTCTTCTCTTCTTCTTCTTCTTCCTCTTCTTCTTCTTCTTCTTCTTCTTCTCTTCTTCTTCTTCCTTCTCTTCTTCTCTTCTTCTTCTTCTTCTTCTTCTTCTTCTTCTCCTCCTCTCTTCTTCTTCTTCTTCTTCTCTTCTTCTTCTTCTTCTTCTTCTTCTTCTTCTTCTTCTCTTCTTCTTCTTCTTCTTCTTCTTCTCTTCTTCTTCTTCTCTTCTTCTTCTTCTTCTTCTTCTTCTTCTTCTTCTTTCTTCTTCTCTTCTTCTTCTTCTTCTTCTCCTCTTCTCTTCTTCTTCTTCTTCTTCTTCTTCTTCTTCTTCTTCTTCTTCTTCTTCTTCTTCTTCTTCTTCTTCTTTTCTCCTCCTCTTCTTCTTCTTCTTCTTCTTCTTCTTCTTCTTTCTTCTTCTTCTTTCTTCTTCTTTTCTTCTTCTTCTTCTTCTTCTTCTTCTTCTTCTTCTTCTTCTTTCTTCTTCTTCTTCTTTTCTTCTTCTTCTCCTACTCTCTTCTTCTTCTTTTTGTTCTTCTTCTTCTTCTTCTTCTTCTTTTACTTCTCTTCTTCTTCTTCTTCTTTTCTTCTTCTTCTTCTTCTTCTTCTTCTTCTTCTTCTTCTTCTTCTTCTTCTTCTTCTTTTTTCTTCTCCTCCTCTCTCTTCTTCTTCTTCTTCTTTTTTTTTCTTCTCTTTTCTTCTTCTTCTTCTTCTTCTTCTTCTTTTTCTTCTTCTTCTTCTTTTTCTTCTTCTTCTTCTTCTTCTTCTTCTTCTTCTTCTTCTTCTTCTTCTTCTTCTTCTTCTTCTTCTTCTTCTTCTTCTTCTTCTTCTTCTTTTTCTTCTTCTCCTCCTCTCTCTTCTTCTTCTTCTTCTTCTTCTTCTTCTTCTTCTTCTTCTTCTTCTTCTTCTTCTTCTTCTTCTTCTTCTTCTTCTTCTTCTTCTCCTCCTCTCTTCTTTTTCTTCTTCTTCTGCTCCTCCTCTCTCTTCTTTTCCTCCTCTCTCCTCCTCCTCTCTTCTTCTTCTTCTTCTTCTTCTTCTTCTTCTTCTTCTTCTTCTTCTTCTTCTTCTTCTTCTCCTCCTCTCTTCTTTTTCTTCTTCTTCTGCTCCTCCTCTCTCTTCTTTTCCTCCTCTCTCCTCCTCCTCTCTTCTTCTTCTTCTTCTTCTTCTTCTTCTTCTTCTTCTTCTTCTTCTTCTTCTTCTTCTTCTTCTTCTTCTCCTCCTCTCTTCTTTTTCTTCTTCTTCTGCTCCTCCTCTCTCTTCTTTTCCTCCTCTCTCCTCCCTCTCTTCTTCTTCTTCTTCTTCTTCTTCTTCTTCTTCTTCTTCTTCTTCTTCTTCTCCACCTCCTCTCTCTCTCAAATACAGTTTTGAACTCGGGAGCTCTCACTCTCATTCCCTCACCACCTCACTCCACCTCAACCCCATTGCCACTTGTACATCAGTCTAACTCAATTTCTTAGTTCCTCTCGTCGGCTGCTCCAAATCCCTTATCCCCGAAGCCAAATCCACAGGCTCTGTCTAGTTTTGTACATTTTGTATCACTGTCATTGTGTACCACGGTGTTCTCGCAGACACACAACAGGAAGAACCCCGTTTTTACAGCGAAAAGCCACGATTTGGTCCGTGAATAAGGATCACCTCCAAAGCAACCAATTGGGAGAGAAAATGACAGGCAATAACGATGCTGTCGCGACGAAAGACGTTTCTACCTTTTAGGATTATGAAACAGTTCTCCACAGACAAAAGAAAAAATGACAGACTGCCAGTTTGCTACATCTACCTTTTAGGATTATGAAACAGTTCTCCACAGACAAAAGAAAAAATGACAGTCTGCCAGTTTGCTACATAATCAAACAGTACAGTACAAAGAAAGGGTTTACCTACCCCCTAACAGACAGCCAGTTTGCTACAAAATCACACAGTACAGTACAAGAAAACAGGGGTTACCTACCCCTTAACAGACAGCCAGTTTGCTACATAATCACACAGTACAGTACAAAGAAAGGGTTTACCTACCTCCCTAACAAACAACCAGTTTGCTACATAATCACACAGTACAGTACAAAGAAAGGGTTTACCTACCCCCTAACAGACAACCAGTTTGCTACATAATCACACAGTACAGTACAAAGAAAGGGTTTACCTACCCTCTAACAGACAACCAGTTTGCTACATAATCACACAGTACAGTACAAGAAAACGGGGTTACCTACCCCTTAACAGACAGCCAGTGTGCTACATAATCACACAGTACAGTACAAAGAAAGGGTTTACCTACCCCCTAACAGACAGCCAGTTTGCTACATAATCACACAGTACAGTACAAGAAAACGGGGTTACCTACCCCCTAACAGACAGCCAGTTTGCTACATAATCACACAGTACAGTACAAAGAAAGGGTTTACCTACCCCCTAACAGACAGCCAGTTTGCTACATAATCACACAGTACAGTACAAAGAAAGGGTTTACCTACCCCTACCTCCCCACCCTCACCCCCAGACGTAGTCTAAGAAAGTAAGGACGAAAGACAGACAGAAGAAGATGGCAAAAATCTCAACCACTGGGCCACAGTAACACTGCAACGTAAGGATTCAATATGGTTTTTTTCCATCCATATTACAAGTGCCTGAGTGTGGACGATTAAGCAGTGCGGCTTCAGCGTGTTTTTTTAAACTAATAATAATAATAATAATAATAATAATAATATAATAATAATAAAATAATAATAATAATAATAATAATAATAATAATAATAATAATAATAATAATAATAATAAGGATATTTATATAGCGCTTTTTCCCAATGAACAATATCAGTTCAAAGGGCGGTACTCACGCATTCATTCTAAACATCCGGCTTCATACAAAATAAAATCAGACACTTGCTAACGAATAAGAGACGAGGGAGGGAGGGAGGAGGGGAGAGCTAAGGATGGGTGATGGGGTGGGTGGTGGCGGTGGTCTGAATCAAAACCAAAAAACAAAACAAAACAAATGGAGGAATGATGACGATGATGATGGGAGGCAAGATCAGAAACATTTAAAGAAGAGATGAGTTTTCAAGTTGGATTTAAAAGTAGCTATGTTTGGAGAGCTGCGAAGAGAGAGGGGAAGAGAGTTCCAAGTTAAAGGGCCAAGTACGGAGAAAGATCGACGGCCAGCAGAGGAGAGTTTGTAGTGAGGTATGTGAAGCATGAGGTTGTCAGAGGAAGAACGAAGATTTCTAGAAGGCTTATAGAATTGAATGTTCTGGGTGAGGTAAGAAGGGGCTAAGCCAAGGACGCACTTGAAACAAAAAATAGCGATTTTGTAGGTGGAAGCCAGTGGAGTGAATGTAGAAGGGGAGTGATATGATCAGATTTTTTTCCTTTCGAGAACCAGACGTGCAGCTGAGTTCTGAACACGTTGGAGCAGATAAATAGAAGAAGAAGGAAGTCCAGCCAGGAGAGAGTTACAGTAGTCTAAGCGTGACAAAACAAGAGAGGAAATGAGTTTGACAGTAGCGTCAGTGGTCAGATGTTTGCGGACAGAAGAAAAAGAAGTAGAAGAAGAAGAAGAAGAAGAAGAAGAAGAAGAAGAAGAAGAAGAAGAAGAAGAAGAAGAAGAAGAAGAAGAAGAAGAAGAAGAAGAAGAAGAGAGAGGAGGAGGAGGAGAAGAAGAAGAAGAAGAAGAAGAAGAAGAAGAAGAAGAAGAAGAAGAAGAAGAGAGGAAGAGGAGAAGAAAAACAAGAAGAACTGAAAAGCGCCCTCTATAATTATAAGAACTAATCGTCCAAAATAATATAATAATAATAATAATAATAATAATAATAATAATAATAATAATAATAATAATAATAATACAGAATGGTACCACGCGCTTTTTTCTTCAATGGCACTCAAAACGCGGCGATCTGAAGAGATCGCTTTTAAAGAATGCGGAAGAAAAATCAATGTTTATTTTTCAAATTTAGATTTACTGCATCAAATACCATTATTGAAGAGAGGGAGAAACCGGAGTACCCGGAAAAAAAACCTTGGTGTCCTGAAAAGTTTCGTACCTAAGTCACGCTAATTTCGTCCCGCTAGGGATTCGAACCCGCGATCTTCCCCTATCCACTGTGCTACCACATGGGCCACAGTGATGAATGTGTGACAGTGTGCAGATGCATGACTGTGATCGGCGCATTGAGATCTGCTGGAGCTTGAAGTGCGGTAAACAACAAACAAACAATCGGTGGAGTCACAACTCTTCTGGATGACGGCACAGGATGCATGTGATGAATGTGTCTGAGATTGTGCAGGTGGAAACTATATGGGAATATAACACAGAAAGGGGGGGGGGAACAAAATCCATGTAGAACTGATGAAGAAGGAGGTCAACGTCGAAATGTAAATAATATAGAGAGAAAGAAGGTATGCTAGGTATGGAAAGTTCGGAGTTTGCTGCAGCAAACCCGTCTTCAGCTTCTCAGCATACCTGCGTTGCGGAGCCAACAAGCTTAGGGGCCGGGGTGAACTGCACGCATGAACGATCGATCAGCCGAAGATCAATAGTGAACAGCTTCTTGAACTTTGACGCAAATATATGAGAGGTCTTTTTCTCTTCCATAGTCCTTAAAGCACCGTGCGTTCATCGTGGTTGGCGTTTGATCATCTTATTTCTTACCCCTGGGATAGGTTTACCATGCCCAAAATCTTCCATATTTGCGCCTTCAACAATGGATATGGGATCCATTTAGCAGTATCAGTACAACTTATGTTAATCTGATGAATAAAAATTGATGCAACAACAACAACAACCATTTAGCAGTGAGAAACTGGGGGCTGTCCTAACGCCACACTGTACCATACGACCGAACGGATGCTGAAAGAAACTGGCACCCGCTCTCTGATGCTTCTTGTTTTTCATAACGACCCAAAGCTCTCCTTCTTGAGTTGAGCAGCCACTATCATTACGTTGATTCATTTGCAGCTGTACGTTGTTACTCCTAACGCCATCCACCCTTCCAAACCCTGTCCACTCAACATACAAGTCGTGCAAACTGTAAAACATCAGACTCAGGAGATAATTTAATGTTACAAACTGTAAAACATCAGACTCAGGAGGTAATTTAATGTTACAAACTGTAAAACATCAGACTCAGGAGGAAATTTAATGTTACAAACTGTAAAACATCAGACTCAGGAGGTAATTTAATGTTACAAACTGTAAAACATCAGACTCAGGAGGTAATTTAATGTTACAAACTGTAAAACTTCAGACTCAGGAGGTAATTTAATGTTACAAAACAAAGCGACGTTCTCTCCAAGCAAGCGCAGACAACTCCGCAATCAATTGACGGATAACGTTCCTACGCGCATTTCGTTGTCTGCACTCCCTACAAACCTACTTGGAAAACCTTGGGGTTTCTGACAATGAGTTGCAAGCAGAACAGAGATGTTTGCTTTGATTTCTTGCGACGCGGAAATACTGCTAAGGGCAGCATGTTTATCTATTAGCAAAAAGCCAAGACGTTGTCTATATGACGATGAGTTAGCAGAGAGCAAGTCAGAGAGCGAGACGTACATGACGATGACGATAGAGAGAGCAAGAATGTGCACACAACTGGATAACAATTAATATGAACGAGCACGGAAGTTTTTTTCCCCTGTAAGCTTTCGATTGTAAGAAAAAAGAAACATCACAGACCTCTCTCTTCTCATGGCCAGCATCCTCTAGCACTTTTGGCCCTCTGTCCTAGGTACCACAATAATCACTATTGGGTGGAACTGCGGGTAATTGTTGAGCGGTGTTTTCGTTCCTCTGTTCAATGATGATGATTGCTGTGCAAAGCCGACGCTTCTTCTACAGTTAGTTTTTTAAACGCTATGGCGGTCTATTCTTGAGTGTTGACCAGGGGCAGCTCTGACATTTTCAATTCAAGTAAAATAACCTGACCGCTTGCTGTATAACATTTCAAAATCGGAGCGTGTAGCGCAACCATCGTGAACACACACACACACTATACACACACACCACACACACACACATACAACACACACGCCACTGGCCCCCTCCCTCTTCCTCTCATCCCCTTTCTTTACCATTCCATTCCCCATACATAAAAAGTCTGGCAGCTCGGCAGCCCTGCTATGCAGCATGATTAACGAGATCCAAGATGTACGGCCTGTGGATACATCAAAGAAAGCTGTCAAAATAGACGACAAGCGGGGCCCAAGATCTGGCTTCCATTCTGGAGAAATCTTTATGCCTCTGCCCTTTGACCTTCACTCTATCAACGTTTAGATTCCGGAGAATATCCTGATACCCGTTCTCTTTGAATTTGATTCCTTATCAAGTGGACTGGTGCGCATGTAGGAAAGGGGGTGGGGGTTTGGTATGATCTATTCATCCCGGACTAGATAACCAACTTTCACGCCGACACTCATCATCCCCAAACCACATCCCAGGAACGGCTGGAGTTTACGCCCTATATCTCACAGCGCCTTCAGCAGTTTTAGAGCTGGTGAAACAATAATAACATTGTTTTAAAAATAATAATAATGATGATGATGATGATGATGATGATGATGATGATGATGATGATGATGATGATGATGATGATGATAATAGTAATAATAATAATAATAATAATAATAATAATAATAATAATAATAATAATAAGAAGAAGAAGAAGAAGAAGAAGAAGAAGAAGAAGAAGAAGAAATTGCATTTATACAATGCATTTTTCCGTAGAATAACAACTCAATGCGCTTACCCACACCGTTCGTACGTATCATCACAAAATTCGCACTACAATCATGTCCAGCATCATTCATAAAGTATTATTACTGTTCTTACTATTTACCAAGAAAACGCCTTGCGGAACAAGTGCGGTTTTAAGCAGCTCTTGAAGTAAACAAGGTCTGTACAATGTCTTAAACCGGCAGGCAGCGTATTCCAAACCTTGGGTGCTTGAAAACGAAAAGACCGCTCGCCAAATGTTTTAAGCCGACGCTTCGGCGTTTTTAAAAATTTTTTAATCTGATGAGCGCAAATAACATTGATTGATTGATTGATTGATTGTTGCTTTAGGTCCAGCGGACTCTTCCGAGCCAAATCAGGATCGGCGCAAATAACATGTAAGTGTAGTGCATGTAGTGAGTACCTCAGACAGATAGGGTTGAAGTGACTGGTCGAAGAGACGGAAAGCTAGGACAGCAATTTACTTGACAGGGAGCCAGTGGAGCTGCATAAGAAAGGCGTGACATGATCACGTTTCCGTTTTTAAGCACAAGTCGAGCACAGTTCTGTACACGCTGAAGTCGGCTAACTTCATCAATGGGGAGACCAGCTAGAACTGAATTACAATAATCAAGTCTGGATATCACAAAAGCGCTGACCAACTGTGTGCCTGCATCCCTCGAAAGAAACTGCCTCAAGGACGCAATACGCCGAAGCTCAAGAAAGGACAAACGACAGATGGTACTGATGTGGTTATGCATGGACAAAGAACTATCTTGCTTGACACCCAAATAACGAACAATATTACTAAATGGGATGGTGCTGCCGCCGATGTTTGCACAATCGCTGCCGACCAGCCTAAGACGCGCCTACAGGTATAACCTCGGTCTTGTCAGGGTTAAGCATCAACCTGTTGCTATTTATCCAAGCCTGGACACTGTCAATATGTTTCTACTTCAGACACAACAGAAGGGAAGTCATCTGCCTGACAACTCTTTGTCAGTTCGTTATCATCTGCGCATTTGTGGAACACGCAGTTGCAGGCTGTGATTAATATAATAATAATAATAATAATAATAATAATAATAATAATAATAATAATAATAATAATAATAATAATAATAATAATAATAATAATAATACACGGGCGCTTAACAAATACACAGACTATTTGCACATGTCTGTATTGTTGTAGTGTTTCTATTATGTTATTGTAAACTAGTGGTTTTGTACCCTGGCAAGCCAGGGTACACAGGCTGCTGTTTAAAATGTAGACAGAGAGACAACTGTTGTCTGCGAGTTAGCATTAAACATTAAAAATGCACTGAAATGATTGCAATAGTTTACTTTCAGGGGTCGAATGATGAAACACTGCAAAACAGAATAGATTAAAAGGTACATGTTGATGTTCGACTCGAGCAATGCATTGAACTATTTTAATTTAAAATGATAATTGCAATGTACTGCAGAACAGAGTATAGGTGCATGTTTGAGTAATGCACTAAACTATTTTATTGTAATTTAGTATTTATGTTAGACAACGTATTTTTTAATGTCATACCTTTATTTAAAAATATTAGGCATGCAAGTAATCTCCCTTGGTACCATAATACTTCCGGTATATTTGTATTCGCGGTAGTGCATAGGTACTGCATAAACAGTGATTTAGTTAGAGGGAAGTAACCATGTTACAACTCTACAAACATGGTTTTCGTCAGCACAGATCTTGTATGACACAGTTGCTTCAAGTAATGGAAGATTTTATGCAAATTGAATTTTTGTGCGCATATAAGTATGGATGAAAAAGAAAGTGAACAGTTAACCTTCAGCTGTAAGATTGGTGACATGAGTGCAAAAGTGTTTTGAATGGAAATAAAACAAAATTTGCGGTATTACGGAACGGCAGTTCTTGACACGGGTTGAATCGGAAGCGCCGCGCGGAATGAGGCTATTGCAGTTTGTGGACATTTTGTTTATTTATTTATCTCAGAAACGGTTAAACGTTCGGTAAGGAAATGTCGGCTATAACGATTTCGCGGGTTTTGAGCGCAAAGCAGGCCGATCAGCAGCGCCCAGCACCTGCCCAGATCAGCGTCCATACCGGACAAACTTTACAGTAGAGGCAAAGAAGGACTTCCGGCTAAGCAATTTATATATATCTAGAAGGTGGTGGTAAAGATGGTCCCATAGCCTTGTGGCCGTAGGGGAGCGTGATGTTGGACATCACACTTATCTTGGGCCAGCGTAATGCTGCTTTACCTTCCCCACCCTTAAGAGAGTAGGTACTCAGTCACAGTTGAGTCAACTGGGGGCGTTGTTATTTGTCGCTTCACGGTTTGCTAACCGCACTGGACGGTGCTTAACTTGCGACACAGTAGCGAGTGCTCGAACCACTGCGCTATCCGACACCCCTTATGTATTATGTTATTGTTATGTATTGTAATGTTATTGTATTTTACATTATTCTGCCAAGCGTCACTGTGATTATAAAGACTCGTTGACTTGACAAACCCCAGAGGTTTTCTGTATAACTAGTACCGCATCTTTACCACTGTTGCTGTCATCCTCATTTGTTCTTTCTCGTTCCTAATATTTCTATCAATTACCATCTTATTCGCTAGACCAGTCACCTACGGTTTTTTTTCCTTGAAAACTCCCAAAACTCCTAATTTGTGTATGGGGTCTGTTGAGTCAGCTTGGAGATATTTGACGCTTTCTGCCATATGGTTACTAGGGCTTTCTATGGTAATATTATTTAGCAATGTGGGCATTTTTTATGTATGTGTTTTGTTAATGTTTTATTATGATGTTTATATTCTATTTTGTTTTTTGTAAACGAGGGTTAAATTAGCGTCCCCTACATGGGATGCGTTTACTTTTACATTTTCTTTATTTTAATTATGACAAATATTCATAATACAGGCCTTTGGTCATGCAATGGACTGGTGTTTATCAGATCTGATTAATTATGACAATAAGAAATAAAAAAGAGCACAATTTAACCAGGAGAAAAAAGAAATATAGAAAAAAAAACTGGGCCCAATTATATGCTATGTTTAAAGTATTACATTTAGTCATTCAGAATGATTCTGGTCTTTGAGATAAATTTTTAAAAAAGCAAAACAAATTAAATATTATTATTATTATTATTATTATTATTATTATTATTATTATTATTATTATTATTATTATTATTATTATTATTATTATTATTATTATCATTACCATTATCATTATAGCTACAACACATTACTACCATTAACATTATTTTTACCATTATCATCACCATTATTACTGCCACCACTATCAATATTGTTATTATTACAAATAAAAAATAATCTCTTTTCTTATTTTTCTTTTTCAAATTAGAAATCTCTTACGATATTAGGTTTCGAAGTCAAACATGATGTTAATGTTATAAGGAGTATCGTATCTAAATTTACTTATGACCTGACCATGTTTGTACTACTAATGACACGGTTAATAAATCTAACACTCTCGGGCTATATCTTGTCAGGTTTGTAGCCAAAAGAGCATCTGTCTCTGACAACGTCACAGACTGATCAATGTTTTGCAAAATATAATCAGAGCAATGTTTCCAAACTTTTTTTTTTTTTACAATTTTAGGACAATGCCCCCCCCCCCCTCCCCCGAAAAGTGTGGTATGTTGTAACAAAACGAGCATAGTGTTGAACGTTTTATGCCCTTTAAAAAATTTTTTTAAATTATTTTATTTACCTTATTGTCCCTTTTTTATAGGGAAATTCTGGGCCGCCTTCCCTGGGGAAAGCGTAGTCGCAGCCTGTGGCGCACCCAAACCCAACCTACCTAACATTTGTTGTGATTTAGAAATTTTGCTGGTGGAGCAAACCGGAGTACCCGGAGAAAACCCCCGAGACGTTGCCCGAGTCGAAAGTAAATAATATTCGGAGAAACATAACGCCCAGATGCTGGATCGAACCCACACCTGTCAGGCGTTATTGGTTTCTGGCCTGTGGACAAGGCAAGTTAGTCCCGCCTTAGCCCACTTGGCCACAACGCTCGCTTAATTTTATTCAGTAGAATGTTATTTGGGTAAATATTGTGTAGAATGTTCCACTTAACGAGTTCCAGTCTTTCTTCTATTGTGCTTTTAATTATCACTGTTCAGTGTGACGCAGTCACAGCCATAGGGTATTTGCGATGCCAAAACTTGATCGCACAGGTTGATTGTCTGACTACAGATAGTTGTTGACGTAAACACCGCGCAGTCGGCACTCATCGTAAGATAGGAAACAGGAGCGGGAAATTAAGGCTGAACGACCTATTCGCAGGAGCGTGAAAGACGAGACATCAGGCCGTCACCTTTAGGGCTAGAAGTTGGCTGATTCCTTACGTATTATAATAACACTCGGCAAGCCGTGGTAGTCTGTGATGACCGTAGATCCATCTTCAGGTCACTGTTAACTGTCCGGTCACTTATCTCACGTCAGTTGCGAAATGTGGAATCTCCATGCACGTGATGTGTTTACCAAACACCAACGGTAATGAGTTCATTTGGAACGTTGCTGGTCTTTAGAACTGGACCCCATCATACATCATCATGATGCTTGCCAACCTTTTCGAACTGGCAACAGCACATATAGCCCATTGAAGGCGTTTTCCCTGAAGGGTTTTATCTACATCAGATCATTCTTATATAGCGCCTTTCCAGCTCAAGAGCTGCTCAAGGCGCTGGCCGATACAGGATCTAACTCAAGCCACCCGAAGCGCCCACATGCAGCTTTTGGTCGTATCATCTCACGCCTTAACAACTGAGCACAATCCTGAGCGACCGGGTTCCTTCACTATCATCCTTATTATCACTGTGTTCATTCATCAACTTTGAATTCTTATCCTACACAATACAATACAATACAATTCAAATGCAATACAATCAATACAATAAATACAATACAATACAATCAATACAATAAATACAATACAATACAATACAATGTAATGCAATGAAATACACCTATATTGTCCAACTTCACATACATAAAGACGAACAATTGTCTACACTTTCTCTTCGACCACGCAGAACTTCAGGAAGCTGTGTTTTAAAAGAACACAAATTGAACTTTAGCGTTTATTGATATTAATAATTAACAATACGTTTTTGCAAACAGCAAATAATAGCAGTCAAATAGGGATTTTGTTTAGTAACATGCTATGGAAACCTAGTCATGTCATTGACAAGTGTGTTGTAACACTGTACTCCACAACAATTGAGTTTGGACTCTCCGACTCCTGGTTTCGTGTTTTTTATGTTCGATTCTTTTATTGTAACACACGTGAGAGACTCTCTCGGCATTTTGTTTTCTCACGTGGTCGTGTTCCCTTACCTTCAACCTATACAACTGCCCACCCTGAGAATGATGCCAGCTTCTGTTTCTGACATATTATGCAACAATCTTCAGCCTGCCTGGGAATGACGTCACTTTCTGACATATTATGCAACATACTTTAGCCTGCAGCTGCGACTCGCGATATAGAAGATGACAGTAATCTCTGCCTGTACCACAGACATATATATATATCCCACGGCCTCTGTAAATTCCTGACATTCTACAACTATAATGACTATAGCAAACTGACCATAACTTGTCCATTATCAAATGTCAGTTTGCATCTGCCAGTGAAAATACCGCAGCGGTCAGCGGTCTCTCCATCTTCCATAGTGACTTCTCTCACTTGCTCTTCACATTCTTCCAATTCAACACCTTCAGTCCATACCCTAGACACAGAAAAATGAGTACCAGGAACTTATAATAATAATAATAATAATAATAATAATAATAATAATAATAATAATAATAATAATAATAAAGTTATTCCTAAATCAGACTCAAAGCGCGGCGATCTGTAGCCAACACACACGCTCACATGTTACAGATACAGATACCCAAAACACTTTCATCACTCAAGCACGAGGTATAAAAATGCACGTCGTTATTAGAAGACGGAAAGGAAATCAAATGCTATTTTTTAACTTCTAGAAGGACCACATCCAATATCGTTATGGAAGGGAGGGAGGAAACCGGGGTACCCGGATAAAAACTTCTGTGATCTGAAAAGTCTGATAACAAAGTCACGTTAATTCGCTCCATGGAGGCGGGGTTCAAACCCCCCGCTGTCACTAGAAAACTAGTATCCTAGCAACGGTGCTTCCAGGCTACCTCCCCCCCCCCCTTCCCCTCTTCCCGTCTTATCATTGTACACTTCGACATTATAAAGTACTGGAGTACCAGTAACTTCATGTCATTAGGTACCTCTGGGTCTGGCCATATTTAACATTGAAAGACAACTTGCAAAACTACATACCCAAATTACCGACACACCAGTGCACTGGTAAGACGCGGAACGTTAGCCCGTTAGAAATATCGCTTAGTTGGACAGACTTAGGATGGAATAGCTGTGTTGAGGAAGATAAAAGACTTAGGATGGAATAGCTGTGTTGAGGAAGATAAAAGACTTAGGATGGAATAGCTGTGTTGAGGAAGATAAAAGACTTAGGATGGAATAGCTGTGTTGAGGAAGATAAAAGACTTAGGATGGAATAGCTTGTTGAGGAAGATAAAAGACTTAGGATGGAATAGCTGTGTTGAGGAAGATAAAAGACTTAGGATGGAATAGCTGTGTTGAGGAAGATAAAAGACTTAGGATGGAATAGCTGTGTTGAGGAAGATAAAAGACTTAGGATGGAATAGCTGTGTTGAGGAAGATAAAAGACTTAGGATGGAATAGCTGTGTTGAGGAAGATAAAAGACTTAGGATGGAATAGCTGTGTTGAGGAAGATAAAAGACTTAGGATGGAATAGCTGTGTTGAGGAAGATAAAAGACTTAGGATGGAATAGCTGTGTTGAGGAAGATAAAAGACTTAGGATGGAATAGCTGTGTTGAGGAAGATAAAAGACTTAGGATGGAATACCTTTGTTGAGGAAGATAAAAGACTTAGGATGGAATACCTGTGTTGAGGAAGATAAAAGACTTAGGATGGAATACCTGTGTTGAGGAAGATAAAAGTGGCCAGTTTTCCCTGGCCATCTTAGCAGCTGGTGGTTGAGTGTTGATTTAGGTCCTTATCTCTCTTGCCTGAGATGGTGAGCCCCGTCTGCCATATCGCCAATGGTGGGTGTAAACGTTACATTTCAGTGTTCAATCGACCACCGCTCGTTCCCTAGCAACACATTTACCCAAAGGAGGTCGAGAAAATGCTTTCAATGGTTGGATCTTCTCAAAACTAGCTGTAGAGACCCAAGGTTCTGACACACGAGTGCTGTGCGTTCAAAGGTCCAAGATCATCGCTTGTTGGTAACAACACCTTTGACCAAAGGGCTGGAAGAGAACGATCGCTTTGGTACAGTCCGGAAGTAACAAATTTACATGTCTGCAGTTGGTAAACGTTTGCAGTAATGTTACGTTTTTGTGATAACAGTTCAACTTTAAATTGTTAGAGATTTAGTTTTATGTTTGCGTGTCCGTGCGAGACAATGACTGTGTGGTCTAAAGTACCTTAACATTAATTATGACTGTGTGGTCTAAAATACGTTAAAATTAATTATTGAATTGAATTCAGATCGTTTTTTGGTTATTTTGATTTTCTGACATTTACCGTCTGAAACACAGCTTGAATCATGTACCATACTAAAAATACATCATGAAGTGCTTTATATGCCGCAAGCTGCAGCGCAACGAGCGAACATTAATCCTATCATTTTTATGATGACCATTGTGTGTCTTATTCTATAGGCCTTTACCACCGATATCCACATGCACTATTTTTGTGTGTGCTGTAGGATGCGTCGAACCCACGACGCCTAAGTTGTATACTTGCTGCAAACTTGAGCGCTGTTTGGCGCTACTGACTACTCCAACACATAAAACCGACCTCACTAGCTTTTTACTTTTGGGAATAAGCTCAACCAAAGAGAAAAATCCAGCAAAAAATTTTTTTTTCTTCATTTACACGTTACAAACATTTTTACATCACTCTGACAGACTCAGAAAGTAAGACATACCACTTGATGATGATGATGATGATGATGATGATGATGATGATGATGATGATGATGACGCTGATGATGATGACGCTGATGATGTAACACACACACACACACACACACACACAAAGGCATATTTGCACTACACTACTACCCCCCGTGGGGTTACCAGGGGTTTCTGTATAAATAGTATCCCCACTTTCTGGAACTTTAGTGCTTTAAATTCCCACTGTCGCTGTCTTTCTCATTTGTTCTTTCTCATTCCTACTATGTTCTATCAATCTACTATACTATCTTCTTCTTTGCTACACCAGTCACCAACTTTTTTCTTGAAAACTCTTCCGGGACAAAACTCCTCATGTGTGTGTGAGGTCTGTTGGATCAGCTTGGGAATATTGGACGCTTTCTGCCAAATGGTCACTAGGGCTTCCTATCATAGTATTATTTAGCAAAGTATGCATTTTATATGGGTATTTGTATGGGTTTTGTTGATATTTTATAATGATGTTTATATTCAATTTTGTTTATATAAACGGGTGTTCGATAAATTAGAATATAGCCTCGGGGTTCCGTGCGTGGGATGCCTTTATTGTAAAGTAACCGGCTGGTAGAGTGCCTTCAGTGTTACCACTAGGGTTGTTTCAACAGATCTTTTATGCGGAACAGGAGTGGGTCCTCTTTCAGCCCAGTTGTGGTCTTGATTTTGTGGTCCTGATTCGGTTCTTTGCAATCCGCTGAACCCTGTAAACAATGAATAACTAACTAACTACACCACTACTACTGCTGTAATTAGTTGAGGCAGTAAATATTCCAGTAAGGTAAAAGCGTATCTAGTTCTGTGATTATTGCAGGAAGTGCTGTAGACACAATGGAGATTTCTGCTTCTGACAAGTCTTGTCGGCATTCTCTTCTCAGACAGGCATTTAGTGGATTGGATGCAACGCTAGACATAGCCAAATGAAGTACATTGGTGTTGGATACTCTGAATGGATTGCGGCAGTGACTGATGAGCATACCGATCTTTGGAGACCACCGGAATCTGCGTTGACAGGCAGTCAGAAAATCTGATGATGCCGATAAGGTATGGGGTGGGATACAGTGAACGAGGTGTAATCAAATAATAGTACTAATAATCAAGGTGTGTGTGTGTGTGTGTGTGTGTGTGTGTGTGTGAGAGAGAGAAAGAGACAGTCAGACAGACAGACTTCACAACTTCACAAGACTTTACAACTTTATTGACGAGGCCTTCAGCCTGTTCGCCAAGAGATCAAGCATAAAACAACAATAATCATAGAATCATAGAAACAGAGAGAGAGAGAGAGAGAAAGAGAGAGAGAGAGAGAGAGAGAGAGAGGGAGAGAGAGAGAGAGGGAGTGAGGGGGAGAGAGAGAGAGAGAGAGAGAGAGAGAGAGAGAGAGAGAGAGAGAGAGACGTGCGCGAACACATGCGAACTGTGATTTCAGTGATAAAAGGTATCCTTATGCGGTAAGTGATGAGTGCAGAAAGCGACAGAAGGATTTCTGGAGATCAAAATATATTTCAAGAACTGGACAACCTGTAAATGCTTGCACTGCAACGATGCTGCTGATGCATCTGCTGCTGTCGGTGATGATGATGATGATGAAGATGATGATGATGACGACGACGACGAAGAAGAAGATGAGGAGGAGGAGGAGAACGATGCTGCTGCTGCTGCTGATGATGATGATGATGATGAGCCACGTGATGTTGGTGATATACTTCAGAAGGGTCGGTAAGAGGCTCAAATGCAGGGTGTTGTAGGCGGCGTGTACGGACTGAGGTCAAACGCAAATAGAAAGACCTCTGGAGATCAAAGCCATTTGAAATACAGGTGCACCCACCTATCCTATCCCGTAACTCGGAGGTCGTAGGGGCACCACAGATGATCGTTTAACCAGCATACTCCATTTTTCCCTGTCTTCAGCAACCCTGATTGTTTCGCTCAGTGTCAAACCAGTCCATTCTCGAATGTTGTCCTCCCACTTTTTTTTTTTGTGTCTCCCTCTTCTTCTACTTCCTTGCACTGTGCCTTGCAGGATGGTCTTTGCAAGATCTGATGATCTGGTGACGTGGCCATACCATTGGAGTTTCCGATTTTTCACCACTGTGAGCAGGTCATCGAGTTGCCCAATGGCTTGTGTGATGGTCTTTCGGACTTCGTCGTTGGTGATGTGCTGGGTATAGGAAATGCCCAGAAGTCTTCTGTAGCACCTCATCTCCATGCTTTGTATTGTTTGTTGTAGATCTGCTGTGAGGGTCCATGTTTCGCAAGCGTATAGGAAGATGGAGATGACCACAGATGCTGCTTGCTGCTGCTGCTGCTGAACACTAAGGCAGACACACTTACAAACGCGCGTAAAACCTTTGGTGTTGTTCTGTTGCTTCTGCGACTGTTGCTGTTGCTGATGCTAATGGTGATGATGATAGCGAAATGGACAAAGGTCATAGAAAGATCAAAGGAAAGAGTATAATCAAAACATTTCAATGCTAGATGCACTGAAATCCTTGTCCGTGCTGTTGATCATAATAGCCACGCTAAAGAAGGGGTTAAAATAAGTTCAGAGGAGAGAGACAGAGAGTTTGTGAAGAGATGAGATGGACGGTGGGCTAGGTGAAGGGGGGGGGGGTGGGGTGAAGAGAACAAGAGATAGAGAAGGAGGGAGGATGGGGGGGTGGGGGGGGTGGAGAGAACAAGAGATAGAGAAGGAGGGGGAAGGGAGAGAGAGGGCAGCAGATCCACAAAAGAAGATGGCAGAAGAAAGGAAGATAAGATAATCAAAACATTTGAAAGGCATGTACACCGGAACCATTGGTGTTGTTGCTGTATTCTGCTGTTTCTGATGATGAAGATGCTACTGGCGGTGGCCGCATATCTTGTTGCTGTTGTAGTATGTGCATGCACTGTTATTTATCGACGAATGGTAAGGACAAACAGAGCTGGGTGCTTCCTCGCTCGATAGCATCTTTTTCTTGTTTTCTGTCAGTCCCATTTTCTTCTGACAATATTTTTTCTCTTCTTATGATCGGTGTTTCTTTTTCTTTTTCCTTTTATATTTTGTCATTGTTTTATCTGTTTCTCTCTCTTCTTCGATTTTATTTCATTTACCTGCCTTTTATTTATTTATTTATACATATTATTATTTTAAAAAATACATTTATTTATTTATTTATTTTTTTACTTTTTGTTTTCTTTTTTTAAACTGTCAATTTTTTTGTGGCTTCAATCTTCTTGTCTGCTTTTCGTTTATCTGACATGTTATTTTCCTTCATTCGCACTGCTCTGTCTGTCTGTCTGTCTGTCTGTCTGCTGTATAACATCTCATCTCCTCTCCCCCATTCTCTCTGCTCTTTTCCTCCTTCCGTGATGCTTGGATGGGATAAATACTGCAGTTCTATTGTGTTGCGTATTGATCAAACCGGAGAAGACAATAGCGTTTCTCTGTTGCTGATGTTAGCTCCGCCGATCAGTCAATACTTAATGCACATGTCAGTTCGCAACACGGCGCTAACAACTCGAAGGCAAGGCAGCGACAGAATTACTAGAAGTGACCTTCACCATAGAGAGATCACAACCCTCTCCGCCCACTCATAAGCTCACGATCACATCCCAAGCGCCCATTAAACTAAAACTCAGAACCAATCAAAACCTTCTCTCCCCTCTTTCCAACCCTCTTCCTCTCACTCCATTAAAATAAACATAAAACTATTGTTTTCACATTTTTCATCTGTGCTTCTAAGAGGATGTAAGCTCGCTACAAGAAAATTGAGTATGATGATGATGTTGGAGATGATGATGATGATGATGAGCCTGATACTACTACTACTACTACTACTACTACTACTACTACTACTACTACTACTACTACTACTAATTATTATTATTATTATTATTATTATTATTATTATTATTATTATTATTATTATTATTATTATTATTATTATTATTATTATTATTATTATTATTATTATTTATAATATTAAATTATTATTAATTTTATTATTATTGATAGTAGTAGTAGTAGTAGTAGTAGTAGTAAAAAATATATTTAAAAATAATAAACATAATATTATTATTATTGTTCTTTTTATTATATTTTATTATTATTATTATTATTATTATTATTATTATTATTATTATTATTATTATTATTATTATTATTATTATTATTATTAACGCCTCCGTGAAGTAGTGCCCGCGCGCGCGTAATAATACACAAGCACAAAAACAACAACAAAACCACACACACACACACACTCACAAATCTATATATATTGACTTTCAATGATACTTTCTTTTGTATTCATTCTCTCCCTTGTTTGACATCCTTTAGATGTTTGAACTACATTACAGCTGAACCGGTAACGATTTCCTTAGCAAGCTTCGTCCTCTCTTCGACGTGTTCCATTCTTCTACAAGTATTTTCTTTTCTGTTATTGTGCTGACAAAAGAAAAATCTATTTTATGGTTTTATTCTTTCTCAAGTGTTTTCTTTTGTGCGGACATCAGAAATTATTGTTGTTGTATGTCTAGACGTACTGGAAATACTTTGAAATCACAACGAGCCAAACGTCGGTTAGTGGACAGCCATATCTCAACAACTACTGGACGAATTTTGACCAAAGAAGAACAACACCTAGTTGCCTGCCTCGCGGTGCCATCGTATTTGCTCTAACGCAAAGGTCAAGGTCACTGGAGTCTATATGTCGCTAAACACGTGTTGCGCAGGATCTCAAAAACGGCTGAAGCAATTTTTGAAATGAGTGTTGGTGTACAGGTACTACAAATCATGGGCCATTCTTCAGTAGCACTTCAGTTCTCGGCCACGGGGCATCCTGTTGGTGGTCAGTCGGTCAGTGAATAGCTCCCAATTTCACTTTTGTTCAAAACACACCTTGTCAGCATGTCATCATGTTGTTCAAAACACACCTTGTCAGCTTGTCAGCATGTCATCATGTTGTTCAAAACACACCTTGTCAGCTTGTCATCATGTTGTTCAAAACACACCTTGTCAGCATGTCATCATGTTGTTCAAAACACACCTTGTCAGCTTGTCAGCATGTCATCATGTTGTTCAAAACACACCTTGTCAGCATGTCATCATGTTGTTCAAAACACACCTTGTCAGCTTGTCAGCATGTCATCATGTTGTTCAAAGCACACCTTGTCAGCATGTCATCATGTTGTTCAAAGCACACCTTGTCAGCATGTCATCATGTTGTTCAAAACACACCTTGTCAGCTTGTCATCATGTTGTTCAAAGCACACCTTGTCAGCATGTCATCATGTTGTTCAAAACACAACTTGTCAGCATGTCATCTATCCTATCCTATCCTGTCCCATAACCCGAAGGTCGTAGGGGCACCACAGATGATCGCTTAACCAGCATACTCCATCTTTCTCTGTCCTCAGCAGCCCTCATGGCTTCGCTCAGTGTCAAACCAGTCCATTCTCGAATGTTGTCCTCCCACCTCTTTTTCGGTCTCCCCCTTCTTCTACCTCCTTGCACTGTGCCTTGCAGAATGGTCTTTGCAAGGCCTGATGATCTCGTGACGTGGCCATACCATCGGAGTTTCCGTTTCTTCACCACTGTGAGCAGGTCATCGTGTTGTCCAATGGCTTGTGTGATGGTCTGTCGGACTTCAACGTTGGTGATGTGTTGGGTATAGGAAATGCACAGAAGTCTTCTGTAGCACCTCATCTCCATGCTTTGTATTCTTCGTTGGAGATCTGCTGTGAGGGTCCATGCCATGTCATCATGTTGTTCAAAACACACCTTGTCAGCATGTCATCATGTTGTTCAAAACACACCTTGTCAGCATGTCATCATGTTGTTCAAAACACACCTTGTCAGCATGTCATCATGTTGTTCGAAACACACCTTGTCAGCATGTCATCATGTTGTTCAAAACACACCTTGTCAGCATGTCATCATGTTGTTCAAAACACATTTAAGAAATTCATCAGTTTTTACTTTGCAGACACTTTAACCACTGCTAAGCATGTTAGATCATTGGTATTTTGTACTTTCTTAAAGGTCAAGGTCATTGCGCTTCATCATTTTCTAAACACCTTTTGCGCTGTATCTACAAACTGGCTGAGACGATTTAGATATTAGTGTGCATGACTATAGTTGTGATAGTGGCCTAACATTCCATTTTTTCATTTGGCGTACACCGTGGTCCTTTTGTTGAAAATTCACTTTCAAAAATGCTCATTTTTCGGCTATTTTTTCGAGTGCCTAGAATAATAATAATAATAATAATAATAATAATAATAATAATAATAATAATAATAATAATAATGATAATAATAATAATAATAATGATAATAATGATAATAATAATAATAATAATAATAATAATAATAATAATAATAATAATAATAATAATATTAATATTAATAATATTAATAATAATAATAATTTGTACAGCGCCCTGCCTCACTAGAGCTCAAAGCGCTTTACAAAAAAAGAAAGAAAAGAATATACTGTCTATTTCGCCACTAAAAGGTAAAGGTAAAGGTAGTCCCATAGCCTTGTGGCCGTAGGGGAGCGTGATGTTGGAGATCACACTTATCTTGGGCCAGCGTAATGAGAGTGATGCCCATCTCTCTCACTCGCTGCTTTACCTTCCCCATCCTTAAGAGAGTAGGTACTCAGTCACAGTTGAGTCAACTGGGGGCGTTGTTATTTGTCGCTTCACGTTTTGCGGTCACCCATCCAAGTGCTAACCGCACTGGACGGTGCTTAACTTGCGACACAGTAGCGTGTGCTCCAACCACTGCGCTATCCGACACCCAACTCGCCACTAAAATCAATTGCTTATCATTTGTAGCAGACTTCGTGACTAAATTGTACTACTAGCATTGCCACAGTAGCTGCCATAGAAAAATACATCACAGAACAATCACCCGTTAACAATACACTTTCCACACACAAAGGTTCAACTTCTTTGCTT
Source organism: Oncomelania hupensis (assembly GCA_036898135.1). Lineage (NCBI taxonomy): Eukaryota > Metazoa > Mollusca > Gastropoda > Littorinimorpha > Pomatiopsidae > Oncomelania > Oncomelania hupensis. Next base: position 15,221,680 of record CM072513.1, read on the forward strand.
CTTGCGTTTGAATTCGAATGGCTTGCCATCTTGAAAAAAAAACATTATCTGTTCGAATGTTTCTTTTTCGTTAGTCTTTCATTTTCTCTTGCTGACAAAGACAGTATCGACACGCGTCAATTCTCATTTGTGTACATAGTTTTATGCATTTCCTTCATGTTAACCCATTCGGACTGAAGGTATGACGAGAGCTTTTGGGTAAGGGTTAAAGTGTCCCCATAACCTTTCGGTCGTAGGGGAAGGGCAGCGTTTGGGACCTCCCTTTTCTCTAGGCAAGCTTAATGAGGGCGGGGCCTATCTCCTCTCCCTCGCTGCTTTACCGTCCCCTGTTCTATACAGCTTCAGTTACCCATGCATAGCTGGGTGGATTGGAGTGTATTGTCCACGTCTTTCAATCCTTATGTCTTCTGTGTGTAGTGGTTGTGCTTGCTTTCCAAGTATGCTCACCCATCCAAGTATTAACCCGTCGGGACGTTTTTTAACATGAAACATTGCTAGCGCGTAGATATTGTTACAAGCTCCAAGGGCATGATGTAAAAAAAACCACAGCCAGTGCTTAATTCTTTTAACCTTGTTAAATAAAATTGTTATCTTATCTTATCTTATCTTATCTTATCTTATCTTATCTTATCTTATCTTATCTTATCTTATCTTATCTTATCTTATCTTATCTTATTATTGTTCAGTCTTTTGATCAGCTACGAAGAACCGGTACAGGGTTTCATTTCCTTATTTGTGTAATCGCCCTTATACACTGTTTTTTCAGCTCAAGAGCTGCTCAAGGCGCTGATCGATGCAGGATTTAAATCCAGCCGTTTGAGGCGTCCATTTGTTGCCCTAAGCGCACTGTCGGACGCCAGGTTAACTGAGCACAATCCTGGGCGACCGAAGATGGGGATAAGTGACCTAGTGCTAAGTGTGTGTTGTTGTGTAGCTGACACTCACCCGTTGATCACACAAGCCTCAGGATCTGTAAAGTCCGTGAGATACAATGCGTGCGTGCACAGATTAGACCTCGGTTTATACTCTCATTTGAAGAGGGTACGATCGTCACAAAACAAAAAAAGAAAGCGAAGTAGGGGCGTCCTCAAAACGTCCGCCCAAAATGAGTTAAACAAAGGCACCACAAACAGACGAAAAGGCTGCAGTCCCGCCGAAGACTGAACATTGGAAATCATCAATAATTTAAACGCAAAGTGAACTTTTTTTATGCTCTACTATACATTATGCACACTGTCTAAAGAGTAATTATTATTTCAAAACAATCAATACGTTAATGACTGTACATTTTCCAATTTGAACGAGACAAAAACAAGAAGATGAAAGGAAAAGATTACATCGCCACGGACTGAACACTTCAAATCTTCAATAATGGAAATGCAAATGGAAACTTTTTGTTTTTCTCTATTTTATTCTTAACACAAACTTCCTCAAAACTGAAAGTATCAGTCAATAAATTTATCAATGACAGTTATTATTCAAAATTGTTCGAGGAAGCTAAGCAGGTGAAGAAAAAAAATTGTTTCGTCCTCGGGAAGAACAAGTTGAAGAATCAATCGATGTATGGTCTGTATCAATATTCTGTGATCTTATATAAACTTTCTGACAGTTGTATTATGTTCTTAAATAATCTAGCTATTACGGAACATAGAGAGGCTCGTTAATAATTTAACCTTGGGTTGATGCTTATCATTCTATTTTCATTCTGATCCCTTTCATTTTGATCCCTAACATAAACTTTTCAATGGAGTTGCCTTGTAGCTATCTCTTGACGGAGCTTTCCAGCAAAAATCCACGACTAGAGAATCTTGTCATCTGCCGTTTTATATCCATCGACGTTTTAGCTTGTCTTCCCTATAGAGGAGGGCGGGAGGGGGAACTATTATTTTTCACAACAATCCATCTGGGGCTGAACATTGAGAATCATAAATAATTTAACCCTAGATGGATGCATACCTTTTCCCCATTCTTTGATCGCTTATGTACACTTTTTTCTACAAGGCTATTGCATTGGAATGAAGACATCCCACTCAACCCTATCCGTCATTCAATAATTAAGTAAATCAATGAATAACTGTTTGTATTCCTTTACTACCAATTTTCCAACAGAGATTTAGTAATGCGCGTCTCCCTCCCATTCCATCCCTGTCCTCCCTTCCCTCCCCCACCCCTCAAGTTGGGCCTGGCGCATGATGCATGCAAGTACATCAAATGATCGACTTCGCGCTCGCTACATTAGTGTGGAACCGACATGGTTATCTCCCGTCCAAATGTCGATCAATCTTCGTGGGCTTAGTTGGAGTTACGTCTCTTAACTGGAGTTATGTCCCTTGGCTGGAGTTGTGTCCATCCCCCTTGTTTGTATCTCACACCTACATTAGAGTTGAACTTTGACAGGGTTATCTACTATCCAACACCTACATCAGATTTGAACCTTGACAGGCTTACCGCCCGCTTAAATACCGCTCTTTCGACTGAAAGCACCAAAACGTAATCACTGTTTCATCCACTAACACAAATGAGCATTGCCACACACACACACCCGCACGCCGGTCTACGCACTCTTTGCTGTACAAACTATTGTGATTTTTTTGTGCTTTATCATCTACCAGGGCGTCAGCACTATTAAGCAATTACTGAGATTTTCTCCCAATGGCCGGCACCAAAAGGGTTAACTTGAGGGAAGGAAAGAAGGAAGTGATTGATCAAGGGAGGACAGGTGCTTATCCTACAGAGCAACTAGCTCACATGGGGCGTTCTTCTTCTCTCCAATCTCTCAATCGTCTTATTTAAAAATACACCTACGATACATCATTGGAAGTACACGAGTACCACTAGAGAAGGAAGAAATTAGGATAGATAATGATAGGTAATGATAGATGATGGGTAATGGAATAATAATTGCCGGAGAATGGACAGCTGCTTGTCCTAAATGTAAGACGCGAGCGTTCGTCTATCATAACATCACAACGCAAATCATTGATAATAGCCCAACGCATATTATTGATACCAGCACAACGCATCCATTGATACCAGCACAACGCGTCTCATTGATACCAGCACAACGCATCTCATTGATACCAGCACAACGCATCTCATTGATACCAGCACAACGCGTCTCATTGATACCAGCACAACGCATCTCATTGATACCAGCACAACGCATCTCATTGATACCAGCACCACGCATCTCATTGATACCAGCACCACGCATCTCATTGATACCAGCACACCGCATCTCATTGATACCAGCACAACGCGTCTCATTGATACCAGCACAACGCATCTCATTGATACCAGCACACCGCATCTCATTGATACCAGCACAACGCGTCTCATTGATACCAGCACCACGCATCTCATTGATACCAGCACAACGCATCTCATTGATACCAGCACAACGCGTCTCATTGATACCAGCACAACGCATCTCATTGATACCAGCACAACGCATCTCATTGATACCAGCACAACGCGTCTCATTGATACCAGCACAACGCGTCTCATTGATACCAGCACAGCTCGTCTCACTGATACCAGCACAACGCGTCTCATTGATACCAGCACAACGCATCTCACTGATACCAGCACAGGGGCCTTGCACGTTGAAAGTGGATCCGTGATAGCAGCGAGGTCGACTGCGTACCTACGAATTATTTATGATACATAGGGCTGAACAATATCTGCCGCTTTGATCACGAGGAGACACATTCAGCATGTAAGGCCCTTATCATATTCGCATGAGTGAGTCAACATTGAAGATTTATCGACACCCACCATTCGCTATATGGCCAACAGGGATAACCATGCCGGAGAATTAGTCAACACTAAACCACTTGATCAATCATACTGCTAGGATGGCCAATGAAAAAAGCGCACCTTAGCTTTGCCCAGACGGGATTCCAACCTATATACAATAGGGAGTGTATCAGCTCAGCATCTTAAAGGTTCCTCCACGCTACCGCATGAGGAATGTTTCAGTACCTAGAGAGAACAGAAGGGAATAACGACATATAGTACAACAGATAGAACTGTGTACCATTGCTGGTAACACACCAACGTTCATCTTCCTTCACATCGCTCTGGGGTGGCTTAGTAGCATAGTGGATAGTGAGCTGCTTTTCTAAGCCCAAGGTCGCGGGTTCCTATCATGCCTTGGGCGAACTTACGTGACTTTGGTACGAGACTTTTTAGGACACCGGGAGTTTTCTCCGGGTACTCCGGTTTCCTCCCACCTGTCAATAATGGTATTGGATGCCTATCCTATCCTATCCTGTCCCATAACCCGAAGGTCGTAGGGGCACCACAGATGATCGTTTAACCAGCATACTCCATCTTTCTCTGTCCTCAGCAGCCCTCATGGCTTCGCTCAGTGTCAAACCAGTCCATTCTCGAATGTTGTCCTCCCACCTCTTTTTCGGTCTCCCCCTTCTTCTACCTCCTTGCACTGTGCCTTGCAGAATGGTCTTTGCAAGTCCTGATGATCTGGTGACGTGGCCATACCATCGGAGTTTCCGTTTCTTCACCACTGTGAGCAGGTCATCGTGTTGTCCAATGGCTTGTGTGATGGTCTGTCGGACTTCGACGTTGGTGATGTGTTGGGTATAGGAAATGCACAGAAGTCTTCTGTAGCACCGCATCTCTATGCTTTGTATTCTTCGTTGGAGATCTGCTGTGAGGGTCCATGCTTCGCAAGCATATAGGAAGATGGAGATGACCAGAGAGCGCAGCAGTCTTACTTTGGAATGTAGACTGATGGTTCTGTCTTTCCAAATGGGCTTCAACCTTGTCAGGGCAGCAGTTGTTTGTGCGATCCTGGAGAGGACTTCCTGTCGAGACCCATTGTCTGACACAATGGCTCCTAAATATTTGAAGCTGTGCACTGTGTTGAGGGATTGGCCTTGTACTTTGATGTCCGTGTTGATGCCATTGGTATTGTTGGTCATCATTTTGGTCTTCTCTGCACTTATTTCCATTCCATAAGCTCTGGAGGTGGTGTCAAGCCTCTGTACAAGCTGTTCAAGTTCTTGTTCCTCTCCAGCCAATCCATCAATATCATCCGCAAAACGAAGATTGGAGATTGCTCTGCCCCCTATGCTGACTGTGCCTTCGTGATCTGCAAGAGCATCTGACATGATGCGCTCTAGGAAGATGTTGAAGAGTGTTGGAGAGAGTAGGCATCCTTGACGCACACCGATTGTTGTTCTGAACCAGTTCCCGATGACGCTGTTATGGAGGACTGCACTGGTAGCCTTGTCATACAGGCTTTTGATGACTTCTATAATTTTAGGGCTGATGTTGTACACTTTCATGGTTGCCCATAGAGCTGCATGCCAGACTCGGTCAAATGCCTTCTTGAAGTCTATGAACACATGATATAGATGTTGTTGGTGCTGTAGGTATTTCTCACAGATTATTCTGAGGTTGAAAATCTGTTCAGTGGTACTTCGCCCTGCCATGAATCCTGCTTGTTCTTCAGCTATGATTTGTTCAGCTTGTGGTTTCAACCTGTTGAGTATTATTTTCAGGAGGACCTTGCTGGGATGGCTGATGAGGCTGATGGTGCGGTAATTTTCACACTCCTGAAGGTTACCTTTTTTGGGAAGAGTGATGACAAGCGACTGGGTCCATGGTGTAGGCCATTCCCCACTCTGCCAGATCTTGTTACAGATAATGGTGAGAGCATCAGTCATCGCTTCTCCTCCTGCTTGTAGCAGTTCCGCTGATATGTTGTCCACTCCCGCTGACTTCCCTTTCGTCAGCGATTGCACTGCTGCCTCAACTTCTTCCCGGAGAATTGGGAGGATTTCTTCTTCTTCTCTGCTCTCGGGACATGCTAGAACTGAAGGGTCTCCATTTGGTGTATGGTTGTAAAGGTCAGAGCAGTACTCTGTCCATCTGTCCAAGACTTCTTGTTCTTCTGTAAGGCATATGCCAGACTTGCTTTGGATAGTGGAGACTTTGGGCTGTTTAACACTTGTCAGCCGCTTCACAGTCTGGTAGGCCTTCTTGCTGTTGTTCTTGTTCAGATTGTTCTCTATTTCCTGGCATTGGTCTTCTATCCAGTTCTCCTTTGCTGTGCGCATGCCTTTTCGGATGTCATTGTTGATTTTTTGGTAGACATCAGCTCCCTGTGAGGTGTTCTTTTTCTTTTTTAACTCTCTTCGTTTATCACACAGATCCAAAAGTTCAGGTGTGATCCACGGCTTCTTCTTTGGTCGGTGCTTGCCAAGGATCTCAGTGGCGGCATCTGTTACAGCTGAGTTGAAGGTATTGGTCATGGTGTTGACATCTACTTCTCCTGCCCCCAAAATAAGCAGTGGTGCGAATTTCCCTCCAATTGTGGCCTGAAATATTTTTGCCACCTCCGGGTCTTGCAGTTTGTCCAGGTCGAACTTCAGCCTAGTGCACTTTGCTGTATTTACTCTCTTCAAATGGAGCCGGAAAGACATCATCACGAGATCGTGGTCACTTCCAATGTCTGCTCCTGGAAAAGTGCGTATTGGATGCAATCAACCTAATTCCCTTCCCCCCCCCCCTACCCAAAAAAAAAGAAAAAAAAAAGAAAAGAAAAAAGATGTTGGTTTCTATTTTGCCTTCCTTAATAGCGATATCTTCAGATCGCCGCGCTTTGAGTTGGATTCAAAGAAAAAGCGCGTGATAACATCCTGTATTATCATTATTATTATTATTATTATTATTATTATTATTATTATTATTATTATTATTATTATTATTATTATTATTATTGTAATTATTATTATTATTATTATTATTATTATTATTATTATTATTATTATTATTATTATTATTATTATTATTATTATTATTATTATTATTATTATTATTATTTGCAGCAGCAACTTTCACGAATGAGCATGGAAATTTAGTGCTTTAAATTCCCACTGTCGCTGTCTTTCTCATTCGCTCTTTCTCATTCCTGCTCTGTTCTATCAATCTGCTATACTATCGTCTTCTTCGCCAGACCAGTCTCCTACCTTTTTTCTTGAAAACTCTTCCGGGACAAGACTCCTTATTTGTGTATGAGGTCTGTTGGATCAGCTTGGGAATATTGGACGCTTTCTGCCAGGTGGTCACTAAGGCTTCCTATGATGTTATTATTTAGCAATGTAGGCATTTTATATGTCTGTGTTTTGTTGATAATTTATAATGATGTTTGTATTCTATTTTGTTTTTGTAAACGGGGGTTCGATAAGTTGGGGTGAAGCCTCAGCCGTCCCCTGCGTGGGATGCCTTTATTGTAAAGTGACTGGCTGGTGGAGGGCATTCGGTTTTCCCACTAGGGTTGTTTCAACAGATCTTTTATGCGGATTGGGGGTTGTCCGGTCCTGATTTGGCTCGGAAGAGTCCGCTGGACCTAAAGCAACACTCATGTAATGTAATGTAATGTAATGTAATGTAATGTAATGTAATGTAATCAACATATCGAAGATGCAGCCATCTAAAGTGCTTACCCGGACGAAGGACAGAATGGAAGCTATTGAAACTCGGGCAGCTGCTTATCCCACATGCGCTTTCATCTCTCTTAACTTCCAACTCTCTCTCCCCATTGATGTGGGTGTAAGGGTATCTTTAAATGAACTCCAACATCAAGGAGACAGAATCTGAAGTACCCAATGTTTGTATGTAGATTATAGTCACACGACACTTTCGCATATAGGTGACTACTGGACCGATTTATACTGACACCAGCGGGCCAGTTGTTGGTAAAGGGGAAAATAATATGATCACACGTTGACCAATCCGGGATTCGAACCAGCGACCTTTCGGTTACTAGCAAGACGCTCTTACCAACTGAGCTACCCGGCCCCTCTGAAGTACCCAAAGAGCCTGGGTTGCTTATCACCACGCCCCACCCCCCACCTCCCACTCCCCGTCTGCCAAATCGCCATTGGTGCGTGTGGGCGTTAAAAGTTATTGTTCTATTTATTCTTATTGAACACCTTTCCTTCCTTCCTTTGTTCCTACATTTATTTATTTATTTCATAAAAAACAACAACAGCAAGAACAACTACAACACACTCATACACACACACACACACACACACACAAACACACCTATCCTATCATATCCCGTAACTCGAAGGTCGTACCACAGATGATCGTTTAACCAGCATACACCATCTTTCTCTGTCCTCGGCAACCCTGACTGCTTCGCTCAGTGTCAAACCAGTCCATTCTCGAATCTTGTCCTCCCACCTCTTTTCTAGTCTCCCTCTTCTTCTACCTCCTTGCACTGTGCCTTGCAAGATGGTCTTTGCAAGGCCTGATGCTCTGGTGACGTGACCATACCATCGGAGTTTCCGTTTTTTCACCACTGTGAGCAGGTCATCGTGTTGTCCAAAAGGCTTGTGTGATGGTCTGTCGGACTTCGTCGTTGGTGATGTGCTGTATTTTTCTGTATTTGCTGATATTTTATTTGTTGTTTGTAGGGTCCAGTGAACCTTTAGCGGTCATAGCTGGGCCACAACTATTAGTTATCCACTAAGATATACAACCTGTATCCACTAAGATATACAACCTGTATCCACTAAGATATACAACCTGTATTCACTAAGATATACAACCTGTATCCACTAAGATATACAACCTGTATCAAACAACATGTATCCACTAAGATATACAACCTGTATCCACTAAGATATACAACATGTATCCACTAAGATATACAACCTGTATCAAACAACCTGTATCCACTAAGATATACAACCTGTATCCACTAAGATATACAACCTGTATCCACTAAGATATATAACCTATATCCACTAAGATATACAACCTGTATCCACTAATATATACAACCTGTATCCACTAAGATATACAACCGGTATCCGTTCAGATATACAACCTGTATATACTATGATATACAACCTGTATCCATTATGACATACAACTTGTATCCATTACGACATCTGCTGAGATGCTGTATGAATTCACCATCATGGGTAATACATATTTTGTTGACTTGACTTGACTGACTTACTGACTTGACTGACTTACTACTTTACTGACACGAAAGGGAAAAACACGATGGCTTGTCAGTCATAAATGTTAGTCTCCTACACTAAGCATATTAGAGACTGAAAGTTAAGAATTCTAGTTAAAAAAAAAGAAGATAAAATCTAATACAAAAGATGGGCTCTACTAGGAAAAAGAGGTTAAGTACCTTTCAGGACCATACTAAATTATGACAGAAGAAATAAACATTTTCCTGAAAAGGAATAATTTTGGATTTGGATTTTTGGCACTTTATTGTCCCTTTTTACTTTTTATCAGGAAATTCTGGGCACCCTCCCCTGGGGAAGGCGCAGGCTGTGTTGAGTAGTACAGTTGGGAATACAGATAGCTATAGCTCTATCCTAGTCTTTCCGCGTCCATCCATCTCTCCAAGTGTCGGTGTATCGGCGACTTGAAGTGAACGCCAGTGGCACAGATTCAGCATCAGAAGCAAATTGAGAAGGAAGGAAGAGATGATGACATGGCGATGGACAGCTGTCTGACCTCTTAGACACTTTCAGACAAAGTAGCGATTACCATCACTACCCCCATTAGCTGTGGATTATTCTGGAAGCATTGAAACTGCTGATTCTGTAAATTGAATATGAACATTTTGTAGACGAGGTCCTGTATCATTGATATATTTTATCGAAGTTATGACAATTATTGCTAGATTCATCTATGAACAGACTTTTATAATATAATTGCAAATATTTTGTTTTATTTGTTTGTATTAAAAAAAAGTTAATGTGTTCTTCTAAATATTTAATTTTCAATGTTTAATTTGACCTACTTGTGCTTACAGACACTGAATAAATGATTAGCTCATTGATTCTGTAAAGCTTCGAACTCCTGATTTTAACGTTTAAAATGGTAAAGTGTGTTTGGAAAGGCCCTGTAGTTAACGAACAGAATTCTAGTTTTAAGGAGATGGAAGAACTTGTCTAGCGGTAAGGAGTGTCAAGAAAACTGGAATATATCTGAGATTGTTGAACGTGAAATGTTGTAAAAATGGGACGTGTGGCGCTAGTACGAATACTACCAATGATGACGCTGGATCTTCCTTGGTCGTCTTGAAGTACTTCTGCAGTGATATGTCTTGAGGGCCCAGCTGTCTAGATGAATAATGAGCACCAGCTCTTCCGCTTGTCCAACAAGCCAATCAAAGCCTCTCACCAGTTGTCACGTGTATCTGAGCTGATCTACAGTACTTCTAGACTTAAGAGCTGATCTGAGAGTCCCTTGAGAACAGCGAGGACGACGACGACAATGATGATGATGATGATGATGATGATGATGATGATGATGATGATGATGATGATGATGATGATGATGATTACGAAGTCTCGAATTGCGTAAATATTGACGGATAATGTTTATGTTATTTACGCTTTAAAAAAAAAGTAGAGTGGATGTGGTTGGCAATGGTGAATATCAGTATTTTGTTTGAATAAGGGGAAACAGCGAGGAATCACTGCATGACTGAACCGCTGGGGAAGGAAACATTTGCATAAACAAAAGAGATAGAAAGAAAGAGCAGAAACGAAGGTTTAACACAGACTGACTAAGCTCTCGCTCTTCTGTCGTTAAGGAAAGAAGAAGAGTACGTGGCGAGAGAGATTAAAGAGAAGGAGATGAATTAGTGATGCACGCACGACCACAGTAAGGAATAACTGCGCAGTCTTTGACATCATAAGGAGCCAGTATATACAGATAATGCCAGATTGAATGACTGAAAGGGCATTTGTTGCGTGCTTACACAAACCTACACAAGAAACCGGGTCAAAAGACGGTGTGATAACAAAAAAGGGATTGATTGATTGATTGATTTATTGTTGCTTTAGGTCCAGCGGACTCTTCCGAGCCAAATCAGGACCGGACAACCCCCGATCCGCATAAAAGATCTGCTGAAACAACCCCAGTGGGAAAATTGAATGCCCTCCACCGGCCAGTCACTTTACAATAAAGACATCCCACGCGGGGGACGGCTGAGGGTTGACCTCAACTACGCGAACACCCCGGTTACAAAAACAAAATAGAATACAAACATCATTATAAATCATCAACCAAACACATACATATAAAATGCCTATAGTGCTAAATAGTACATTCATAGGAAGCCCTAGTGACCACCCGGCAGAAAGCGTCCAACACTCCCAAGCTGATCCAACAGACCTCATACACAAACAAGGAGTCTTGTCCAGGAAGAGTTTTCAAGAAAAAAGGTAGGTCATTGATCTAGCGAAGAAGAAGATAGTATAGCAGAGTGAAGGACAGAGCAAGAATAGGAAAGAGTAAATGAGGAAGACAGCGACAGTGGGAATTTAAAGCACTAAATTTCCATAAAGTGGGGATACTATTTATACTGAAAACCCCCGGCACTCCAACGGGGGTACTGTTGCCGCAGTGAAGCGTCTTGCCTATAAAGGAAAGACAGGTTTTCAACTGTGGCTTTCACTGTTCCCTTTATAGGTTTGAACAATCTACAGTGGCAAGATTGCTCATGACCCCAAGGGGTCAAAAAAGGGATTGCAGTTCAGTTCAGCTCAGTTCATTTCAAGTCTATACATTTAATACAATAGTTTTAAAACGTTCTCTTTTGTGCGTGAGGGGATATGCGAGAGCGTTAGTTATGTGGGCAAACATTTGTACATTTTATATCTTATGTTTCTTAAGCCTGAATGTCTGTTCATTATTTGAGCAGTGTTTAAATCCTGCTATAATTCCTTATAAGAGATAAAAAAGAGTTGTTACTTGAATTAAATTGAGAGACTCGCATACACACCTCCAGAGAGGAATGTAATTATTATACATTGGAAGTTGTGAGTTGCGGATATGAGTTTAAATGAAGAGAAGGAGAGGGAAGTAGATAGGCCCGCTGAATACAAGACTGTATAAATGTGATTGCCAGTTGTCTGCCAGTGTAATTAACATGGAGCATCATGCTGCTTCCACAAGGTAATTGAAGGCCTGTCTTATCAGCTGCAGCTATGCTTATCTGACAGCGCATCTTAATGCCGAAGGCGCAACTGACAACTGACTTCAGTTAAAATGGCTTACACAACTGCACAACCAACCTTAAGGGAAATAGTTTGCGTGCAATAGTGACTTAATCGAAACAACTGCAAAGTCTAAAGGGATAGAACCTAAATATCTTCAATAAGCTTCTAGCATAAACTGAAGGATTAACTAAGTTTTTTTCATTCATTCATTCAAGCACACATCAACATTTTTTTAGGTAGCGAGGCTTTAAGATCTTCATGATTAACACGAGGCTTTGGATAATCCATCTTTGCTATTAACATATATACATACCTTCAGCACAGCTTAAGGCAAAATAAATTGTATGTTTACCGACCTTAAATTTTTGGCCCGACCCTAAACGGTTTTTTTTGGGATGGTCGGGAACAAAAATTGAAAAAGCCCAACATGTCGCACCCAAGGGGAAAGGTTTTTAAAAAAATAAAAAAAAGAAGAAGCCGATCTACCGACCCTATTTTTTTCATATGTTATCGTAAACAGATATTATTTTTTGGTCTAATCTTGCCTGACATTGCATTGAACGCTGACCGAGCTGTTATAACTGGCTGAAAGAAGACCCAAATCGATAAATTCAATGCGCTTTTAAATAGCGAAGAACTCACGAAAATGTAGTGGAAGAGCTAGATCAGAACATGAGACAACATTGTCAGGCGAGCACGCGTGTACAAGAGTTGGGGACGATTGAAGATCTTTAGTTCTATTTCGTATTAGTTACAAGTTAAACGTGTCTGAGCAAACATGACGAGAAACAGTAGGTCTGGCCGTTCATTTCAATTAGCGTGCGTGATACTAAGTGCTTACGGACGCTAGAGAAGACGAGCAGTACTGCGCATCAAACACTGATAGCGATAAACACACTCGCAAACTGAACAATTTATTATGCAAGAACTGCAAGGAGGCTTTTAAGTACTGACGTTTGCCAGTCTGTAACAGTCTACTAACAAAATAATGACGGATATCCTTGCTAGACCGTCTATGCAAGCACAACACCTGTTGACCATTACCGGTGTCACATCCTTCAAGTTCCGGGTCTCCTAGTTTATCCGAGCGCCTTTGCGCATGCGCCAGGTCATGTCGGGTCGGCTTTTTCACGAAGTTCTTAGGCGTCATAACCCTAACCCTAACCCAAACCCTAACCTTAAACTCTAACTCTAACCCAAACCCTAACCCTAACCCTTACGAAGACTATGATAGCACTGTGCGCATGCGTCGAATATTGTAACGCGTCGACCAATCAGAATGCTCCCATTCGCTCCCAGCCCAGCTAAGATACTAGGAACTGTGACGATGTCACACCGGTAATTCAAGCTTCCACAGCTGATTAGACAAGCCTGCGGGGTTTTACCAAGGTCTATGGGGGCAAAAGCGGCTGATAGCAGGTTTTCAATTGAAAAGAAAACTAACTACCTGTACTGCAGTGCATACTCGTTACAGAGGTTCAACTCGTTATTATTGCTTAACAGTGCATTCTCATTAACGAATTTCAATAGGACATTGGTTGCTGGTCTTTTTATTTTAATGTTACCAAAACCGGTAACCAAGTGGGTCTGACAACATATTAACAGGACTTTAAATAAAAGGAAGCTACCTGGCTTACGGTGCATTCTCATCAACGAATTTCACTTAGGATTCTTGCTTGACCTTGCATTTTCATCAACTAGATTTTAATTGTACATTTAATTCCGACATTTTACCAAGACCTTTGTATAATTGCTTCTGATCATGAAAGGAAATAACAAAATGTTAAACGCGTTCTCGTTAACTAGGTATCCATTTTCATTTTTTATATTTGGGCTTTGACTAAGACCTTTGAACAAGAGTCTATCTCTGTTCGGAGTTCTTCACACGAAAGGAAACAACAGGGTTTAGATTACAGTGCATTCTCATTAACTACATTTCAAACGGAAATTTGAATTGTGGCGAGCCTCTGATCAAAGAGAATAGTTTACATCTTTAAATAAAAACATCAACATGTCTTAAAAAGCATGCTCAGGTTTGGATTGCATCTAGTGAGCCACTGCACCGGACGAACAATCAACTTCAGCTTTTAAGGACGAATTGAAATGCCAAAGCCTGTATTGCTACCTTTCATCTACCACCTCGTGTGGTCTGTGATACTCAGTGTTTAAGACAGAGAATCTGCGCAAGACTAACATACTCCTCTTTCACTTCTGAGCAAGCCCACTTTGTCTGTTAATACCCTGTGTGTGTCTTAGCCCAGTCTCCTCTCTGAAAATCCTTACGGGAAGAGAGGGGACTATAAACTGATAAACACACAAACAGCAGAGACGGGCGCCAAGCTATGAGATTAGGGCAGGACGGAAGATTGAACAGCGGTGCACGGTGGTTGAACTTGATAGTGATAGCTGTGGAAGATGTGCACGCCAGAGTATAAGGGACACGTAGATGCAGGTCCACAAGCTTGTGTGTCCGGGGACGTTAATCTATTTAACTAACTAACTAACTAACTAACTAAGTCCACACTGATTATCCAGAGCTCTCGTTTTACACGATCATTTCAGATACTCGGGGTAATTGCTCGCACTGGTCCTGATTTGGCTCGGAAGAGTCCGCTGGACCTAAAGCAATAATCATGTAATGTATATTGCTCGCACTCGTCCTTTAAGTGTAAATGAGACAAGCCAGTGAGCGCACAGAGTATTTGTGCCAACGCCGACTCTGATCCTGCTCAGAAGTCTTAGATAATCATTACAGTGAGGAAGGAGTGAGAAGGCAGATTTGGGAAGTTTCGTTTGTAACGAGACTGGCACCAGTACGAGAGAAGAGCAAAGACCACCTGAGATGGACTTACAGATGTACAAACTCCTTGTAGACCTTTCGTGGGAGGCAAACATGGCGCCAGCACGTAATTTTGAATACGCCTTCGCACGAGAGTATAAACCGAGGTTTACTCTGTGCTCGCATTCATTCCACCGCACGGATTTTAAAGATCCTGCTTCTTTCCCACATCAGGTTGCTCACGATTGGGCTCAGTCATGTGGTCATCAGACGATGCGAGGCACCCCATAGGCGGAAAATGGGCCATTCGGACGTCTTGAGTTAGATCTTGTATCGATCAGCTCCTTGAGCAGCAAGGAGGAGGCATGCAGGTCGGGAGGGGAGGGAGAGAGACAGAGACAGAGTCAGACACAGAGAGAGAGAGACAGAGAAAGAGATTTTTCAACAACCATTGTAACAAATAATTTATGATGATTCAGTGCTGAGATATGCTATGCACAATGCATTCTCAGATTCCAGCCAAAGTAATAGGCCTAGCTGCCTGCGAGATTTCAAGATTGCGGTAACTTAAATAAATTAGGCAGACACAGAACGACGATACGCCTACTGCTTGTTAAACAGCGTGACAACAGCTGCGTCAGCAACCAGAATAACGCTAAAAGTTAACACCGATACTATTATACTGACGAGGAAGAAAACAATCCTTTGAGGAGGAGAACGTGGGTGTAATTATTGTACATTTCAGCGTAATAGCAAATGCCTTTCAAAATACTGTGCAGCGTGACAACAGCTGCAGTTGGAAAGAAACTAGCCCTTCAATTGTTGGCCTAGGAAAGAGAAGACTTTCACTTCAACAAAACTCGTTTTGAGGGAGATGTCAATTTATGTTAGAATTTAGCGTACTTTATTGCCTTTAAAAATAAAAAAAACATTAACATTCACAATGTTGAAATAGCAAAATTCACATCTAAACTGCAACAATCACTACATAATCTGTTCAAGAAGATGTTCATCGCAGAGGATCGTCAAGTTTTATCCCTGCATCCTAAATGTGTATGCGATACATTTTATTTCGATGCATTAATATCAGGGCGCCTTGAATTGTCACGCTGTTTAACAAGCAGTTAGCGTATCGTCAGTCTGTGTCCGCCTAATTCAATTTTAAAAAGTACGAGATTTTGAACAGCGACGCCTTTTAATAACACATACGGTTAGTATCCATCCACCAAAACGCTGACATGTTCATGATCAAAAATAAGATACGCAAGCAGAGGCTTTCGGAACATCAATTCCTTAACTGCGTGAAAGCATCTCCTCCATAATTCCTCTTTGCTTCAATAATACACAAATAAGAATCAATTTATACCAGTCACTACCAGTGAGTTTTGTATACCCCCCCCCCTCCACTCCATCCAAGTAGTCTTTAATGATGCGATACAGAGTCAAGCAACTATCTCATGCCCTCCTTATCCCCACCCCCTCAACCTCCAAATGTACACGTCATTCTCTTCCCTAGTGTAAATAGGCGCACGCCCCCTACACTTTAAATGGAATAAAACAACTTCCCTTGGTCAGTTGGTAGAGCGTCTTACTGGTAATCGAAAGGTCCCTGGTTCGAATCCCGGATTGGCCAAATTAGGACTGTATTATTTTCCCCTTACCATCAACTAGTTCGCTGGTGTCAGAATAATGTGACCAGTAGTCGCCTATACGCTCCAGTGTCGTGTGACTATAATCTACAATTGACTGTTTCCCACCCAACTCCCTTACAAAACGAATTAACCATACTACCTACGTGGCCACGCACAAACAAGAGATCATTCGACGTCACTGTCCTGGCAGGACTCTCCTCTCTCTCTCTCTCTCTCTCTCTCTCTCTCTCTCTCTCTCTCTCTCTCTCTCTCTCTCTCTCTCTCTCTTTCTCCAGGGGCTACAATATCAAAGATGTTATTTTTTTAATGGCAGTAGAGTGTATTTGGGAAATGACATTTGTTTTCACCTGAAAACATGATACAATGGAAGAGAAGACATAGGTAACAGCCGAAGTGCAGATAAAAACAGTACTTTAAATAATACATGTATGTCCTCAACACCGGCATTTTACTAAAGCTTCCTCCAGAAGTTTCACCAACAACTCGCTGCCCACACCGACAGCTAAGTTTGGAAATATTTACGTCTCTTCCTTGTTGGGTAAATCAACAAAACATGTCTTTGTGGCCTATTATAGGCCTACACACTCTCGCAGCGATGATGATGATGATGATGATGATGATGATGATGATGATGATGATGATGATGATGATGATGATGACGATAAAAAAAAAAATAATAATAATAATATTGTATAATACGCGATTCTAGACAACTGTCTGTTTTAAGGCGCTCATAATCTTGAAATATTCAGTATAAGCAGAGGGGAAGATATGTCTTCTAAAAGAGATGCTTATGTAAAAAATGTAACACTGAGATTAAACACGAAACAGCAATTTAAAATACTTGGAACAAGAATTGGTATTGGAATTACAATATATAATGCACACCACTACTTTTAGAATCCACCTTGATGCTTTCAATAGCCACACACACACAAACAACAAGAACTGAATGTATCGATTTATATCAAAACTGAACGGTGGGACAACACTGACTGTGAATGTGAAAAGTGTCTGTCACGCTGATTGGTGTAAATTTGGAACCCTTTAACAAGTGACTAAGGCCACTGTCTACACGGGGCCACACGGATATGAGGTCCGCAGTACAGCGATCAAATGAATACCCATAATGCCTTTGCGGCCTGCCATATCGGTAAGTCCGCATGCGACACGGAAGGGGAAGCAATTTCATGCTCGCGCGCCCCCTGACGGCCAGAGATCGAAGCTGTGTTCACGTCTGAATGATTTTACACCGCATCTTTCCCGTCTCCCTGTCCCAGCCCTCATAGTAGGTATGATGGGTAGGTTAGGCTGATCAGGGAAGGATGGCAGAGGCACAACGAAGACGAGGCCGGGACTTTAGTCTCAATATGTAGTATTGCTATATATCTCCAGATTGTGTGTATGTTGTTCCGCCTTTGTATTCTCTTTTGTATGTGCTAAACTCGGTGTGTATGATTAATACGACACAAGGTACTGAGTGCATTCAATTTAAAAAAATAAATAAATAAATTAATTAATTAATTAATACATGCTTTCCTTTTGCTTATAAGCGGATCCCTCTAGATCTCCGCGCTTTGATTAATAAAAGAAATGCGTGTTCGGCATCCTGTATTATTATGTATGCTAGCAGACACATTTGTCTTGAGTACAAACTCGTACACTCAAGGAACAATATTTCCAGTTTTCGGCCTCTCACTCTAATAAAGAGTATAACATACGGGGTTGGCCTATGAAGGAAATTATGACGGAAGCCCAAAGGAGACCAGGGCGGAAACACACACACACACACACACACACACACACACACACACACACACACACACACACAAGCACACACCCACACACACACATCTGGAATTATTTTTAACAAGCGGTAGAATGCATACACTACTACTTCCTGCCATCGACAAGAGGAGAAAGTTAACGTGGTTTGGTCAGGTCACGCGGCAAGACACCCTGGCAAAACCATTATACAAGGAACCGTGAAAGGAAGCAGGTGCAAAGGAAGGCAAAGAAAGAACTGGACAGATGACGTCAAAACATGGACGGCGTTGAACATGTCACGCCTCCTGACAACAGCAGCAGATAGACTGAAGTGGCGAAAACTCTGCGACACCTTCCTCGTGTCTCCCCAACGTCCCCACGGGCTGAGGGATTAGACTACAACTGGAACACACACGTTGTCGTGCATAGCTTATTTCATTCCTTCGGGTTTTCTACACGAAGCTGCATTCATATTATATTAACAGAGCACACGCTTTGGTGTATCAGAACTGTATTATCTATCAACAATAAATTATCCCTAGTTAAGTGAGGGAGAGGGTGAGTTCCTGGGAACAAATAATATTCAGTTTTCTAAACGAACACCACATCTTACTGGGAACAAATAATATTGTTTTCTTTACGAACACCCCATCTTACTGGGAACTAATAATATTCAGTTTTCTTTACGAACACCACATCTTACTGGGAACTAATAATATTCAGTTTTCTTAACGAACACATCTTACTGGGAACAAATAATATTCAGTTTTCTTAACGAACACCACATCTTACTGGGAACTAATAATATTCAGTTTTCTTTACGAACACCACATCTTACTGGGAACTAATAATATTCAGTTTTCTTTACGAACACCACATCTTACTGGGAACTAATAATATTCAGTTTTCTTAACGAACACCACATCTTACTGGGAACTAATAATATTCAGTTTTCTTAACGTACACCACATCTTACTGGGAACTAATAATATTCAGTTTTTTTTACGAACACATCTTACTGGGAACTAATAATATTCAGTTTTCTTAACGAACACCACATCTTACTGGGAACAAATAATATTCAGTTTTTTTACAAACACCACATCTTTCAATTTCCCAAAAAAAAAAAGGAAAGAATTTCTAAATTTTAAAAATTACAACTAATGTTAGGTAGGTTGGGTTTGGGCGCGCCACAGGCTGCGACTACGCCTTCCAAAGGGGAGGCGGCCCAGAATTTCCCGATAAAAAGGGACAATAAAGCATTAAAATCTAAAATCTAAAAATCTAAATCTAAGAATAAAAGAGCACGTGCTTTGTCTGATCGTATTTGGCCCTTTT
Source organism: Oncomelania hupensis (assembly GCA_036898135.1). NCBI lineage: Eukaryota > Metazoa > Mollusca > Gastropoda > Littorinimorpha > Pomatiopsidae > Oncomelania > Oncomelania hupensis. The sequence goes on from CM072513.1 coordinate 15,241,236, forward strand.
GCTTTCCAAAGCCAAAATACTTGCTATGAAGGTAGGGCAGAGCGGTCTGGGTGAACGTAAAACACTACAGTGCGTGATTGCAGTTCATAGTCTAGTGCAATTCATCCTCACTCCTACCTGTACATTGGACTCAATTTTCTTATTCCATTGTCACTACGCTTAAGAAAGGTGGACAGACTACAGATACATCTGCACGCGCCAGAGTAAGAAAATACACACAAGACTCACATGTTTTTATTTCAATCCACTACAATAAATCATTTAGCGCAGGGATAGATTATGAAATGGGGTTCCAAGCAGCGCAACTGTTGTCGATATGCTCCAAGTCTGAACTAACTGTATGCCTGCAGTGCCTGTCTTTGTGCCAAAATGTGGGAACCCTTCTGATACAACTTTAACTTTTATCTTCCTCGCCAAAGAGAGACAAGCATCAGAAGGGTCCACCAGAGAGACAAGTTTCAGAAAGTTCCACCATCCTATGATCTGTTTTAAAAGAATATTCTCCTGCTTTTGGGGCCGTATATTCCCAAAAGTGGGAACCTTTTTTTTTTAAATGAATTTTTGGTTTGCCTTCGGAGAACTGACCCAATTTTGCGTATTTAGATTTCTCCATAGGGAAGACAGTTTCCGAAGGGTGGTCGGGCTCTTACCAGCCCGCCTGAATATGATCACGACTTCTTTAGTACCGTCTAGTGCAAGGTTTCCCCCATAAATGTGTAACATTGTCTGATCCAATTCGGCCTATAGATTCCTCCCCAGAGGGGAGCGCTATGGAAGGGTGGCGTGGCTATCAGCAAGCGTCAGCGTGTGATCATTGGAGCGTGAGGGCATAGCCAGGGAAGTGACTGTTTTCCCTCTCACTGCCTCCTGCCCATGCATCATGCACGGTCGGCGAGCCCGCCTTTGTTCTAACGGCCTCTGTCCGTGAACAGTATCGGAGACATTATCATTCATAATGAAAGGAGCTTGAGAGGGCTGACGCTTTGAGGTTATCGCGTCCACAAGTCTTTCAGCCACATGTAATATACTTATAACAGCAGTTCCACTCATTTATTATTATCCGTTCACTACCTCTCTCAGCCGCATTTAATATACTTATAACGGCAGTTCCACTCATCTATTATTATCCATTCACTACCTCTCTCGCCATATCCTTCATTTCTTCTTCTACTTGTTCTCCTCTTGCTCCTCATCCTCATCGCTGTACAGTTTTCGAACGGAAACCGATATGAAGATATTGAAAGCTGGTTCGAGAACTTGCCTTTACGCCAATCCCGAGAAATCCCTTTGTTCTACTTCTTTCCGGCCTAAACTTCTTTTTTTTCCCATCCTTCTCCGACACCCCGTCTTGCACATGCTTCCACAAACTTTTAAAGTGCATTGACCACCGTTCCCACTCCATCCTTTATTACACCACGTGTATCCTGCTCTGCCCTCCGCTCTCCTCTATATTCGATATTATATTAGAGAGGCACGGTGGTCTAATGGTAGCGCTTTGGCTTGCGGATCTGAAGGTCCCGGGTTCGAGCCTTGTCCGGGCCATTGTGTTGTGTCCCTGGGAAAGACAATTTACTCCCCGTTTCCTACTCCTTCGGATGAGAGTATAAGCCGAGGTCTAGTCTGTGTGTCGCATACATTCCATCGTAACGGACTTTAAAAATCCTGACGCTCATGCCCTAGACGGGTGAGTGCCGGTAACAAGAACACACCCAGCATGCACTGGGTCCTTCTCCCCCCATCCCTGGCTGGCCAGGATAGTGCTCAGTTGTCCGGTCGTCAGACCATGCGCCCAAAGGCTGCGGGTGGGCGTCTCGGGCGGTTGGAGTTAGATCCTGTATCGGCCAGCGCCTAGAGTCTGGTCAAGTACGGCGAGATAAGTGCGCTATACAAATCCTCAATTAAAAAAAAAATCCTCAATAATAATTCACATGCAAACACATCTTTCTCAACCCCCTCCCCATTCTCTTTCGTTCTCCCTCACCCACCCTTACCCCCACCCGGTTCTTTGGCTGCCCTCCAATCCTCATTACCCCCCATCCACTCCCGCCCTCTTCACCCGGCTCTTTGGGTGCACTTCTCATTCCATCATCAGTATTTTCCTTTCAAAGACAAGTTTTTTTTTGCTTTGTTTTTTTTTTTAAGTTTGTTTTGCCCTATATGCCCACAATCAATCGTGTTGATCACTATGGCGCTTACTAAGGTGCATGCTGGGTGTGTTCTTGTCACCGGCACTCACCCGTCTAGGACATGAGCGTCAGGATCTTTAAAGTCCTTTAGGATGGAATGTATGCGACACAGGCTAGACCTCGGTTTATACTCTCATCTGAAGGAGGAACCTTGAACCTATCCCCACAGTCTGCACAAAAAGAAAATCAACTCAAACTTTTATTGTACTCCATCCACCCCATCGACCTGATTCACTGCGTTAAAGTGTACAATTGTCCACATATTGGCAGCAGGTGTTTGTTGAGGACCGAATACTTACTCGTCTACTGACTGCATTGTCGACATCAGCTACTGACTGCATTGTCGTCATCAGCTACTGACTGCATTGTTGTCATCAGCTACTGACTGCATTGTCGTCATCTGCTACTGACTGCATTGTCGACATCAGCTACTGACTGCATTGTCGTCATCAGCTACTGACTGCATTGTCGTCATCTGCTACTGACTGCATTGTCGACATCAGCTACTGACTGCATTGTCGTCATCAGCTACTGACTGCATTGTTGTCATCAGCTACTGACTGCATTGTCGTCATCAGCTACTGACTGCATTGTCGTCATCAGCTACTGACTGCATTGTCGTCATCAGCTACTGACTGCATTGTCGTCATCAGCTACTGACTGCATTGTCGTCATCAGCTACTGACTGCATTGTCGACATCAGCTACTGACTGCATTGTCGTCATCAGCTACTGACTGCATTGTCGTCATCAGCTACTGACTGCATTGTCGTCATCAGCTACTAACTGCATTGTCGTCATCAGCTACTAACTGCATTGTCGTCATCAGCTACTAACTGCATTGTCGTCATCTGCTACTGACTGCATTGTCGACATCAGCTACTAACTGCATTGTCGTCATCAGCTACTGACTGCATTGTCGTCATCAGCTACTGACTGCATTGTCGTCATCAGCTACTGACTGCATTGTCGTCATCAGCTACTGACTGCATTGTCGTCATCTGCTACTGACTGCATTGTCGACATCAGCTACTAACTGCATTGTCGTCATCAGCTACTGACTGCATTGTCGTCATCAGCTACTGACTGCATTGTCGTCAT
>CM072513.1:15249521-15344521 GCA_036898135.1 Oncomelania hupensis
AGCTTCACCACTGCATTTTGAAAAGGAACAACTTTGACGGTCTAGTGTTTATATATAAGAAGAAATGCTATTGACAAAGACCCGTGGAGACTTTACGTCATTAGAAGAAGAAGAAGAAGAAGAAGAAGAAGAAGAAGAAGAAGAAGAAGAAGAAGAAGAAGAAGAAGAAGAAGAAAATTGCATTGAATGACTCAGATATTTATATTTACTACTACGTTATTGTAAACTATTTCTCCCTAATGCCCTTTGTTATGTAGTATAGTGTTTTGTTTTGTTTTCGGTTTGTATAATGTCTTTGTATTGTACCGTTTTGTAATTGTAATATCTGTACAACAACAACACGACGACGACAACGACAGCGTCATCGAGATATAAGGCACAGCACCAAGGAGATTGCCGCTGGAAAACACACCCAAGAGAAAGCAAAGCGGTTCAGTACATATTTGATAATCACATGGATATCTCCCAGCGATAGCGGAAAACTACACTCCAACCCTTACTCTAAGCAGGACAAAATACAGATTATAAAGAACATTTCTTTTTAACAGGAAAAAAAACCCCACTAAATCTTCTGAAACGAAAGAGGAGGAGAATGAAAAGGATAAGAAGACTGGAAAGTAGACGAAGAGATGGAGACGACTAAAGAATTACAAGCGAAGAGCAAGAAGAAGGTGGATGAGAAGCAAGAAGAAGAAGAAGAAGAAGAAGAAGAAGAAGAAGAAGAAGAAGAAGAAGAAAGAAGAAGAAAGAAAGAAAGAAAGAAAGAAAGAAAGAAAGAAAGAAAGAAAGAAAGAAAGAAGAGGACTAAACAAAAAAAACCAAGAGGAACAACAAGGAAAAGAATACCGAAGAAGAAGGAAGAGGTAGAAAGAATCAGACAATAAGGAAGAGAAGGAAGAGAAGGAAGAGAAGGAAGAGCAAGTGAAGAAGAAATGAAGGAGAAACCAGAAAAAGTGGGATGGATGGGCAAGAAGATGAACAATAAGAAGAAAAAGAAGAGGAACAAAAAGAATAACAAATTCAAGAGGTGTTGCTATTTTATTTAACAATAATTTTGAGTTCGAAGTCAAAAGTAGGGATGTAGGGATGTAGAAGGCAATTTCCTTTTATGTCACATCAAAGCTATGGATAAAGATTTGCTGTTAGTCAATGTTTATGGTCCAAATTTAGACGATCCAGACTTTTACGTTAATCTGGAAAGCCATGTTACAGAAATAAATGTAGATAATATTATTTTTTTGGTGGAGATTGGAATTTGGTAATGGATTGCGATAATTACAGACACAAAAATAACCCACGGGCTCAAGATCAAGTTTTTAATATGATGGATAACTTAGACTTATTAGATATATGGAGGGAACTAAATGTAGATCTATACAAAACGCTACACTTGGAGAAGAAGTAGCCCCATTCAGCAGAGCAGGTTAGATTTTTTTCTCATCTCTGACTTCATGTCTACTTTTGTTATAGACGATGATATCACCCCTGGTTACAGGACAGACCATTCAGTTATAACTCTCAGGCTAAGTTTCGGCCCCTCACCTCAAAGAAAAATGTTGTGGAAGTTCAACTTATTTGATTAATGAAAATATAAATTCAGTGATAGAGGAATATGCAGCTACGCCATATCACAGAGTCGAACTTTAAAGCATTCCTACTAATAAAATACTTTTTACTATCTCGGATCAATTGTTTCTTGACGTTCTCTTAATGAAAATAAGACAAAAACTATTTCATATGCAGCCTATAAAAACGTCAAAATACAGATGTACAGAAAGCTTTGGAAGAAAGTATCAGTAGATTAGAAAAAATAGATTATATGACAGATAAAGAAAATAGGCAGTTAAGTGAAGGTAGAGAAGAGTTAGAGAAACATAGAGAGAAGATAATGGAAGGGGTATTAATAAGGTCAAGGGCAAGGTGGGTGGCAGAAACTAAATATTTTTGTGGACTGGAAAAGCGAAATTTTGTTAGTAAATGCATGAAGAAGGTTATAAAGAACGATGGATCCGAGGTTAGTGAGCCACGCGAGATTGTTAACGAAGTTAAGACTTTCTACCAACATTTATACGAAAAGAAAACATTAACTATTTCTGACTTTGTAACTAATATAAAATCTTAAACAGAAGAAGAAATGCATGCACTTGAAGGAGAAATAACACTAGACGAAGCAAGTTCTGCTCTGAAAAACAAGAAAAACTATAAAAGTCCAGGCTCTGACGGTTTCACTGCCGAATTTTTAAAATTTTTCTGGCTAAAATTGGGTCCTTTAGTTATTCGTTCTCTTAATGAAGGCTTTAGGGTAGGTAGTCTTTCCACAACACAAAAAAGAAGGCGCCATAATCTGAATACCGAAAGGAGATAAGGATAAGGAATATATTAAGAACTGGAGGCATATATCTCTTTTAAATGTTTTATATAAAATTGGCTCCTCAAGTATTGCAAACCGCTTTAAATTAGTTCTACCATCGTTAATCAACGAAGATCAACCAGGCTTTATTAAAGGACATTTTTTTAGGGGACAATATTCGACTAATATATGATATTATCAGTTATCTGAATAAAAACGACAGGCCAGGATACTTTTATGCCTAGATTTCGAAAAGGCTTTTGATTCCATAGATTGGATATTTATGAATAAAGTGTTGCTTGCCTTTGATTTCGGCAATGATTTCTGCAGATGGATAAAAGCCTTTTATAATGATAATAAAGCGTCTGTTTCTGTTAATGGTCAAATGTCAAGGTGGTTTAGTATTGAACGTGGCTGCAGACAAGGAGACCCAATCTCACCGTATATTTTTGTTTTATGTGTCGAGATCTTAGCAATAATGATCCGTGAAAATAAGGAAATCGAAGGCATAAAAATTAACGAAGTAGAACATAAAATTACATAATACGCAGATGACACCGAAGTGTTATTAAATGGCACTAGAATTTATTTTGAAGAAACTATCAAAACTATCGACAATGTTTGCAATCTGTCAGGGCTCTCTTTGAACGCAACAAAAACTAACGCAATATGGCTGGGCAGCCAGCGTAACTCATCAACAAAATTTATGCAACATCTTCGTATAACCTGGAACCCTAAAAAGTTTCAAGTGTTGGGTATTTGGCTAAGTAAGTGACTTAGAAAACTGTATTGGTATCAACATAAAAGATAAATTGATAGAAATAAAATTATTGTATAAAATATGGCTCAAAAAACAAATAATCCCCCTGGGAAGAGTAGCTGTGTTAAACTCACTTATTTTGTCAAAATTAGTTCATTTGTGGATGCTACTGCCAAACCCTCCAGATGATGTAATAAATATGATTCAGACATCAGTTTCTGAAGTTGTCTGGAAAAACAAAAGAGATAGAATTAGTCGAACAAGTGCAGTTAAAAATATAACAAATGGAGGTCTTGGTACTACAGACATTAAAATATTTATTAAAGCCTTAAAAATATCATGGTTAAAAAAAACTTAAATCTGGTAATCAGAAATGGAGATCTATACTTTTGACAGATTCTTCATGTTTTGAAAACGTTGAGAAACTCGGAGCGGATTTTCCAATGCTGGAAAACTGTAATAATTTTTGGAAAGAAGTTTTGCATTCGTACAAAGATTTATCAAATCGTATTATTTTGGGAAAACCGGAAGAGATTATCTCTGAAAGGATTTTTTTATAATCAGAATATACTCGTAAACAACAGACCCATTTTCTATAAAACTTGGTGTGGTGTTTTGTATTGGACACTTATTAAAGGAAAATGGGTCTTGTTTATCTTTTCAAGAGTTTGTACATAGATATAATGTTCAAACCGATTTTGTTACGTACACTGGTTGTGTGCAGGCTGTAAAAAAGTATATTAACTCTTTTGAGGTACCGATCGTTAATAATATTTTTTTAGAATTAAATAAACTATGGACTATTCTGAATTCAGTTCAAAAAGGTGCACGAGTTTACTACGATCTTCTGGCATCAAACGAAATACAACCTAACTGCTGTAAGACATGGGAACAGAAATATGGTAAAGATTGTAATTGGAAAATGGTTTTTATGAAAATCCAAAATATACCTGATGTTAAACTTAAATGGTTCCAGATACGAATAGTGCATAGGATTATCGCTACAAACACTATTCTATCAAGTATGGGTGTTCGAACGGATATGTTCTTTTTGTACAATCGAGCGAGAAAGTATACAACATTTGTTCTGGCAGTGTGCAAACATCCAGGCATTCTGGAATCAGTTTGAACACGTAGTAAGGAATAGTTGTCAGAATGTTATTAATACGCATTTAGACGAAAACATTGTACTGTTTGGTTGTGGTGATCATTTCAGGTCAGACGTGATTTTTGATAGGATAATTGTTCTTGCCAAGTTTTTTTTATCTATAAGTGCAAGTTGAACAACTGTATTCCAACGTTTGCTGTGTTTAAGTCTTATTTGAAAACTCGGTATGAAATAGAGAGACAAGCATCATATTTATTAATGAATACACACAAAGTGTACAATGAATGGCATCCATATACACCTTTGTTTATGTAATCTTGTAGCATACTAGAAGGAGTTTGTATAAGTTAGAGAAAAAAAAGAAAAGATTAAACCGTTTTCTTTTCTCTAATTGTACATTGAACGCTGCAGTGCATCTTTATGAAAGTGGTTGTTATTACCTTTTGTTTTAAATGCACTAAGTCAACTCCAGTCTATCCCTCTACTAACTTTTTTTCCCTCCCACATTTTAAAAAAAAAAAGTTAAAACTTGTATTCATGTAATTATTTTGTTGATTAGTTGTTTTGTACGTGTTTTTTTTTACATTCACTTTAAGTTTCTCCCACTTACAGTAAATGAAAAACTAAGTGTACGCGGATTGATTTTATTCTGTTTCAGGATTCACATTTTTTCACACGAGTGTGATGTTTGCAATTTATTTTCTGTGCTAAACACTTAAAGTGAACAATGGTAATGTGGGGCTTCTTTTTCTTTTCAATTTCATTATTATTAATTATTGTAACCTATTTGGCTAATCTGTATTGTACTGTTATATTTATATATGCATGTTTATATAAAATACTTTGACATACGTAACGGATTGACATTGAAAATGAACATTGTATACACTTGTACTGATGTCAAAGGAAAAATAAATCAAAGGAAAAAAAAAGAAGAACAAATAGAAAATGGCTAAACAAAATAAAGTGTTCCACAAAGCCAAGAAAACGAGCCACACTGACCATGTTTTTGTAATGTCTAAATCGACTGGACGGAAGCCACATCCTAATGGTTCGGTCGAAAAATCCTAGGGATGGGTATTTCAAGAAATTCTGCTTGGGGAACTTCTTCCACATTTTTAAGGACCGTGATATTTTCAGTACAACAACTGAGGGACAACACGTGTATTTGCTGTGGATTCAGCGGAGCTATTACTCCTATTTGATCTCCTTTCTCTTCATCCTGTTAGCTTTCCGGTATTTAAAAAAATAATTCTGTGTGTTGTTGTTGTTGTTGTTGTTGTTGTTGTTGTTATTGTTGTTGTTGTTGTTGTTGTCTGTGCCTGTGTCTGTCTATTTGCTTGCTTAGTTAACCGTCTATATCTTTCCTCATTTCTTTTTCTTCTTACTGGCCATCAGTCTTTCTCCACTTCCTCTTTCCACTTCTCATCTTTTTCCACTTGATGATGATGATGACGATGTGACGATGATGATGATGGTGATGATGATGATGATGATGATGATGATGATGATGATGATGATGATGATGATGATGAATGTCCACTTGTAACGCGTCAATAAAATGTTGACCTCGTTTGAAGACATGCACGTGACGCCCGGGAGAAAGGAATGTACAAATAACGTAACTTTCAATAGAGACTGATTGGTGCACTGAACCGGTTTTTTTTTGGGGGGGGGACAATTTAAGCGTATTGCAATTGCTAAACATTAAGAGTATGCATTTGAAAACACTCCGACATTCTTTTGTTCTCGAAATCCAAAATAATTACGCAAGGGACCCTTGAAGATTTGATAGCTTAACTTATTTTGTAACACCCACACTTTTTTTATTTGCCCACTATTGCATTTAAAAAATCCCCGAACAAAAAAACGTAACAGTAAAACTGAACCTAAACTGGGAGGAAAGTTAAGGATTTTAAAAAGAAAATCGCTGGAAAGGGAGACCAGCGTGTTGTTGCTCACTCCCTAATTACCGTCCTTGGAGACTCCAGCCGACATTTCGTACAAGTAACAGTTCTCCGGTAAAGAAGGAATAGCTGTTGGGAAGTAAAGACAAGAAAAACGAGACGGGAGAAACTCGTTTATTTCTTTTCTCCTCCAGAGTCAAAAATCTCCGGGAAATCTCTCTCTCTCTCTCTCTCTCTCTCTCTCTCTCTCTCTCTCTCTCTCTCTCTCTCTCTCTCTCTTCTCTCTCTCTCTCTCTCTCTCTCTCTCTCTCTCTCTCTCTCTCTCTCTCTCTCTCTCCCCATCTCTCTAGCTTTGTATGTTTATGTGACGGTCTATGTCATTCTGTCTCTCTCTTTCTGCTTCCCGGTTAAGAAAAGAGGAAAACAGAAGTAGATGAAAAATGGTTTCTGCTTTGCATTCCTTGTCGTCTGCTTCCTTCGTTTTCGTCCACACAATTTGGGTCCGCGAATTCTCTCTCTTTTTCTCTCTGTCTCTCTCTCTCTCTGTGACTCTGTCTGTCTGTCTCTCTTCCTCCCTCTCTCTCTTTCCTTGGTGAGTCGTTGAAACTGCTCCATTTCGTCACATATCCTATCTTATCCTATCCTATCCTATCCTATCCCATAACTTGGAGGTCGTAGGGGCACCACAGATGATTGTTTAACCAGCGTACTCCATCTTTCCCTGTCCTCAGCAACCCTGATTGTTTCGCTCAGTGTCAAACCAGTCCATTCTCGAATGTTGTCCTCCCACCTCTTTTTCGGTCTCCCTCTTCTTCTACCTCCTTGCACTGTGTCTTGCACATAATAGATGCTATAAATATCTTAAACATCATATTCTGATAATCTGATTGAGAGCGAGTTGATCTGTTTTGCGTGGTTTCTAATATAACGTTAAAAGGTTAGTTCTGCATTATGTAAGTTGGTTTATTGGACATACTAGAAGATTATTTTAACATATTAATACTTAATTAATTTAACAAAAAAAGTTTCAAAGTCTCCCTCTCTTACACAAACACAAACACACACACACACACACACACACACACACACATTCTTGTATAGGTCACAAATGGGGTAATTTTAGAATGTAGGAGTCGGGAAGCACTTTTTTGACGGAAAGAGCGCAAATTTCTTCTAGAAATGTAAGAATCTAAGTCAAAATTGGCTCTTTCCGTCAAAAAAAGTTGACCTACTTCGTCTCCTATAGGCGACGAAATAGGTCGAGTTTTGCTTCAAACTTTTCCAAAAATTCACTGGATTTTCTCCGTCCCGGATAGTGTACTCTTCTGTACTTAAAACACTCTCATGCACTACAACTGCACTCCTATGCACTAAAAGAGCACTCCGTCGCACTTAGCGACAAATGGGGAACGGGAGACAAATGGGTAAAGACGAAATTACCCCATTTGGTGCGAGAAAAGGTAAATTTCCTTCCCCATTCGTGCTACTTCACACGTTCACACCTACACACACACACGCACACACACCTCATCGCAGACACTACAATACATAGAAACTTAATATGGCGATCATAAAATTGCCATAAAATAAGGAGGCATCACCTACATCGTATACCACATAAAACCCAAATGAGTGAATCTACTACTAATCTCTCTCTCTCTCTCTCTCTCTCTCTCTCTCTCTCTCTCTCTCGCTCTCTCTCTCCCCCTCTCTCTCTCTCTCTCTCTCTCTCTCTCTCTGCCCTCCCTCCTCATGCAAGACTATCGGGGGAAAAGCTCTCAAACGGTAACGTTACAGCAAAAGGCATTGGAACTTGTTCGTCGTTTGAGCTTTAAGAAAGGACCACAGAGCCACCACTAACGAACACGGATTGTTTATTCCAAACTCACCAGAAGGGAAGGGAAGTAATTCCCAGTTACAACAGCGTCGAATATAATTCTGGGGAGATCATAGGCACACGACCGAGCAATCATGAAACAGAACCCACCCCTAACTTCCTGATATACACGAAGGAGACGCAGCATAAGCATTACGCCATTATATTTTACTTCCAACGAAAAGATCCAGAAGATAGCCCTTCTGCTAGGTACGACAATGGGACCATTATCTCAGTATCTTTGTATCTAGGAAAGAGAAGACCGATCCTCGGCGAAATTCGAAACTCTTACTCCCGATCCCCGGCTAGCTTCGTAGCTGATAAGTCTGCGACACTTCCGTTTTGGCAACCGTTTCAGAGACATCGATCCGTCTCAATACTTTGTAATTCGTCCGGTCTGGATTCTTCATTCACCCACACACCACTTGGCTCATCCGTCATTGTAGGCTAGTGCCAGCAGATTTTCATAGTAGTATTGCCAGCATATTCTATTTTATGATACTGCTCGGTCTAGTGACGATGAGCTTACTATACCATTATACGGAAATAAGTCTACAACAAATTTCCGCCTCCAACGCCTCAAACAGTGGATTAATAATTTGTTCGTCTGGCTAGGAAGTCAATACGTCAGTCTGCTGCAGCCACACGTATTTATTATTAGTCAACTTCTAGGGAAATATAAATCGCAAGGACGGAAGTATTATCACATCTAGTACATTTCTTCTTTCGGCAAGCCGCCTCAAGATTCAGCGAAACTTGAAACAAAGTGTAGGCCTACTCGCTTGTTCTGATTTGCTGTCGCCACACTGCGCCGAATGTTTCAGCTCAGTCCACTTCTAATCTAATTCAATCAAAATATACAGTTTACACAAATTGAAAACAGGTTGAAAGTCTACGCAGTATTGCATTTATTTTACGTTTTCCTTGCATTTCGATCCTACACCACACGGTTGCCTTGTTATTTGGGGTCAAATAATTTCGGGTTAAACAACTAACTTCAGTTATCGCAACAATGTTTTTGTCAGTGTTGAAATAATAATAATAATGGATCAATTCAAATCAATTCAATAAGTTTATTTAAAGTTTGTTCATAAATTGTGTGATTTTAGACTATGAAACAAAGAAAGAAAATAATAATATAAATGATGAGGTGGAAAAAGGAAAGACAAATAAATCAATCAAGAAATAAATCATAATAATACAAAGAAAAAACATGAAGAAAAAGAATACAGCAGCAACAACAACAACAATAATACTGTATGTTATATACGCAAGTTACTATATAATTTATTTTGTTTGCTCCTTCTTTATTGTGTTTGTTCCTTCTTTATTGTGCTTGTTTGTTCCTTCTTTATTGTGTTTGTTCCTTCTTTATTGTGTTTGTTCCTTCTTTATTTCACCCGTATTCCTCTCCTCCTCATCCCCATTCTTCTTGCATTTCGCTTCACGCGTTCAGACTTGAGCGGTAATGTTCAATTGTAACTTCTGTGGCACAGCCGCTGTTTGCAAGTTCTGTCAGTTCTTCACACAGTTGTTCTAAAATCAATGTCATGGTGTACTCCTTCCCTCCTCTCTCCCCGTCCCTCCCCTCACCCCAAATATCACCACCACCATTCCAGCTGCCATCACCTTCCAATAGCAGGAACCCTTCTAACTTTTGTGTGAGTTCCTCGCTTCGGTAAACCGACTTTAAAACAATTGTTCCTTTTTTTTTTCCTTCCGCCGCTCTACCCCCAACACACACACCTCCACATACACCCCCTCAAGAACAACAACAACAACAACAACAACAACAACAACACATAAATAACAAAACTCCACACTCTTTTTCTGCGCTCCCCACCCGGAGTTCCTCCTCTCAGTACTTATAAACTGTTTCATTCCTTGTTGTTGTTGTTGTCTCGCTTTCTGCAAGTGGGAGATTTCTCTACACACATACCCTCCATCCCTCTCTCTCTCTCTCCCCCCCCCTCTCTCTCTCTCCCTCTCTCTCTCTCTCTCTCTCTCTCTCTCTCTTCGTTGGTTCCACTTTAGGAATCACATTTTATTTTGTTTATTTTTTTACATTTGATTTTGTTTTAATATTTTATTGTCCATTTTTATCAGGAAATTCAGGGAGGCCTCCCCTGGGGAAGGCGTAGTCGCAGCCTGTAGCGCCCAAACATAACCTGCCTAATATTAGTAGTCAGGTGTGGGATTTTTTGAAATTTTGCTGGGGATAACAAACCGGAGTACCCGGAGAAAACCCCCGAGACGTTGCCTGAGTCGAAAGTAAATAAGAGTCGGAAAAACATAACGCCCAAATGCTGGATCGATACCACACCTGTCAAACACCATTGGTTTCTTGCCAGTTAACAAGGCAAGTTGGTCACGCATTAGACCACTCGGCCACAACGCTCTCTTCTTGTCTCTTGCGAGTTCGGCACACTAAGTTTTAAAGATTTTACTTTCTCCCTTCCTGGTAGATGAGACCTCCCCCACCGACCCTCCTTCTCTGTCTGTCTGTCTGTCTGTCTGTCTGTCTGTCTGTCTGTCTGTCTCTCTCTCTCTGCAAAGTGGAAACTGTCTTATTTGGTTCCACTTTCGGAATCTCTTGTTGCGAGTTTTGCAAACTGACCCTAACGATTTCAGCTCTCTCTTTGATAGTGGAGCCAGTCGACACCCTCTCTCTCTCTCTCTCTCTCTCTCTCTCTCTCTCTCTCTCTCTCTCTCTCTCTCTCTCTCTCTCTCTCTCTCTCTCTCTGTGCTTTATTTCTTCTCGCAATCTGTTCGTTTCTTTTTTGAGTTTGTGCAGACTGAGATGTGTGTCTCTCTCTGTGTCTTGCCAGTAGTAGAACTCCTTCTCCCAATGTGAGGTTGGAGTGAGTCTGGTGGATGTCAAGAGCGGCGGTAGCAGGCTGTTCAAAGATTGATTAACGGTAACACTACCACTGGCTGGGAGGGACAGAGTTAAAACAGCAAAAATAGAAGAGGGGAAGAAAAAGAAGAAGGAGCCGGCGAAAGAGTTTAAAGATTTAACCAAGGACTACTAAATTTAGTAGTCCTTGGATTTAACACAAGCGAGCAAAAGTGAGGCTGATACTGTATAACAATATTATGAGAAGGGGAGGCGTCAGGTGAGGAGGGGCAGGACATTGGGAGTGTAGGGGGGTGGGGTGGGGAGCAAGCTACCAAACAAGCAAATAAAGAAAGGAGAAGAGGTTGGACGAAAAGTGGTAGAGACAGTGAGAGAAAGGGAAAGAGACATTACACAGAGAGTCAGAAAGACAGAGAATCTCTTAGAAACCCAATAGCAGACGTCATGCAACTAACAGATTTATCTTTTAAAAAAACACACCCTGAATAACGATCTTTTTTACAGCAATCAAAAACAAGATGAAAAGCCATTCAAATGTATGTCCAGACACTCACAGCCAACAAATGAACATTTTGCAAAGTGTTCATGTTGCTGGCGGAATGGTGACTGGGCATTACCCTAACCAAGCAAACTGCAAAACATGGATTAATAGGCCATTATCTGCAACAATTAAAAAAAATCAAAATGGAATAAGTCAATGTTGAGATACAGCGCAAAACATGTTTACACAATGAAGAAGCGCAATGACCTCGACCTTTGAGAAAGTACAAACACCAATGATATAAATTGATTAGCAGTGGATAAAGTATCCACAACATAAAACTGATAAATTTAGATTCAGTTATTCTTGAAATAAAGCAAAAAAGTGTGTTTTGAACACAAAAGGGAAATTTAGAGCGTCTTGACAACCGCTCTGATACTGAAGGACGTCCCATGGCTTGACGTCCTATGGCTTGACGTCCCATGGTTTGACGTCCCATGACTTGACTGACGTCCCATGGTTTGAGGTCCCATGGCTTGACGTCCCATGGTTTGACGTCCCATGACTTGACTGACGTCCCATGGCTTGACGTCCTATGGCTTGACGTCCCATGGTTTGACGTCCCATGACTTGACTGACGTCCCATGGTTTGACGTCCCATGGCTTGACTGATGTCCCATGGTTTGACGTCCCATGACTTGACTGACGTCCCATGGTTTGACGTCCCATGACTTGACTGACGTCCCATGGTTTGACGTCCCATGACTTGACTGACGTCCCATGGTTTGACGTCCCATGGCTTGACGTCCCATGGCTTGACGTCCCATCGTTTGACGTCCCATGGTTTGACCAAAACTCATCAAATTTGCTTCAGCCGTTTTTGACATTTTGAGCAAAGCGTGTTTAACAACAGAATAACTCCAGTAACCTTGACCTTTGCGACAGAGCAAATACAATGGCAGGGAAGGCAGGCCATTAACCTATAAAATGTGCTCAAAATCTGTTCAGTGATTCTTGACATATAGTGTCCAACGGACCGACAGACCGGCTAACCGATATTTGGCTCGTTCTGATTCCCCAGGTTTCCAAATATTTCCAGATAAGTCTGGGACGTGTGGCAGTGGAGCCTCGCTTATAACAACATATTTGACAAAACGCTGAAAAAGCAAAGAAACCAATGCCATATTCAGATAAATACCGAGGCATTCTTAATCATATTAAATTTTTATTCAAAAATGTGTTTTCCCATATTCATATTTCAATTGTATCACGTGTTTGTGAAAATGTCTTTTCAAACTCGCGTTGTTATTTTTTTCTTGCACAGTCTTGAATTCGTATTAAGCCAGTCGTCTGATGTAACGTAATATATATTTTTCACAAGTTTTGAACAATTATAATCGAACGTAGTGTATGTATTTCTGTGTGTGTGTGTGTGTGTGTGTGTGTGAGAGAGAGAGAGAGAGAGAGAGAGAGAGAGAGAACCAGACAGACGCAGACAAAAAAAAACAGAGAGAGAGATAGACAGACACAAAGGGAAAGACAGACAGGGACGGGTGGAGTGTTACATTATTATTATATATTTACTTCCAAGGGAATTTTTAATAACACACTTTAACACAATTGTAATTGTAGCTTCCATCGAATAATACAGACAAAAAGACAATATCTTTATTCTTCTTTTATACTCGCATTTACCACAACAGACAATAAAAAAGATGAAAAGAAAGAATGATGCACTTACCTTCACCGCTGTAGCCGTTTTCAAATCGACGAACTCACTTGATCAATCGAACAATCAATTCTCAAGTTCAGTTTCTCGTAAAATCCAACAGTTTATCACCAGTCCAATGCCTCGCAGATGTGCACTGCTTGGTCGATTCTGTCTCGCAAAGCACACACAAGCTTCACCAGCCAATTATCAAAACAGTTCTTTCACGAAGTTCGATTTGTTTTGTCACAATCCAGAACTTTCCATCAATACCGTGAAACTTTGTGTAGTTGTGTTACTCATTAACCTACTTTTTCTGTCACTGACATTACAAAAATGACCTACAGTTAATGGTTAGTTGATAGCACATCCACACACAAAATCCGTCGATCCACTGAAACTGCTCCCAAGTCGCATTGAACATCTTACAGTTCAGTTTCAATCATATGCGATTATCACAACAGAGATTACATGTCAAATTAGTCAAAACGTAGATTCACTGAATTTGTTCTCTTGTAAAATTCACTTCATCTCGTCATGTCCACAACCTCTTCCCCCCCCTACCCCCTCCCTCTCTCTCTCTCTAACAACTAAAAATTAATTAAGCCTAATCAGTGGATTTATAAAGTGCCGTTTTCTTAGAAGAACTACAGCGTTCGACTGTAAATTACAAAACAAATGTGCACCGACTGTCTTAATCTAAACATACACACATTTTCTCATGTAATTATTTGACAATCAATACACAAGCTTGTTTTCTCGTAGCACAATCCACAAGTGTACTATGCTGTCAACGCAAGACAAGCGTGTCTATCCAATCGAATGGTATGTCGATTTTCGTTACAAAACAGAAGCTTTCTCTCTCCTTCTCTTTCTCTTCCTCTCTCTCTCTCCTCCCCTCCTCCCTCCCCCCCACCCCCATTGCCGCTAATTATGCACGGATGCGCGCTCTTCCAATTAGTTAAAAACAATCAATAAACAAAGTTGTTCTTTCGACTCGTCAAATCCCTCACAATGATGTCGCCAGGCGGAGAGTATTATATATGTTACTCTACAATCATCTTACAGTCGCAAAATACAAAAAAAATCAAATAGAACTAGAAGTAGTAGCTTTTAAAAAGTTAAAGTTCAGTCAAGTTCACAGTGTAACTCTCTAATCTTACATTGATCTAGACTTTCGTAAAGTACAAAGGCTGCTGATTCATAAGTTCCTTCAATAAAGCTGTTGTAAAATAAATAAATAAATAAATAAATAAATAAATAAATAAATAAAATAAAAACATTAAAAAATTAAGAAAAACAGGAAGCAGTTTGAACAAGTCAGTCCAAATTCAATGAACTTTACAAAACTCAAATGGACTTTCTTTCCGCAACTAAAACTCTTACATGCAATCACAAAAACTGCGGATTCATCAGGTTTTAAGGTCTTGTCGCTAAAAAAAAATCCAGTAGTAATTTAAAGAAATAAAACACAAAATGTCGAACTGAACCGAGTATAACTATGTTGCATTAAAAGGTGCACGTAAGTTGTTGTACAGTATAACTATGGTCCTACAATCTGGAGTGGTTCTAGCTTTCGTTTCGTACTACTGCTAGGTGTAGTCATTAACGCTGCACTATCTATTTTTTTAAAATTCAAATCGCATGCAGTGTGCAGTCTACTTACACATGATAGTTCGGTTCATTGTAAAGCAGAATCGTGGTGAACCCACACCACACCCGACCACACCACACAGCACGCAATATCGACCCACAGTTTCTCCTTGTTAAAAGAGGCACTCACTCCCAGATAGTTTTTACGAGTTTCAGTCAGGATCGATCGCAGTAGTCCTTGTGGTAGGCATGAGATCCACCCGTTTTACTCTGCAAAACAAATTCACAGCAGTTTTAGTTCTGCAAAATAGCTTCCCAAAGTGTTTTAACACATCTTCAGCAAATCAGATTCACAAAGGTTTTGACACATAATCAGCTAAAACAGATTCACAAAAGTTTTGACACAGAATTCTGCAAAACAGATTTACAAAGGTGTTATTTCTGCGAAACAGATTCACAGAGGTTAGTTAGTTAGTTAGCTATTCATTTGCTTAAAGGGTCCAGCGGACTGAAAAGAGCCGAATCAGGATCACAAAATCAGGAACACAACTTGGTAGGGTTTTCACACATAATCCGCAAAACTTAATAAAAACAACTACTTTAAAAAAAAACTAATCTAGCAGTGATGCAATCAACTGACGTAGAAGGGGAGTAAAGAAAAAAAAAGAATAAACGAGACAAAACACGGAATTAAGTATTTACTTAAAGAATCCACCATACACATCAACACCATACACACAGACATAAAAACACACGAAAGCGAAGAGACACCAGAGCATAACAACAACCCCAAAACAGTCAAATATAAAATACAAACATACAACACAATATAACACACTGGCTGGAAATGTAGGCTACGCTTTAAATAATATCACCAGATGGAATATTGGATATTTAGTGCGCCTTTTTTGTGGATAAGGTTTACACTACTAGCAAAACGAGAGATAATTTATCAACAACGGATTAAGTCATTTATTTACATACAGCGCAAAACGAGTTTAGAAAATGGCAAAGCACAATGACTTTGACTTTTGAGAAAATACAAACACGAATAATCTACCATGCTTAGCAGTAGTTATAGTATCGAGCGTTGTGGCCGAGTGGGCTGAGGCGGGACTAACTTGCCTTGTCCACAAGCCAGAAACCAATAGCGCCTGACAGGTGTGGGTTCGATCCAGCATCTGGGCGTTATGTTTCTCCGAATATTATTTACTTTCGACTCGGGCAACGTCTCGGTAGTTTTCTCCGGGTACTCCGGTTTGCTCCCTCAGCAAAATTTCAAAAATCACAAATAATGTTAGGTAGGTTGGGTTTGGGCGCGCCACAGGCTGCGACTACGCCTTCCCCAGGGGAGGCGGCCCAGAGTTTCCCGATAGAAAGGGATAATAAACTGCAACCCCCCCCCCCAAAAAAATATCCGCAATGTAACAATGATACCATTTCCCTTTTGTCATTCCTGAGATAAAGTTAAAAAGTGCAATTTAAATTTGTGGAAATGTGAAATTGGCACCGACCTCTGACCGAAAACCAAACTGCTACCGAAACCCTTGATTTGAAGAATATTTGACCCAAACTCAAAAATATCGTTTAGACCGTTGTTTTAAGATATTGAGCAAGACGTGTTTAGCAACA
The DNA here is from genome assembly GCA_036898135.1 of Oncomelania hupensis. Lineage (NCBI taxonomy): Eukaryota > Metazoa > Mollusca > Gastropoda > Littorinimorpha > Pomatiopsidae > Oncomelania > Oncomelania hupensis. The sequence continues at coordinate 15,265,794 of CM072513.1, forward strand.
AAATGATACCAAAATGACCTTAACCTTTGCGGTAGAGCAAATGCGATGGCACGGGAGTCAGGCCACTCACCTAGGTAGGCCCTAATGTTCCTGTAAAGCTTGGTCACAATCCGTTCAGTGGGTCTTGAGATATGGCTTGCAACAGACCGACATTTAGCTCCTTCTGATTCCCATCTCTATCCCCAACCCCAACCCCAACCATTTAAAATGTCTGGATATATAAAAAGAGATTGTGGCAAAGCATTTTGTCAACAGCGTAGGCTTCCTTCAACTAGTAAACAATTTCGTCCTAAAAACATAAAATCCTAAACAGCTAGCATCAGCAATGCCTTCATATAGGATATATAGTTCTACGCTCTCGATCATCATCCTAACGCGTTTTCACGATCGGAAACAAAATAAAGATAGTATTACAGGGTGGGCCATAAAAAGTGTCCATATTTTATTGTGCAATAACTGAGATAGAAATTAATATTTTACAACATGTTTTATTCCACGTAGACAACAATGTTAAAGGTTTTGTTCGAACTAATCTTAGCATAATCTGTGCATTTTCAGAGTCACAGAGAGTTGTGGACAACTTCAACGTTCGGCTGGCAGCTGTTATTCAACAACGCGGAGCATGGATTGAGCACATCATGAACTATTGATTCTGTGACTCTGAAAATGCACAGATTTTGTTAAAATAAGTTTAGCAGCGAAGAATAGATGGCATACACGTTTATCGGAGCGCATTCAAACTCCTCTCTTTTTTTCCCCACTGCAAGAAGATTACACAAAATTAATTAGCAACAGAAAAAGAACTTGCCGCGACAAAATACCAAGTCGTTTATAGGAGTATATATTTTAACATCATGCTGCATACGCTTTTTCCTCAATCGAACTCAAACGGACTTTATTTTATTATAATCACAAACAACGTTATTCCCCGCCCCCGACCTCAGAAGATAAAATATGACAACGATTTTGTTTCATTAAAACATGTCTACACCTTATCGTCACTCTCCTATTAAGAATACACACATAAGCTTACTGTCTGGGAGACTGTAATACCAGCAATATCGTCTTGTTTTCCCAACGCAAAAAGATATCGCAGACAAGATTAAAAGAAAAAAAATTATGACAATTGAAAGTGCTAATGGATTTCTGTTCGGGGAATTTGTTTTGTGCTAAAATGTCCCGTTTGTTTGTCTCGCCCTATACGGTGCATCACACTACAGTTTTCTTAAAATGATTCCCGTGTTTAGGAGATGAATGTCTGAGAGAAGGAAAGATGAGAGAGAGAGAGATACAGAGAGACAGAAAGACAGAGACAGGCAGGCAAGCAGAGAGAGAGAGAGAGAGAGAGAGAGAGAGAGAGAGAGAGAGAGAGAGAGAGAGAGGGAAGGATGAGAGATTTGAGAGAGAAAGACAGAGAAAGACAGAGAGGGTCTCAAGACACAGCGAGATATAGAAATAGACATTTGTAATGCACGATTCTATCTAAATTCGTAGCTCTACAGACACAATACTGTTTCACCAACTTCCACAACGGGTCCGATTAGCTCTTTTAAATCAGGCAATTATAAAGAAAAGTCACAGTTGTAATTCGAGGAAGTAAATACCAAGCATCTGCCATTTTTGTTAACTATTTCAGTTATCCAGTAAAAAATCCAATGTGAAGCCTTGCCATAGTATGTTTGACATGACGTTTGCGGACCACAGTTATTTCACACTGCTACAGTTGTTTACCTACATGTTAATCATCCGACGTCTTTCCTCTCACTTTACAAGATTGCCCTAAGGATTTCTCACAGGAAACGCTATCATTATGGTACATCTTACAGTGCTCGGGCTTTGTCTATATTTGATAACCACAACACTGCTAGTAATACTGACAATTAGATACTGCGATTACGTTAGACAACAGAAAAAAACAATCATAAACCGTTAAGCCCTAAACTTTGGAAATAGTTCCCGAAGATATGAGATTCTGAAACTATTATACTCTCCTCTCAGCTGGAAAGAGCTCCAGATAATATGGGGTACTGAGACTAAGCATACACAACAGACAACACGTCACTAACGCTCCTCTTTTCTGGACCGAGTTCTAGACCTTACATCGTGGTGCTTAAGCAGTCAACACGGACTGGCTACCCGTAGCGGTTCCACGATTTTTCCCCAATTAAAATTTAACATACCGCGCTAGTCGGGTTTGGTGTACAATGTTTTCGTGTAGCGATCACTGGCCTGTCAGCCCATTAAACGTTTAATTATCTCGGGTCTACTAGTTTGTTAATTTACTATGTACCCGCCGTCCCCATGAAACAAATGCTAATGTTTATGTATAGGTATATGTATTACATGTTTCGGAATTGAAACACAACATAAATCAAACATACAGACAAACAATTAAAAAATCAATTACGACCAAGACTTGGTTTGAAAATGGAAAAACCACATAAAACAAACCATCAAAAATAAGACTAATGCCATTAAAAGTAATGACTATACTTTAAATAAAATTGTTTTCTTTTAAGATCAATACACCTTAGTGATAGTGGACCACACACACAAGAAAGAATACCGTATTAAAATACAACCAAACGGGGGATTGAAGTAAAGGAACAAGAATAATATTAAGGCTAAGGAGAAATAAGATCGTCTGGGCCTCAGACTGTGAGCTCAAAGGCTGAGTGAGAGTAAGCGCCTCGGGCGGCTCGAAGTGGTTTTTTTTAGCACTTTATTGTCCCTTTTTTATCGGGCCTTTTTATCTTGTATCGGATCGTGCCTTGAGCAGATCTTGAGCTGAAAAAGCTGAAGATATAAAAAAAAAACGAATAAAAAAGAAGATTGCGCGGCATTCGAAATTATTTTCAGACACCAACACAAAATTACAAATGTTTTAAAAAAATGTATGTTACCTGTATGATTAGGACATCCACAGGAAAAGCTATTTAACTGTTAAGTGCAACGTATCGTAGAACCTGTCATTTCTTTAACTCTGCATTAGTTTTCGTTCTATTAACGTGCAGCAGTTTAGCTCTGTGATTCCCTCACATCCTTTGTTATTGACGAGCTCGTATTCGTCCTTAATTACAAACCGAGTTTTAGTTTTATTTGTTTCATTGCAGGGTACGTTTTACGCAAGTCAATTATCATTGAAGTATACGATGAACGGCTGGCTGTTGTTGTTTGTAGATTATAGTCACACGACACTTTCGCATATAGGTGACTACTGGACCGATTTATACTGACACCAGCGGGTCAGTTGTTGGTAAAGGGGAAAATAATATGATCACACGTTGACCAATCCGGGATTCGAACCAACGACCTTTCGGTTACTAGCAAGACGCTCTTACCAACTGAGCTACCCGGCCCCATGGGCTGGCTGTAATGACCGCGCTATGTTTTATTGGTTTTGCTTATGTATGTGTGGCCTGGTACCACAGTTCATAGTAAGCTGGTTTCCTAACAGATTTTTCAGGACACCGAGGGTTTTCTCCAGGTACTCCGTTTTCCTCCATACATATACAATAGTGGTATTGGATGCAGTCAACGTAACGTTTTAACAATAGATATTGATTTTTATTTGAATTCTGTAATAATGATCGATTGAAAAAAAAAAAGCGCTTGATAACATCTGTAGTAGTAATAGCCGCCGCCGCAGCAGCAGCAGCAGCAGCAGTAGTAGTAGTAGTAGTAGTAGTAGTAGTAGTAGTAGTAGTAGTAGTAGTAGTAGTAGTAGTAGTAGTAGTAGTCATTATTCAGTTGTTAATAACATTTAATTGTGGACCGCAAAAACGTGAAGCGACAAATAACAACGCCCCCAGTTGACTCAACTGTGACTGAGTACCTACTCTCTTAAGGGTTGGGAAGGTAAAACAGCGAGGGAGAGAGATGGGCATCACCCTCATTACGCTGGCCCAAGATAAGTGTGATCTCCAACATCACGCTCCCCTACGGCCACAAAGACAATGGGACTACCTTTACCTTTTTTTAAAATTGTTTCGAGGTCTTAAAGTCTTTACCTTTAACGAGGGTGTAATTAATTACTTAATTAATTCATTAAGAATACGAATACGAACATTTTATTATCTTACTAAGAAATTACATCGTGATGCCAAACACAAAGTACAGAACAGCCAAACACGAAGTACAGAACGGCCAAACACAAAGTACAGAACAGCCAAACACAAAGTACAGAACGGCCAAACACAAAGTACAGAACAGCCAAACACAAAACACAAAGTACAGAACGGCCAAACACAAAGTACAGAACAGCCAAGCACAAAACACAAAGTACAGAACAGCCAAACACAAAACACAAAGTACAGAACGGCCAAACACAAAGTACAGAACAGCCAAACACAAAACACAAAGTACAGAACGGCCAAACACAAAGTACAGAACAGCCAAACACAAAACACAAAGTACAGAACGGCCAAACACAAAGTACAGAACGGCCAAACACAAATACAGAAGAAGATGAAGGATACAGGATGTTAATAACGCGCTTTTTCTTCAATCAAACTGAAAGCGCGGCGATCTGAAGATTTCTATTACAGAAGGCAGAAGAGAAATTAATGTTTAGTGTTCAAATTTGAGATTGACTGCGTCCAATGCCATTGTTGACGGGAGAGCGGAAACCGGAGTACCCGGAGAAAACTGTCATTAAAGCGCTTATTAGTGCGAAGAACGCTAATTCTACTGAACAATTACTTGATTCTTTAGTTCTTAATTGGCAGTTGGCAGCTAGAGAGAGGGTTATATTGGTTTAGTACGTGGAAAGATGTACTAAGACATTTCACGCTTGACGCGCTTGTTTAATGTAGCCTAAATCGCTCATTTGTGAACCACTACTTTCATTTGTTGGCGAGATTCCTTTGTGTAAAGTTGGTCAAGTAGTGTACTAAAACTAATAACATGTTTTTCTAGCACTGATAACAGAAGCAGGTCGTTGCGAAAATGTTCTTTGTTAAAAACTTAAACTGTAAAAGGAAACCTATAGCACTAAAAATACCAGCTAAAAACAAGTAATAATATCAGAAGACCAGATAAAAGAAAAACGTTAGATAAAACGCATCAATTACAAAAATAAATCTCAATACATGTATTTTACTACATCGTTTGTTCAGGAGTTCATAAAAGTCAGCTCAAACCAAACGCACTTAAGCCTATTTCGGCGGAGTTTCTGAAAAATGTTTACAGTGCATACACTTTTCAAAGGCTCGTGGATTTAACAAGCAAGCGAACTCAGAAATCAGCGAGATAAATTTTAATAAAATATCCAAAGGCGGCAAAATAAATTCCACCCAACGGAAAAACAAGAGGAAGATTTAAAGTCTACGCGATTTAATTTTCTCTATAGTTTTCTTTATTACCAAACTCCATTGAAACTTGCACACTACTTCAAAATACGCGGATGAAACGCGCACATCGCTAAAAAATGTGTGAACAAAACTGCATCTACATGTAAAATCAATTTGCAGAGCTTCAATGTTTTTATGAAACCGAAAATACTCTTGACACCAATTTGGTCTGCCGTAATTGTTCTATGACTATGGCAATTAGAAAATACTGTGAGACAAGTTTCAGCCAAACTTTCCAGTACGCTCTTTAAGATTTAAACCCTACACAGTCACACACTGAAAAAGAAACTTTAATTTTAGTTTAATCTTAAAACTGAAACTATTCCTCCGCAATGTTTCCACATCCAAACTGGCGACAGTCTAAATCTAAAGCAACAGCCTAGATTATGAAGCCACATAAGCACATAGCACACATCAAATGACAACCACGCGACTGTGAAGACACCACAAAGCACAAACCACAATTGCAACTATGTGACTGTGAAAACACCACATAGCACACACCACAATGACAACCATGTGAATGTGAAGACACCACATTGCAAAACCATCCAATAGTGAACAATACACACCATTACAAATCAAAACACCAAAACTCCAACGTCGTCATGGTTGGCATATATGTGTAATACCAACAGAAGCACTGAGACGACAGTCGCAGAACTTTGTGATGGAACCCTCAAGCCTGCGTCTCATTTTATCCCTCTGTCGCTCTCTTCTCCTCTGTTTTCTGTCTCCTCTCTCTCTCTCTCTCTTTACTTCTTCTACACTCCCTCCATCCTCCCTGCTGCGACGCCTATCAGCTGAAAATCGGAGTGAATGAATCTTCGTAAAGCGGCACACACAACAGCACCAACCGCCGCAACAACACCAGCGGACTGACAACGACGCCGTAGTCAAGAATTGAGTCTGTCTTCCCCTCTCTCTCGGCCTCTCAACACACAGAATCTCCCTTAAACAGAATCAGATTTTTTCCTCTCTTGCTTCACAGCCGTCTGTCTTTCCACGGAACTCCAAAATCCCTGCTCTCTCCCAATTCGCAGAATTCTCTCTCTCTCTCTCTCTCTCTCTCTCTCTCTCTCTCTCTCTCTCTCTCTCTCTCTCTCTCTCTCTCTCTCTCTCTCTCTCTCTCTCTCTCTCTCTCTCTCTCTCTCTCTCTCTCTCTCTCTCTTACTACATACGGTAGCCCTCATTTTTCCAATAGCAGCAGCATTTGCAGTAGTGTCAATGCACAGATACAGAGATGTACAAGAGGGGTAATAAATAAGATGTTCGCCAGATTTATGTATTTCTGCTAGAGATCTTATTCTCTTTTTTAATTCTATTTTTCTTCAACCTTCGATCTCAAAGTGCAGTACAGATGGTAGTAGCCAACTAATGGAATGTTAAACTTGAAATGTTAGTAAGGTTACTGTTCTTCTTTAAAAACTGAATTATCATCGTTGTGCTTTTGTATTTGCACGCGACCTCCACACCCTATAAGGAGGCCAGTATTTCCTATTACATCTTGTGTCATAAATCTTCAATCTTTAATATCAAACCACCACACACAATTTTATAGAATTATCAGGATTTCGAAAACTTAAAAGCTTCAAGTTGATCTTAAAAGCAGTCCACTTCCCATTGAAATATACGTATGCGTCGCTTCTTATCCCGCCGTTTCCTATTTCAAATCATCTCTAGGCTGCCTCTTCTCTCAATCACAGATTTACCTTTTGAGTTCCACAATCAAATCATGAACTATTACTCTCGTACTCCCTCGCCTCCTTTCAACGAGCATGAACTTGTTTTATGGATACCTGCGCTATACAAGACTACGTCGTCGTCATCGTCGTCATCATCATCAGAATCATCAGAATCATCATCAGAATCATCAGAATCATCATCAGAATCATCATCAGAATCATCATCAGAATCATCATCAGAATCATCAGAATCATTATCATCATCATCACCACTGCTAGCAGTGCGACACCGGTGTAACAGGCCGGAATATACCCCTGGCTACTTTATACCCTGGGTATAATGTAGCCTAGGCGGGTTTAACCCCCTGGGTATAGATCAGCCTAGGCCAGGTCATACCCCTCGCGCCCGGAATATACCCCCACCTAAAGAGATTTCACTCATGGGTTTGTTGTACATGACCGTTTGCGTGACCAACTCTCAGGTAACAGCCTTTTGCTTGCGTGTAAAAAAAAAACAAACAAAAAAAACTGATTGAACTCAGCTAACAGCCTTAATCTTGCGTGTAAAAAAGAAAAAAAAAACACTAAAAAACCCTAACCCTAACCCCAACCCTAACCCTATCTATCTATCTATCTATCTATCTAGCTATCTAGCTATCTAGCTATCTAGCTATCTATCTATCTATCTATCTATCTATCTATCTATCTATCTGTACGTCTGTTTGTCTGTCTATCTATCTGAGTGCATCAGAACAATTGCAACACATAAATTAAAGAGTAACGTGAAGGATAAGGTCTTCCGTAGTGGAGGGGGGGGGGGAGGTGTGTTATAATGGGCAGGAGAGGGTTAAACGAGCCTAGGCCAGATAATATCCAGGGGTATAGTCTGGGCTAGGCCAGTTTATACGGAGGCATAGTCTGGGCTAGGCCAGTTTATACCCTGGGTATTCTTGAGGCGGGGTATAATCTGGCCTGCTACACCGGTAAAAACAGCAAAGTATCACACATGTAATCGGCAGTTGAAACATGCAGTATTTGGACAGCCTGTGGTACTTTGATCTAAAATCATGTGGACGAAAACAGGCGGTCACTAAGAAAACACTTGCCATAAATAACTGTAGCTAGCTAGCTTAACATCGATATGAGTATAAATGATGACTGGTTTGTGTTGGAGAGTGAATAATATTGTAACAGATCCTATTTGCAAGTTTTGCCAGAGAGAGAGAGAGAGAGAATTAGAGAGAGAGAGAGAGAGAGAGAGAGAGAGACTTTTGAAACTTTTTTTTAAAAACTTTTTTTTATTAGGGATAAAGATTTTAGACTAATAAGAAGTCTAATCTTCCAATCTGTCCCTTAACAAATTAACATAGTAAATAACCTTTAACATTAACTTGGAAATCATAGAAATCACACACACATGCACTCACACACATGCACACACAATCACACCAACATCTTCAGAGAGAGAGAGAGAGAGAGAAAGAGAGAGAGAGAGAGAGAGAGAGAGAGAGAGGAAGAGAGAGAGAGAGAGAGAGAGAGAGAGAGAGAGAGAGAGAGAGAGAGAGAGAGAGAGAGAGAGAGAGAGAGAGAGAGACCGCCCGACAGATTGAGTATCGAATTAGCATTTTAAAGTTCTTTTCATATTTTATTTAATATCTCTGATGTTCATCACCAGAAAAATATATCGTTGGGTATCGTGATGAGGACAACAAAATGATTCGTATTGATATTGGACTCCAAGCATTCATTACGTGGCAGTTCCATAGGGCTTTCCCGGTAGCGCGTGTGATAGAAGTACCGTGGAGACGTTTGATGCAGCAGGGCTATAGCAGAAACTCCTCTCCAGGATCGCACAAAACAACTGCTGCCCTGACAAGGTTGAAGCCCATTTGAAAAGACAGGACCATCAGTCTACATTCCAAGGTAATGCTGCTGCGCTCCCTTGTCATCTCCATCTTTTTTAAACACTTGCGAAACGTGGACCCTCACAACAGACCTACAACGAAGAATACAAAGCATGGAGATGAGGTGCTACAGAAGACTTCTGGGTATTCCCTATACCAGTACATCACCAACGACGAAGTCCGACAGACCATCACACAAGCCATTGGGCAACACGATGACTTGCTCACAGTGGTGAAGAAACGGAAACTCCGATGGTATGGCCACGTCACCAGATCATCGGGCCTTGCAAAGACCATCCTGCAAGGCACAGTGCAAGGAGGCAGATGAAGAGGAGGTCAGAAAAAGAGGTGGGAGGATAACATTCAAGAATGGACTGGCTTGACACTGAGCGAAGCCATGAGGGTTGCTGAGGACAGAGAAAGATGGAGTACGCTGGTTAAACGATCATCTGCGGTGCCCCAAGGACTTTACGAGTTACGGGATAGGATAGGAAAGGATGGCGGCTGATCTGTCTCTGCGACTTCAGAACATAGGAATCAACCTAACAGATGGACAGGTGTCAATAAGGAAGAGGTTGGTTACCGGACTCTCTCGCTAAGGCGCTCATAGGACTAAGGTCTACGTGCAATTCAGAATTATTGAAGGTACGAACCCAAAGCCTGGAAGACCAGCAGCTGAGAAATAAGTCATACTGGTGGTAATGTTTACGGTATTATTTTGAAGAAGAAGAAGAAGAAGAAGAAGAAGAAGAAGAAGAAGAAGATGATGATGATGATGATGATGATGATGTAGATGATGATGATGATGATGATGATGATGATGATGATGATGATGATGATGATGATGATGATGATGATGATGATGACGAAGATGACGATAAGGAGGAAGAGAGAAGAAAGAGAAATAGACGAAGAAGAAGAAGATGACAACAGAGCATTAATTGAAAGCGGCTGTCATCAAACCTCTCTTTAAAAAGCCAAGTTTAGACAAAAATAATCTAAAGAACTATAGACCTGTTTCAAACCTCTCCTTCCTGTCCAAAGTCATAGAAAAAATTGTTCTCAAACAACTGTTTGCCTACCTATATGATAACGCTTTACTTTGCCCCAACCAGTCTGCCTACCGACCATTCCACAGCACTGAGACAGCCCTCCTAAAGGTACCCAATGATCTGTTGCTTGCCTTAGATAATGGTAACGTCTCCGTTCTCACCTTATTAGACCTCTCAGCCGCCTTTGACACAGTCGACCATCACATTCTCTTTAACACTCTTCAACACTATTTTGGAATCTCTGGCTCGGTCCTGGCTTGGTTCCACTCATATCTTTCTGACAGATCACAAGCAGTCACTGTCGATGGCTGTTTCTCCAGCACAGCAGACTTGGTGTGCGGCGTGCCTCAGGGTTCCGTTTTAGGGCCGGTGTTATTCACTCTGTACACCAAGCCACTGCTTCTCCTGCTTAGAAAGCATGCTGTTGAGAGTCAGTCATTTGCAGACGACACACAACTGTATAAATCCACCGCCCCCTCTCTCATTAATTCCACTGTTCAGACTTTGGAGAACTGCATCACAGACATTAAGTCATGGATGACACTCAACAAGCTTAAGCTTAATGACGATAAAACCGAAGCCCTCCTCATTCACAAGCACAACACCTCCTCCTCACTCTCGCCTCTCCCAACATCGCTTACAGTAGGGACAACAAACATTCAGTTCTCATCCTCAGCAAGAAATCTCGGCTACATTCTCTCCGATGACCTGTCCCTCAACAACCACATCTCCAACGTCTGTCGCTCTGCATACACGGCCATACGCCAAATCAGCTCCTTTCGCCACTATCTTACAGTCCCTGCCACCAAAACCCTAGTCTGCGCTCTCGTCCTTTCTCGTCTTGACTATTGCAACTCTCTCCTTGCTGGCTCCCCGAAACACATCATTGACAAACTACAAAAGGTTCAGAACTCAGCAGCTAGACTAGTATTCCGAGCTAAGAAACGCGATCACATCACACCTCTACTACATTCCCTTCACTGGCTTCCTGTGCAAGCACGCATAGAGTACAAACTCTCTGTTCTCTGTCACAACCTCTTCACAGATTCTTGTCCTTCCTACCTTGCTGATCTACTGTCTGTCTACTCCCCTTCACGCACTTTAAGATCTTCTGCTGACACTCGCACACTCAAGGTTCCCGTCACCCGCACTAAGACATACGGCCAACGTGCATTCGCTTACTCCGCACCTAAGCAGTGGAATTCCCTTCCCTCCCATATCCGCAACATACAATCAACACAAGCATTCAAAAAGGCCCTCAAAACCCACCTCTTCAAACTGCATTATTCAGATTGATTTGTATCCCGCTGCCATTCTCTCATCTTTTGTCTATGTCTGATCCGTAAGTGTATAAACGGCTGTAAATATTTATACTGTTTTTCTTCCTGGGCCTAACCGGGCATATAAATAGCTGTGAATAGGTTTTTGCTATTCTATTTTCTGTCTTTTTTGTCATTTGTGTATATAGCTGTAAATAGTATATTTTTGTCTTTTTTGTAATTTATGTACATGGTTGTAAATAGTCTGTACCTTTACTGTCCCGTCTTTTGGAGTATTGTAGCAAAAGTGATGTTTCATCGAGTGCATGTATTTATATGTAATGACTATGTAAAGCGTGGTGAGTCTGGTCATAGGCTGGAGTACCCGCTATATAAAAATCCGTTATTATTATTATTATTATTATTATTATTATTATTATTATTATTATTATTATTATTATTATTATTATTATTATTATTATTATTATATTATTATGAAAGGATGTATGCCTTAACGGCATTGAAAGTTTGAATGGGGTGGGCGGAAGAAGGAAAGGCGTGTGTGTGTGTTTGTCGCTGTTGTTGTGTTCCTGTTTTCCTTTCCCCCTCCCCCGATGGGAAGAGGTGAGAGTTGGAGGGGGGAGGAAGAGTTTTTTTTTCGTGTTTCCTGGGACCACCCCATCTTCTACCCCTCCTGGATAAGACTGTGGTCACGTCATTACACTACAGAGGGCAAAGACGAAATTCAAAAAACTTAAAAGCATCAATTGTTTGGAAGTCAAAGACTTCCAGAGCACACTAATACTAATACTACTAATACTTGAGGTTATATAAGCGCTTTTCCCCTAAAACCCTTAGTCAGGCTCAAAGCGCGGCGATCTGTACCAACATACACGCTCACATGTTTCAACCACTCTCAAACACACCCGCCAAACACACATCTATCATTGAAACATGTAGTGTAAAGGCAGGGAAATCTCTATTAGAAGACGGAAAGGAAATCAAATTTATTTTGTGAAATTTTTCGGTCGACTGCCTCCCATACCATTATTTAAGGGTAGAAGGAAACCGGAGTACCCACAAAAACCCTCGTTGACCTCAATAATCTCGTACCTAAGTCACGTAATTTCGCTCCTTGCGGGAATCGAACCCGGGAACGTCGGCTTAGGAAAAACCGGCGAGTAACCAACTGCGCCAAGAGGCCTGCCCAGTACACAGGGCACAAACAGTAGTCTACAGAAGTGAGGACAAGGTCTCCCAAATCTGCATATTTGTAGTCTCGACGGCGCCGGAAGGGAAGACAGCATGCAAATGGGAAGGCAGTTGCATTGTGGTTCTGTAAGTCGGCGGGTGGTTTATGGGGCATTCTGTTGTATTGTTGGTCACAGTGGAAAGAATCTGCAAGTAAAATTGCTCAGTAGCTGTTGTTGCGGATGGCGTTGTTTTTTTGACTCTGCTCTTCTCAACATCCTCCTTCTATTCTTGTTATTCTCGTTGCTGTTGTTGTTGTCATTATTGTTGTTGTTCGTCGTCTTCTGCTTCTGCAATGTTTTCTTCACTATGTTCTCCTTCTTCTCTTGTACGTTTTTTTTTTCTTTTAATTTCTTGCTTCTTATTTTAACTTGGTTTTTGTTTTGTCTCATTATTTCGGCGAAAACCACATTAAAATAAACAAACATAGTTCTTCTTGTTCTTCTTGTTGTTGTTTTTCCTCCTCTTCTTGCTCTTGCTCCTCTTTCTTCTAGTAATAACGATGTTCTTATTTGGCAATTGCATCTATTAGCCTATATTCATTGGCTTTGAAACATTGTGCCATTTGCTGATGTAGTGTGCTGTGTGATTTCTCCGTGCTGTGTGATTTCTCCGTGCTGTGTGATTTCTCCGTGCTGTGTGATTTCTCCGTGCTGTGTCATTTCTCCGTGCTGTGTCAGTTCTCGGTGGTGTGTCATTTCTCCGTGCTGTGTCATTTTTCCGAGCTGTGTCATTTCTCCGTGCTGTGTCAGTTCTCCGTGCTGTGTCATTTCTCCGTGATGTGTCATTTCTCCGTGGTGTGTCATTAAGATTGGTTGACTTGACTTGACTTCAACAACTTCCTTTCTTCATCTTCTTCTTCATCTTCTTCTCTTTCGTCTTGTATTTCCTCATCTTCTTGTTCTTCCTCCTCCTCCTCCTCCTCCTCCTCTTCCTTCTTCTTCTTCTTCTTCTTCTTCTTCTTCTTCTTCTCTCTTCTTCTTCTTCTTCTTCTTCTTCTTCTTCTTCTTCTTCTTCTTCTTCGTGGTTATGTTATTGGTTTGCTTTGTTAGTCCGAGTAAAGACACGACTGAAATAATTTGAAAGTAAAATTGCCATGTCGCGTGTACTTGGTTTGCTGAGTAGTCTGTAGACTACGTCCTTCTTCTTCTTCTACTTCTTTTTCGTCATTTCTATTGGATTCTTTTTGTCAGTCCTTCTTTTATCATCATCATCATCATCATCATCATCATCATCATCATCATCATCTCATCATCATCATCATCATCATCATCATCATCATCGTCGTCGTCGTCATCATCATCATCATTAACCTCATCATCACACACATTAACACAAGCCAATTCTCCTCCACCTCCGCCATCTCTGGTCCCTCTTCCCTTACCCCATCTCCTCCTCATTGTCCAACCTAGTACCTATCCTCGCGCCCGCACAAACCCACATCACTCCCCCAGAAATCACCAAAGGACCCAAGGCAGCTATTACCTCTTGTGGGTACCGCAGGCTGCAGACTTTAAAAAGAAAGAGACTAACATCACTTTCTTCAGAGACGACAGTGATTACACACCGCTCTGATTACATCGTCGTCTCCTTCAGACACAAAGGAGAGTCAGCACACAAAAAAGAGAGGAATAAAAAATTATTGCCTGAGCTTAAAAAAAAAGGTAGAAAAGGACAGGCTTCGAGTGATACAAAGAGGGAAAAAAAGTATAGCATTAGACAGAACAAAGAAGTAAGATATCAATATTTTAAGTATTAAATAATAAGAATAAAATACATAGGCTATTTGTATAGCGCGGTATTCCCCCTATTTTTGCAGGCGAGCTTACAGCAATTCACACACACACACACTCGCACGCACAACAACGAAGTCCCACCGACCATCACATTGGACAACACGATGATGATATGCCCACAGTGGTGAAGAAACGGAAACTCCGATAGTATGGCCACGTCACCAGAGCATCTGCCTTTGCAAAGACCATCCTGCAAGGCAAAGTACAAGGAGACAGAAGAAGTAGCAATGGCTACAAAACAATAATAACAAACAAACAAATAAAGAGCAACGAACGAATCCGCTTTCCTAAGTAGTAAAAAAAAGAAATACACCTTAAGAGAATAAGCACGGACATAGCTAATGATGACTACAATGACGTCCCCAATAATGTGAAAGAAAACTTACTGAACGATCCTAAATTAAATAATAGTCTACAAAGTTGCAACTATTAAACAGCAACATTCCTAGTGGTAAAACGTCCTTCACAGACACTAATACACACACACCCACCCACACACACACATACATACACACACACACACACACACAAAGCATTATATTTATGACAAACTGGGGTTTGGGGCGAAATTTAGTCATCGGAAAGTGTGTATTTTTAACGGAAAGAGGGCAAAATAAATCTAAAAATGTAAGAATTAGATTTTAAAAAAGGTTCTTTCCGTCAAATGGTTGCCCTATGTCGACTCCTAACCCTGCCTCATTTCCTTCAAATTTGGCAAGAAAACAGTCTGTCCTGGAAGAGCACTCCCATGTACTTAAAACACTCTCATGCACTACAAGAGCACTCCCAAGTACTTAAAACACTCTCATGCATTACAAGAGCACTCCCATGTACTTAAAACACTCTCATGCACTACAAGAGCACTCCCAAGTACTTAAAACACTCTCATGCATTACAAGAGCACTCCAATGTACTTAATACCACTCTCATGCACTACAAGAGCATTCCCACGTACTTAAAACACTCTCATGCACTACAAGATCACTCCTATGTACTTAAAACACTCTCATGCACTACAAGAGCTCTCCCATGTACTTAAAAACACGTTTACACTACAAGAGCTCTCCCATGTACTAAATGTGCACTCCCATGTACTAAAAGAGCACTCCCATGTACTTAGAAAAATGTAGGGTTCTGGAAAAAAAAGTGGGTCGCTAGCTAAAAGCCCTATTTTGCCAATTAAAATGCAAGGTCAGATCCCTATTTGTACACGTTTGCGCTCCAACAATTCCACGCAAACGTAAAAACACACACTTTAATTTTAAAAGAACGTTTTAATTCTTATTATTTATTTATTGTATTTACTCGTGAAAATTGCGGTTTTGCATTTACATTTTTTTAAAGCCTAAATAAAGGGTGACGACAAAATGACAATGTGCTATTGTCATTAATTTGAAGAAAACTTTTTTTTTCAAGACAAAGACATTACCCTTTCGCCATTACAATCGTTAACAACAATGTCTAGATTGTTTCCCATTCAACGTTTACGCCGCTTAACCCTGTTTCATTGCCACAATTTTTGGTGGTCGCGATAACAGAATACAATGTTTTTTGTTTGCTATTATTGCCCTGTATTCATCGTAATGTATTGCAATGTATTGACTTGTCTGTTATTATTGTATTTCATTGTGTGTAAAGTACTGAATTGCATTGTGTGTAAAGTATTGTATTGCGTTGTGTGTAAAGTATTGTATTGCATTGTGTGTAAAGTATTGCATTGCATTGTGTGTAAAGTATTGTATTGCATTGTGTGTAAAGTATTGTATTGCATTGTGTGTACAGTATTGTATTGCGTTGGGTGTAAAGTATTGTATTGCGTTGTGTGTAAAGTATTGTATTGCGTTGCATTGTATTACATAGTTTTGAAATACACCTTGTTTAACGCATAGGTGAAATTCGACTATCTTTTTCACAGAAAGTCAGTCGCAGAAAAAGAAAGAAGAGAAAATTAGTAGGTGTTTCCACCTAATGGGAATCTCTCTCTCTCTCTCTCTCTCTCTCTCTCTCTCTCTCTCTCTCTCTCTCTCTCTTTCTTTCTTTCTTTCTCCCTCCCCTCTCTCTCTCTCTCTCTCTCTCTCTCTCTCTCTCTCTCTCTCTCTCTCTCTGAGATGATTCGAGAAAAGAATGTATTCAAGCTTAATACTATAGATCTTGATTATATTGTTACATTATGATGTGATTGGTATAAAGTTATTTTGTTATACCAAGTGTTATGTTTACGAGCCCCAAAGAAGTATTTAAAAAAGCACACCCAGTGCTTACTCTTTTACCCTTGTTAAATAAAAGTGTTATCTTATCTTATCAAATCTTATCTTATCTCTCTCTCCCTCTCTCTTTCCTCCAACCCGCCCACCACGCCCCCGTTCCCAACCTTTATCTTTAAAGTTTGGTTTGTTATTGTTTTTTTGCACCACCTAACCCCCCCCCCGCTCTCCAAAAGTTTTGTTGAAAATGAGTTGTCTAAGGTTAATCCCTCCGTTCAGGCTCCATTTTCTGAGTCTGTGGCCCAGACTCATGGGGACGAACAGCAGAGACTCAGGGCGTTACCCGCTTCTCTTTATTCTCTTAATTCCCTGCTCTCCTGGGATCCTGGCTTTGGCCGGGGTCTACCCTTAAGTCTGGTCCACTTCCATCGGTCGATGGTGGTCGCTGGCTTACCGGGTATTCCTGGTACTATCGATAGGTCTCTCTGACTACTGTTAGTGCTTGTTCAGTTTAATTTAGTTTTGCCTCTTATTCTACCAAGTATTAGAACGAGAGAGAGAAATTACAGAAATTTCAGCTACTTTATATTTATTTCTCTCTCTCTCTCTCTCTCTCTCTCTCTCTCTCTCTCTCTCTCTCTCTCTCTCTCTCTCTCTCTCTCTCTCTCTCTCTCTCTCACGGTAGATCAAAGTATAAACAGGGACATTTCTCGCTGAGAAGACGTGTAGAACTAGGTGTTTAGGGGTTTTCCATTAAAGTGAATTCCAGTATTACACAATAGTATACTTATTGTTTGGTCTTCAGCGTGCATACTCTGTTTGACTCATGGCGATTTCAGTTGAACTTACAGTCGTTCACAGTGTAATACATAATTAGTGTCTCCCGCGGTAAGATGTTGCGTACTATTTTACGCGTTATTTATTTGCAGATAGGTTACTAATACACCATTAAGTTAGCACAATGGCTCAATGGTAGAATTCCCGCAAGGTACGTGTCGGAGAACCAGGGTTTGAACCGGGATAGTGACGGAAGATTTTTATTACAGGAGACTAGAACAACTGTGTACACATATAATATTGTAATGAATAGACTATGGCGACTTTGTACACGTATGTCTAAACTCATATAATAATGTAATGAATAGACTAGGGCGACTATGTACCCAGATGTCTAAAATCATATAATCATGTAATGAATAGACTCTAAAAGTAAAAAAATAAAAAGAAACTGAACTGGTCTGACGACCAAAAAGAAACACTAATAAAACAATGTCAAGTACCTATCCTATCCTATCCTATCCTATCCCGTAACTCAGAGATCGTAGGGGCACCACAGATGATCGTTTAACCAGCGTACTCCATCTTTCTCTGTCCTCAGCAACCCTCATGGCTTCACTCAGTGTCAAACCAGTCCATTCTCGAATGTTGTCCTCCCACCTCTTTTTCGGTCTCCCTCTTCTTCTACCTCCTTGCACTGCGCCTTGCAGAATAGTCTTTGCAAGGCCTGATGCTCTGATGACGTGGCCATACCATCGGAGTTTCCGTTTCTTCACCACTGTGAGCAGGCCACCGTGTTGTCCAATGGCTTGTGTGATGGTCGGTCGGACTTCGTCGTTGGTGATGTGCTATGTATAGATGTCAAGTTCAGACGGATTTTTAATGGTAATAGTAGTTGTCACTTTTTCTATGGAACGCACGTCTATAATCATTACCCAGGGTCTAACGTCTATATTCCACACGGGTCATGTTATCCCCGGGTCTATGTCTCACCCCACCCCGCCCCAATATGTTCGTGATTATATAGTTATCGGTGTCTAATAAATCAAAATATGTCGTTAATATTCACACACACACATTCTTACAACCACAAACACACCCAAACACATACAAACACATACACACATACTGTATCAAACCATACAAACCCATACAAACACATACACACGCATACAAACACACACAAACACATGCAAGCACATACAAACACACACACATACACACACATTCAAACACATACATACACATACACACATACAAACATACACAAACACATACACACACATTCTTGTATAGGTCACAAATGGGGTAATTTTAGAATGTAGGAATCGGAAAGTGATTTTTATAGAGAAAAGGGTTAGGGCAAGGGTTAGGGATAGATCTGCAACTAACCCTTACCCGAACCCTTCTCTAAAAAGTTGACCTAGTTCGTCTCCTAAAGGCGACGAAATAGGTCGAATTTTGTTCACACTTTTTCCGAAAATTGATTGTATTTTTTCCGTCCCGGATAGTGCACTCCTGTGTACTTATAACACTCTTATGCACTACAACTGCACTCCCATGCACTAAAAGAGCACTCCGGCGCACTTAGAAACAAATGGGGAACGCCAGACAAATGGGTAAAGAAAATTACCTCATTTGTCACTAAGAAAGACAAATTCCGTTCCCCATTCGTGCGGTAGTACACGTTCACCCGTACATACACACACAAACACATACACATACATACAAACACATACACACATACACACACATACAAACACACACACAAACACACACACATACACACACATATATACGAACACATACAAACACGCGCATGCGTACGCGCTTACGCATACAAAATAAACAAACTCGCGCGTGGAGATCCTGATGAAATATAGATCTAGGTAACATGGGGAACATAGTCCTGGGTTTGGGGGATCATTGTCCGGGCGGGGAGAGACACAGACACAGAGGGGCCGGATAGATCAGTTGGTAAGAGCGTCTTGCTAGTAACCGAAAGGTCGCTGGTTCGAATCCCGGATTGGTCAACGTGTGATCATATTATTTTCCCCTTTACCAACAACTGGCCCGCTGGTGTCAGTATAAATCGGTCCAGTAGTCACCTATATGCGAAAGTGTCGTGTGACTATAATCTACAAACAACAACAACGACACAGACACCAGATTCGCCCCGTCTCTACGTCATCAAATGAGATGTTTCGATGAATTTCAAGTAACATTACTGTCGGTGCTAGTAGATTTATAGACAATTTATTGATGTCTAGAACGAAGAACACGAATTCTACTAGTAGAAACATTAAGTAGGCAATAAAGGAAATTTGTCAGCACAAAATTAGACGTCGTGGTACACTTTAGCGGTAGCTATCGTCCAAGCCTAATCACTTCACTTATGTTTGTCTCACAAGGTGACGAACTACTATCACCAGTTCAAGCATTAAAGAAAGTCAATGATTGATTTCCAAGGAGAGTGGTAAAGAGTAAATCTTCGGGTAAAATGCAACAGTAGACTTAGACCTTTAAGTACGACTAAATACTGCTGGCGGTTACTTCTAACGCCAGTTCTGTCACTGTTTATTGCTCATTGTCTGGCTGAAAGGAAACAGACGGATTAAAATTGAGGGTTTGATAAGTTTTGATCAGGCAGGCAGAAATGTAATGCTACACAAATGTCTGCAATTAACGTCAACGGGGTACAAATGACAGTTTTCACAACGTCCTCCGTATAGAAGTAACAACACCATGTAGAATAATAATTATAATGTAATGCAATGAATGGCGTCTAGATTACAAGTTTTCCGATTTTCTCAAGCTTAAGTAACAACCCTGTTCAGTGTAATAATTTGCAACGAATATTTAGAAGACTAATTATAACGAATGAAGTACGGCTTACAGTGTTCAAATGATCTTATGTTGAAGTACCAACACTGATTAGTATAATGATTATACTGTTATTTAATACAAAATCGTCTACGTCTGTGGGGTGATTTCAGGACCAAATATTCCATATCACTCTGCTCATGTAATATGCAAGGACAGAACAAACGTATTGACGTCCTTGGGTCATGGCCTCAAGCGCGCCTTTGTTATTCAAACTGCTGTCTTTACGAAAATTATACTATGTTCCCAAAAAGTTGACAGAATATGTTTTTAACATTTGGTTATACATAACGATTAATAATTTGTGAGACTGTTTTCATAAATATCATCTTCGAAATGTTTGACCCGCCCACTTTAAAGAAGCCTTATTCTGTAGTAATTTCTTCACATTCAAGACTGGGAAAAATAGAATCAAGTCGTATTTCAGGAATGGAACGAACTCTGTGGCTTTGACCTTAAAGTAACAATAACCATTAGAGAGAAAGGAGAGAAAGAGAGAGAGAGAGAGAGAGAGAGAGAGAGAGAGAGAGAGAGAGAGAGAGAGGGAGGGAGAGGGGAAAGTATGAAGTAGTTAATTAGTCATTGTGTATAGGGTCCAACCCACTGCAAACAACCCAATCAGGACGGAAAATATGCCTTTTAAAGTGGAATGATCATATGAGAGAGAGAGAGAGAGAGAGAGAGAGAGAGAGAGATAGAGAGAGAGAGAGACAGAGACAGAGAAAGACAGACAGACAGACAGACAGACAGACAGAGACAGAGAGATGAAAAGCATTGCGTGCAGAAATCCCTCCCAAGCCCAGAGCAGTCTTCCGCATGGTACGTGGAGCCGAGTCAATGAGAAAGAACCCTTAAATGGCTAATGTGAAGGGAAGGGTGACAAACAGGGTTAATAAGATGCCATTGCAACCTACAGTCTACACTGGACGCTGCTGGAAGCCTGCTCCAGTTCCTGACTTGTTGTCTCCCCCTCTTTCTTTGTCCTATGTCCTTCCCTGCTCCCAAGTATTCACCTTGAGAAATAAATCCACCCAACTAAAATAGTCGGCTAAACATCATAATTATTTACGCTCACATGGGGATATAACCCAACACTGGCCACAAACGTAGGCGAACTTAAACACACACACACACCGACACAGACAGACACACACCCAAACTCACACATACACAGACCCACCCTCCCACCCCACCCCACACACATACACACACAAACACATACGCACGCACCCACAATAATAATAAACGAACAAATAATGGATTTTGTTCGGGCTTTTGATCAATGTACCCATGTAAATGCTGCTAAAGCGCAGTATTCTGGATACCACTGATCTTTCCTTTTATTGGTCTAGAAACGATGGGCTCCTGAACACAGAAAGCGTAAACATTCCCAACTGTCTGGATAAACCCGATGACTAGGTCGCCACCAAGGCCTGCCGATGGGCCTTCTCTTCTTTCCGCCTTGTGAGCAACCCAAATCAGCCATTTGTGTAATCTAGGTGGGCAACACTGAACTGTAATCATTGAGGGGAAAATGAGAGTTGAGATCCATCCAGCGTTTCAACCACTGACTAAGCTCTTCCGGTGCCCACCTTAAGTTAAAAGAAGAAAAGGTTGAAAATCGGAAATGAAAATATATGTAGCAATGTGTTTCAAACTACCAGTAATACAGCGGAGTGAAAGTTTGGACAACGCACCTAATTTTTTTCTCAATGGAGTTGTTTTAATTCTTTTGATGTATGACACCAGAGAGAGGGAGGGAGGGAGGGAGAGAGCGAGAGGGAGAGAAAGGGAAGGAGGGAAGATAGAAAGAGAACAGTAACAGTTGTTTTTAATTTGAAAGTACTATCATCGTCATTGTTTAGTTTTAAAAATGTCTATTGTAATATACTGAAGTTTTCTGAACCTGAATCATTCTATCACGAGAGTATAAAACGCCGCTCATCTTTATGACTTGTTTAAACCCATGTATCTTAAACTCGGCCATCTGAATTATGAACGCCTGGAGCTGTCTTCAGAGTCTCAGGCTCTGGGATTTCGTGACTACAATGTGAACAGAGAAGCGGAAAGGGAACACGTCCTGGATGGTGGGCGGTGAAGTGCGTGCAAGCAGTTTTAGATCACAGGTCTTGCTTTTTTTATGCAGATCTACTTTTAGCATCGTAATGACTCGCTCCTCATTTGAGTACATTCAAAACAACCTTGAAACTATCCATTCATCTTTCCTTTCCTGTAAGTCTTTTCATCTTTCCTTTCCTGTACATTTTCCTCTCTCTTCTCCTGTACATCTTTTCCTATTTTCCTTTGCTGTACATATTTTCATTGTCTGTGCATCTTGTCCTCTTTACATTTCCTGTGCATCTTGTCCTCTTTTTATTTCCTGAACATGTTTGCCTATTTTCCTGTCCTGTATGTCCTTTTCTCTATTTATTTCCATCTACTCGTAGCCTCATTGGAGTCTGTAAGGTTCCATCACACTGGGATTATTCCCTTCATTCCGACTATTCCTCTATTATACCAGGTCTACAAATCGATTCTCCTCTGTTACATTTCAGTGGCGAAGAAGTGTAATCCACCTAAATAGTTAATGTTCATGTATTCCTCTACCAAAACCAACAACATAAACGACACGAAAATGATCACCTCAAATGATCGAGTTCCTCAGTAATGTACTCTTCAGTTGTTGTTATTTTAATGGCCAATTTCAATTTCCTTTAAGTTTCTATCAAAAGAAATGTGCAACAACACGATAAAACTAACATAATAAAAGTTATAACGTTTCGAAATGGTCAGCCAGTCAATCAATCATTTTCATGTCTGTTCATACATTTAGGCGATACTAGACAAAACTACGTTTCAAAATAGCATAATAGCATAACTTTTAAACCAAAACGCCATGTTTTTAGTAAATTAAATTTCCGTAATAAATATTTCAATCAAATTGCATTTAGTCCGCAAAACTGATTAGTCTCGCAAAGGGAGTTTAATTGCATGATATAGTTTACAGTAGGCTTTATGGAAAAAAAATGTTTTGTTTGATTTCTACCCCAAAGTCAAACTATACTTCGAACAATATCCTTATACTCTATGAGAGTGAGAATATAATGTGACAATGCCGTTTACAATGTGCTACTTAAACTATTTTTTTTCGGTTGATTTTCAATGTGCAATGAAATCAAAACATCGTTACTTAGTATAATTGTTTTATCTGTTTCACTAAAAAACAAGCGGAGGATCTTCTTCCAATTGAAAACAGTTTTATTATAATTTTAGTGTTTCTCAGTCATCCTTTTGGTCTTCTCTGCACTTATTTCCATTCCAAAGGATGTGGAGCTGATGTCAAGCCTCTGTACCAACTGTTCACGTTCTTGTTCCTCTCCAGCCAATCCATCAATGTCATCCGCAAAACGGAGTTTGGAAATTACT
Source organism: Oncomelania hupensis (assembly GCA_036898135.1). Classification (NCBI taxonomy): domain Eukaryota; kingdom Metazoa; phylum Mollusca; class Gastropoda; order Littorinimorpha; family Pomatiopsidae; genus Oncomelania; species Oncomelania hupensis. The sequence goes on from CM072513.1 coordinate 15,289,382, forward strand.
CTACCCCTATGCTGACTGTGCCTTGCAAAGGCATTTGACATGATGCGCTCTAGGAAGATGTTGAAGAATGTTGGGAAGAGTATGCATCATTGACGCACGCCGATTGTTGATCCAGATCCCAATGGAGCTGTTGTGGAGTTTCAAATATTTAGGAAATATTGTATCAGACAATGGATCCCGACTAGAAAGTCCTCTCCAGGAGAGCACAAAAAACTGCTGCGTGACAAGGTTGGAGCCCATTTGGAAAAACAGGACCATCAGTCTACTCCTTAAGGTAAGGTTGCTGCGCTCCCTTGTCATCTCCATCTTCCTATACTCTTGTAAAACATGGGCCCTCACAGCAGACCTACATGCACAACGAAGAATACAAAGCATGGAGATGAGGTGCTATAGAAGACTTCCGGGCATTTTCCTATACCCAGCAACAACGAAATCCGACAGACCATCACACAAGCCAATGACCACAGTTATGAATAAAAGGAAACTCTTATGGTTTGGCCATGTCACCAGAGCATCAGGCCTTGCAAATACAATCCTGCAAAGTACTGTGCAAGGAGGCAGAAGAAGATGGAGACAAAATAAAAGGTGGGAAGATAATATGCGAGAATGAACTGGATTGACACTGAGCAAAGCCATGAAGGTTGCTGAGGACGGAGAAAGATGGAGTACGCTGGTTAAACGATCATCTGTGGTGCCCCAACGACTTTTGAGTTACGGAGGATAGGATTATTATTATTTAAATTCTCATTTAAAGCTAAAATCAAAGCACGGAAAGTCATCAGGACTGTAATTTTCAACGTGTTTTGATACTTAAACTTTTTCATTTTGTGTTTAAAAACATTACATTTAATGCAATGCGCGTTATTTGTGATTCAACAGCCATCAGCGTTATTTAACCTGTCTATTGATTTAGACCTCTCTCTCTCTCTCTCTCCCTTGCGTGAGTTAGATACTCTTTAAAACTCTACGACTCGTTCAACTTAATCCATCCATTTTCAGGACGGCCAAGGTAACCATTTACCCAGTTAAACTAGGAAGGTGTCACGTGGGGTTTATGGGCTCTGCACAATGGAATTATGGACCCTCACGTTTATTCGGTGGGAACTGCTAGTATGTCACCCTATGAATTACTTTAATAAATTTATTTGTTTAGCTCGTTCTGTGTTAAGGTTGGGGTACAGAAATAGATAGAAAAATGGTAAGAGATTACTGTCACACTAGCTTTCACACGGCTATGAATCATATGTAGACCAGCCACTTGATAACAGTTAAAATCACACATTTATTTCATCTACTCTATACACGATTCTCTAAGTACTAATCTAACTTAAAAAGTCTCAATCAATGCTAATAGTTCGATCGCTGATAGTCTAGGCAGCTGTTATATCTTCCTTGGGCACTTTGCTATAATATTTCATGTAGATTTGGACTACTGTGGTCCGTTTTACAGTTTCTGAAGAGTTGGACTACTGTGGTCCTGCTATGATCAGTTTAAGTGCACCTTCGCCTTATGCACTTACCTCATGTGTGGGGTGTTCGAAGTCCTTCTGTGAGGTAGCTTCTGGTCCACCTTTGTCGTTGTGTAGTTGGGTTCCCTTGCCACGCTGTGGGGTCTGACAGGGTGTTTCTTCGGGTAGCTCCTTCCGTCTTGTGCGGTAGAGTCTCCTCGACCAACTATAGTCGTTTCTGTGGAGTGGGACGCACAGGATAGCTCGGGATAGCTCGCCTGCTCGTCTGTAATATAAGAGACGAAATTCTGCACAACCCTGAATAATCGGTTTGTGCAGAGCGTCTCACTGAAAGCCAAGTAGCCCTCAGTGATAGCTCCACATCTCTATACATAAGCGACGAACATTCTGCTACTTCCGGGTTCCACTGGAATCTCACTCTAAATTCCTATACATACAGATATGTCAATCGTGTCTAACTATACACATACAGAATTAATAATATTATAAACATTCAGTGGTACAGCCACTGGTCTGCAAACATACATATAAGTTAAACAACAGTGGTTCCGTACGGGATACAACATGGCGGCGCAACCGGTCGTGTTTCGCCACGTGTTCGGCGTTTCCACATGGTCACACAAATTCGGATTAACAATTCACATTTATGCATAGCAAATTCTTCAAACATAATTTCAACAATAATATAAATATATCACGATGAAACAGAAGGGTGTTCATTTACCTGTCTGACAAGTTCAGGCCCGTGTTGACTAAATAGAATTCTGAGATTCTAAGTCCTGCTTCCTGGTCTAAGTGTGTAGAGATTTCTCTGCCAGCTTTCTAGCTGTTAACACTTCGGTGTATTCCTCCCAACTGACCAAAAATGTGCGGGGTTTGGACCTAGTCAAACTGGCTCCAACCGCTTTGCCTAAGCTCTCCCATTGGTTCCAACGGTCCGATTCAAAACTCAAGTGCTGACGTCACTGCGCTGTGTGTGTGGCTCAGGCTCGCAGTGTGCTGTAATTTAATTGCTGCTGCGTGCTATACTAACTCTCTACTGTTACAAAGGCTACACAATGCTAAATAGTCGATAGGCAGAGTTTAAACTAGCCAATTCGTGACAGGCTCCCTCAACTGAAAAAAGGCGATGACTACTGGATTCGACCTTTTTCTACTACAGAGCCTAGTTTAACGCTGCACTATCCTAGGGTCCTATTTACAAGCTAAGTAAGTTGCTCTACCTGAGCTGCAATGCTGTGCCAGGTAGCTATGGACTCTAGTGACAGGGTATTACTGGGCGGGGACGAATTCTGGTGCTGTGGCCCTTAGTTGTGTTGGGTGGGCGACAGCTGCTGTGTCCTCCACGAGATGGCGACTGAGGTAGTCGGCTCCGTGGTTCTCTTTGCCGGGGATGTACTCGATTTGGAATGAGTATGCCTGAAGGGTGAGTGCCCATCGCATCAGGCGAGAGTTCAAAGACTTGGAGGCTGCCAGGAACGATAGTGGTTGGTGGTCCACCTGAACTGTGAAGTGGGTCCCATACAGGTAGAGTTGAAACTTCTGTATGGCCCAGACTAGTCCAAGACATTCTTTCTCCGACGTGGCGTAGTGGGTCTCGGCGGGTCTCAATTTTCTGCTGGCGTAGGCGACGGGGAATAGCGTCTCCGCATTCTTGGGGTCGCGCTGTAGCAGTACTGCTCCGAGGCCTAAGTCGCTTGCGTCGGTGCGAAGAACGAATGGCTGAGTCAAATCGGGTAGGTGGAGTACTGGCGCCGATGTCATTCTGTCCTTGAGTGTTTGGAATGCTATCTCGCATTCGGCTGTCCATACGACTTTGTCCGGGGCGATTTTCCGGGTTCCATTTGTCAGTGGTACGGCGATGCTGTTGTAGTTGTGGATGAGCTTCTTCCGCGATGGCGATGGCCATCCATGTGTGCGTGCCGGGGGTCGCTGGTCGGTCCGTGTATTTCTTGAGGAGATTTATGTGGTGGTATCGGGCTCTCCCGTTCACCTCTATTTGGTAGACTGTCTTGGATTTCTTGGCAGTCACCCGGTACGGTCCTCTCCAAGCGATGTCCAGCTTGTTGGTTCCACTTGGAAGTAAGAGTAGCACTTGATCGCCGACTTGCAGTTCTCTGTCCTTCGCGTGGCGGTTGTAGTACTTCGCCTGACGGGCTCTGGCCTTCTTCAGTGCTTCACCAGCTTTCTTCCACGTTGCTTTGAGGGTTTCCTGCAGGTCTGCGACGTACTTGGTGGCACCTCTTGGTGTGTCGTCTATCTTGGCTTCCGTCCAACTTCTGCGTAGGGCTTCTAGCGGTCCTGCTAGAGGTCTGCCGAATAGCAATGTTGACGGGGTGTAGCCTGTGGCTGCATGGGGCGTTTCTCGGTATGCGAACAGTGCCGCATTCACGTAGGTGTCCCACGCTTCTGGATTGTCGTCGGCGACTTTCCTGAGTATGGTGAGAAGGGTTCCATTCAGTCTTTCTACTTGTCCGTTGCTGGCGGGGTGGTATGGTGGTGTGCGAATGTGATGAACTTGTATCAACTCGAACACGTCTTGCATCAGGCGGCCGGTGAACTGAGATCCGTTGTCCGTTCTAATGCTGTCCGGGAATCCGACTCTGGTAAAGATGGCGATGAGTGCATCTGCAATCTTCTTGGTGTCGATCGCTGGCAACGGGACTGCTTCGCACCACATCGTACATGCGTCGACGAGTGTAAGTAGAAATCTGTTCCGCTTCTTGGTCATGGGCAGTGGTCCTACTATGTCTACTGAGACTTGCTGGAATGGCACGCCGACTACTACCGATGGTCCTAAGGTAACTGGTACGGTGTGATGTCGCGGGGAATATCGTTGACATTGGTGGCAAGATTTCACGTAGCGCTTGACATCCTCCGTGATTCCTGGCCAATAGTAGTGTGCGCTGATTCTCTGCACTGTGGCTCCAATTCCCATGTGTCCGCTGAGTGGCATGCTGTGGCCTAACTCTAGTACTTGGGCTCGAAGGGTGGCTGGTAGTACTAGTTGGGTGTGATCTCCATCTCCTTGTCGATGTAGAACTCCCTCTTCCATGTAGAAGTCTCCCTTGTGCGGGGGTGTGTGCGCCTTGGGTAGCTTCTGGAAGCACTTCGCTATCGAGGTGTCTTCTTTCTGTGCTGTTTTGATCTCTTCGAGTCCTGGGTTCGGAGCGAACTCGGGCTGGGGTGGTTGGGTTTTAGCTTGGGCCCTGGTTTGCACTGCAGCTATCTCTACAGTTTTAGGGGGCGTGCCTAAGAACACATACCTACAACCTAGCACTAGATCATACAGGGGTTTCTGTAAAACAGCTGCTTGGATTCGTCCTGTGACGTACCTACTCTCTACTTCGATCCATGCTATTGGGCAAGTAGTCGTCGGTTTCGTCAAGTCTGCTCCTTGTAAGTCGACTGTCTTGTCTGTCAAGTCCGCGCGCGATACAAGAGATTCGCTAACTATCGCGTCGTATGATAGACCTGTGTCATACAGACAGCTCGCTTCTTTTCCGTTGACCTTGACCGTGTCTGTCACCGATGGGTGATCTCCGATCGTGTGTGGCTGGTTACCGCTGCTTTGAGTTAGAACTCTGTGCGCTGGCCGGCTTTCGCGCTCTTCCCTACGTTGTGCGGCCAACTTGAAACATTCTGCGGTGGAGTGATTGGTTCTGTTGCAGAACGAACAATACCGTCTTTGTTCTGCAGGACCTCTTTTCCCGAATTCCGTGTTGGGTCCTTTATTCTGCCCAGGTCTGGGGTTATTCGGCTTATTCGCGGTGCGCTCTTCTCGGTTAGGGCTTCTTTTCTGTGCCTCTTTCCCGTTAGGCTTTAGGTCTCGCCTGAAGCTCTTGGCTTCTCCGTGTGCGGCCACGTACCTATCTGCGACCTTGACCAGATCTTCCAGTCTTTCCGCGCCCTGCTCTACTGAGAATGTCCTCAGCTCGGGGGTCATGGTTTCCCGTAGCTGTTCCCATACTAACAGTTCTGTCAGTCCATCATACGTCTTAGCCGTGGCTGACTGGCTAATCCACTTATCCAGCATTGTGGACAACCTATCCGCGAACTGCGCATAGCTCTCTCCTTTCACTCTCCGATTGGTGCGGAACTTTTGCCGGTAGCATTCTCCTGTCAGTTCGAATCCCGTTAGGAGTGCCTCTTTTACTTTGTGATAGTCAGTCACTCTGTCAGTCGGTAGCTTACTGTAGATGTCATAAGCCTTTCCTCTAAGCCCTTGACTAAGCTTAAAAGACCAATGAGTGGGATCTAGTTTGTACTCTGTTGCTAGACGCTCGAACCTAGTCAGATAGAGATCTAGACCTTCCTCTCTCTCATTGAATGTTCCCAGTGGGAATGACATTCCTTGTACAGGGTTGGATGCTACCTCTAGCTGATCTGAGTGGGGAGGGGTTGAGGAAGAACTTGAAGCTCCTGATCCCAATCTTCTTAGCTCTAACTCATGCTGTCTTTCTTTTTCCTTTTCTGCCCTCTCTTTTTCTTTTTCTGCCCGCTCATACTCCCATCTCCTAACTTCTGCTTCTCTCTCTGCTGCTAATGCTGCCTTCTTCTGTTCTCCTTCTAATTCTAGTTTCTTCTGCTCTGCTTCTAATTTCTTCTGCTCTAGTTCTAATTTCTTTTGCTCTGCTTCTAGTTCTGGTTTTCTCTGTTCTGATTCGAGTTTCTTCGCCTCTCTCTCTGCTGCTCTCTCTGCCTTAGCTTCCTGTTTCTCTACCTCTGCATTGATATACGCAATTAGGTCTGCCCCTGCTAAGTGTAAAGCTTCTCCTAGTTCCTTGAAACGCAATCTCAAGGCCACGGGGTCCGACATTGTCAAACGTGTCTATGAACAACCTCTGAATCACGTGGAATACCAAAACACTAGCAATATTGCAATTCAATAACAACAATGCAAAGACCATAAAATTCGTAATCAATAATAGAATACAACAAGAGTCAAATGGCATACAACAGTTATTTAAGCAAATCCTGCAAAAGAACAATGCAACATACAGGCACAAAAATATTTGAAGCAAAAAAGTTTTTAACTAAAGAATAGTGCACCCAACTGATCAGTCCTTGTTACCACTATTCTAAGTTATTCTACTTCTATGGTTATCTAATTTTATTGTACTTAGGTCCGGTTATACCCAATTCCTATTATACACAGATCCTGGCAGGCTCGCCAATTAAAGTGTCACGGGGGTTTTATGGGCTCTGCACAATGGAATTATGGACCCTCACGTTTATTCGGTGGGAACTGCTAGTATGTCACCCTATGAATTACTTTAATAAATTTATTTGTTTAGCTCGTTCTGTGTTAAGGTTGGGGTACAGAAATAGATAGAAAAATGGTAAGAGATTACTGTCACACTAGCTTTCACACGGCTATGAATCATATGTAGACCAGCCACTTGATAACAGTTAAAATCACACATTTATTTCATCTACTCTATACACGATTCTCTAAGTACTAATCTAACTTAAAAAGTCTCAATCAATGCTAATAGTTCGATCGCTGATAGTCTAGGCAGCTGTTATATCTTCCTTGGGCACTTTGCTATAATATTTCATGTAGATTTGGACTACTGTGGTCCGTTTTACAGTTTCTGAAGAGTTGGACTACTGTGGTCCTGCTATGATCAGTTTAAGTGCACCTTCGCCTTATGCACTTACCTCATGTGTGGGGTGTTCGAAGTCCTTCTGTGAGGTAGCTTCTGGTCCACCTTTGTCGTTGTGTAGTTGGGTTCCCTTGCCACGCTGTGGGGTCTGACAGGGTGTTTCTTCGGGTAGCTCCTTCCGTCTTGTGCGGTAGAGTCTCCTCGACCAACTATAGTCGTTTCTGTGGAGTGGGACGCACAGGATAGCTCGGGATAGCTCGCCTGCTCGTCTGTAATATAAGAGACGAAATTCTGCACAACCCTGAATAATCGGTTTGTGCAGAGCGTCTCACTGAAAGCCAAGTAGCCCTCAGTGATAGCTCCACATCTCTATACATAAGCGACGAACATTCTGCTACTTCCGGGTTCCACTGGAATCTCACTCTAAATTCCTATACATACAGATATGTCAATCGTGTCTAACTATACACATACAGAATTAATAATATTATAAACATTCAGTGGTACAGCCACTGGTCTGCAAACATACATATAAGTTAAACAACAGTGGTTCCGTACGGGATACAACATGGCGGCGCAACCGGTCGTGTTTCGCCACGTGTTCGGCGTTTCCACATGGTCACACAAATTCGGATTAACAATTCACATTTATGCATAGCAAATTCTTCAAACATAATTTCAACAATAATATAAATATATCACGATGAAACAGAAGGGTGTTCATTTACCTGTCTGACAAGTTCAGGCCCGTGTTGACTAAATAGAATTCTGAGATTCTAAGTCCTGCTTCCTGGTCTAAGTGTGTAGAGATTTCTCTGCCAGCTTTCTAGCTGTTAACACTTCGGTGTATTCCTCCCAACTGACCAAAAATGTGCGGGGTTTGGACCTAGTCAAACTGGCTCCAACCGCTTTGCCTAAGCTCTCCCATTGGTTCCAACGGTCCGATTCAAAACTCAAGTGCTGACGTCACTGCGCTGTGTGTGTGGCTCAGGCTCGCAGTGTGCTGTAATTTAATTGCTGCTGCGTGCTATACTAACTCTCTACTGTTACAAAGGCTACACAATGCTAAATAGTCGATAGGCAGAGTTTAAACTAGCCAATTCGTGACAGAAGGGCAGACTGAAATATCCCAAATTGATTTTGACGAACGACGCGTAGTAAAAGACTACTTTTTGTGCGAGTCGAAAGTCCGTTGACAAGAACAAACTAATGTAGAATAAAACCCTCAGAGAATACTTTCCGTCGGAAAAAGAACTAATTATAACAGCAGTGGTAAACTTGAATTAGAATGGAGTTAAGAGTGATAAACTATAGAATACTCCCGGCACAAGGGAGTAATTAAAACTGATAGACGGCAACCGAACAGAGCGGTGATTAAGAGTGATTTACGATGGCGACTTCAAATGAATTTGGATGACTTAGGTTGCTTAGCTTTGTACAAAGAAAGACTCAACTTGTCTCTTTTCAAAGTTTCCTTTCAACTTGCTTTCACACAACTGTATACAATGAAGCCAGCATCCAGACAAGCCTCCACAACAATAATACAATAAGACCTCCGACGACGACGATGCTGATGACGAGGATGGTGCTGCGGCTGTTGTAGGTGATGAGGATGAAGATGCTGTTGCTTGAGGTGATGGTGATGATGATGATGATAATGGTGGTGGGAGTGATAATGATGATGGTGATGATGATGGTGATGATGATGATGATGATGATGGTGATGATGATGATGATGATGATGATGATGATGATGATGATGATGATGGAAACAAAAAGGTGCAGATTGACTTTTCTTGGCATGAATTCTAAACAGCACTGATTTGTGGGGTAGCTCAATGGTTGGCGGAGTTTTAAAGCGCACGCGTTGGGCGACATGGGTTCGATCCTGGTTTCAGCAAAACAGTTTGCGTTCACTAAATATGGTGGACATCGCCTTCAGGAACTCTGTGAGCTGACAAGCGTAATATATTGTTACACATAATTGAGTTCGATCCTAATTACAGCAAACTAGGTTGTGCACGTTGGTTCTGGTTTGCCCGCGCTTTCAGTCGCTGTGTGGACTGGTAAGCGCACTATATAATACAAAAGCAATTGATTTTTTGGTTTGCAATTGACATCGCAGTTATGAACCAGCCGACCGTACGTTTACGGTGGCATTGCACTGAGGTGTGTACAGTTGAATAGTAAGCCTATGGTGTGTGGTTTGGTGGCACAGTGGATTGAGCGCTGGTTTTCTGTGCCTACGGTCGCGGGTTCGAACTTACGTGGCTTAAGTACGAGACGTTTCAGGACATGGAGGGTTCTCTCCGGGTACTCACTACCTTCAATAATGGTTTTGGATACGGTAAATCTTTAAAAAAAAAAACAGCAAAAAAAAAAAAAAACACCAAAAAAAAAAAAAAACAACAATGATTTTTTTTCGCCTTCTGTAACAGCGATCTCTTTAAATCGCCGCGCTTTGAGTTCGTTTGAAGAAAAAGCACGTGATAGCAATCTTTATTATTATTATTATTATTATTATTATTATTATTATTATTATTAGTAGTAGTAGTAGTAGTAGTAGTAGTAGTAGTAGTAGTAGTAGTAGTAGTAGTAGTAGTAGTAGTAGTATAATTATTATTTTATTATATTATATCAAGGCATGAAAGAGAGAGAGAGAGAGAGAGAGAGAGAGAGAGAGAGAGAGAGAGAGAGAGAGAGAGAGAGAGAGAGAGGTTTAGTTTCACTTTGATTATTATAAAGCTGTTCTCAGTGGTGATACTTTCTTTGTGACGTGGCAATATGCCTACTAAACATTTATAAATAAAAACAGATTTCGTTTCCAACAGGACGGGTACAAGAACGATTACGGGAACGAAGATCATATGGCAATCGCAGTAAATAAGAATAACTGTAATATTTGAATGATCAGACACTGTTTAATTCGTCAGGTGGTTGTACGGACTAAACGAAATCTCAGGAGATCCCTATCGGAAGACGGGGTGTTTCGGTCGGGCTAAACGAAACGACACCTCGGTATACTCAATATTGAAAGATGGGGGCGTTCGGTTTCGTTCGTACCTACGAGTAAACGAAATGAAACCTCTGTAGACTGATGTCGGAAAAAGGGGGACATCATTCCAGCATTCATCTTCTGTTCCCGCCTGGCTCTCTTTAGCGGGGCTGTCTTTGATGAAGCGGGTTGACTTCCCGATGGGTAATAAAACAGTCCATACACTACGGTGCTAAATGGCCGCCGTAGTCATGAGAGAAGGCATGGAGAAAGGAAAAAAGTAGGCAGGGGGAAAAAAGAATGAAGGGAGATAGTATTTAAAAAGAGCGGGCAGATAGACAGAACGAGAGACAGAGAGAGAATAAAAAAAAATGATGGCAGTGAAGTCCTGATTAAAAGCAGGCGAGACGGTGGGAATCGACGGTGATATTGAGACCGACGAAATGAAAAGATGAGCGGATGAAATGAGATAGGGGTTTAAACCGAAAGGGACAGACAGAATGATCAAACAGACGACGATGTCGTCGTACTGACAAAGTCTCGCTGCGGAAGTTGATGCGAAAACGCTGAGGAGACAAGAGGAATAATAACAGAAGACGCTTCGCTTATTTATCCCTTTCCTGATTTATTTTCAGACAAGAACAGAAGATGCCAGTAGCTGGTAAGCATGATCACAGATTAGTAGTGTCCTTCATTAAATAAACCGTTACTAACGCGACTTACCCTATAGAATTGTTACGATTGAGACGCGCATCACAGGTCCGACCATTTTGGTTTGCAAAGCGTGCAATAATAAAGTGTATTTACCTTTGATTTGATTTGGCGTTGTTCCTAGAAGAAGCTTTGTATAATGTTCATAATTTTCGTCGGTCGATATTGTTGACAATTGTATGGAATTACTTGTTTATTATCGATCGAAGCTTCTAGACCTTATGAGTAAAAGCTGGCCGAATCTAAACAAAACATGAGGTAAGGCAGTGGATAGTTCCGGTTTGTTTTGATTGGGTGTTATTGCGTCATGCTGGAATGTTCCAATTTTTTCTAGATTGCAGAGAGGCTAAATAAAACGATGCAAGGTCTGCTTGTAAGGATGATTTTTTGATGATGATCTTTGTAGTGATTTTCGGAAAGCGATCTTGTATGCAGTTGTTGATGTTTGCTGAGTAAAGCTGGAAAAACCTTATACGACGACTCCTGCCTTGTTGCTGAGTGAACAGGCTTCGTGGATAAACGAATTCGAGTTGCACATAGCAAGATTCGAGCATCGGGGCTGAATCAACTATTGATAAATAACCGTGTAACCACAATATACATAGTATGTTCTCCATGCTTTGTTTACTTGTCTCATGAATAATACAATTCTGTTTAAACCAATATACATAGCATTTAGGTTGGTTTCCTCAACAACGGTAATGGGTGCTAGTTTGGGCGCAAACCACTGTACTACTTCGCCACCCTCGATAAATGGTTTGACGAAGGGGTTTGGGATATGGAGGGAGTTGACAAAGCTAGAAGTTAGTGGTCTACGACTCTAGATAGCGTACGCCTTGCAGTAAGCTGACTACGTCAGCAGTTGGGAATCAACCGTCACTTCTTTCGTGGGCGCCATGATCTGAATCATCTTCAACCTTTAGGCTGTGTTACACTCCGTTTGATGTTGGTGTTTTCTATCAGTAGTGGATTCAGCCCCAATGCTGAAGTACTGATGAGTGTAGCTCAGATTCGTTTATTCACGCAACCCGCTCAATCAGCATACAAGTCACAAAGTCGACGTATGAAGTTTTCCACTTTTATTCAGCACACATCAACAACTGCATACAATTCTCAACTCAACAACCAACAACACACAGAGCATCGAATATATAATTTTTTCTCTCAACTCGAGATGACCTAGGTCGTTTAGAATAACGCGTTACAACCAATCAGAATTAAAGATCGTCACTGACTTACGTCATACATATTTCTAAACATACCCGGAACATTCTCTTACTTCGAAAATTTATCGGGAAATTTCTATCGAGAGTAAACACGCAGATGAGGCTTCTCCAATAATATCGACTAACTCAAATTATCAACGTTATACAAAGCCTCTCCTAACAACAATGCAAACTCAAATCAAAGGTAAATAAACTCCATTATTGAATACTTTTGTTACACTCAGTTTGATGTTGGTGTTTTCTATCAGTATCTGATTCAGCCCCGATGCTGAATTCCTGATAGGTGTGTAACTCAGATTCGTTTATTCACACAGCCCGTCCAAACAGCATACAAGTCACAAAGTCGACGTATGAAGTTTTCCACTTTTATTCAGCACACATCAACAACTGCATACAATTCTCAATTCAACTCAACAACTTTCACAGCAACTTTCCAGTTTCACTATCAACAACTTTCTCTCTCTCAACAGCGGCACATGATTAAATAACCTCTCTCTTTTCCGGAAAGATTTCGTACATGGTAGAAATGACGTACTGCCACCAATCGAATAAAAGATCGTCATCACTGACTTACGTCATACATATTTTTATATCTTCCAGAACGACCTCTTGCTTCTACATGTATCAGGAAATTTCTATCAAGATAGTAAACACGCATATCCAGAAGATTCTCAAATAATATCGACTAACGCAAATTATCAACGTTATACAAAGCCTCTCTAACAACAATGCAAACTCAAATCAAAGGTAAATAAACTCCATTATTGAATACTTTGCAAAACGAAACGATTAGATCTATCGTGCGCTTTCAGCCATACTATCGTTCGCGTTTCAACGTAACATAACCCCCCACTCAAGAAGAAATTTACCTAATTTCTTTCAACAACGTTGAAACGTAATGCACAAACAAAGTACAGAATTAAAACTTACTTTCAGTCTGTCTGAACACTGTCAATGTTCTCAGTTCATTCACACAGAGTCAATGGTTTTCATCTTCAAATCTTTCTGGATATTGTCAATGTTCACAGTTCATATACACAGTCAATGTTTTTCATCTGCAAGTCTGTCATTACCAATTTATTCTTAGTTCATCACACAGTCAATGTTCTTTCATTCGCAAGGAAACGACGCCCTCGTCAGTTGCGGTTGTCATCGGCCCAGGGTCAAAGACGATGATCACGTGGGCTTTCCTGGAGTCAGTGCATCCTCCGTTGTCTCCTTCTTTCGTCGGATGTCCGACGCAGTCGACGTTGTCAGCTCCCAGAATGCATTCGCTGGGTCTCACGGTTAGGTTGGCTTCTGCGGGACGGTGGAACAGCTCCCTCATGGTCTGCAGATGTTCTTTCCAGGTCTGGGTGTGGACTTCATGTTCGACCAAAGTCGTAGAGCCTGGGACATCGCTGAAGCTATGGGGAAATTCGCCCATAAGGTCCTTGAGCTCCATCTTTTGACCTTCCGTCAAGCTTGGTCCTAGCTTAACATCATCGATGCCTTCTTTGCTGTGGAAGTCTCCCAGTTCCAACAGTTCTTCGCTGTCAAAGCTGTTGTCGATCTCAGCTGCTGTTGCTGCATGCACAGTCTCTGATGGCCTTTCCACGTACAGCTTAAGGAGGTTGGCGTGGTATATCTTGGAATGCTGGCCGACCTTCACCTTGTAGTCGTTGATCCCCACCACGGTCTCCACTTCGTACGGGCCTTTCCACTGCATCAGCAACTTATTATGATCAGTAGGTAGCAGCACCAGCACTTTGTTGCCAGGTTTAAACTTCCTGTTCACAGCCCTACGATCATAGTAGTGCTTTCCACAGTCCTGGGACTTCTTCAGGTTTTCTCTGGCTATCTCGAGAGTCTGCTCCAGCTTCTCCCGTAGCTCAAACACGTACTGGTAGCTGTTCTTCACCTCTGGGGTGTCTACTTCTTTCGTCCACAGTTCTTTCAGGATGTGCATCGGCCCTCGGATGGTTCTTCCGTACAGCAGCTCGAACGGAGAAAAGCCGGTGGACTCCTGCGGTACTTCTCTGTAGGCGAAAAGTAAGGCGTTGATGTAGCGATGCCATTGTCTGGGCTGCTCGCTGCACAGTTTCTTCAGGGTGGACTTCAGCGTAGCATTGAACTTTTCGACAAGCCCGTTGCACATCGGATGGTAGGGTGTCGTAGTCAAATGCCGGATGCTCAGCAGTCTGTTGACCTCCTTCATGCAGTCAGAGACGAACTGCGTCCCGAGGTCTGTCAGAATTTCTTCAGGCACTCCAAGTCTACTGAACATGTCCACCAGTGCCTCTGCCACAGTTTCAGTGTCAATCTTCTTCAGTGGCACTGCTTCTGGGTACCGAGTCGCATAGTCCACTAAAGTCAGTACCCATCGATGACCTTCTTCACTCGGAGGTCTTATTTCGCCGATTAAGTCTAAGGCCACCCTCTTGAAAGGTCGGTCGATCAGAGGCATCCTCTGCATAGGCACTTTCGGGACCCTTCCTCGAGGTATGGTCTTCTGGCAAATGTCACATGATCGGCAGAAACGGCTGACGTCCGCATGAAGTCCTGGCCAGTAGAACACCGCCTGGATTCTATCCGACGTCTTCTTGATACCCAGGTGACCTCCCATGATTGAGTCATGCGCTACTTCCATCACCTGGCGCCTTAGGGGTAACGGTACCAAGACTTGACGTAGTGGTTTACCTCCGTTGACCCTCGGGTGCTGGAAGATTCGGTACAGGATCTTGGCCTTCACCTCAAAATAGACCGTACCACTGCCTTTGGTCACGTGGTCTTGGCGGTTCCTGTACTTGTTTAAAGTACTATCAGCTTCCTGGAGCTGGATCAGCTTATCTCTGTCCACGATGGCAGCTTTAGAGTTGTCGGCGACCTTCAGTGGCGTAGACGTCTTGTCTCTCTTGGCCTGGGCCCTGGTAGTAACAGCACCGACGATCTCTGGTCGGCAGGGCTGAGCCGGAGTAACCACATTGTCCCGTAGCAGCTCTGAAAGGTCTCCATCGGGAAATGGCAATGGATCCTCCTCCACAACTTCGACATGTTGGGTTGAGGCAGGACTCCACTCTGGATCGGGGTCGTCGGGTCGTCTCGCGCCGTCGATATTCCCGATCATCAAATCATACAGCGGCTTCTTCAGGCAAACCGCTTCGACTTCGCCTATGTAGAAAGGGGTGTTGACATGAATCTTCGCAACTGGCGCTCTCACACATTTGCTGTCGGCCATAAGTGTCCATTTTGAATCGCCAGTGAACTGTTCTTTAGCGATTAGGTCTTCTCTGACGATGACCCCACTGCAGCCAGAGTCTCTTAAGACAGTCACTTCATGATTTCCGACGCGTCCCTTTGAAACAGGCATGTTCTGGACGGTCACAGCTGCGCTGGCGACGACGGGGATGGATTTTCCGTTGGCAAGGAGAAGTTGGCCATCAGTCATGCACTCTTGCACGTCCGCAGGGGTAGCTGTGCGCTCGGTCTCACTCGGAAGAATGACGCTCCCGCCGCACACTGATGGTCAGATCTACTGGTTTGCCGTTGATTGGAGAACCGCCTCTGCCGGTTGCCCGCCGCTGCGTTGTCCGTACTGCTCCGCTGTCCGCTACTTTTGTTTTGAGGACAGTTAGCCGCTCTGTGGTCTGTAGCGTTGCAGGTGAAACAGCCTCTTGAATGCCCTTCCCTGGGAGGAGGCGTGGAGTCAGTGTGTCTCTGGCTCGTCTGGCTCCCCTGGATCTGGTTCCCATGGTTGCCGTCTTCTGAAAGTGTTTCGTCGCGCTGGGTGGCCCCAGGGTCTTCCCATGAGCGATGAGATATCTTTCAGCAGCCTCAGTCACATCTTTAAGCGTCTGCAGCTTTTGTTCTTCTAAGTGGGTCGCTAGGTCCTTGTGACAGGCATTGAGAAATTGTTCTTTCACAATCAGGTCATGGAGACTGTCGTAAGACTTCATTTCGCCTGATAACTCCACCCACTTGTGTAGATATGACGACAGGCGCTCCACAAACTGCTTTGGCGTCTCGTCTGACTTAGGCCGGCATTCACGGAAGCGTTTACGGTAGCCCTTCTCTGTAAAGTTGTAGCACTGCAACAGGGCCTCTTTCAAGACGTCGTAGTTTTTGGCGTCATCGTTCGACAGTCTGGTGTAAACTTCGAGAGCTTGCCCCGTCAGAAGTGCACTCAGTCGAATCGCCCAGTCTCGAGGTTGCCAATTGGAGCTTTCGGCGAACCTTTCGAATCTCGCCAGATAGCTGTCGATCTGGTCCTTCCCGTCGACGAAAGCTGGCAATTTTGGAGCCGTATGGTCGTTGGTGACTTGTGGCGCATGCTGATTGTTCTGGATACGCGCCAACTCTAGCTGGTACTGACGATCTCTTTCTTGCTGCTGCTGTTCAATTTCCAGACGCTTCAGTTCAAATTCTCTGTCTTCACGACGTCGCTGCTCCTCTATTTCTCTTTCTTCGCGACGTCGTTGCTCTTCTTTTTCTTGACGCTGCTCTTCTAGTTCTCTTTCTTCACGGCGACGCTGCTCTTCTAATTCTCTTTCTTCACGGCGACGCTGCTCTTCTAATTCTCGTTCTTGTATTCTCTCCTGGGACTTGACGTACTCCGTCAACTGTTTCCTTTTAGATTCAGTTGAATCCCTTTCTGCCAGAAGTCAGCCATCTTGATGCTTCTGGAAAGTTCTGGAAAGTTCTTTTCTGGAAAGTTCTTTTCTGGAAAGTTCTTTTTCTGGAAAGTTCTTGACTGTGCTGTACCTTTCTAGACTGTTCTAGAACAGCACGCTTTCTGCAGTAGCGCTGATGCTTGTCACTAGTCGCCTTCGCTGACGCAGGCCCCGCTGTCCTCGTCGTATGCGACGCTGCACCACGCTGGTGTTGATGTACACGCTCCTGTGCTGAAGTAGACGCGACGTCCGCTCGCCGCGCTCTCTGTAACACTGGCGATGTAGCTCCGAGACTGTCCCTTGACGTAGTCCTGCGGCAGCCACGTAGTCCCGCTCTGTTGTTCGCTCACGAAGCAACTCTTCGGCGACTACACGCCCTTGCAGTCAACCCGAACCTATCGGTGATGTAGTCCCAGTATGTTGGCCCCTCTCGACGCAACTCGTTGGCGGCTACCCTCGATGACTGCCTCTCGTAACGTTGACTCGCTTGTAGCAGTTGAACCCTTGGCTATGGCGTGAATCGCGGCTTGACCCCCAAAATGTTACACTCAGTTTGATGTTGGTGTTTTCTATCAGTATCTGATTCAGCCCCGATGCTTGAATTCCTGATAGGGTGTAACTCAGATTCGTTTATTCACACAGCCCGTCCAAACAGCATACAAGTCACAAAGTCGACGTATGAAGTTTTCCACTTTTATTCAGCACACATCAACAACTGCATACAATTCTCAATTCAACTCAACAACTTTCACAGCAACTCTCAGTTTCACTATCAACAACTTCACTATCTCTCTACAGCAACTCTGCACATGATTAAATAACCTCTCTCTTTTCCGGAAAGATTTCGTACATGGTAGAAAATGACGTACTGCCACCAATCGAATAAAAGATCGTCATCACTGACTTACGTCAATACATATTTTTATATCTTCCAGAACGACCTCTTGCTTCTACATGTATCAGGAAATTTCTATCAAGAGTAAACACGCATATCCAGAAGATTCTCAAATAATATCGACTAACGCAAATTATCAACGTTATACAAAGCCTCTCCTAACAACAATGCAAACTCAAATCAAAGGTAAATAAACTCCATTATGGAATACTTTGCAAATCGAAACGATTAGATCTATCGTACACGCTTCAGCCATATTATCATTCGCGTTTCAACGTAACAACTTTGCAAAACGAAACGATTAGATCTATCGTGCGCGTTTCAGACATACTTTCGTTTGCGTTTCAACGTAACAGGCTGCCCACACACATTTGGTGACATGACCAGCTTTTAAGTGTTATTTTCACAACGTTTTACTAACATAGCCATTGTTTGCCTATCCTATCCCGTAACTCGAAAGTCGTTGGGACACCACAGATGATCGTTTAACTAGCATACTCCGTCTTTCTCTATCCTCAGGAGTTCTCATGACTTGACTCAGTATAAAAAGATTATTTTTCTTAGTCTTACAACCATTTCAACCTAGATTTTAAAAAATGGCATTACATTGTCACGGTAAGAAATAAAACAAGCCATGTAGCGGAACCGTACAAGGTGCAGAAGGAGAACATGGTACATTACATTACATTACATGGTTATTGCTTTAGGTCCAGCGGACTCTTCCGAGCCAAATCAGGACCAAGAAGGAGAACGAGAATACAAACTCGGCGACAGGTGGATGCTGGGAGGATACAGTACAAGGAAAAGGGAAATGTTGCGAAGGAAAACTAAAAAAAAAAAGAGGACGAACGACTGAGAGAAAAGATGAGAGTACAAGAAAGATGCGAGGATGTGTAATGCTCTTACTCTTACTAATCAAGTGCAAAACCGCCGTTGCTCTTTGTCTGCCATCTAGTATAAGAACACCGTTGCATTTCTATCCGTCTCCCCCGGTCCTGTCCTTCCTCAGCCTGTACTTCGTCCTCATCAGCCTGTACTTCGTCCTCATCAACTTTCCCATCTTCCTCCTCTTTTCTCTTCTCTTTCCTCTTCTTCTCTTTCTTCTGCAACCGCCTTGGCGCCAATCTTTGTCTTCCTTCTGTCAGTGATCCCAGCCTAGTACAAAAAGACCATTACATCCCGCATTGATCCCCAAACTTAATCAGGTCGGCCCCGTACTGCGTGAAGTCTTTTGCCTATCAGGAAAGGGAAGAAAGGAAAAGAAGCGAAAAGACAAACGGAGGAATGGACAGCCCAGAAGACATAAATTGGACGAGGGCAGCAGAAGAAGAAAATTGCGGCTAGCTATCGAATGTCTGGTGGCTTTTTCCACATTTTCTCTCCTTTTCTTGTTTTATCACATGCCCTCACCCCATCCAAATCCACCTCACCCATCCATCCAGCCCTCACCATCCAACCTCACCATCCAGCCCTCACCCATCCATCACCCATCCATACCCATCCAACCTCACATCCAACCTCCCCATCCAACTAACCCCATCCAGCCCTCACCCATCCAACCTCACCATCCAACCTCACCTCATCAACTCGCAATCCAACCTCACCTCAAAACCCTCACCCATCAATTATCCAACCTTCAATAAAAATCCAACCCTCAATAAACCCTCACCTCATAATATCCAACCCTCACCCCATCCAACCCTCACCTCATCCAACCCTCACCCCATCCAACTCTCACCCCATCCAACCCTCACCCCATCCAACCCTCACCCCATCCAACCCTCACACCATCCAACCCTCACCTCATCCAACCCTCACCCCATCCAACCCTCACCCCATCCAACCCACCCTCTCTACAACACTCCCTCACCCCAATCCTAACAATATACTCTCCTTCCAGAACACACTTTTTTCTGTATAATCAATAGCAATGATGATAATAATAATAATAATAATAATAATAATAATAATAATAATAATAATAATAATAATAATAATAATAATAATTATTATTATTATTATTATTATTATTATTATTATTATTATTATTATTATAAATTTAGATTGACTGCATCCTATACAAACCACACTAAACGACACACATACATACAAACCACACTAAACGACACACATACATACAAACCACAAACCACACTAAACGACACACATACATACAAACCACAAACCACACTAAACGACACACATACATACAAACCACAAACCACACTAAACGACACACATACATACAAACCACAAACCACACTAAACGACACACATACATACAAACCACAAACCACACTAAACGACACACATACATACAAACCACAAACCACACTAAACGACACACATACATACAAACCACACTAAACGACACACATACATACAAACCACACTAAACGACACACATACATACAAACCACACTAAACGACACACATACATACAAACCACACTAAACGACACACATACATACAAACCACACTAAACGACACACATACATACAAACCACACTAAACGACACTGTTACACTCCGTTCGATGATGGTGTTTTCTATCAGTATCTGATTCAGCCCCGATGCTTGAATTCCTGATAGTTGTGTAACTCAGATTCGTTTATTCACACAGCCTGCTCAATCAGCTTACAAGTCACAAAGTCGACGTATGAAGTTTTCCACTTTTATTCAGCACACATCAACAACTGCATACAATTCTCAATTCAACTCAACAACTTTCACAGCAACTCTCAGTTTCACTATCAACAACTTTTCTCTCTCAACAGAAACTCGGCACACGATTAAATAACCTCTCTCTCTTTTCTCGAACAATTTGGTACGTGGTAGAAATGACCCACTGCCACCAATCGAACTAAAGATCGTCATCACTCTTACGTCATTCACATTTTCTCTACTTCCGGGAACATTCACGACCTTCGATATCCATCCGGAAATTTCTATCAAGAGTAAACACGCATATCCAGAAGATTCTCAAATAATATCGACTAACGCAAATTATCAACGTTATACAAAGCCTCTCCTAACAACAATGCAAACTCGAATCAAAGGTAAATAAACTCCATTATTGAATACTTTGCAAATCGAAACGATTAGATCTATCGTACACGCTTCCGACATACTTTCGTTCACGTTTCAACGTAACATAACCCCCCACTCAAGAAGAAATTTACCCAATTTCTTTCAGCAACGTTGAAACGTAATGCACAAACAATGTACAGAATAAAAACTTACTTCAGACTGTCTCATTTACTGTCAATGTTCTCAGTTTATATGCACAGAGTCAATGTTCTTCCATCCGCAAGTCTATCTGGATATTGTCAATGTTCACAGTTCATTCACCCAGTCAACGTTTTTCATTTTCAAGTCTGTCATTACCAATATTCTTAGTTCGTCCACACAGTCAATGTTCTTTCGTTCACAAGGAATCGACGCCCTCGTCAGTTGCGGTCGTCATCGGCCCAGGGTCAAAGACGATGATCACGTGGGCTTCCCTGGAATCAGTGCGTCCTCCGTTGTCTCCTTCTTCCATCGGATGTCCGACGCAGTCGACGTTGTCATTTCCCAGAATGCATTCGCTGGGTCTCACGGTCAGGTTGGCTTCTGCGGGACGGTGGAACAGCTCCCTCAAGGTCTGCAGATGCTCCTTCCAGGTCTGGGTGTGGACTTCATGTTCGACCAAAGTCGTAGAGCCTGGGACATCATTGAAGTTATGGGGGAAACTCGCCCATAAGGTCCTTGAGCTCCATCTTTTGACCTTCCGTCAAGCTTGGTCCTAGCTTAATATCATCAATGCCTTCTTTGCTGTGGAAGTCTCCCAGTTCCAACAGTTCTTCGCTGTCAAAGCTGTCGTCGGTCACAGCTGCTGTGGCTGCGTGCACAGTCTCTGATGGCCTTTCTACGTACAGCTTAAGGAGGTTGGCGTGGTATATCTTGGAATGCTGGCCGACCTTCACCTTGTAGTCGTTGATACCCACCACGGTCTCCACTTCGTACGGGCCTTTCCACTGCATCAGCAACTTATTATGATCAGTAGGTAGCAGCACCAGCACTTTGTTGCCAGGTTTAAACTTCCTGTTCACAGCCCTACGGTCGTAGTAGTGCTTTCCACAGTCTTGGGACTTCTTCAGGTTTTCTCTGGCTATCTCGAGTGTCTGCTCCAGCTTCTCCCGTAGCTCAAACACGTACTGGTAGCTGTTCTTCACTCTGGGGTGTCTACTTCTTTCGTCCACAGTTCTTTTAGGATGTGCATCGGCCCTCGGATGGTTCTTCCGTACAGCAGCTCGAACGGAGAAAAGCCGGTGGACTCCTGCGGTACTTCTCTGTAGGCGAAAAGTAGGGCGTTGATGTAGCGATGCCATTGTCTGGGCTGCTCGCTGCACAGTTTCTTCAGGGTGGACTTCAGCGTAGCATTGAACTTCTCGACAAGCCCGTTGCACATCGGATGGTAGGGTGTCGTAGTCAAATGCCGGATGCTCAGCAGTCTGTTGACCTCCTTCATGCAGTCAGAGACGAACTGCGTCCCAAGGTCTGTCAGAATTTCTTCAGGCACTCCAAGTCTACTGAACATGTCCACCAGTGCCTCTGCAACAGTCTCAGTGTCAATCTTCTTCAGAGGCACTGCTTCTGGGTACCGAGTCGCATAGTCCACCAAAGTCAGTACCCATCGATGACCTTCTTCACTCGGAGGTCTTATTTCGCCGATTAAGTCTAAGGCCACCCTCTTGAAAGGTCGGTCGATCAGAGGCATCCTCTGCATAGGCACTTTCGGGACCCTTCCTCGAGGTATGGTCTTCTGGCAAATGTCACATGATCGGCAGAAACGGCTGACGTCCGCATGAAGTCCTGGCCAGTAGAATACCGCCTGGATTCTTCCGACGTCTTCTTGATACCCAGGTGACCTCCCATGATTGAGTCATGCGCTACTCCCATCACCTGGCGCCTTAAGGGTAACGGTACCAAGACTTGACGTAGTGGTTTCCCTCCGTTGACCCTCGGGTGCTGGAAGATTCGGTACAGGATCTTGGCCTTCACCTCAAAATAGACCGTGCCACTGCGTTTGGTCACGTGATCTTGGCGGTTCCTGTACTTGTTTAAAGTGCTATCAGCTTCCTGGAGCTGAATCAGCTTATCTCTGTCCACGATGGCAGCTTTTGAGTTGTCGGCGACCTTCAGTGGCGTAGACGTCTTGTCTCTCTTGGCCTGGGCCCTGGTAGTAACAGCACCGACGATCTCTGGTCGGCAGGGCTGAGCCGGAGTAACCACATTGTCCCGTAGCAGCTCTGTAAGGTCTCCATCGGGAAACGGCAATGGATCCTCCTCCACAACTTCGACGTGTTGAGTTGAGGCAGGACTCCACTCTGGATCGGGGTCCGGGTCGTCTCGCGCCGTCGATGTTCCCGATCATCAAATCGTACAGCGGCTTCTTCAGGCAAACCGCTTCGACTTCGCCTATGTAGAAAGGGGTGCTGACTTGAATCTTTGCAACTGGCGCTCTCACACATTTGCTGTCGGCCATAAGTGTCCATTTTGAATCGCCAGTGAACTGTTCTTTAGCGATTAGGTCTTCTCTGACGATGACCCCACTGCAGCCAGAGTCTCTTAAAACAGTCACTTCATGATTTCCGACGCGTCCCTTGGAAACAGGCATGTTCTGTACGGTCACAGCTGCGCTGGCGACGACGGGGATGGATTTCCCGTTGGCAAGGAGGAGTTGGCCATCAGTCATGCACTCTTGCACGTCCGCAGGGGTAGCTGTGCGCTCGGTCTCACTCGGAAGAATGACGCTCCCGCCGCACACTTGATGGTCAGATCTACTGGTTTGCCGTTGATTGGAGAACCGCCTCTGCCGGTTGCCCGCCGCTGCGTTGTCCGTACTGCTCCGCTGTCCGCTACTTTTGTTTTGAGGACAATTAGCTGCTCTGTGGTCTGTAGCGTTGCAGGTGAAACAGCCTCTTGACTGCCCTTCCCTGGAAGGTGGCGTGGAGTCAGTATGTCTCTGGCTCGTCTGACTCCCCTGGATCTGGTTCCCATGGTTTCCAGTCTTCTGAAAATGTTTCGTCGCGCTGGGTGGCCCCAGGGTCTTCCCATGAGCGATGAGATATCTTTCAGCAGCCTCAGTCACATCTTTAAGCGTCTGCAGCTTTTGTTCTTCTAAGTGGGTCGCTAGGTCCTTGTGACAGGCATTGAGAAATTGTTCCTTCACGATCAGGTCATGGAGACTGTCGTAAGACTTCATTTCGCCTGATAACTCCACCCACTTGTGTAGATATGACGACAGGCGCTCCACAAACTGCTTTGGCGTCTCGTCTGACTTAGGCCGGCATTCACGGAAGCGTTTACGGTAGCCCTTCTCTGTAAAGTTGTAGCACTGCAACAGGGCCTCTTTCAAGACGTCGTAGTTTTTGGCGTCATCGTTCGACAGTCTGGTGTAAACTTCGAGAGCTTGCCCCGTCAGAAGTGCACTCAGTCGAATTGCCCAGTCTTGAGGTTGCCAGTTAGAGCTTTCAGCGAACCTTTCGAATCTCGCCAGATAGCTGTCGATCTGGTCCTTCCCGTCGACGAAAGCTGGCAATTTTGGAGCCGTATGGTCGTTGGTGGCTTGTGGCGCATGCTGATTGTTCTGGATACGCGCCAACTCTAGCTGGTATTGACGCTCAGCTTCTAATCGTCTCTCTTCCATCTCGTCACGCCGACGCTGTTCCTCTAATTCTCTTTCTTGACGCCGGTCTTCTCTTTCTTCTCGGCGACGCTGTTCGTCCTTTTCTTCTCGGCGTCGCTGCTCCTCTAATTCTCTTTCTTCACGGCGACGCTGCTCTTCTAATTCTCTTTCTTGTATTCTCTCCTGGGACTTGACGTACTCCGTCAGCTGTTTGCCTTTGAGATTCAGTGCAATCCCTTTCTGCCAGAAGTCAGCCATCTTGATGCTTCTGGAAAGTTCTTTTCTGGAAAGTTCTTTTTCTAAAAAGTTCTTGACTGTGCTGCACCCTTCTAGACTGTTCTAGAACAGCACGCTTTCTGCAGTAGCGCTGATGCTTGTCACTAGTCGCCTTCGCTGACGCAGGCCCCGCTGTCCTCGTCGTATGCGACGCTGCACCACGCTGGTGTTGATGTATACGCTCCTGTGCTGAAGTAGACGCGACGTCCGCTCGTCGCTCTCTGTAACACTGGCGATGTAGCTCCGAGACTGTCCCTCGACGTAGTCTTACGGCAGCTACGTAGTCCCGATCTGTTGTTCGCTCACGAAGCAACTCTTCAGCGACTACACGCCCTTGCAGTCAACCCGAACCTATCGGTGATGTAGTCCCAGTATGTTGGCCCCTCTCGACGCAACTCGTTGGCGGCTACCCTCGATGACTGCCTCTCGTAACGTTGACTCGCTTGTTGTAGCAGTTGAACCCTTGGCTATGGCGTGAATCGCGGCTTGACCCCCAAAATGTTACACTCAAGTTCGATGATGGTGTTTTCTATCAGTATCTGATTCAGCCCCGATGCTTGAATTCCTGATAGTTGTGTAACTCAGATTCGTTTATTCACACAGCCTGCTCAATCAGCTTACAAGTCACAAAGTCGACGTATGAAGTTTTCCACTTTTATTCAGCACACATCAACAACTGCATACAATTCTCAATTCAACTCAACAACTTTCACAGCAACTCTCAGTTTCACTATCAACAACTTTTCTCTCTCAACAGAAACTCGGCACACGATTAAATAACCTCTCTCTCTTTTCTCGAACAATTTGGTACGTGGTAGAAATGACCCACTGCCACCAATCGAACTAAAGATCGTCATCACTGACTTACGTCATTCACATTTTCTCTACTTCCGGGAACATTCACGACCTTCGATATCCATCCGGAAATTTCTATCAAGAGTAAACACGCATATCCAGAAGATTCTCAAATAATATCGACTAACGCAAATTATCAACGTTATACAAAGCCTCTCCTAACAACAATGCAAACTCGAATCAAAGGTAAATAAACTCCATTATTGAATACTTTGCAAATCGAAACGATTAGATCTATCGTACACGCTTCCGACATACTTTCGTTCACGTTTCAACGTAACAGACACACATACATACAAACCACACTAAACGACACACATACATACAAACCACACTAAACGACACACATACATACAAACCACACTAAATGACACACATACATACACACTACACTAAACGACACACATACATACAAACCACACTAAACGACATACATACAAACCACACTAAACGACACACATACATACAAACCACACTAAATGACACCCATACATACAAACCACACTAAATGACACACATACATACACACCACATTAAACAACACACATACATACAAACCACACTAAACGACACACAGACATACAAACCACACTAAACGACACACAGACACACTAAAGACAAAGAGACTCAGACCTCCTTCCACCAGCTTATCTCTTTCTGTACACAGGCGTCCCCTTGGAATTGCAATAGCAGTGTTTATAACCTCTCAACCCGCACCCCTAAACCACCACCACCACCACCACCCCACCCACAAACACCCTACCAACCCCCACCCCACCCACACAGAAAACGCTAATTGCAGGCAACAGACCTGTATAATAATAATTGATAACAAACTGCACCATTAAAGCCCTTGTAGGAAACTAGTAGTTCACGGTTGATTAAAAGTATGCGGACGTGTAGCAAGTGTGCGCTGTAGCAGATGAGAGTATAACCGTAACTGCCGCACGCGCCTTGAGAAAGGATCAATGCCGATAAGTGCGCTGTGTAAGACCAGTGTCATGACAGTATCATTCATTACCCCATTATAATTCATCGCCCCGTTACATTCGTCACCGCATTCAGGTACGAGGCAGTGAAGTGGATTTTGATGAATAGTTTTCAATGGTGGTATTGGATGCAGTTAATCTAAAAGTTCAAAAAAAAAAATTCGCTTTGCTTTATCGTCTACTTATAGCGATCTCCCTGCCTTTACACCACGTGTCTGAGTGATAGATGAGTGTTGTTCTGCGTGTGAGAGTGCGAAAGATGTGAGCGTGTATGTTGCTACAGATCGCCGCGCTTTGAGCCTGATTGGTGATTTGGTGAAATGCGCTTGTATAGCATCTATTATTATTATTATTATTATTATTATTATTATTATTATTATTATTATTGTTGTTGTTGTTGTTGTTGTTGTTGTTGTTATTATTATTATTATTATTATTATTATTATTATTATTATTATTATTATTATTATTATTATTATTATTATTATTAACATTGTAGCCGAGCGGAGTATTTGACTCCCGTCTCTCGGCCACTCTACCTTGAAAACACGGCCCAACCCTGAGCTGTTCATTTCATTTTATCCCTCCTAAGAGGGACATAAAGGCGGAGCATAGACTAGAACTCGGTATATGTTATCATCCTAACGAGCAAGTAAATAAATTAAAATAATAAGGATATTTATAAGGCGCTTTTCCTGGTAAGGAACAGTTCAAAGGGCTCCCTCGCGCATTCGCACACTCATTAAACATAAGTACAACGCATACAGAGAATTATGGCTGACAGCAGGAAGAATCAAAGCGAACTTGGGGAGAGCAAACCTTTCGCAGTGGCAGTTGCGCATCTCTCTCAGATATGTCCTTCTGTTGAAGGTGTCTGGGGACGGTCTGCGTGAGCGATGTACACGTACCATCACGACAAAAGCGACAGCAGTAGATTTCCACTTTCACACCAATAGCACGAGAGCAGGATTACCCAATTCCTAAGTGGCCGGCTCGTGTGTGATCCTATATCGGCCAGCGCCTTGAGCAGCTCTTGAGCTGGAAAAGCGGTCTATAAAAACGATCAAATAAAATAAATAATAATAAATAACATAATAAAAAGATGAAGGAAGTGAAACATACCAAACGAAGAATAACAAGACATTTAAAAAATAAATAAAAAAGAAGAAGCTTAACACCATTGGCCCAAACAAAAACAAACAGCTCCACTGTGCGACAAGAAACACAAGCCGGGGTCTGTTGCATAGGGCGGTCCTAAGGTACTACTATTAATATTGGTCATCTGCTGCTTCTCAAGAAACACACAGAAGCGTTGTTGTATACAAAAAAAAAAAAAAACCACAAACAAAAACATACCAAAACACGCGGTGCCCTTGTGTATCTAGCGGCAAAGTCAGAGCTACTTCTACCATTACGATGATTACTAGTACTACTACTACTACTACTGCTGCTGCTCCTGCTGATACTACTACTACCACTGCTGCTGCTACTATCAGTACTACTGCTATTGCTGCTGCTACTGCTGCTGCTACTAATACTACCGCTGCTGCTGCTATTACTGCTGTACCAGCACTACCAGTGTACCAGTGTCACGTCCCCCGAGCGGGTTCGGTGACGTCAGCACATAAAACGAGTGGAAGGAATAAAACTCAAACAAAATAAACTAACACAAAAATGCCAGAATACAGTCACACTCTTTTATTCTACAATCAACATACAAACACAGGACAAATGGGAACTAACCTTCCCCCAACCCCTAAATAGACCCCCGTCCCAATACTAACTAACAATTACCTCCCCTTGCAACAAACCCCAAACAGAACTAAACAACAGCAGTTTCTTTACAAGTGTGTACAACAAAATCAAAATCAACAATCAATTCAAAATGCAAGTCTTCAAATAATAAGCAATGACGTTGAATCATAAACTATTATCTAGGCGAAGCTGTGGCACAGAAGTAATGTCTCAATGTTCTTGTCAAGTAGCTCAGAAAGCTAAACAGTCTCTTTCACAGTAAGTGGATGATTCTTCTAGCTAAATGGATATGTTTTTAGGTGCGTGCAATGTGAGTCTGTGTGTGCATGAATTAGGTATGAAAACCTCCTGTAAATGTGTTGCCTCGATACATAGGCAAAACCTGCAGCAGTGTAAGAGATCACCACAACACTACTCTGTTGTAGAGGCAAAGGCACACCCCAGGCTGGCTAGGACCCAGTTAGCGTCAACAACAGCAACATCAGTACAGCATAACAGGCAACATCAAAGGCAACAGCGTTGAAATAATGCGTAGAAATAAACAGGTAGAAGAAACACGTAGAAGTAATAATCAGCCCACACCTGTTGACATATACACAGTCTTAACAATATGCCCACAAAACAATAAACACTATATAATATAACATAACACGCCGTCCTCCGTCCACCATCTTGACCTGTATAATTATGAATACCATGATAATAATACAAGATACTATACACACATTTCAATAATATAAATCACCCTTTGATGCTAAATAATTCGCATCTTCTATAACCACAAACCTTTATATAAATGTACATAATCATTGCGACCTCACTTCAATCACACAGTCCTGATTCATTCCGCCCCCCTTCATCACCACCGTCACCCCCAACAATTATAGCACATCACGATTACCTCCCTTCATCCATACTGTAAACATGCTTCCTTCATAATCATCACCTCATCTTTCTTCAGTATAATACATTCTATCGCTCTCTCCATACATACACCCTCACTCTCTCTCTCTCCCTCTCTATACTCCCCATCGTCGCCTTTGACCCACTTTCATAACAACAACAGCAACGACATTTCCCCCATCACATATACAATAAGAAAATCATAAGAAAATCATATAAAATCAACAAAATTCATTATACATCCTAAAATACATCCCCTTCCCCACACTCATTACCACTCATACACGTACGCAGTTCTCGGAGCGCGCCACTAGAGAATTGAATGACAGGACTTGCTTACCTTATAGGCCTCGGCTTGTGACGCCCCTTTACCCCAACACCACAACACGACACAACACTGTCACAATACAATGGGTTAGTCTTTTTTGAGAGTCACTTTCTCTTGCTATTGCACGTTATTCCACTTTCCAAATAACACTTATACTGAGGATGAGGACACCTTAGCTCTGGTACAGACACTAAGTCTTGGTGGGTGTTCAATCGAGAACTACACACACCTTAAGTATGGAACTCTACATTCGTTAACGAATGGCAGTTAACATCTTCCTTCGAATTCTAAACATCCTTATCCCGACGAGGGCATAAGACCTTGGGTGGCTATATAAACAATAAACACATCCTTCCAACAGTACCCTACACTACAATGACCTCTGTCACAGGGTTGCTGCCTCGTTAGAATTCGTTCCTCTCGCAACAGCATCTCAAACCACTCTGCCCTCCAAAACCGCGCCGGCCACAAGCAAAATAGTCGAGCTCTCGTCAGTATGCACGTTCTTTATTACGCGTATCCCTAATCGAAATTGGCCGACTCCCTGTCTTCTACGAATCGCACGGACTTTACGAAACTGCACTTTCATACGCAAAAGTAAATCGGTCACGCTATTCTATGTACAACAGATATACGGAGAAGTGTAACTTCCTAAAAAGTGTAATTCTCCCTGCTATCTGAAAACTCGTGTCGTCACACAACCCCCCCCCAGTTCTTAACACCTTGAAGAACCTTAACTACGACGCGAATTTCAATACCCCCTATGCTACCTAATACTCCTATTGAGAAAAGCTGCCGGTCCATCGTCCTTCCTTGGAGTACGCTCTACAACCCCAAACGATGGGTGTAAACGAATTGCCCACTTCATCAGTCTGTTCTTGTCTCCCCTGATGTGATCGTCGCCCCGGCTGATAGTCGATCGAGGTGCATTCCAGCTTATTTTCGTCTTTGCGTCACGGGGTGTCTCTGACTCTGTCTCTGACTCTGTCTCTGACTCTGTCTCTGACTCTGTCTCTGACTCTGCCTCTGACTCTGTCTCTGACTCTGTCTCTGACTCTGTCTCTGACTCTGTCAAAACTTCCCTAGGAACGCCCACCCTCGACCGAATCTCCCGCAGCGCTTCTGCCACCCTCTCTGCTTCTATGCCCTTGAGCGGTACAGCCTCGGGATAGCGTGTGGCATAGTCTACTCCCACTAGGATGTACATATTACCCCGATCTGACTTGGGTTCGATGGGTCCCACAATGTCTACAGCCACCCTCTGAAATGGCTCGTCCACCAGCGGAAGTTGCTGTAGTGGTACCTTCCTCACCCGTCCCCTCGGTACTACCTTCTGACATTCGGGACAACTGGCGCAATACCTCCGTACTTCGGCACACATTCCCGGCCAATAGAACGTTCCCCAGATCCGCTCCCTGGTGCGTTTCCCTCCCAAATGCCCAGCCATGGGTGGATCATGAGCCAACTGAAGGATCCCCCCTCTCAACTGTTTCGGGACTACCAGTTGCGTGACCTGGCTACCTCTCTTCGTGTGTACCCGGTACAACACCCCCTTCTTCTTGCGAAACTCAGCTGACGCCCTACCTGACGCTATCGCCCCACCACTCTGTGCCAACGTTCTCGCCTTCGCGAGCGTCTCGTCGGTCTCTTGCATCCTGATCAACTCTGGGGTGCTAACAGAGATCTGGGATGGTTCGACCACTGCTAAGGGTACCTCCCTCTTCTTCTCGGCCTTCACCTGCGCCCGAGTCTGCACTGCTGCAGCCATCGCGCATTCGCCTCCGAACAAGGAAACAGGACTCTTTTCCCCGCTATCAAACGTTACCCAGTTACCCAGGATGATATCGGGCCCGTCCTCGAAAACCACCAGCTCCACTCTCCCCCTGACCAGCGCACAATCCAACTCCACCCAAGCTGTAGGTAGCAGACCCACGTTCGATCGATTCGCCAAGCAAATCTCGACAGTCCGACCCGTCAAATCAGCTGGTTTGACTAACCTGCTCGCGACTGCCCCTATCTCCGCCCCCGTATCTCTCAATACTCGAACGTCCTGCCCGTTCGCCCTACCTTGGCCCCATGGATCATAAGGTTTGATTGCACACACGCTAGCCCGAGGTGCGGTCTCCGTGGAAATAGTCCGTCCCACTGTAACCTGGCCTACCGTCTGAGATTTGACCTTGCAGTCCCTGACCACATGCTTGTCCGACCCACATCGGTAGCAACGACGTACCCCACTACCCCCTTCCGTCCTCCCTGTCTTCTGACCCTGACTTCCCCTGTTGCTAGGTTGCTGAGGAGCCTCCGGTCGTCTGGGAAAACTGCGTCTCTGACTGGGTAGTACGGGTGCCGGTGCTGATGCTGCTCGCTTGGCGTCTACCACGCGCTGCGCCAACTCTGCTGCGGCATGGCTAGTCGTCGGTAAATTCTCCCTCACGTAGATCTCTAACTCGGTAGTCATGATGGAGAAAAGCTGCTCTCCAATGAAGGTGTCTAGTATCTGCTCTACGTCGGTGATGTCTTTGCCGGCGAGCGAAAACCATTTCTTCACTAACGACCCTAATCTCACTACTAGCTGAGGAAACGTCTCTGCAGCTTCCTTCTTGGCCTCTCGAAACTGCCTACGATAGTAGTCGGCGTCCTTCCTGAAGCGTTTCAACAGCGCGTTTCTCACGGTGTCGAAATCCTGGGCTTGCTCAGGCGTCAGACGAAGGTAGGTGTCCCGGGCTTCCCCTTGTAACAAAGGCGCTAGCCTAACCGCCCATACCTCCCTCCGCCAACCCTGAACCTCGGCCACCCGTTCGAACATCTGGAGGTAGGCCTCTACATCCTCCCTCTCCTCCAAGGGTTTCAGTTTAACGGAGTAACCTGCCCCTCTATCTCTAGCCCTATTCTCCCTCTCACCCTGAGCAGCTCTGTCTTCATCTCTGGCTCTACGTTCCTCCTCTAGCCTCATCTCGAACATTCGCCTTTCCTCTTCCTTAGCCGCTCTCTCTTCTCGCTTCTCATCTTCTAACCTCTGTTCCAACCGACGTCGGTCTTCCCTCTCAGCCTCTAATCTAGCTTCTAGACGTCTACGATCCTCTTCCCTCTCCTTCTTTTCTTCCTCCCTGACTAACCTCTCTGCTGCCTCCCTCCTCATTCTCTCCCTCTTCTCTTCTTCCCTCACTCTCCGTTCTTCCTCCCTGGCTACCCGCTCGGCTTCCAATCTAGCCTCCAGAAGCTTCCTTTCATCCTCCCTTCTCATCTCACTAACCACATAGTGCGCTAACGCTCCGTCTCGGAAACCCAGACTTTCCCCAATCTGTCTAAATCTCTCACTATCACCGAGCGCGACCTCGACTTTGCTCTGTGCACCGGGCGATTTGGCATACATCTTAGGCATAGTGGTCTGAGTACTCACTGCGTAAGGTTCCTCCAACAACCCTGTCACTGAGCCGTCATCACCGAAGTCCTGCTCCTCCTGCTCAGCCTCCTCCTTACGGGTCCTAGCGTCGCGGCGCAACGCGGCTCGAGCATCCCGCGTAGCCATGTCAGAAAAGAAGGGAAGAACAAATGTTAGTATACACAAAACAAATAACACTTAACTGATACAAACACCTAACAGAATGAATACGCAACACAACAGTCACAGGAGCCGAGGAATCGTTCACCGTCGTACCCCTAAAGGCGAGCAAGTGAACCCTGCAACCCAATTCCCCGTTAATGCTGCACTCCGAGTGTGATCCCTAGTGCAATACACCCACACTCCCGCCAACCGCCCGCTGCGTACCCTTTCACACAACAACTCAAACACACAACATACACATCTGGCACTACCCTAACAAAATAAATGAGTCTATCCCACTTCTGACACCAAAATGTCACGTCCCCCGAGCGGGTTCAGTGACGTCAGCACATAAAACGAGTGGAAGGAATAAAACTCAAACAAAATAAACTAACACAAAAATGCCAGAATACAGTCACACTCTTTTATTCTACAATCAACATACAAACACAGGACAAATGGGAACTAACCTTCCCCCAACCCCTAAATAGACCCCTGTCCCAATACTAACTAACAATTACCTCCCCTTGCAACAAACCCCAAACAGAACTAAACAACAGCAGTTTCTTTACAAGTGTGTACAACAAAATCAAAATCAACAATCAATTCAAAATGCAAGTCTTCAAATAATAAGCAATGACGTTGAATCATAAACTATTATCTAGGCGAAGCTGTGGCACAGAAGTAATGTCTCAATGTTCTTGTCAAGTAGCTCAGAAAGCTAAACAGTCTCTTTCACAGTAAGTGGATGATTCTTCTAGCTAAATGGATATGTTTTTAGGTGCGTGCAATGTGAGTCTGTGTGTGCATGAATTAGGTATGAAAACCTCCTGTAAATGTGTTGCCTCGATACATAGGCAAAACCTGCAGCAGTGTAAGAGATCACCACAACACTACTCTGTTGTAGAGGCAAAGGCACACCCCAGGCTGGCTAGGACCCAGTCAGCGTCAACAACAGCAACATCAGTACAGCATAACAGGCAACATCAAAGGCAACAGCGTTGAAATAATGCGTAGAAATAAACAGGTAGAAGAAACACGTAGAAGTAATAATCAGCCCACACCTGTTGACATATACACAGTCTTAACAATATGCCCACAAAACAATAAACACTATATAATATAACATAACACGCCGTCCTCCGTCCACCATCTTGACCTGTATAATTATGAATACCATGATAATAATACAAGATACTATACACACATTTCAATAATATAAATCACCCTTTGATGCTAAATAATTCGCATCTTCTATAACCACAAACCTTTATATAAATGTACATAATCATTGCGACCTCACTTCAATCACACAGTCCTGATTCATTCCGCCCCCCTTCATCACCACCGTCACCCCCAACAATTATAGCACATCACGATTACCTCCCTTCATCCATACTGTAAACATGCTTCCTTCATAATCATCACCTCATCTTTCTTCAGTATAATACATTCTATCGCTCTCTCCATACATACACCCTCACTCTCTCTCTCTCCCTCTCTATACTCCCCATCGTCGCCTTTGACCCACTTTCATAACAACAACAGCAACGACATTTCCCCCATCACATATACAATAAGAAAATCATAAGAAAATCATATAAAATCAACAAAATTCATTATACATCCTAAAATACATCCCCTTCCCCACACTCATTACCACTCATACACGTACGCAGTTCTCGGAGCGCGCCACTAGAGAATTGAATGACAGGACTTGCTTACCTTATAGGCCTCGGCTTGTGACGCCCCTTTACCCCAACACCACAACACGACACAACACTGTCACAATACAATGGGTTAGTCTTTTTTGAGAGTCACTTTCTCTTGCTATTGCACGTTATTCCACTTTCCAAATAACACTTATACTGAGGATGAGGACACCTTAGCTCTGGTACAGACACTAAGTCTTGGTGGGTGTTCAATCGAGAACTACACACACCTTAAGTATGGAACTCTACATTCGTTGACGAATGGCAGTTAACATCTTCCTTCAAATTCTAAACATCCTTATCCCGACGAGGGCATAAGACCTTGGGTGGCTATATAAACAATAAACACATCCTTCCAACAGTACCCTACACTACAATGACCTCTGTCACAGGGTTGCTGCCTCGTTAGAATTCGTTCCTCTCGCAACAGCATCTCAAACCACTCTGCCCTCCAAAACCGCGCCGGCCACAAGCAAAATAGTCGAGCTCTCGTCAGTATGCACGTTCTTTATTACGCGTATCCCTAATCGAAATTGGCCGACTCCCTGTCTTCTACGAATCGCACGGACTTTACGAAACTGCACTTTCATACGCAAAAGTAAATCGGTCACGCTATTCTATGTACAACAGATATACGGAGAAGTGTAACTTCCTAAAAAGTGTAATTCTCCCTGCTATCTGAAAACTCGTGTCGTCACAACCAGCTGTACCAGCACTACCAGTACTACTATTGCTGCTGCTGCTACTACTACTGCTGCTGCTACTACTACTCTTGCTGCTGCTACTACTACTACAGCTACTATGTGCTGCGTCTTCTCGTAATACTTCTGTTACTAGTCGTGGTCTGTTGCGTGCTTATCGATCGAGGACAAGCTTAAGTGCTGTGCCAAAAAACAACAACAACAAAAAACAACAACAAAAATTCTATAGCTGCAAGCAGAGTCAGAAGTACTACTACTATTGCTGCTACTGCTGCTGTTGCTGCTGCTCCTCCTTCTCTTCCCCTCCTCCTAATACTACTAGTACTGTTCTAATGCTTTCTCCAGGGACAATTTTTTTTAAACCACCACGTTGTTGCACACAAACAGAAAAAAAGTGCGATGCCGGCGTTTTTTGGCAGACGTCACATGCTGGCATGCAAGCCTCCAGGGACAGAATGAGACAGAGGAACCCCATTCACTGTTTGCTTTTGCTTTTGTTACTTCACACACCCATTCACTTGGACGCTGATCAAAGCCAAAACGCTTTTTAAGGAGAGATAGCACGCTGTACAACAATGTACAACATGTTTATAGCATACCTATCTTGCTATAACACACTAATATTGCAGTATATTCCAACGCCTCACAGAATCTTTCAGTTGGTCAAGACAGCAATTTCATTAAAGACCTGCCTAAGCTGGAAGGTTCGTCAAGGTTCATCAATATTTTTTTTTTTAGGTCCAGATCCTACGTTTTTGAACTATTTTTTGTCCAAAAGTTTCAGGAATCTAGGTTTGGGATTTGAGAAGCTCGAAAGAAAGGTTCGTAAACAACCCAGAACCAAGAAAAAAAGCCTTTACTGAGTAAGTTGTGCAGTTGCCAGTCTGTTACGTCTCCCTCCCTCCCTCTCGCCCGCCCCCTCCCTCTCTCTCTCCTCCCTCTTTTATTCCATACTAATTATGTAAATGTATTACACAAATGTTATCATCAGCATTAAGACATAATAAATACCATCTTTAAGTCAAATTCCATTGTGTACAAATGGGGACAATGAATGGCCATGTATCTTGTAGCTTCATCTACACACAGTTGCTCGCATGTGATAAATTAAGAACAGCAGGGTTTTGCTTTCCATCATGGCTTCTTTGTAATTTTGCGCGTGACATCTCTAAATGCCACACTTGTGGAATTGTGTTAATATGAAACCTTCCTCCGTCCCATACAATTAATATGAACGATTTTAAAGCATTAGTTTTGGGAAAAACCGGTGGGCGAAACTGGTTTCATGTAACTAATACTTAGCGTTTTGTGCAATTTCTTTTCAGTTTCACCAGGTAGTGATATTAAAAACGTGGGTGTGTGTGTGGGGGGTGTGTGTGTGTGTGTGCGTGTGTGTGTGTTGTGTGTGTGCAGTGCGGTGCGGTGTGAAAGCTTGGTCATGGGTGTGTGTATATGGGCGTGTTGGTGGGTGTGTGTGTGTGCGTGTGTGTGTGTGCGAGTGTGTATGCGTGCCTGTGAAAGAGAGAGAAAGCACACAAAAATGTTTACAAAAATGCCTAACCTCATCAATCCCCACCCCCAAATCCAAACAAAAAAACAAACTCCTTCCTTTTTACTCTACAAGAAATCTTCTCTGATCTGCCGCTGAATGTAATTTTCTTTACTAGCCCGTGACAGTTTTAATCTGATCTAATTCCAGCGTTGTGACAACACGTCTTTCCCGTTAAATACATACTGTGAGCCGCACCTATCCAAAACGTCGGCTAAAAACGTCAAAAGAGTGCATACGGATAAGCAAAAAAAAAGACAGTTCAACTGTACAAAAACAGACAGTTTAACTGTATAAAAACAGACAGTTTAACTGTATAAAAACAGACTTAACTGTAAAAAAAACCAGACTTAACTGTACAAAAAGACAGTTAAAGTGTACAAAAACAGATTTAGCTGTATGAAAACTGACCAACGGAATAAAAAGTAATAATAATGTAACTGTACATAGAAAATAACAACAGATTTAACAGTTCAAAAACAGACTTAACTATACCAAAAAACACCTGTAACTGGGTGGTGTTTTTTCCCGCAAGTTTTTAGGTCACGTAGCAGACGTTCTGACACTCCCCCCTCCCTCACACTCAGCCATTCACACACACTCCCTCCCCCCCCCCATCCATTCTCCCACTCACAAATCAACAATCAAATTGTACAGCTTTAAGTCGCATGTTCGTAACAACTTTAATTAAAGAAAAATAAAGTTTGCAGTTTTGGCGTTATAGTTGTAACTTAAAAAAAAAACACAGTGCAATTTTGCACGAAGCCGGACACGTGCAATCCTGTTCGGTTGAGATGTTTTATTAAAAGACGTTACTGCCAACATGTAGACAAACCGTTTGTGACGAAGGGGGAACACTGGAGTGAAAGAGCAAGAGGAACGGCGGGCAAGGGTTAGCCAGAGATGAAGATATTGATTTGCCACGCGCACAGCTCCACCTTGGCAGCATGCTCAGGGCGCACCATTCCTCTCTCCTCCCTCACCATAAAAAAAGGAAGAAAGAATAAGATTGGGTGCGCAGGACAAAGAGTTATAAAATCCGAAGAACAAGTGCGTCTACAGAGGATTGCTGGAGACAAAACAGGCTTGTGACGAAAGAGCGGTGTCACATTGTCGTCTGTTGACAGTCATCATTTTCTAATTTACGAAGAATAATTCGTCATCGCCTCGTATCCTAATGCACAGCAGTTAAAAAAAGAAATGGTACCAAAAAATCACCTCAAAAGATTGCATTGCTCTTTAGGGACTAATTAAGAGAAAAGATATCAAAAAATAATTAAACGATTTCGTTAAAAAAAATAGACGTAGAAATTCTAGTCAACAAATATATTTAATAAAGAAAAACAACGAACCTGTAAAATGCGCGTTTTTGTTGGCGAAAATAATTGCTGTCAGACGTTTGTGAGTGGTAATCGCAGCTCACCTCACTTGCAGGTTCGATTGTGAATGATAACGAGAGATTTCTCTCTCGTATTGTGTTATTTTTATTTAATCGTTCTTATATAGCGCATTTTCAACTCAAGGGCTGCTCAAGGCGCTGGCCAATACAGGATTTAACTCAAACCGCTCGAGGCGCCCACTTGCAGCCTTTGGGAGCATCGTAATAACGCTCCAGATAACTGAGCACAATCCTGGGCGACTGGACAAAAAAAGGGACCTTTTGTGTAGCCGGCACTCATCCGTCCAGGACATGAGCGTCAGGATCTTTAATGTCGATGCGATGGAATGCGTGCGTGCACAGAATAGATCTGCGCAGTGTCTCAAGGTCATGTTATGTGTACAAAGACGTGGACTACAGGCTATCCAATAACATGCCCGCCTCACAGCAGTATAGAGAGACGTAACTACGGACCCATTATTTCCTTGTCTTGACAGGATTTAAAAAAAAAACAACGGTTGGAGATTGCTCTACCGCCCCCCCCCCCCCTCCCCCTATGCTGACTGTGCCTTCGTGATCTGCAAGGGCATCTGACATGATGCGCTCTAGGAAGATGTTAAAGAGGGTTGGAGAGAGTAGGCATCCTTGACGAACACCTATTGTTGTTCTGAATTCTGAACCAGTTTCCAATGGCGCTGTTATGGAGGACTGCACTGGTAGCCTTGTCATACGGCGGATGACATTGATGGAATGGCTGGAGAGGAACAAGAACTTAAGCAGCTGGCACAGAGGCTTCACACCACCTCCAGAGCCTACGGAGTGGAAATAAGTGCAGAGAAGACCAAAATGATGACCAACAACACCAATGGCATCAACACGGACATCAAAGTCCAAGGCCAATCCCTCAACACAGTGCATACTTCAAATATTTAGGAGCCATTATATCAGACAATGGGTCCCGACAGGAAGTCCTCTCCAGGATCGCACAAACAACTGCTGCCCTGACAGCCCATTTGGAAAGACAGGACCATCAGTCTACATTCCAAAGTAAGATTGCTGCGCTCCCTTTTCATCTCCATCTTCCTATACGCTTGCGAAGCATGGACCCTCACAGCAGATCTACAACGAAGAATGCAAAGCACGCATATCACCAACGACGAAGTCCGACACACCATCACACAAACCATTGGAGAACATGATGACCTGCTCACAGTGGTGAAGAAATGGAACCTCCGATGGTATGGCCGCGTCACCAGAACATCAGGCCTTGCAAAGACCATCCAGCAAGGCACAGTGCAAGGAGGTAGAAGAAGAGGGAGACCGAAAAAGAGGTGGGAGGAAAACATTCGAGAATGGACTGGCTTGACATTGAGCGAAGCCATCAGGGTTGCTAAAGACAGAGAAAGATGGAGTTGCTGGTTAGAGGATCATCTGTGGTTTCCCAACGACCTCAAAGAGACGGGATAGGATAGTATAATACAGGATATACAGGATAAATGCACATCGTCCTACCCACCGGGGACTCCTGTCTTGGGTGCTCAGGGACCGAACCTCTCTGTGTAAAAGTGTTATCTACGCAGCTGACAAAAGACGTGCGTCATGTATAAACCTGAAAACATAAATATCATATATAAACCTGGAAACATGGCTATCATATATAAACCTGGAAACATGACTGTCATGTATAAACCTGGAAACATGACTATCATGTATAAACCTGGAAACATGACTGTCATGTATAAACCTGGAAACATACACTGTAACTATCATGTATAAACCTGGAAACATAAACTATCATATATAAACCTGGAAACATGACTATCATGTATAAACCTGCAAAACATTACTGTTGGTTTAAAGAAGCCCAAATTTGACCACGCCCCCCTCGAACAATCTTTTTAAAATTCACAGTGAGTGTTGGCCCGCTAAAAAATCGTTTCTGGGCAAGATGTTTCCTTTTATATTGATACAATCAACCCTGTCCTTCCCGTTACACCAAAAAGACGCGTGGTTTATTCACAAATAGAGTTAAAGGTCACCCGGCTAGGGTTAAACAGGGTAAATCACTCCCTGCCAGAACAGAAATAGAGACATTCAAATTTGACCGGTTGGTTTGAGTAATGAAAAGCCACTTTGTCTCTGTTCAATGTAACAGTAATGACAAACCACTTTGTCACTGTTCAATGTAACAGCAGTGAAAAGCCATTTTATAATTGTTCAATGTAACAGCTATGAAAAGCCACTTTGTCACTTGTCACGTGGGGTTTATGGGCTCTGCACAATGGAATTATGGACCCTCACGTTTATTCGGTGGGAACTGCTAGTAAGTCACCCTATGAATTACTTTAATAAATTTATTTGTTTAGCTCGTTCTGTGTTAAGGGTGGGGTACAGAAATAGATAGAAAAATGGTAAAAGAATACTGTCACACTAGCTTTCACACGGCTATGAATCATATGTAGTCCAGCCACTTGATAACAGTTAAAATCACACATTTATTTCTTCTACTCTATACAAGATTCTCTAAGTACTAATCTAACTTAAGAAGTCTCTTTCAATGCTAATAGTTCGATCGCTGATAGTCTAGGCAGCTGTTATTTCTTCCTCGGGCACTTGCTATAATATTTCATGTAGATTTGGACTACTGTGGTCCGTTTTACAGTTTCTGAAGAGTTGGAATACTGTGGTCCTGGTTTGATCAGTTTAAGTGCACCTTCGGCGATTACACTTAACTTTCTGATGGTGCGGTCGAAGTCCTTCTGTGAGGTAGCTTCTGGTACACCTTTGTCGTTGTGTAGTTGGGTTCCCTTGCCACGCTGTGGGGTCTGACAGGGTGTTTTTCAAGGTAGCTCTTTCCGACTTGTGCGGTAGAGGCTCCTCAACCAACTAGTCGTTTCTGTGGAGTGGGGTGCACAGGATAGCTCGCCTGCTCGTCTGTAATATAAGAGACGAAATTCTGCACAACCCTGAATAATCGGTTTGTGCAGAGCGTCTCACTGAAAGCCAAAGTAGCCCTCAGTGATAGCTCCACATCTCTATACATAAGCGACGAACAGTCTGCTACTTCCGGGGTCCACTGGAATCTCACTCTAAATTCCTATACATACATAAATATCAATCGTGTCTAACTATACACATACAGAATTAATAATAATATAAACATTCAGTGGTACAGCCACTGGTCTGCAAACATACATATAAGTTAAACAACAGTGGTTCCGTACAGCATACAACATGGCGGCGCAACCGGTCGTGTTTCGCCTCGTGGTCGGCTCTTTCACGTGGTACGGCAAATTCGGATTAACAATTCACATTTATGCATAGCAAATTCTTCAAACATAATTTCAACAATAATATAAATATATCACGATGAAACAGAAGGGTGTTCATTTACCTGTTTGACAAGTTCAGGCCCGTGATGACTTGAGAGAATTCTAAGATTCTACAGTCCTGCTTCCTGGTCTATGAGTGAAGATAGTTCTCTGCTAGCTAAGGAGATGTTACTTCTTCCTCGTCTCACACACGACTGATTCAAACTGTGTTAGGCTCTGACACAGTCAAACTGGCGCGAACCGCTTTGCCTAAGCTCTCATTGGGTAAAATGTTCAGATTCAAAGCTCAAGTGCTGAGTCACTGCGCAGCGTGGGTCGGGCTCGCGGTGTGTACTTTACTTGCTGGCTGTGTACTATACTAACTCTCTTAATGTTACAATTACTACACAAGGCTAAATAGTCACTGGGCAGGGTAAAACTAGCCAATTCATGACAGGCTCCCT
This sequence comes from Oncomelania hupensis, assembly GCA_036898135.1. Classification (NCBI taxonomy): domain Eukaryota; kingdom Metazoa; phylum Mollusca; class Gastropoda; order Littorinimorpha; family Pomatiopsidae; genus Oncomelania; species Oncomelania hupensis. The sequence goes on from CM072513.1 coordinate 15,331,370, forward strand.
CAACTGAAAAAAGGCGATGACTACTGGATTCGACCTTTTTCTACTACAGAGCCTAGTTTAACACTGCACTATCCTAGGGTCCTATTTACAAACTAGTTAAGTTGCTCTACCTGAGCTGCAATGCTGTGCCAGGTAGCTATGGACACTAGTGACAGGGTTTTTATTGGGCGGGGACGAATTCTGGTGCTGTGGCCCTTAGTTGTGATGGGTGGGCGACAGCTGCTGTGTCCTCCACGAGATGGCGACTGAGGTAGTCGGCTCCGTGGTTTTCCTTGCCGGGGATGTACTCGATTTGGAATGAGTATGCCTGAAGGGTGAGTGCCCATCTCATCAGGCGAAAGTTCAAAGACTTGGAGGCTGCCAGGAACGATAGTGGTTGATGGTCCACCTGAGCTGTGAAGTGGGTCCCATACAGGTAGAGTTGGAATTTCTGTATGGCCCAGACTAGTCCAAGACATTCTTTCTCCGACGTGGCGTAGTGGGTCTCGGCGGGTCTCAATTTTCTGCTGGCGTAGGCGACAGAAAATAGCGTCTCTGCATTCTTGGGGTCGCGCTGTAGCAGTACTGCTCCGAGGCCTAAGTCGCTTGCGTCGGTACGAAGAACGAATGGCTGAGTCAAATCGGGTAGGTGGAGTACTGGCGCCGATGTCATTCTGTCCTTGAGTGTTTGGAATGCTGTCTCACATTCCGCTGTCCAAACTACTTTGTCCGGGGCGATTTTCCGGGTTCCATTTGTCAGAGGTACGGCGATGCTGTTGTAGTTGGGGATGAACTTCTGGTAGAAGCCGCAGAGTCCTAGAAATGACTGCACTTCCTTCTTTGTCTTGGGCCTAGGAGCGTCGAGTAGGCGTTTCACTGTCTTTTCTACCGGTCGCAGGCTTCCTTGACTGATGGTGTGTCCCAGAAATTCTAGTTCTGTGAATCCAATCTGACATTTGGTGGGTCTTGCCGTCAATCCCGTGTCTCTGAGGCGGGCGAGTAGTTGCTGTAGGAGCGTGACATGTTCCTCCCACGTAGGTGTTGCGATGAGGATGTCGTCCATAAACGAATGTAGGTGCTCGCTGCTCAGGGGTGCCAGGAGTTTTCGCATCATGGCGCTGAAGATGCTGGGTGCGTTGTGGAGTCCGAATGGAAGCACGTTGAACTCGAAGTGTCCTTCCATAGTGCTAAACGCTAGGTACTTTCGGACTTGTGGTTGTACTGGTATCTGGTAGTATCCTTTGCTGAGGTCGATGCGTGAGAAGTACTTCGCTCGCTGTAGCTTGGCAAATAGGTCTGTCTGGTCCGGGAGTGGCTCTGGCTGGAACTGCGTTACGGCATTCAACAGTCTGAAGTCGATGCACAGTCGATGCTCTCCGTTGGGTTTTCGCAACAATACCGTGCCTGCGCTGTAGGGTGAAGTAGACTCTGAGATGATTCCGGCTGCCAGTAAGGTGTCTATCTCTTCCTTGATGGCTCGCTGCTGAGACAGGGGCATCGGGTAGAGCTTCTGGCGGACGGGTGTTGGGTCGGTCACCGTTAAGGTTACTTCGACGAGGTCTGTCCTCCCTGGTCGGTCTGTGAGCACAGTCTGATGTTGTCGAATGACCTGTAGTACTTGCTGTCGCTGGTTAGCGGCTAGGTCTCCGTTGAGTATCACGTCTTTGTAGGTTTCTTTGGAGTGCAGGGGATACTCTACTGCATTGGTCTCCATGCTTTCTCCTTCTTCCGCGATGGCGATGGCTAGCAAGTTGTGAGTGCTGGGGGTCGCTGGTCGGTCCGTATACTTCTTGAGGAGATTGATGTGGTGGTATCGGGCTCTCCCGTTCACCTCTACTTGGTAGACTGTCTTGGATTTCTTGGCAGTCACCCGGTACGGTCCTCTCCAAGCGATGTCCAGCTTGTTGGTTCCACTTGAAAGTAAGATTAGCACTTGATCGCCGACTTGCAGTTCTCGGTCCTTCGCGTGGCGGTTGTAGTACTTCGCCTGACGGGCTCTTGCCTTCTTCAGTGCTTCACCAGCTTTCTTCCACGTTGTTTTGAGGGTTTCCTGCAGGTCTGCGACGTACTTGGTGGCACCTCTTGGTGTGTCGTCTATCTTGACTTCCGTCCAACTTCTGCGTAGGGCTTCTAGCGGTCCTGCTAGAGGTCTGCCGAATAGCAATGTTGACGGGGTGTAGCCTGTGGCTGCATGGGGCGTTTCTCGGTATGCGAACAGTGCCGCATTCACGTAGGTGTCCCACGCTTCTGGATTGTCGTCGGCGACTTTCCTGAGTATGGTGAGAAGGGTTCGATTCAGTCTTTCTACTTGTCCGTTGCTGGCTGGGTGGTATGGTGGTGTGCGAATGTGATGAACTTGTATCAACTCGAACACGTCTTGCATCAGGCGGCCGGTGAACTGAGATCCGTTGTCCGTTCTAATGCTGTCCGGGAATCCGACTCTGGTAAAGATGGCGATGAGTGCATCTGCAATCTTCTTGGTGTCAATCGCTGGCAACGGGACTGCTTCGCACCACATCGTACATGCGTCGACGAGTGTGAGTAGAAATCTGTTCCGCTTCTTGGTCATGGGCAGTGGTCCCACTATGTCTACTGAGACTTGCTGGAATGGCACGCCGACTACTACCGATGGTCCTAAGGTAACTGGTACGGTGTGATGTCTCGGGGAATATCGTTGACATTGGTGGCAAGATTTCACGTAGCGCTTGACATCCTCCGTGATTCCTGGCCAATAGTAGTGTGCGCTGATTCTCTGCACTGTGGCTCCAATTCCCATGTGTCCGCTGAGTGGCATGCTGTGGCCTAATTCTAGTACTTGGGCTCGAAGGGTGGCTGGTAGTACTAGTTGGGTGTGATCTCCATCTCCTTGTCGATGTAGAACTCCCTCTTCCATGTAGAAGTCTCCCTTGTGCGGGGGTGTGTGCGCCTTGGGTAGCTTCTGGAAGCACTTCGCTATCGAGGTGTCTTCTTTCTGTGCTGTTTTGATCTCTTCGAGTCCTGGATTCGGAGCGAACTCGGGCTGGGGTGGTTGGGTTTTAGCTTGGGCCCTGGTTTGCACTGCAGCTATCTCTACAGTTTTAGGGGGCGTGCCTAAGAACACATACCTACAACCTAGCACTAGATCATACAGGGGTTTCTGTAAAACAGCTGCTTGGATTCTTCCTGTGACGTACCTACTCTCTACTTCGATCCAAGCTATTGGGCAAGTAGTCGTCGGTTTCGTCAAGTCTGCTCCTTGTAAGTCGACTGTCTTGTCTGTCAAGTCCGCGCGCGATACAAGAGATTCGCTAACTATCGCGTCGTATGATAGACCTGTGTCATACAGACAGTTCGCTTCTTTTCCGTTGACCTTGATTGTGTCTGTCACCGATGGGTGATCTCCGATCGTGTGTGGCTTGTTACCGCTACTTTGAGTTAGAACTCTGTGCGCTGGCCGGCTTTCGCGCTCTTCCCTACGTTGTGCGGCCAACTTGAAACATTCTGCGGTGGAGTGATTGTTTCTGTTGCAGAACGAACAATACCGTCTCTGTTCTGCGGGACCTCTTTTCCCGAATTCCGCGTTGGGTCCTTTATTCTGCCCAGGTCTGGGGTTATTCGGCTTATTCGCGGGGCGCTCTTCTCGGTTAGGGCTTCGTTTCTGTGCCTCTTTCCCGTTAGGCTTTAGGTCTCGCCTGAAGCTCTTGGCTTCTCCGTGGGCGGCCACGTACCTATCTGCGACCTTGACCAGATCCTCCAGTCTTTCCGCGCCCTGCTCTACTGAGAATGTCCTCAGCTCGGGGGTCATGGTTTCCCGTAGCTGTTCCCATACTAACAGTTCTGTCAGTCCCTCATACGTCTTAGCCGTGGCTGACTGGCTAATCCACTTATCCAGCGTTGTGGACAACCGATCCGCGAACTGCGCATAGCTCTCTCCTTTCACTCTCCGATTGGTGCGGAATTTTTGCCGGTAGCATTCTCCTGTTAGTTCGAATCCCGTTAGGAGTGCCTCTTTTACTTTGTGATAGTCAGTCACTCTGTCAGTCGGTAGCTTACTATAGATGTCATAAGCCTTTCCTCTAAGCCCTTGACTAAGCTTAAAAGACCAATGAGTGGGATCTAGTTTGTACTCTGTTGCTAGACGCTCAAACCTAGTCAGATAGAGATCTAGACCTTCTTCTCTCTCATTGAATGTTCCCAGTGGAAATGACATTCCTTGTACAGGGTTGGATGCTACCTCTAGCTGATCTGAGTGGGAAGGGGTTGAGGAAGAACTTGACGCTCCTGATTCCAATCTTTTCAATTCTAACTCATGCTGTCTGTCTTTTTCATTTTCTGCCCTCTCATACTCCCATTTCCTAACTTCTGCTTCTCTCTCTGCTGCAACCTTCTTCTGTTCTGTTTCTGCCTCTAGCTCTAGTTTCTTCTGCTCTCTAGCTGCTTCTAACTCTGCTTTCTTTTGCTCTGCTTCTAATGCTAGTTTCTTCTGCTCTGCTTCTAATGCGAGTTTCTTCTGCTCTGCTTCTAATGCGAGTTTCTTCTGCTCTGCTTCTAGTTCTAATTTCCTTTGCTCTGCTTCTAATTTCTTCGCCTCTCTCTCTGCTGCTCTCTCTGCCTTAGCCTCCTGTTTCTCTACCTCTGCATTGATATACGCAATTAGGTCTCCCCCTGCTAAGTGTAAAGCTTCTCCCAATTCCTTGAAACGCAATCTCAAGGCCACTGGGTCCGACATTGCCAAACGTGTCTATGAACACCCTCTGAATCAAGTGGAATACCAAAACACTAGCAATATTGCAAGTCAATAAAAACAATGCAAAGACCATACAATTCGGAATCAATAATAGAATAAAACAAGAGTCAAATGGCATACAACAGTTATTTAAGCAAAACCTGCAAAAGAACAATGCAACATACAGGCACAAAAATATTTGAAGCAAAAAAGTTTTTAACTAAAGAATAGTGCACCCAACTGATCAGTCCTTGTTACCACTATTCTAAGTTATTCTACTACTCCTACTGTTATCTAATGTTATTGTACTTAGGTCCGGTTATACCCAATTCCTATTATACACAGATCCTGGCTAGGCTCGCCAATTAAAGTGTCACGTGGGGTTTATGGGCTCTGCACAATGGAATTATGGACCCTCACGTTTATTCGGTGGGAACTGCTAGTAAGTCACCCTATGAATTACTTTAATAAATTTATTTGTTTAGCTCGTTCTGTGTTAAGGGTGGGGTACAGAAATAGATAGAAAAATGGTAAAAGAATACTGTCACACTAGCTTTCACACGGCTATGAATCATATGTAGTCCAGCCACTTGATAACAGTTAAAATCACACATTTATTTCTTCTACTCTATACAAGATTCTCTAAGTACTAATCTAACTTAAGAAGTCTCTTTCAATGCTAATAGTTCGATCGCTGATAGTCTAGGCAGCTGTTATTTCTTCCTCGGGCACTTGCTATAATATTTCATGTAGATTTGGACTACTGTGGTCCGTTTTACAGTTTCTGAAGAGTTGGACTACTGTGGTCCTGGTTTGATCAGTTTAAGTGCACCTTCGGCGATTACACTTAACTTTTTGATGGTGCGGTCGAAGTCCTTCTGTGAGGTAGCTTCTGGTACACCTTTGTCGTTGTGTAGTTGGGTTCCCTTGCCACGCTGTGGGGTCTGACAGGGTGTTTTTCAAGGTAGCTCTTTCCGACTTGTGCGGTAGAGGCTCCTCAACCAACTAGTCGTTTCTGTGGAGTGGGGTGCACAGGATAGCTCGCCTGCTCGTCTGTAATATAAGAGACGAAATTCTGCACAACCCTGAATAATCGGTTTGTGCAGAGCGTCTCACTGAAAGCCAAAGTAGCCCTCAGTGATAGCTCCACATCTCTATACATAAGCGACGAACAGTCTGCTACTTCCGGGGTCCACTGGAATCTCACTCTAAATTCCTATACATACATAAATATCAATCGTGTCTAACTATACACATACAGAATTAATAATAATATAAACATTCAGTGGTACAGCCACTGGTCTGCAAACATACATATAAGTTAAACAACAGTGGTTCCGTACAGCATACAACATGGCGGCGCAACCGGTCGTGTTTCGCCTCGTGGTCGGCTCTTTCACGTGGTACGGCAAATTCGGATTAACAATTCACATTTATGCATAGCAAATTCTTCAAACATAATTTCAACAATAATATAAATATATCACGATGAAACAGAAGGGTGTTCATTTACCTGTTTGACAAGTTCAGGCCCGTGATGACTTGAGAGAATTCTAAGATTCTACAGTCCTGTTTCCTGGTCTATGAGTGAAGATAGTTCTCTGCTAGCTAAGGAGATGTTACTTCTTCCTCGTCTCACACACGACTGATTCAAACTGTGTTAGGCTCTGACACAGTCAAACTGGCGCGAACCGCTTTGCCTAAGCTCTCATTGGGTAAAATGTTCAGATTCAAAGCTCAAGTGCTGAGTCACTGCGCAGCGTGGGTCGGGCTCGCGGTGTGTACTTTACTTGCTGGCTGTGTACTATACTAACTCTCTTAATGTTACAATTACTACACAAGGCTAAATAGTCACTGGGCAGGGTAAAACTAGCCAATTCATGACATCACTGTTCAATGAAACAGGAATTGAAAGCCACTTTGTCACTGTTCAATGTAACAGTAATTAAAAGCCACTTTATCAATGTTCAATGTAACAGCAGTGAAAAGCCACTTTACCATTGTTCAATTTAATAGCAATGAAAAGCCACTTTATCATTGTTCAATGTAATAGCAATGAAAAGCCACTTTGTCACTGTTCAATCTAACAGTAATGAAAAGCCACTTTGTCACTGTTCAGTGTAACAGCAATGAAAAACCACTTTGTTTGTCACTGTTCAATGTAACAGCAATGAAAAGCCACTTTATCATTGTTCAATGTAACAGCAATGAAAAGCCACTTTATCACTGTTCAATGTAACAGCAATGAAAAGCCACTTTATCATTGTTCAATGTAACAGTAATGAAAAGCCACTTTGTCACTGTTCAATGTAATAGCAACGAAAAGACACTTTATGTTCAATGTAATAGCAATGAAAAGCCACTTTGTCACTGTTCAATGTAACAGTAATGAAAAGCCACTTTGTTACTGTTCAATGTAACAGTAATTAAAAGCCACTTTGTCACTGTTCAATGTAACAGCAATGAAAAGCCACTTTGTCACAGTTCAATGTAACAGCAATGAAAAGCCACTTTGTCACTGTTCAATGTAACAGCAATGAAAAGCCACTTTGTCACTGTTCAATGTAACAGCAATGAAAAGCCACTTTATCACTGTTCAATGTAACAGCAATGAAAAGCCACTTTGTCACTGTTCAATGTAACAGCAATGAAAAGCCACTTTGTCACAGTTCAATGTAACAGCAATGAAAAGCCACTTAGTCACAGTTCAATGTAACAGCAATGAAAAGCCACTTAGTCACAGTTCAATGTAACAGCAATGGAAAGCCACTTTGTCACAGTTCAATGTAACAGCAATGAAAAGCCACTTAGTCACAGTTCAATGTAACAGCAATGAAAAGCCACTTTATCATTGTTCAATGCAATGCGAATTTTATTGCAAACCCCTTGTTGCCAAAAGTAAACAACGAATTTGAACTGGGGTCCTTTAAATCCTAGAGGAAAGCAGGCCAGTGAAATATCGCTTCGCGGTTTCATATAGTTGTACAGACAGAGTCCAGTATATAAACATTTGTAGCATAATGGCGGGTCATTACCATTATTAAGAAAACAAGATTAGAAGAGAGCGAGAACAAAAAAACAAAAGCAGCAACAAACATACACAGTTCTAAAAGGAACGTCAAACAAAGCAGCAAAATTGTTGTAGTTCTTTCTCGTTTGGTAAATTTGTTTGAACGTGCTGAGAGGTAATCTTGCACTGAACTGAACTGTTTGACACATTGCTTTCCATACAGACAAGTACGCATGCACAACTACTTGGCCATACATAGGACAAGCATTACAGAGCGAAGGGTCCTGCCTTTGCCAGAGCAGTAACCACAGAAATTCTGCAAGTAACGTTATTGTCGGCTTCGTTTGTTTGTTGTTTTTTTTTCTTCCGGCGAAGTTGAAATGTGCAGGCGTATGAGAATGGCCGTTAAGTGCCCGATTCGGCCCGTATAGAGTTATACTTAAAGGTACTCCCACACGAACACGCACTCCTCCCATCTACTGCCTCTTCTCCCCCAGCCCTAACCACACAAACAAACGTCCTGTTTTTATCTCACACACAACCCACCCCCTCCCCCACACATGCACACTAATAAAGCACTCACTGCAGAAACAAGATGGTTCAACTGAATCTCCACACACACGCACACGTAGTTCAAATTGTTCATTTTCAAAAGTGTCCATGTCGTGACTCGGCTTTATCAAAACGAAGCAAAACGAAGTCATTTACCTCCCAATAGTGAGATTTAGATAACGAAACGTACTCCATTTCGTTTTCAAAGTTTGCTGTATACGTCACGACTTTGTTGCCTTTCGTCACATCCGGACTCAAAGTTCAAGGTCAGACACAAACGAAACGTAGACCGGCAAAACGAGCTTCGTTTTTTACCATACAATTCCGAGCTACTTTTCGTCAGAGTTTATGAGTATTTTTGTACCGTAATCCTTATAATTTTGTTGATTGTTATGCAGTTTCAGATTCATCAACCCTTTTAGTATGTGCTCTGCGATTAGAATTTGTTTGTGGAAGATCGTATAGTTTCTCAAAATGATAAAATTTGAAGGTACTGATTTTGGTCTTTTTCTCGGCCTTCAAGCAGACGACCCCGCAAAAGTAGGTCATCACATCAAATTTTCTATTGCTGCAATCTTGATTTTTGATTTCATGTTTCGTAAAAACACAATCTGTGTGATTTAGTTAAAAGGAAAACAACCACCTGATGTTTGATTTTAGACCCCTCCCTCCCTTTGTTTTGTCTTTGGTCATCGTCTACAGACTTGCACTTTTGGCCTAGTTAGTTATTAGTGGTTGCGTCCCTTGCTTGAAAACGAAACGAGCTTCGTTTCTTTCTAAAAAGTCTTTCTGATAACGCATCGCAGTTCGTTTCGTTTCTAGCCTCATTCTGGTAACAAACGAAACGAAACGGAACGTAGCACGTTTCGTTTTGCTTTCTAAATCTCTCTAATGACCCTAACAAATCTGATGGCACGTGAGGCTAATCATTAACATAGTTACTGTTCCTATCAAATTTGGTCAAAATCCGTAAAGTGGTTTGAGAGATAAGGCGTGCAACGGACCTTCAGACGGACGGACGGACATACGGACTTTGGGCGCGTTCCGATTCCTGACTATTTCAAAGTATTTCTGTATTTTGGAATGACAGTGGGTGGATGTTAGGGTTCCACAAATAACACTTTACTGTGTCGGTGTCTGGGTAAGTACAGCTAACGAGATAACATTTCATTGTGGTTCAGCTCCGCCAGAAGGACGCCTTTCTCTTCATGTTCGCTACTTCAAACTTTCTTTTTAACATCCGCAAAATAGACTGCCTTATCTTTTCTCCGGGAGAGTTTGAAAAGTTGGTTAGCGCACTAGTCTAAACTACAACTGTAGCACAGACCACACATGCAGCAATTTCATAACTTTAACATTTAAGGGGTCTATTATGCTAGATTCTTACAAATACAGCCGCTCTCTTTTTGTACATATACGAGAGAAAGAGAAAGAGAGAGAGAAAAAGAAAGAAAGAAAGAGAGAGCGAGAGAGAGAGAGAGAGAGAGAGAGAGAGAGAAAGAGAGAGAGAGAGAGAAAGAGAGAAAGAGAGAGAGAGAGAGAGAGAGAGAGAGAGAGAGAGAGAGAGAGAAAGAGAGAGAGAGAGAAAGAGAGAGAGAGTTGTGCATAATAAATGTTGTTGTGCCCATTTTCAACTAAGAAAATAATCATTTTCCAATCTGTAACGTTGACCATTACAATAACGCCTACTACCTGTTCTAGGAAGAGCTTTTTCTTTTCCTGTTTACTGGAATAGGTAATACGCAATTCATCGAACAATTAGCAAGGTTCTGTTAATAGATTTGTGACTGATTGCGGATGATAAAACCGAATGCGCGTCGAAGCCCACCCACAATCCTCTGTACAAATAGCTATAATTCTTGTCCTGTATTCAAAGGAACCAAGTAGCTGTCATTATTTTTTTTAAAGCAAGATTTAGCCAACTAATATGTAAGAGGTTTGTAGTTGTGCAATTTAAACTTTATCTATGTTCCTATGTATAGCGTTGACCAGAACGATACTTGTGTAAGCCTGTTTACGATCTCAAAACCCTTTTCTTATATAAATGGATAGTTAATTAATTAGCCAGACAAATAAGCGAGCTTTCCCGAGGGTTTGAAGAGCTTCAGTAGGCAATGCCTTTCAGCAGTTGTCAGCGCCCCCGCAATCAGAATAGCCAGTCCACAGATTGATTAAAGGGAGTGCCAGACGGAGAAACAAGGGAGAAAGGGAAAGAGGAAAAGAGAGCGAGAGAGAGAGAGAGAGAGAGAGAGAGAGAGAGAGAGAGAGAGGGAAAGAGAGCGAGAGAGAGAGAGGGAAAGAGAGCGAGAGAGAGAGAGAGAGGGAGAGAGAGAGGGAAAGAGAGCGAGAGAGAGAGAGAGGGAAAGAGAGCGAGAGAGAGACATAGAGAGAGAAATAGGGTGGGAGGGGGGAGGGGGACGCGACGAGGTACGTGAGGAGAAAAAAGATCAAAAAACGTTTCAGGAGGAAGTTGAATCAAAGAAACGGTAGAAAGCTTGGGGGTGGGCGAGAAGGAAGGCCACCACTGTCTCGCAATTCAACTACTACTACTACTACTACTACTACTACTACTACTACTACTACTACTACTACTAATACATGATGCTATCACGCGCTTTTTCTTCAATCTAAACTCGGCGATCTGAAGAAATTGCTATTACAGAACTTAGAACAGACATCAAATATTTGTTGTTGAAATTTTGAATCGACTGCATCCAATACCATTATTGAAAGGAGAAAGGAAACCGGAGTACCAGGAAAAAACCCTCGGTGTCCTGAAAAGTTTGGTACCTAAATCACATAACTTCTTCCCACGCAGGGTTCAAACCCGCGACCTTCGGCCTAGGAAAACAGCTCACTATCAACTGTCACCCCAACTAAGTCTCCGATGATTTTAGTCCATCTACCATCGAGCCTTTGAAGTGAGAGTGTAGTTGATCTTATGCTCCAGAGCGTCCGGACTAAAACAGTTCATTCATCTAAGATAAAAGGAACGATGATTTACCTTCATCATACTGGATCTATACCTATTTATAAACATTATCAGAGTTTTCAGACTCAATGTCGTGGATTTTACAACACATTTCTAGGCATTTAGACTTCAAACCAAATATATAGGCATTTAGACTTTAAACCAGATTTCTAGACTTTAAGACTTCAAACCAAATTACTAGACATTTAGACTTCAAACCAAATTTGTAGATATTGATTTCAAACCTTTTTTTTTACATTGATTTGAAACCGAATTTTAAGACAGGTAGGTTTCAAACCAAAATTATAGACATTTAGACTTCAACCCAAATTTTCTGACATTTAGACTCCAAAGCAAATATAAAGACATTTAGACTTCAAACCAACATTTTTTTCACCAAAACAATACTTAAATAAATTCCGTTTAGGTTGTTTAATTAACAGATAATTCTATGTAAACAGCCACGAAAAACCACTGTGAACAAAAAGTTCTTAATAAAATTAACATAAACTTTCCAATTGCAGACTTGTCCCGTACAACAAAAGTATACTGCAATCAAAAAGTCGATAAATATTGTTGACAGAAACTACTGAACAATAAAAAGTGTTTAAAATGTGTTCTGTTGTTCTGTATAGGTAACATATAAACTGTTGAAGCAATGACATCTCCAATATACGCAATCACTAACTACGATTACTGCGATAAAACAGTGTAATATACTAATCCACGAACACTGTTCAGTTAAAGATTTTTCTTGTACAGTCTCTAACACAAGCACGCTGTAACTAAACCACAGAGAAATAATGTTCACCTAAAATGTTAAAATGAAAAGACAGTTTTCATTATACTGCACCCAAGTGAAACCAGATATCCATTAACCAAAGAAACTGCGATCAAACAATGTAATTGTAAATACAGTTCACATAAACTATCCCACTGAAAAGGACAATTATTTTTACACTGCTACTAACTGAAAAATACATTGTTGACGTCAAGCTGATTTTCTAGGCCATTAAGCTGCTTTGTTAAAACAAAGATTTTGATTAGGTTAGCTCAAAGAAATGAAAGAGGGATAGGCTAGGCAAGACATCATTAAGTTAACTGGAGAAAAAAAAAACAACACTACAGATTAGCGCTAACTTCAGCTAAAACTACTTTTACTTTAGAGAGAGTCGCTGTGTCTTCGCAACATGAAAGAGAAAACGGGAGATTAAACGCTTAATTGCCGTATATGTCGTTTCATTCATTTTAAGCGAATCTTTGGTGGAAACAGATTAAAAGAGTCATGAAAGAGAAAGCACGGATATAAGGAGCTAATCCCATTTCATCCGACGTCATCTCATTCACAGAATGCAAAGATAGAGAGGTTAATTTAGCCCCGTTTATTTATAAACGAAACGAAGTTGGTTAAACCCAACCCGTGTAGGTAATTAAGAAAGAAAAAAAAAACACCAATAGATTGAGAGTTCAATGGTGTGTATTTTTAGCTGTCTTATGTTGAGCGTAGTCACGAGAGGGACAGGAGCAATTCAAAGTTATATCCAGTAAATTATATGTCAACTAGTCCTAGTTCCACAAACCACTTGTTCGTTGAAGGAGTTAATATAATCCAAGTAATTTTAGCATCGGTTTAATCCAAAGTAATTTTAGCATCGGATTAATCAATGTAGTCTACTTTAGATAAAATTGTAGCTTCTGTTTGGTAATCAGTTACATGTTGACAGACAGACAGAAACAGACAGACAGACAGAGAGAGAGTTCAAACTTTATTTGTACAAATACGCATTTCACCCCTCCCCCACACTTATCCCAAAACTCAAAGAGGGCGAGAGAGAGAAAAAGAGAGAGAGGCAGGTAAAGAGGAAGAGAGAGAGAGCACCTCCATGGTCTTGATGTTCCCCTTAACACCTCCATCTCCCAATCTCTCTATTCTAG
>CM072513.1:15352021-15354521 GCA_036898135.1 Oncomelania hupensis
TCCCACCTCTTTTTCGGTCTCCCTCTTCTTCTACCTCCTTGCACTGTGCCTTGCAGAATGGTCTTTGCAAGGCCTGATGATCTGGTGACGTGGCCATACCATCGGAGTTTCCGTTTCTTCACCACTGTGAGCAGGTCATCGTGTTGTCCAATGGCTTGTGTGATGGTCTGTCGGACTTCGTCGTTGGTGATGTGTTGGGTATAGGAAATACCCAGAAGTCTTCTGTAGCACCTCATCTCCATGCTTTGTATTCTTCGTTGTAGATCTGCTGTGAGGGCCCATGCTTCGCAAGCATATAGGAAGATGGAGATGCAGCAGTCTTACTTTGGAATGTAGATTGATGTTCCTGTCTATCCAAATGGGCTTCAATTTTGTCAGGGCAGCAGTTGTTTGTGCGATCCTGGAGAGGACTTCCTGTCGGGACCCATTGTCTGATACAATGGCTCCTAATTATTTGAAGCTATGCACTGTGTTGAGGGATTGGCCTTGGACTTTGATGTCCGTGTTGATGCCATTGGTGTTGTTGATCATCATTTTGGTCTTCTCTGCACTTATTTTTATTCCATAAGCTCTGGAGGTGGTGTCAAGCCTCTGTACCTTCTGTACCACCATCGTCTCATATAAAATACTCTTTCTTCATAGCTACGCCCTCTGCTCTCATAACCAGACTATCAGAGACTGTCGTTTCCGACTCCACGATGACTGAAAGAATGGCGCTAACTTGGTTTATACCAGACAATGGACTGCGTCTCCATATCCACTCTCTCTAGCGTAGATAATAGATTGATGGAATGGGACAGGAATGGTAAAGAAAGAAAGAAAAGAGGGTCTAAAAAGTCGGAGCCTATCGAAGTGCGAGATATTTGCTTTTGTACGATTGATTATGACAGATAGACCGACTCCCAAGAAACGGGAATAATGGAACACGACAGACAGACAAAGAAGAACATTAGGCTTTTCCATTGTAGAGAGGATAGTTCCCTGGTTCTTATACTTACATTGTGTGACTGCGTGTGAATCTGTAGGTATTATCGTCCTCACTATTCATCTGCCACTGTCCTTCTTGACAGTATGACTGCTATGGTGGTCCAGTGCTGATTTCAGGTTCTATAACTCTTCCCTCGGATTGGTTATCTGTGTCTGCCATATCGCCAAAGATGGGCGTAGACGTTAAATTTGAATGTTCATTCATTCATTCATTCATTGTTGTTGTCGTCTCGTGGTTGTATACTGTCATGGCTTTGGCTCGTTTTCACTATCACAACCGTCACTTTCTGTGTTTTATTTGACTGGGCTGCTTTTCATGACATTTGCTGTGTAGATAATATTATGTTCCCACCGCTCCGCTTGCCATGTCATCACTTGCTCTTTCTAAATGCGTAGTGTGCCTCTGTGTGTGTGGGGGGGGGAGGGTGTGCGTGCGTGCGTGTGTGTGTGTGTAAATCAATCTTTAATTTAGTATCTGTTCGCACATTTAGGGAATACTAGATATATATTTAAAATTAAACACGAAAAACACATTAACTATTAAACACAAAACAACAACAACCACAACAACAACAATAACAAACAACAGTGCAGTGATATTAGTCTAGACAATACAAATTTACCAACAGAAGATCTAGCAATAATACTTAGAGCTTGTTGCCTGAGAATACATTTGAATGACTTGCCATATTTAACATCTGCTACTTTCACTTATCCTTAACAATTTGTTTGACCACTACTTGTATCTATCTATCATTGCTTGTACACAAACCCCTGTGTTTGAATATTGTAAAACGTGTTAAAACATTTTTCGTATTCTACAATCTTACGTTTCGCCCAATCAATGGATAAAGTGCTGAACAATCACGTTTCACCCAATGAAAGGTTAAAGTGATGAACAATCACGTTTCACCCAATGAATGGTAAAAGTGCTTAACAATCACTTTTCACCCAATGAATGGTTAAAGTGCTGAACAATCACGTTTCACCCAATGAATGGTTAAAGTGCTTAACAATCACGTTTTACCCAATGAATGGTTAAAGTGCTTAACAATCACGTTTCACCCAATGAATGGTTAAAGTGCTGAACAATCACGTTTCGCCCAATGAATGGTTAAAGTGCAGAACAATCACGTATCGCCCAATGAAAGGTTAAAGTGATGAACAATCACGTTTCACCCAATGAATGGTTAAAGTGCTGAACAATCACGTTTCACCCAATGAATGGTTAAAGTGCTTAACAATCACGTTTTACCCAATGAATGGTTAAAGTACTTAACAATCACGTTTCACCCAATGAATGGTTAAAGTGCTGAACAATCACGTTTCGCCCAATGAATGGTTAAAGTGCTGAACAATCACGTATCGCCCAATGAAAGGTTAAAGTGATGAACAATCACGTTTCACCCAATGAAAGGTTAAAGTGATGAACAATCACGTTTCACCCAATGAAAGGTTAAAGTGATGAACAATCACACACAAAAGTGAACATTATAAGAGGGTCAATAGAATT
>CM072513.1:15359521-15362021 GCA_036898135.1 Oncomelania hupensis
GCTCCCACTGTATAAATATTTGCCCCTGTTGTACGCTACCCCATCTTAAGGCGCCGAAGGTATCACCTATTAGCGGCTGCCAGTAAACTCCACAATGGCCCCATAAACCTGGTTGCAACTGTTGGATTGTGGTATGCACCGGCTAACCCTTGGCCGGTTCAACCAATTTGAAATCTGAATGGGCAAATGCGCCAACAGGCGCTGAACCCAGAATACACCTATCCCCAGCTGATACAGAGTCTGTATTGCGTTACAGACGGGCTGCTGTCAGGGCGTATTCCTCACCCCTGTACCAGCCTTAAGTCGCTGACCCGCTGCAGGCCCCTGACAACCCAGGGAGTCAACGAGAAGCGTTTCACTGAATTTCATCATCTCCCAGACAGCTAGCAACGTAAGCTGAAACCCACGCCTGTACCTTCAAACTAGGATTGCACCACAGGTCATTGCGCAAGAAGAGTGACCGACTGACCCGCATCGCTACTGACGCCACGCTACCCTGGTCAACGGTCCACCCAGACTATCCTGGACCAACCACCGCCCTCGAAATCAGAGCTAAGTTATAGCCCTACGAGCATCACCACTCGCTGATTATCTGGAAGTACTCTGGACACTCAGATACACTCCTGCCCTGTGATGATAACAGTCCTCAGTAGCACTAGTACCCCTGAAATCGCCAACCCAGAATATCTCCGAGCTACTCCCTACCAATACGGACAATATCCAATGACTCACTCTTAGAATTACTCAACTCAGACGACCCGATTTGATTTAATAAAACCTCCTAGTTAGAAATTGTACCTCTCTGGACTGGCCCTTGTATGAATTTCTCAACTAGTGTAGCCTTCAATCTTTCTCGTCTGCACCTTGACTGTCTTTCTTTTATTTAGTCTCTCCAGCTCTAGTCTCTTGAATGTCATCACAATATTGGCCTAAACAAGGGAGGCAATGCAGTGCTAGAGATTAGTAGCTTACCCTCAATCCCCCCAACCCCTTTCTTTGTGACAGGCATCAACATAGACATCAAAGTCCAAGGCCAATATATCAACACAGTGCATAGCTTCAAATATTTAGGAGCCAATTTGTATCAGACAATGTGTCCCGACGTGACAGGAAGTCCTCTCCAGGATCGCACAAACAAGTGCTGCCCTGACAAGGTTGTAGCCCATTTGGAAAAATAGGACCATCAGTCTACATTCTAAGGTAAGGCTGCTGCGCTCCCTTGTCATCTCCATCTTCCTATACGCTGGCGTAACATGCACCCTCATAGCAGATCTCCAACGAAGAATACAAAGCATGGACACGAGGTGCAACAGAAGACTTCTGGGCATTTCCTATACCCAGGATGCTGTTACACTCCGTTTGATGGTGGTGTTTTCTATCAGTAGTGGATTCAGCCCCAATGCTGAAGTACTGATGAGTGTAGCTCAGATTCGTTTATCCACGCAACCCGCTCAATCAGCATACAAGTCACAAAGTCGACGTATGAAGTTTTCCACTTTTATTCAGCACACATCAACAACTGCATACAATCGCTCAATCGCTTTTCCACTCTCAAATTTCACTTTCCAACTCACTATCAACAACAATAACACTTTTTTTTTTATAGTAAATTTACGTCCCCGGACACATCAAGCGTATAGGGGGCGGCGCTTATATAGTCTCTACATACCCGGGAACAAACGAGAATAATCCTACATAAAACACCACAACCAATCAAAAATAATTTCATCATCACGTGACTCACGTCATACAACCTCATTTGGAATGGAAGCTTCCATGGTAACCAACAGAACAATCCACACGCTTCGATCGATAGTAAAGAACTAATTCCCGAAAATTCTCAAACAATTTCGACCAACTAAAAACTCTAACGTTACACAAAGCCTCTACTAATAACAACGCAAAATCAAATCAAAGATAAATACACTATATTACTGCATGCGTTGCAAAAATAAAACAAACAGATCTATCGCGCGTGTCACACACAAGCCTACCATTGCACGCGCTTCACACATAATATCGTGCGCATCTCACACGCACCATCATGAGCGTCTCAATGTAACACATGCACATCACCAACAACGATATCCGACAGACCATCACACAACCCATTGGACAACACGATGACATGCTCACAGTGGTGAAGAAACTGAAACTCCGATAATATAGCTACGTCACCAAAGCATCAGGCCTTGCAAAGACCATCCTGCAAGGCATGGTGCAAAGAGGCATTAGAAGAGGTAGAAGAAGAGGGAGACCGAAAAAGAGGTGGGAAGACAACATTCGAGAATGGACTGGCTTGACACTGAGCGAAGCCATGAGGGTTGCTGAGGACAGAGAAAGATGGAGTAGGCCTATGCTGGTTAAACAATTATAACCTTTGAGTGAGGGTCACACAAAGGAAAGTGATGATGGAGGTGGGTTGCAGAAATTGCTGAGCTCGGCACAGCTCCACTGCAATTAGTAAGTAGGAGGATAACAGAATTGTTTAGTACTGGGT
>CM072513.1:15367021-15455652 GCA_036898135.1 Oncomelania hupensis
ACCTAACTTCCCACTCACAGCTATAGAGACTCCTAACCTAACTTCACACTCACAGCTATAGACTCCTACATAACTTCACACTCACAGCTATAGATACTCCTAACCTTACTTCACACTCACAGCTATAGGCACTCCTCACCTAACTTCACACTCACAGCTATAGACACTCCTAACCTATTAACTCACCTTTTCTTCTTCTTGTCCACACGTACACGATAAAATACAACTTCTGAGGCGTTGTGCGAGACACAGGAAAACCCATGCAGGCAATACACACCCTCCTCCGAGCCAGTGTTCACAATCACTCAACGACACAAAGATCAGCCTTCACCCTCCAGCCCAACGCCACGCTTTGGATAATTAATGCTTCACAGTTGAAAATCCCTCCCACCGACCTCTCCTCTACCGCCACTACCGCAACTAACTACAAGTACAGCAGCAATTGCGACAACTACAGCAGCGACAGAACAACTATTGCTGCGACAGAATAACACAACAAAAGACGGGCGTTGGGACAGAGAGAGAGAGACGGGTGCACATGCTGTTAGCCTAAAGAGAGGAGGAGTGAAAATATAAAAATAAAATAACATTTCCACATTTTCCTCGTCCCTTTCCTATCCATGCTGATTGTCTTGGAGCGTGTAGGTTTCGCCGGGTGGATTTAAAGAGCGAAAATACACCGACAGAGTTCTCCTCCTTTCCCTCTTTCCAGTTCGTGCTGAGTGTCAGGAATTGTGTGAGTTTGCGCCGCAGAGTCGTTGGAGAGGGTGCAGTTCATTCGGATTATGATGCTCTGTGTCTGTGCTCACCGGAAAATGGAAAATTAAGAGACTGAGATAAAGAATGATGGAGAACGGGGAAAGTGTCAGGACAGAGAGATGAAGGTGGGGAGGAGAGAGAGAGAGAGAGAGAGAGAGAGAGAGAGAGAGAGAGAGAGACGGGTGGGGTATGGGGAGGGAAGAGTAAGCGGGTGAAGGAAACAGATGAAAATGTCAAATTTCCCGTGCGTGTTATGAAATAATTAGCTTTATTCTCAGAAGACTCCTACAAACTTCATATTATAGTTTGTAAACGGTTTTTAACTTTCCAATTTCACGTACACACGCATTCATCAAAAGGCCTTTCTTATACAATTACACAAGTTGAGACAGAGAGAAACTTGAAATACTGAAGACATAAAATACATAACAGTTGGAAAACAACACCAATATACGTTTTGCTTATTTTATGCTTCCCTTCTTTCTCCCTCAAAGTAATAAAATAATAATTAAAACGGAACTCAAGAAAACTACAAGTCCTAAAGTCATAAAAATAATAAGTAGTTGAGCTATAATATAATCTTATTTTTCTTTGAAGCAATTCCGTTCCCGGTCTGACAGAAAGTTACATTTATCTATAAAAATATTTTATGCATTTACAAAATTAGTTTCAATATTATATTTCCAGCAAGCAAATCATAAAATATAAATATACAATTACCATTTCTGTCCTGAACAGACTCCAGAATCACCACAGTGAAAAATAGAAACAGCCTACACAGTATCACAATATTTTCAAGTCACACAAAATAAGCATTCACCCTTTTTTCACAGTTTATCTTTCATTCCACTAATACACCTTATCCTAGTTTTATTTCATCCAATCACAGACACTCTCAGATGCATACGAGAACAACCTCCTGTTCTCCAAACAGTCTTCATATACCCGTGTCTCATCACCAAGATATTCCTGGACTAGAAATTATAGTACCGACCCAGCGCCAATACATACGTCACGTGCCTATGACAACAGTCGTCGCTTGCGTACTTCTTTCTAAACACGTGATGCATACACACATATAAATATTTACTAATTCACTTCGTGACAAAAAAGTCTGTCACGGAGAAGGTTTTCCCAAGGGAATTTGTGTGGTCTGCTTCTGAATTTAATTTTGCTCTTAACTACACCGTTAATGTGTAACTAATTTCCTTCACACCTACACACACACTTGGTCATTCATCATCATCATCATCATCATCATCATCATCATCATCATCATCATCATCATCATCATCATCATCATCATCATCATCATCATCATCATCATCATCTTCTTCTTCTTCTTCTTCTTCTTCTTCTTCTTCTTCTTCATCATTATCATCACCGACGTCTCCACCATGAACACCATCCTGATCAATATTACCACTACTACCTTTATCATCTTCCCCCTTTTCGATTATTTTCATATGCAAGCACCTCAGTAGCCTACGTCAACAAAATGGCCTTGGGCACCGGCCAAGTAATCCTTTATTCATTCTCGTCGTTATTTTAGTGGCTGCAATTTTGTTTGTAATTTTAAAAAAATTGGATCTGGACTTAGATTAATATTAAAAAGAGTTGGGGCATTACTGTCGCACTGGGCCTCGCCGTCGCAGCATTTCGGCTGTCAACAGGACTGTCGAAGACTAAACAACCCGAGCTTTACCCCGACAAGTAGCTTAATATACTTAAGTGTAAAACAAAATGTTATAGACATTCACTCTCCATTGTAAATGAATATATTAATAGCGAGGGATAGTAGGTGCTATATATATCTTTGACTTGAAGTGGCAGTACTGAGACTGAAAAAACGATCAGAAGTGTATGACAAGCATATGTACGGTGAAAAAAAAAAGTACACTATGCCGCTAAACTCTCTACACAAAGCACTTTTTCACTGATTGTGAACATCTGTGACAACTTAAAATAAGCAAAAGTACAGACGTCGGCCAAGAGTGTCTCCCTTACCCTGGATAGCGCCACACTGAACCTTAAGTTATTTGGGTGAGAAAGCGAACGGAGCTTCGCCCTCAATGTTTTACATGGCAACAAAGGGGTAACCCATTCCTTCCCCATGCAATCCTCCCTTGTCCCTCTCTCTTCTACTTCGCTTTGCCTTCAATTCTATGGGTTGTCTTTGAATTCTACCTAGTTTAGTTCCGGAGTATTTTTCATGTTTTTATACTCCAGTAAACTTAATAGCTTGCACATATTTGTTGCACTTAATTGTAATTTTAAAGTCTGCTCAGTGCACTTTCAAATGTCCAATATTTTGAATACTTTTAATTTGTATTACTCAACCATTCTTCTTCTTCTTCTTCTTTTGCTTTTTTCTTCTGCTTCCTATATTATTGCCTCCTTCCTAACTATCATTTTTTTTTGTTGGACTTGTGTTTAGAAGCATTGTTTTGTTGTCTGATAATTATGTTTTGTCCGCCTGATGAAGAACTTAGATCCAACACTTGCATTGTATGGTTTTGTCTTGTTGTCTAACTGAGTATTCCTTGACTGTTATGTACCCGTTTGTTTGTCATCATTATTACATGGTAACAAAAGGGACAACTAAATCCTTCTCTAGCATCTGCACGCTTGCATTGTATGGTTTTGTCTAGTTGTCTAACTGTGTATTCCTTGACTGTTATGTACCCGTTTGTTTCTCATCATTATTACATGGCAACAAAGAGGACATCTAAATCCTGCTCTAGCATCTGCATGTTTGCATTGCGTGTACAAATCTACGTTGACAACTAACTTGGGCTAAAGAAAGGAGGAACCCTTTGTCCTTGGTGGTGGGGTTTGCACTGCATGACACAGCTAGCTGTTCCCTCGCTGAAAAAGCGACCGGAGTTTCTTTAACCTTCAAAGTGTACATGTTTAAAAAAAGGGGGGTGGGTGGAGAGGGGGAGGGGGAGTAAAGTTTAGACTAAACTCTGTAGACAATGCACTTTGGCCCTGCGTGGCAAAATCTACGTTGACAACTGCGATAGGCGAAAGAACAGACGTCGGCCATTAGGGAATTCCCTTCTCAATGACAACAGTTCTCAACAGAAAATTGAAAACTCTTTCTGTATCACACACACACACACGCACACACACACACCCACACGCACACACACCAATACACACACACGCACACCGGTGCAGCTGTGAGGCTAACGTTTTAAAACATCCATTGTTGTTGTATTGTATATGTTTTTTCAAGTCCACCTCCATCCCGCTAACCTTCATTGTTCAATTTTATTTTTACTTTCTTATTCCTCTCCTTCTTCCACTCTTTCTTATTTGTCTTCTGGTCACCAATAGCCTCCAACACCCTTCACGTCCCTTCCGCAATTCTCTTCCGCATCCAACCAACTACATTATTTCTTGTCTTCTTCTTTTTCGCCCGATCCTATCTTCTATCGCCCAACACTACATCTACTCGTATAGAGAAATCAGAGAGAGAGAGAGAGAGAGAGAGAGAGAGAGAGAGAGAGAGAGTCTGTAAAAAAAAAAGGGGAAAGAGAGAGACAGAGAGAGGGGAGAGAGAAAAAGAGATATTTCTGCGAGAGATATCTGCGAGAGAAAAAGAGAGAGAGAGGACTGTTTTTCACGGGTCTTGTATTAAAGTCATGATTGCAAATATTCCTCTTGTTGTCTTGCATCGCCTGTTGTTATGCCACTTTCAACTTACTGCACATGGTCGCCATAGTCTACACCTAGGTCTACAAGCAGAGTCTACATTCCATCCCAGTCTATCCCTTTTCTCCCTGAGTACTGTCTATTCAAAGACCTAGAAGTGCTGGATTGCCAACTGGCATTCTGCGAGAGTGATGCACCACTTCATATTCATTAGGAGTTCGCCTTAACTGTCTATAAGCGTCTTCGTAATCTGTCAATAAATGAATGAACATTGAGGTTTGACGTCCATAAATGGCGACAGGGCAGACAGATTCAAGTTTCAAGAATACTTTATTATCTCAAACACAGAAATAAAGATATGCTTTGCTGACAGTACTACCACAAATTGCAATAAATGTGTAAGAAAAGGCAATGATAATCTCTTTCTTTCTTTTTTTTTATTCTTTCAATGACAAACATTCACTCATTAAAAGGTTGAAAAATGTATAGACTATAATAAACCAAAAGGCGACAATTAAGTAATAAATTAAACAAAGTCCTCGATGAAAGCAGTTGGAGGGGAAATAAAAATCAACACGCACACACACACACACACACCCAAACACACACCCAAACACACACCCACACACACACAAACACACACACACACTCACACACACACACCCACACACATAAACACCACTCCCACCCACCCCCCACACACACTTAGCACACCATAACACACTTATGTTCATTCTGAGAAAGAAATATTAACGTTTGTTTAATACCTGGATGGATTTGGGGACAAAGCTGTAGCTGGTTCGCACAGTGGAACATTTGAGTACACGGAAACGGCGTCCAGATGGGAGAGCGTCATATTGTTTGGCCAGATGGTTAGGGATAACCATCCCAGAAAAGATGGAGTACGGACTAAAATCAACTCTGAACCACCAGACCAATCGCAATTCGAAAGACAGACTGTGAACAAAAATGGCTACATTTTAATCTTGTCCACCACGGGATTCGAACCTGGGTCATCGATGTGCTAGGCGATCGTTCTACCACTGCCCTATGACAGTGAGTCAACTGGCGGCACCTTTATAATGTGCCAGCTCGTCTTCACAATTTATAACTGTTTACAGCTAATTATGTCCTCTTCTGAATAATGCCAATTAATGTAGGTAAGTGCTAGTAGTCAGCTGTGTTAGGACTAGGCAAACTATGACGCTACACCGCGATGTATAGACTGAGACAACAAAGACGTCTGGATCTAAAGCTGCGACTAACACTATCGCCTACAACGCGTTTATACGGCACATGCGCGTGCGTGTAAATGCTTTAAATGTATGGTTTGTGCATTTGTTGACCACGTCCCTGTGCTGCACATGACCTGTACATTTATTGTGACGTTTGATAATAACGTTATCTTATCTTATCTTATCTTATCTGGTCAGGATGGCTAACAAATACAACGGAGACATAATTTTCCCAAGCGTAGTGCATACCAGTAAGAGAGCGGCGCTATGAAAGTTATGGTGTTGAACGCTTGTGTGCTGCGGCAAAAACAGCTTTCACTTTACACTACAGTAATGTTGCTCTGTCCTAAACCTTATTAAAGGTTGCGATCTATCATGTAAATTCCTTTCACATTTTATCCTGTCTTATCTTATCTAATCTTATTTGACACCACTGCATGCTAATGTAGGGACGGCTGGTGCAGGTCCGTGCCACGCATTAGACCTTTGCAGCTTAGATCACTGCGATGGTCTGCTCGCTACAACAGGGTGTAATTACCAGGATTATCTCCCGTCCAATTATCGCTCAACATCGGACGCCTTCTCTGCTTTCCTGTTCCCCTTTTCGCCCTTGTTTACAGCCCATAGCTACTACAGGTTAGT
Organism: Oncomelania hupensis; assembly: GCA_036898135.1. NCBI lineage: Eukaryota > Metazoa > Mollusca > Gastropoda > Littorinimorpha > Pomatiopsidae > Oncomelania > Oncomelania hupensis. Next base: position 15,373,318 of record CM072513.1, read on the forward strand.
ATTATCTTATCTTCGACGACAGACAATCCTAGAGGCCAAAGGTGTGGATGATGGGAATGGTGACAATTTTACTAACGTCTCGGGTTTTTTTTGTTTGGTGTTTCTATTTTCATTTTTCTCGTCTTTTAACTGGTCTCAAATGGCTGCGAAAAGGCTTAGCTGAGTGTCCAGTACACTGTATGTCCCTGAGTAATGTCTAGTAGCCAGGGTAGGAAGCAAGCGACAGAACAATTGGCGCTAACACAATTGCCCTACTAAATTGTTTTCCTATGCCAGTCGCCGTAGCAGCTTCCTCCCGCCCTCGCCACCTGCAAGCAATATTCCACCACACCATCGCCGACACAGCAACCTCCCCCGCCTGTGTTCAAACTTGGAATTATACATGGTAGGAAAGTGCCGTTAGAGCTGAACGTACATTGGAGCTTAACCTCCATAGCCACAGTTGACGATAACCATCCACGGTAAAGAAGGTAAGGACCTAAATCAAAACTCAGCCACCAGAGCTAGCATACTGCTGAGATGGACTGCAAAACATTGCCCCTTTTATCTCGCCACCAAGGGAATTCGAACCTGGGTCATCGGACGGTGTGCCAACAGTACGCTCAACTACTGAGCCAAGGCGGTGAGTCATTAGAGCTCAGTGAATGTAACATTGTTTTTACCCACCAACTTCAGTTGTTCTGCTCCAAAGATGTCAACTATCCCCCAAGCTGTGCGCAGTCGAACGCCACGACACTCTCAGCCAACTGTCAGATAGATATGCATGTTTAGTAATTTTGAATTGCGGCCCTTACTTTAACTGATATGACCTGCACTGCCATGCATAGACTGACTCAAGAAGAAGCCTAGGACTACAAATGAAACAAAACCCACCCTTGAACCAGTTTTGACCTGGGACACCTGTTATTGTCTATAGCAATTGCTTAGGACAGCTCAGGCGTCAAGTTTTAGGATCGTAAAGTAAAACGTGCTGCGGAAGCCAGACCAGTCTGGAAAGAAATTAAACACCATCTATAGAATAGAAATGGAACATAATCTTTAGAGTCATGATAGAGGCTTTGCTCTTGAGAGCACTATCTTCCGTTAAAGCCGAGAATCGAACCGAAGTGTTTTGCATGTAAGGTGACACATTCTAGCACTGCAGCCTCTACAATAACAACAACAACAACAACAACAACAACAACATTAAAGAAACTTTGCTCTAGTCTGATCGCTAGAGATAGAAGAAGCATTTCTAGGTAAAATATCGACGCGTAAACAAGCTGGCATTGCTCTCTCCTAATCAATCAACCTCTCTCATTTTCCTGCAAACCAGTTTTACTTCTCCTCGCGAGCGACAATCACTCGGGAACAAACCGGAAGCGGCGAGAACGGAATCTGGGTCGGCGGTGCCAGGAAGAAAATCGGATTTCCGGAACGCGTTGCCTCTCTCCCCGTTCGGTCGTTAGCCGCCGTTTCTGCCCAATCTATGTGACAAGAATGATAGTGATCGCCTGTCGGGTACGTCTGTTGTTTTGCGACTAGTATTGTCTTTATACTGTAACCGGCTAGTAAACAGTAGTAGTTGGAATGGCATTAGGCCTACAGCGGAATGTAGGAGTCGATTCATTGCAATATATGTACAGGCTAAGTAATTCTTTGCAATGGTTTGTAAATTTTTGTTAAAAGATGTATTTAATCATTTTGTATAGCGCCTCTACAGCTGAAGATGCGTATAATTTTAAATCACCTCCTTCATGCCATAAACTTTCAGGACTTTAGGCTTGTGAACCATCTGCAATGTCTTTGCTTGGTTTTCAAATTAGCACGCTCCATTGCTATAGACAGTATAAGTATACGAAGGTCGCCTAAGCAGTACAGTTGATGTGTAATAGGTTTAAAACCTTGTTCCAAAACTTCAACACCTGTTCCGACTTCTGAAATACCCCTATCCGCCACAAAGTCTCTTATAAGCCATGTGTCCGGGGACGTTAATCTATTCAAATCAAGTCCAGCCCTATCCGCCTCCCTAGCTCAGTGGTGGAGCGTTCGTTCGCCCGCTATACTGATGACCCAAGATAAATGTGCAGACATGTTCACTGTCCTTACAGCGGTATAATAGTTATATTTATACATGTTCACTGTCCTTACAGTGGTATAATAGTTATATTTATACATGTTCACTGTTTTTACAGTGGTATAATAGTTATATTTATACATGTTCACTGTCCTTACAGCGGTATAATAGTTATATTTATACATGTTCACTGTCCTTACAGCGGTATAATAGTTATATTTATACATGTTCACTGTCCTTACAGCAGTATAATAGTTATATTTATACATGTTCACTGTCTTTACAGCGGTATAATAGTTATATTTATACATGTTCACTGTCCTTACAGCGGTATAATAGTTATATTTATACATGTTCACTGTCCTTGCAGCGGTATAATAGTTATATTCATACATGTTCACTGTCCTTACAGCGGAATAATAGTTATATTTATACATGTTCACTGTCCTTACAGCTGTATAATACTTATATTTATACAAAAGAAATATACAGTCCATAGTCAGACTGCACTGATCCAGCTTTGTTTTTGCAGTTTGCTACATAACCTTAAAACAGGCACTTCCACACACATACAAATAGACAGTCATACACAAGCATTTACACACACACACTAAGAGACACCACACACACACACACCACACACACACACACACACATAGAAGATCATACATACACAGAAGCACACTACAGACACACACGCATGCTCGAAAGCACACCTATACACGCATGCGCATTACACACACACACACGTACACACACACTCCCTTAACACATTTATTCTATACAAAGCAAATTCCACTCTTACCTCCTGAACTTTATTTGTCTGATACGGGAGGTTTTGATTACAGTGTAACGGGAATCAGTACAGTTACGAGAGTAAAATCCACGCGGTATCTAAGTAGTGAGCAATACATGAGTTATTGGGCCGTGCATCGTTCGGAAAACAAAATCTTATTATTAAAGTGGGCATCAGTGGTGGGTGATACGAGTACGATGCTTTCTATTACTACTCCCCTTTCTCATGTGTGACATTGACATTGGCTTTCTGACCCCGCCCCTCATCTTCCCCATGGTTCCACCCTCTCCTCCCCTCCTTGTGATCCTACCCCCCCCCCCACCCCGGCACCTTCCACCACCCCCTCTTCACTACTCCATCATTCATCCCCGCCCTCATCAACACATTCCCCTTTTAAAAAAAAATGTTGCAGTGCTCATTGTCCACGCTGAATTTCCTCGTCTGCATGCATTTTTCCAATATTGACGCCTCTAATTTGAAAGGGAAAAAGCGACGAGAAGAGACATGGCAGGCAAGAAGTAGGGAGGGAGTAAGTGAACGAAGAAGAGAGAGAGAGGTTGAGGGGGGATGGAGAGAAAGATAGAGAGATTTCAGATCTTAATGTATTTCACGGACTTGAGCCCATAGGCCTACCAAGGAACAGAGGGGAAGGGAGGTCACTCACCAAACGCTCGAACAACGGGAATTTCTCAAATTACAACAAAAATTTAAACTACGCTCACACCAAACTGGAGAAAGTTCGTGTAAACATAACATAGTGCTTGTTACAACAAGAAATAATCTAGGATTTAAAAATAAAATAGAATACGTAAATAAACACATGCATCCATTTTCACAACGCGAATGAAACGGAAAACGGAAAAGACAGTCTGCAATCCATCACACCCAGCCAACAGTCTCTTCGAGCTTCTGCCCTCTGGCCGTCGGTTCCGTGCTTTAAGAGCCAGAACTTCTCGATTCAGAAACAGTTTCTTCCCAGACGCTGTCCTCAGTACAAAACCAAACATGGAATGATCTGTATAAACTGAAAACTCATTACCATTGCTTGATTTGTACCTTTGTGAAATAGGAGTATGCTATGCTGTGTGTGTGTGTGTGTGTGTGTGTGTGTGTGGGTGTGTGTGCGTGTGTGTGTGTTGTGTTGTGTTGTGGTGTGTGTAGATCTGGATGTGAAGCCTAACATTCTTAATAATTCTCATTTTATTTAATGCTGTTAAATTGTTTTAATGCTGCATTTTGTTTTACTTACAGAGTGTGTTTGACTCCATAACTTTATATGACTGATGAGTCATGTATGTTAAACACTGTGTTTACCTATCCTTTAGTACATATATATGTTGTATGCCAATGAAGTGTATGACATGATGAATGCATGTGTGACTGTGCAAGAAAGGATGTATTTCATTGTCGCCATGCCACACCAAAATCCTTGTAACGTTTTTACTTGGTTAATAAATATTCTTATCTTATCTTATTTTATTATAAATAACAATACTTACTGCATGATCCAATTAAAAGATAGATAACGACCATTACTGAATGATTCGATAGAGAAGAAAATACAGAAGTGATTGTTATTTGTAACTTTATGAAAATGACTTTCTTATATTCATGTTCATTTAAGTTTCTTTTCTTTAGTTTTGTTTGTATATTATTTAATATGGTAATTACATTAAAATTTTGCTATACACTACATTGGGGATTGACGTCCGTAGAATATATGAAAGTATTATACAGAAGAGGTGGGAGGACAACAATCGAGAATGGACTGGTTTGACACTGATCGAAACAATCAGGGGTGCTGAGGACAGGGAAAGATGGAGTATGCTGGTTAAACGATCATCTGTGGTGCCCCTACGACCTCCGAGTTACGGGATAGGATAGGAAAGGATTATACAGAAGTAGACAAATAGTTTATACTAAATAAAATTAAAGAGGCAAGTAGCATTCATTGCATAATATAGGATCATGGAATCAATGTTGCGACAAGTTTCTTTCTTCTTGCTAGTGCATATTATATATATTTACTAAGAGAGCGATATCTGCTGGTCATAATTTACAAGCAAATGTGTAACAGACGTTCGGCTGTCAACGAATCTTCTGCGCAGCTCATCGTACAAAGGACAATCAAAAACAAGATGATGTTCACCTTTCCAGTTGACTCGTACAGAAGTCACACATCCTATTTAATGCATCTTCACTCTATCTGTGCATATTATAATTAATTGGTAAAACTCCAAATCTGAACGGTGTTAAAGCCACACAAAAACAATAAATATCAATATTTATAATGAACGACTTTTGGTTATGTCTGCTTTAAACGAACGAAACAATACATGTCTGTCTTTTTCATTAATAACTGCTTCCCATTCTTGTTTAAACATATCTTGTAATCTTTCCTTAAACATTCTGAGAATAAGGGAACCAAATAAGAGAATGCAGGACGGGTGTGTTATAATAAAGGGTAATTGTAGATTATAGTCACACGACACCGGAGCGTATAGGCAACTACTGGTCACATTATTCTGACACCAGCGAACCAGTTGATGGTAAGGGGAAAATAGTATGGTCACACTTTGGCCAATCCGGGATTCGAACCAGGCACCTTTCGGCTACTAGTAAGCCGCTCTACCAACTGAGCCACCCGGCCCCACTGTGTTATAATCACTTTTTCCCTTTGTTATCTAAGTGGTTGTTGCCAGTTTTATAGCTTAACGTAGTAGTGAATACAAAACCGAGGTAACAATAATCGTTGGCTACTTCTAATTCAATTCCATCAAAATGCCAATGTTCACTTCGTCCAAGGTACCCGTTGTTATACCCCTATTACACAGGACGAAGACTGCGCTACGATCATAAAAATCAGCCAAAACGTGGTGATTACATCGGGATTCCGGTGCAGTAACATCGTGAAAGATCGTGGACAATCGGGATGCTTCACGACTCCGCCACGTAAGTTTTGACCATGTTCAAAGTAGTGGGGTCGCGGTATTGTGAGATCGTAGTGACAGCGTGGTGGACGCGTAGTGACAGCGTGGTGGACGCGTAGTAGGATCGGGATAACAACGACGTCATCGTAATAAAGTTGTGGGACTCGCGTACAAGGGTGTGGCTTGGTCAACCCATCAACACTCTCGCAATAAACAGTAGTACGAACGTAACACCAACGGCGATATCAAGATCGTAGTGTACTCGCCATGACACGTCATAATAGCGTGGTTATGACGCAAGAGATTCGTACTGGGGACGTATCAACAGCGTGGACAAAACGCAGTAGGATCATAGTAAAGGTCACACAGACGGCTGGTTTTCCTTTTTATTCTATGTTGCTGCCACGTTTAGTCACGCTGTTAAATCGTGGGTTTGTCGTGGATGGGTGTAGCGAGGTATGTTAACTTCTGATTTCAGTCCGTCGCAATTTTCTTTGAAACAATTGACAGTTGATAATGAGAGCCAAATGGTGTAGATGAAATTACAGTAACATCATCAACAAAAAGTAAAATAAATAGTTCTATCAAACCAGGTAATAGTTGAATCCCATGACGACCTGAATCAGTAGAGAATGAGAGAGATAGAGAAAGAGAGAGAGAGAGAGAGAGAGAGAGAGAGAGAGAGAGAGAGAGAGAGAGAGAGAGAGAAATAGAGAGCGAGAGAGGGAGGCGTGAGGTGAAGGGGAGAGAAGGGGAGGCAGACAGCAGACAGACAGGATAGACAAACAGACAAACAATGCTACAAGAAAAAAGGTGTCGATTTTAAAAAAAAAGAGAGAGAACATTATGCGCATAATTATTAGACAAGATATAATATTTTTAACAAAAACACCATGAGAACGCTAGCTCACCACAGCAGTTTTCAAGGAACGTTGCAACAAATTATTTAACATTACAAAAGCGCAGCATTCGGTATTTACACTTAATGACAACAAAAGTTCCCTTCTGTCCTTCACTTTCGACTAAAAGAGTCCACACATAAAATAACACCAGACCGAGCATTAGGGGTGGAAGGGTCAAGGAAACGACAATGTAAAAATCGTGCAAAACCAGAGACCTACCCATCTTCCATCCTTCGTGCCACGCTTTAATTCCCCCCCCACTACCCTCCACCCCCTCTACCTTAACCCACTGTCACTCACCCCACCGTCACCCCGCAGCTTTCTCCTCCCACCAGGCCTCATGTTTCTCGATGACTAAACTTCTATTTTGAGAAAGAGGTATTAAAAGGGTTCAATCTCAAGCTTGGCAGTAACTCTGTCACTCGCGGTCATCTCGTGTCAATGGCGCCGTCGCAATATGAATGATGCAAGCACGCTCGTAACCGAAACAAGATTTCTTCATAGCGAGTATCATGGTGGGTGGGTGGGTGGTGGGGTGAGGGATTACATGGTGCAATGGTGTTGTATAGTATTTGCTCAATGTCCAGGATTTGAAGTCATGAGACTACTGAAAATAACGATAGTAACCGTTACTTTCAAATTCACTACAAGTATCACAAATTGAAGCGGCTGAAGAAGACCGAGAAGAAAAAAGGGAAGAGAATAATGGAAATAAAACACAAAAGCATCAATAAAATATCAATGACCACCAACCCTTTTAGTGCATTTTTAATATATTATTTTGTTTTCTCTCTCTCACTCTCTAATTTTCTCTGTGTGTGGGTTAGTTAGTTAGTTGTTAATTGCTTACAGGGTCCAGCGGACTGCAAAGAGCCGACTCAGGACCACAAAATCAGGATTACAAATTGGTTGAAAGAGGACTCACCCCTGATCCGTGTAAAAGATCTGCTGAAACAACCTTAGTGGTAACACTGAAAGCACTCCACCAGTCGGTCACTTTATAATAAAGGCAGAGACGCTGGGGCTATACTCTAATTTATTAAACTCCCGTGTACAAAAACAAAATATTAACATCATTATAGAATATCAACAAAACACATACATATAAAATGCCTACATTGCTAAATAATAATATCATAGGAAGCCCTAGTGACTATTGGTCAGACAGAGCATGCCAGTATATAGACAGGGATGACTGGCACTAGCTCGAGTACAACAACACCTAGTCTACAGCGCGCGTCAATGTTGAAGTTTGAACAAACAAACAAACAAACAAAAACTTGAATTGGTAGGACACAGGACAATGTGCCTGCGTTTCAATTCCAGCACACACAACAACTGCAATAACAAAAAGAAACACACAAAAGCACCAAAAATGATATTATTGAATCCGCATCATTAACATTAACTCTTTCCACCGCTACCTCCTGTCCTGACTAACAACTGCCACAACACCCATCTCTAGCTTTCTCACTCGCCTACCATTTCTCTCCTCTCTAGCGCCGTTCTGGCGAACCATCCATTTCTCTCCTCTCTAGCGCCGTTCTGGCGAACCATCCATTTCTCTCCTCTCTAGCGCCGTTCTGGCGAACCATCCATTTCTCTTTTCTCTATCGCCGTTCTGGCGAACCATTCATTTCTCTCCTCTCTAGCGCCGTTCTGGCGAACCATTCATTTCTCTCCTCTCTAGCGCCGTTCTGGCGAACCATCCATTTCTCTTTTCTCTATCGCCGTTCTGGCGAACCATCCATTTCTCTCCTCTCTAGCGCCGTTCTGGCGAACCATCCATTTCTCTCCTCTCTAGCGCCGTTCTGGCGAACCATTCATTTCTCTCCTCTCTAGCGCCGTTCTGGCGAACCATCCATTTCTCTTTTCTCTATCGCCGTTCTGGCGAACCATCCATTTCTCTCCTCTCTAGCGCCGTTCTGGCGAACCATCCATTTCTATCCTCTCTAGCGCCGTTCTGGCGAACCATTCATTTCTCTCCTCTCTAGCGCCGTTCTGGCGAACCATCCATTTCTCTCCTCTCTAGCGCCGTTCTGGCGAACCATTCATTTCTCTCCTCTCTATCGCCGTTCTGGCGAACCATTCATTTCTCTCTTCTCTATCGCCGTTCTGGCGAACCATCCATTTCTCTCTTCTCTATCGCCGTTCTGGCGAACCATTCATTTCTCTTTTCTCTATCGCCGTTCTGGCGAACCATCCATTTCTCTTTTCTCTATCGCCGTTCTGGCGAACCATCCATTTCTCTTTTTTCTATCGCCGTTCTGGCGAACCATTCATTTCTCTTTTCTCTATCGCCGTTCTGGCGAACCATCCATTTCTCTTTTCTCTATCGCCGTTCTGGCGAACCATCCATTTCTCATTTCTCTATCGCCGTTCTGGCGAACCATCCATTTCTCTCCTCTCTATCGCCGTTCTGGCGAACCATTCATTTCTCTCCTCTCTATCGCCGTTCTGGCGAACCATTCATTTCTCTCCTCTCTATCGCCGTTCTGGCGAACCATCCATTTCTCTCCTCTCTAGCGCCGTTCTGGCGAACCATCCATTTATCTCCTCTCTATCGCCGTTCTGGCGAACCATCCATTTCTTTCCTCTCTAGCGCCGTTCTGGCGAACCATTCATTTCTCTCCTCTCTAGCGCCGTTCTGGCGAACCATTCATTTCTCTCCTCTCTATCGCCGTTCTGGCGAACCATCCATTTCTTTCCTCTCTAGCGCCGTTCTGGCGAACCATCCATTTCTTTCCTCTCTAGCGCCGTTCTGGCGAACCATTCATTTCTCTCCTCTCTATCGCCGTTCTGGCGAACCATCCATTTCTCTCCTCTCTAGCGCCGTTCTGGCGAACCATCCATTTCTCTCCTCTCTAGCGCCGTTCTGGCGAACCATTCATTTCTCTCCTCTCTAGCGCCGTTCTGGCGAACCATCCATTTCTCTCCTCTCTAGCGCCGTTCTGGCGAACCATTCATTTCTCTCCAAGTACAGGGTCGCCGTAACTTCTTTTTTTTTTTTTTACTTGATGAGGCAGAAGACCATTCTTCCTCGGCCATGATGCAAAAAGATTGTTCATTTGGGCTCGTGATGATGCTGAAGATCGTTCAATCTCCCCCTTGATGTACATAGGAAAAGGTCATCGCCTTCACCTACACTTTCGATCATAGGGAAAAGAAATAGAGAGCAGTTAACGACCTCCCTTTTTCTAGGACCAGCGTAGTTAGGGTGGCGCTCGCCTCCTTTTCACGCCTCTCCTTTAATAATGATATTGCCCATCTTCTACAAGTGACTTGCATTTACCCCACATGTTTAAGTGGTGAATGTGTGTTTGTTGTGTAGGTAGGAGTGTCTGTAACATGTCAGCATGTAAGCCTATGCTGGTTACAAATCGCCGCTCCGAGTCTGATTTAGGTAAGCCGCGTATATAATTAATTATTATTATCCCCATTATTATTATTATTATTATTATTATTATTATTATTATTATTATTATTATTATTATTATTATTATTATTATTATTATTATTATCGGATAGTGCAGTGGTTGGAGCACTCGCTTCGCTACTGTGTCGCAAGTTAAGCACCGTCCAGTGCGGTTAGCACTTGGATGGGTGAAGCGACAACTAACAACGTTCCCAGTTGACTCAACTGTGACTGAGTACCTACTCTCTTAAGGGTGGGGAAGGTAAAGCAGCGAGGGAGAGAGATGGGCATCACCCTCATTACGCTGGCCCAAGATAAGTGTGATCTCCAACATCACGCTCCCCTACGGCCACAAGGCTATGGGACTACCTTTACCTTTACCTTTACCGTTATTATTATTATTATTATTATTATTATTATTATTATTATTATTATTATTATTATTATTATTATTATTATTATTATCTTTTGACGCTGTACTGTTCCAGATTCCAAACAGAGCCATGTACGCCACTCATGGCTGAGTGGACTCGGGTCCTTGTTACGCAATTTTTTTTAAGGCAGTCACCAATCAATCTCGAAGCAGTACGAGCATATGTGCCCTAACCGCTTCCATATATCGATCCTCCCACCCTTCGATGGTGCAGAAGATGGTTCATCGTCTCCCCTTGATGATGCACAAGATGGTTCATTGTCTACCTCTGATGATGCAGTAGATCGTTCATTGTCTCCCCTTGCTGGCAATGCCCCTTAATCTGACGCCGTGTTATCAGTCTCGCCCCTGCGCCGTTCTGTATTATTGATGGGAGAAGATAGCCGCAACGTGTGCTACCCCATGTCCCTCTGTTCCAGCCACTGCTGAGATAATTGCAAAGAAAAAAGCGATCAAGAGGGATGACGGAGGAAGAGAGTGAGAGAGATACAGAGAGAGAGTGAGAGAGATACAGAGAGAGAGAGAGAGAGAGAGAGAGAGAGAGAGAGAGGCAGACAGACCGACCGACAGACAGACAGACAGACATAGGGAGAAACAGGTACAGGAACTCATCAAATAGGTACAGGAACTCATTCATACCACTTGCCATTCAAGCACATAACAAACAAGTCGGTAGGTCTTACTAAACATACTCTACAACTCTCATGCAGCTTGGTTTAATTATTGTTTTTATTGTCCTTTTATAAATTATAGTTTATATGTTTATACACTAATAAGTTTTAAATACCCATATTTATCTGTTCTTATGTTAACCCGTTTTATTGCTTATTTATAATATTTGCATTATGAAAATATGTCCATGTGTTTGAAGGAATGTGTATAAATATTTTAATTCCTTTGTTTCAATACTTTTCTTTTTATTTATCACTTGTAAGAAACATGCGTCTTTATGTGTGTGTAAAAGAAGAATGAATGGACATGTTTAATTGACAGACAATGTAATTTCCATGATTTAGGATTAATAAAGTAATATCTTATCTTATCTTATCTTATCTTATCTTATCTTATCTTATCTTATCTTAACAGCCAAACAGAGAGAGGACCTGGAAGTCACGAGGAACTGACTTTGTGACTAGGTGCGGCCAAGAAGAAGAACAAGAAGAACAACAAAAACAACAAGATGATGATGATGATGATGATGATGATGATGATGATGATGATGAGGATGATGATGATGATTATGTTGATGATGATGATGATGATCATCATCATGAGAAAGAAGAAGATGATGATGATGATAATGATGATAACGATAATAGTGATGAAGGAAAACAACAAGAACAAGAAGCTGAGCATGAAGAAGAAGAAGAAGAAGAAGAAGAAGAAGAAGAAGAAGAAGAAGAAGAAGAAGAAGAAGAAGACTTTACAATAGCCTAATTCTCAGTCTTGGTTTACAAGACAAATTACTAAAATTACCACATTCCCATTACACGATTACATTACATGATTATTGCTTTAAGTCCAGCGGACTCTTCCGAGCCAAATCAGGACCAATTACACGATCAAAAGCATTTAGAGTACTAGGAGATAGATCGGAGCCACATCTAAGAGAAAGAGAGATAGAGGGGGGGGGGGAGAGAGAGAGGAGAAAGAGAGAGAGAGAGAGATAGAGAGAGAGAGAGAGAGAGAGAGAGAGAGAGAGAGAGAGAGAGAGAGAGAGAGGTCGCAGGCCTTGAAACAAGAGAACAATTGAATAAGCGGCTGTAGACAATTCAGTTGCCGCATCGCTGGAGGCGCACACATCAATCAGCCTGGTACAAGTTAATCCAGTGGCGGCACGTTGTTAAATACCGAATAGAATCACCAAGCTTGTTTCCCCATGTAGGCCATTACTTTTATTGTCGTTGATGCAGCTGAAAATAAGCTCAACTACATTTTTAACGACAAAGACCATTGCGACGCTCACTGGGTCACAATGCTGTATTATAAAATGGAGGATCACGATAATAAACTGCAATAATACACAATCCCTTCAGCGGAAGAAGCGCAAGGTCAGTTTGAAGAAACGCACGCACACGCTCAACTTTGAAAACAATAGCCCATCAGCGACTCGACGCATGATGAGATAATGATAAGGGTGATGATGTTAATGTCGAGGGGGGAGAGAGAGATAGAGGGAGGGAGGGAGAGAGAGAGAGAGAGAAAGAGAGAGAGAGAGAGAGAGAGAGAGAGAGTCACTGATGATGATGATGATGATGATGATGATGATGATGATGATGATGATGATGATGATGATGATGATGATGATGATGATAACGTCAACGACGACGCGGCACTACTCCTGCTCATGAATAGGACGGTGCTACTAATGCTACTAACGTTCACGATGATGTCAAAGATGACGAAGACAACGAAGAAGATGATCTTTTTGTTACACTGCCGTGGGTAATTTTATTTGTTTGTTGGGTGGGGAGGAGTCCGGGGTGGATGATGGTGTGTGTGTTTGAATACATAGACTCACATCGCTATGCATGCGTGTCAATTAACGTTACTCTCAGCAAACTCTCAACGACTTTCTCAAACGTTAAATCGCCGGACAGTTGTGTGGGACAGAAAGCACGCAAAGATAAAGATGATTTCCATGGCAGACTGCCCTTAAGCAGCACCCAGCAGCCAAAGAGTTATGCTTGTTAACCCTTTGATGACAACCGCACCAATCTTTGGTCAACGGCAATTTCAGCAATTTGAAAGAACAATAAATTCTTTTCAGATCATCCATATTCAACGAGAACGGCAGCGAAAGAACTAAGAATAATAACTCTTTGACGACATATGCAGCAATCATTTGTACATAGTGCAACCTCTGCAAACCCGGTCAGTTGGACCAATGGCTTGAGACATTCCGAATTAAAGGCAGTCGTCATTACATTACATTACATTACATAATTGTTGCTTTAGGTCCAGCGGACTCTTCCGAGCCAAATCAGGACCGGACAACCCCCAATTCGCATAAAAGATCTGCTGAAACAACCCTAGTGGGAAAACTGAATGCCCTCCACCAGCCAGTCACTTTACAATAAAGACATCCCACGCAGGGGACGGCTGAGGCTTCACCCCAACTTATCGAACCCCTGTTTACAAAAACAAAATAGAATACAAACATCATTATAAATTATCAACAAAACACATACATATAAAATAAGGCAGTCGTCAAAGAAACGGCTAAGGTTCTTAAGTCTTTAATAGAATAACAGTTGACCGCAGAAGAAGTCTTATTTATTACTCATGTAATAGGTCTTAATTCGCAATTATCCAGCTTAAGAGTTGCTCAAGGCGCTGGCAGATCTTGCTGCTGAAAAGTCTCCGATAATATTCGCAGCAGTCGGTCAATTGGACCAATGATCTCAGATTATCCGACTCAAACTGGACCAATTACCGTCATGAAGACTGAAGGATACTAATCCTGTGGTGACATGCGCGGCCCGGTTTGTCATCAGGCAGTCACAGCAGTCTATTATTTTACAATACGTTACCACAGACCATATGCGTTGTTCACGCCCGCCAGCGACAAAGTTCAGCTTGTTAGCTCACTGATGCTCAACGAGAAGTCTCAACAAACAGTCTGGTCAATTGGACCAACGATCTAGGACGACCAATGCTCCCAGACCATCCCAACCAACCCTAGAAGAAGCAGAGCTGTTCAGTTCAGTTCAGTGGATAGATTTACGTCCCCGGACACAGTGCGTATAGGGGACAAACTCAGAGCTTTTATGTTTTAAAGTGAAATTGGAAAGTCAGTTTTAAAACTTGGGCGGTAATCTCTGAAAATGTAAAACATTGTAGGAAAGGCATTCACAATTACAATTCTTTGATAGCATCCAGATCACTTATTTGTCAATGGGGAGTCTTAGTCATCTGAACCCAATTTTTTTTAAATAGAACGGGGAGCAAAAGAGTTAAGTTAGTTAACGATTTTGTTTTACAACCGCAGTACCGTGTAATCGTGTGTCGACGAGCATCTTCGCCAATCCTGGTCGTACTAGCATTCAACAAGTTTATTGTGGATTCTCAAAGGAAAGAAGAAGACGTGAAACTCTTCCCTTTGCTACTCCATCGAGACTGGAAGCAACTAATTTGAATTCACTCTCTGCGACGACCGTGACCAACTTTCAAACAAATATAGTCAAAGGTGGTTAAGAGTTGACAAAATAAATTATGCCGCAGTGGGTTTTTTCAGTTCTGCTACAAATGTTTTAGTTTAAAATCCAGTAATTGTCCAATGATTTTAAATAGTCCAGTACAATGATTTTAAATAATCTAGTCTAGTAACTTTACAATGATTTTAAATAATCCAGAAACTTTACAATGATTTTAAATAGCCCAGTAATGTTACATACAATGCCTTTATCATTTTATATTCGTCCAAGTTGCTGCATCAATTGGGGCCAGTTTTATGAACGGATCTAAGGAACGAATAGAAGACTGACACCTCTAAGCTATAACCTATACTCGTTCACAAAACTGTAGCGGTGTTCCACATCTCTCATGCGCTTCAGATCTCTTGAGCCCGCACAAGCTTAAACGCGTGGCAACAGTGGCCGCACGCGAACAAACAATGCTTAAGTCCGATAAAACAGTTTTACCGTAATTGCGAGACGGGGACTCACTCCCGGGTTTCTAGAGTATCGGAGGCCCGACAATGGGAGGTTTGGAACGAGAAAGGAGAAAGAGAGGAAGGAAACAACTGAACCTATCCTATCCTATTCCGTAACCCGAAGGTCGTTGGGGCACCACAGATGATCGTTTAACCAGCGTACTCCATCTTTCTATGTCCTCAGCAACCGTCATAGCTTCGTTCAGTGTCAGACCAGTCCATTCTCGAATGTTGCAATCCCAAGATTGGAAGATGTAGATGACAAGGGAGCGCAGCAGCCTTACCTTGGAATGTAGACTGAAGGGCCTGTCTTTCCAAATGGGCTTCAACCTTGTCAGGTCCGCAGTTGTTTTTGCGATCCTGGAGAGGACTTCCTGTCGGCACCCATTCTCTGATGCAAAGGCTCATAAATATTTTATGTTATGCACTGCGTTGAGGGATGGTTTTGGACATTGATGTCAATGTTGATGCCATTGGTGTTGTTGGTCATCATTTTGGTCTTCTCTGCACTTATTTCCATTCCATAGGCTCTGGAGGCCGAGGTGGTGTCAAGCCTCTGTACCAGCTGTTCAAATTCTTGTCCCTTTCCAGCCAATCCATCAATGTCATCCACAAAACGGAGGTTGGAGATCGCTCTAACCCCTATGCTGATTGTGCCTTCGTGATCTGCAATAGCATCTGATATGATACGCGCGAGGAAGATGTTGAAGAGTGTTGGAGAGAGTGGGTATCTTTGACGCACACCGATTGTTGTTCTGAACCAGTTTCCGATGGCGCTGTTGTGGAGGACTGCACTGGTAGCCTTGTCATACAGACTTTTGATTACTTCAATACTTTTAGGGCTGATGTTGTACATTCATGATTGCCCATAGAGCTGCATGCCAGACTCGATCAAATGCTTTCTTGAAGTCTACAAATTAATTATACAGATGTTGTTGGTGTTGTAGGTATTTCTCGCAGATTATTCTGAGGTTGAAAATCAGTGGTACTTTGCCCTGCCCTGAATCCTGCTTGTTCTTCAGCTATGATTTGGTCCGCTTGGAGTTTCAAACTGTTGAGTATTATTTTCAGCAAGACCTTGCTGGGATGGCTGATGAGGCTGATGGTGCGGTAATTTTCACACCCCTGAAGGCTACCCTTTTGAGGAAGAGTGATGACAAGCGACTTGGTCCATGGTGTAGGCCACTCCCCACTCTGCCAGATAATGGTGAGGGCGTCAATCCTCGCTTCTCCCCCTGCTTGAAGCTATTCCGTGGGGACGTTGTCCACTCCCGCTGACTTCCCCTTCTTCAGTGATTGCACTGCTGCCTTAACTTCTTCTCGGTTGAACAGTTTAATGCAGTTATTGCCTTGGAACAGTGCACGCACAGTCGCAGTCATTCACACATAGGCACTCTTTTATCCTATACACTAATGAGGGAGTAAAAAAAACATTTTAATATAGTACAGAAATACGTGAAATACGTGACATTGCCGGTGTCTTTATGAAATCAGACTTATGTAAGGCTTATATAAGATATTATAATTTTAAAAAACGTTTGTACGTTATTGTTAATTTTGATTGAAATAAATTATATTATTACTAGTGGTTTTTGTACCCTGGCAAACCAGGGTACACAGGTTGCTGTTTAAAATGTAGACAGAGAGATAACTGTTGTCTGCAAGTTTCATTTGGACGATGATACCTCCCCATATCCCCCTTGATACCTCACCATACCTCCCCCCCCCCCTGATATCTCCCCGTCCCCCCCATGATGCCTCACCATACCCCCTTGATACCTCCCCGAACCCACTTGATACCTCCACATACCCCCTTGATACCATCCGTACCCCCCTTGTAACATACCTGTACCCTCCTTGATACTTCCCCGTTGATCGTTTCGCAGGTATGGATGAAAGGAATCGACCATCACAATACCCCCTTATATATACCCGTATCCCCGTTATGCCTACCCATGCCCCTTTAAACCTACCCGTAGCCCCCTTTTTACCTACACGTACCACCCCATCCCGATCCTTGGTAATAATAATAATAATAATAATAATAATAATAATAATAATAATAATAATAATAATAATAATAATATTGAATATAGAATAATACAAATAGAAATCATAAAAAACAACAAGGTTTTAAAATAAAATTTGATATAAGATATAATAATAATAATAATAATAATAATAATAATAATAATAATAATAATAATAATAATAATAATAATAATTATTATTATTATTATTATTATTATTATTATTATTATTATTATTATTATTATTATTATTAGTTTATAAATAATAATAATAACAACAACAATAATAATAATAATAATAATAATAATAATAATAATAATAATAATAATAATAATAATAATAATAATAATAATAATAAATAAGTTAAAAGTAAAAAACCTAAATTAAAAAGAAAAATATCCATATTGTTGTGTAAAAAAAAAAACTTAAAAAAAATATGGTCCGCGGGAGATTTGAATTTGGGTCGCCTGCACGGTAGGCAAATGTCTTACTAAGTAAGCTACTAAGGCTTCGTATAAAGACCATACATTTTTTGGTCTATATGGGAAAACATGCTAAAACCTCTATTCGATCTTTAATTAATCAAATTTAATTAGTTAAACATAAAATTTTGTAAGATTGGTGACATGAGTGCAAAAGTGTTTTGAATGGAAATAAAACAAAATTTGCGGTATTACGAAACGGCAGGTTCTTGACACGGGTTGAATCGAAACCTCGCGCGGAATGAGGCTATTGCAGTTTGTGGACATTTTGTTTATTTATTTATCTCAGAAACGGTTAAACGTTCGGTAAGGAAATGTCGGCTATAACGATTTCGCGGGTTTTGAGCGCACAGCAGGCCGATCCGCAGCGCCCAGCACCTGCCCAGATCAGCGTCCATACCGGACAAACTTTACAGTAGAGGCGAAGAAGGACTTCCGGCTAACAATTTATATATACAGATTATTATTATTATTATTATTATTATTATTATTATTATTATTATTATTATTATTATTATTATTATTATTATTATTTCTGTCAATGAAAGAAAGCCAAAAGGGTTTACAAAGAGAAAGTAGAATCCCAGTACAGTGGTGGCAACCTTAGGGGTGCCTGGAAGGGGATTATGTCCATGGTATCTGTCAATCAGAAAACGGATTGTTCTAAGAAGTCTGTAAAACTTGAAGGTGTTGTTGATGCTGATGTGCCCAACGTTTTAAACCATTTTTATTCTCGCTTTGAAAAGCATGACTTTTCTGCCAACATCTCTGATATTAGGACTTCACTTGTACCTGACCATAATGTTATTATTATTTCAGAGGAGACTGTGACCAAAATGTTTAAGTCTATGAATGTTAACAAAGCACCTGGCCCTGATGGGATTTGTGGTAAAACGCTGCGTTATTGTGCTGATCAGCTTGGCGCCGTCTTCCAGCCTCTCTTCCAACAGTCTGTCGATTCTGGGAAAATACCATCTCTTTGGAAATTTTCTAATGTTGTCCCATTACCCAAAAGGTCTAACCCTAAACAACCTAACGACTTTAGGCCTGTTGCTCTCACATCTCTTGTGATGAAAACTCTTGAAAAAATTATCAAGGCTCTGGTTTTGAGTGCGACTGAAAAGTTTCTTGACCCGCTGCAGTTTGCTTACCGGGCTGGTAGGGGGGTGGAGGACGCCAAGCTGTTCATCTTAAATACTCTGTACAAGCATCTAGAAAAACCAAAGGCACACGCACGCCTCGTTTTTGCAGATTTTTCTTCTGCATTTAATACCACGCAACCACATATTCTGGCGAAAAGATTGATTGAGGATTTTAGGCTTTCTGACCAACTTGTTTTGTGGATCTTGGATTTTCTGGTTGATAGACAGCAGAGAGTTTGTGTTAATGGTTGTTTTTCTGATATTGCTGTTACATATACAGGGAGTCCTCAGGGATGTGTGTTATCTCCCCTGCTTTTTATTTTGTACACTGACAGCTGCAGAAGTACCCAAGAGTGTAGGTTTTTAGTTAAATTTTCAGATGACTCTGCCTTGTTGTCTCTTTTTCAGAGCCCGGAAAACGATCATGGTCTTGCCCTTTCTGATTTTGTTAACTGGTGCGATAATAATTTTTTGGAAATGAACGTGTCTAAAACAAAAGAAATGCTTTTTGATTTTAGGACAGTGAAGGATGGTGTCCGTCCATGTGTTATTCATGGTGAAGATGTGGAAGTTGTTGACACATATAATTATTTGGGTACAGTGTTTGATAGTCAGCTGAAATTTGATGTCAACACCCACAGTCTTGTCAAACGTGGTCAGCAAAGAATGTATCTTCTTAGGAAACTAAAATCCTTCTCTGTAAACACAAAGATCCTCAGTTTGTTTTACCAGTCTTTTATAGAAAGTTTGCTGACTTTTTCTTTTATCTGTTGGTTTCACGGTCTGACTGTGAAGGATAGGAACAGCCTGAATAGCATAGTCAATGTCTGCTCAAAGATTATTGGAGTTAGGCAGAGAGATCTTTCTTCTTTCTGTGATCAGCAGATCTTACGGAAAACCGGGAGCATCCTTAATAGTCATCAGGAACATTGTTTGAAAGCCGAGTTCACACTGTTGCCATCCAGACGCCGATATGCTATGCCCATCTGTAAGGGAAATCGGCGTTCTAAATCTTTTATTCCCAGTGCAATCCGTCTTCTTAATAGTACTAACCGCTTTTAGTTTTCGGCACTTTGGGGATCTTATTTGTTATATAGTGAGAGTCTCCCTTTAGTGTCTATGTGTACTGGCTGAACTTTTTAATCAACTTGTTGAATTTTGTTGACTTTTGTGATATCACTTGTGATCTTGATTCGCGTGTGTGTGCTTGTGTGATGTTTTTTAAATGTATGGTGTTTTTTTTTTTTTTGTAGTTGTTTTTTTTTTCAAAAAATGGTTTATGATACATTTTTTGAGTTTCTTTATGCTGCCTCATAAACTTATAATGTAATTGCCCTTTGGGATGAATAAAGTTGTATTGTATTGTATTGTATTGTATTGTAATGATTCTGTGCCTGTTGTAATTCTTTGAGGTAATACAAATGTGCTATTATGTTGTGTTGTGATGTGTTGTGTTGTATTGTATTGGGTTTCCAGCGCATTTGACGCTGATATTTGTGCATTCAATATTGTAGTTTTAAACTGTGTTTGATATCCATCAATTTCGTAAATTTTAAGTAGGAGTTTAAGCTAGTGAAATTTGTACAATGTTAATGTGAAATCTTTTAAATTAATTATAATAATGAGTGCATTCCGTTTTTTTCTTCTATTAAAAAAAATAAAATGGTTGTTGTTGTTAGTCTAAAATCTCTATGTGCACACAACTTTAATTAAATAAATGAACTTTAAACTGTGATTCTGTGCATGTTGCAATTCTTTGAGGTAATAAAAATGTGCTATTATGCTGTGATGTGTTGTATTGTATTGTATTGTATTGTATTGTATTGTATTGTATTGTATTGTATTGTATTCCCACTGTGTGGCATCGGCGGTACTGTAGAGAAACCACAAGGTTCTGGAAACGTTGTCAAAAGACAAAGTGCCATGCTCAAATAAATACACATACAGGCATATCCGATCCGAGTGGCTCCGCGGTTCAGGCCGTCTGACAGTGCGCTGAAGAGCTTCAAGTTGGATTCCGATTTGCTGCTACCGCCGCATTGAGCAACTCTCTGATCGTTCTCTAGAAACAATACTTTTTTTTGGCTTTGGCGTCACACGCTCACTCGGAAAGCCTCATTCAACAGTGAGTGAAGGCACGTTGGTTTGCTAACAGATTGCTACTGACACAGGACCTGATTTATGGTCAGGACGTGTGTGATTATCACATTTTGCTCATTTGCTTTCCCGTTCTTGTTTTTTTTTTTAATTGCCTCGCAGCGCTGTGGCCAAAATATCCCAGCTTTTCCATTCTGAATGGATAATAATGACATTTAATTATAAATAGTTTATAATCATTTATCATTTTATGCATGTTTGTGCTCTGGTTTCTTTGCACCTAAAATCTCTCCTCTCTCGCAGTCGACGAACAATAAACGCTTGCTGAAACAAGGCGTCTTTCTTTCTTTTACGTATGCGTCATGTTGAAATAATAATTAATACAATATTATTAATAAAGTTACATCGTCTGAGAATATTGTCGGTGAAACCAAATTGTCACCAGATAATACTTTCGTAAGACTTCGTCATAAAAGGAAAAGTTTTTCGAACATTTCACAGACCGTCAATAAGCATCGTGGACTACCAAAAGGCGGATAATAGATTGGACTAATTCAGAATAGACTGTCTTGGACGCATGTTCAATATATGACAGGTACAACCCACCAAGTTCCAGAATAATCTGCAACAAATCGATAAGAGGCTAAGTCCATCCGCATTCAGTCCGCAAACAATTAGCTTCGTTTCCCGGAGAATGTAGAGACCATAGCCGTACAGAAGACTTTGTTGGGCTGAAACAATGTAATGGACATGATTTAGTATGCGGATTTCAAACATGTGTTTTGTGTGTACTAGTTATTATTCGTTAACATTGTATTATTGTAGGTTTTAAAGGCTTCAAGTCGAACATTTTGTTTATATTCGGCAAAACCGTGTTTACTTTAAATTAGGCATTGCTATTACATTAAGCAATGATGAAGTGGACTTTAGTGGTTAAGACCAACCATTGCTATTACATTAAGCAATGATAAAGTGGACTTTAGTGGTTAAGACCAACCATTGCTATTACATTAAGCAATGATAAAGTGGACTTTAGTGGTTAAGACCAACCACTAAAGTTTGAATTTTCCATTTGCGGTCTGGGGAGTGATTTCCCTTATTTAACGGTACAGCAATACGATCAACTAGTTCATATTTGTTTTAGCGCTACAGCGGTAGCTATTAATAGGGACAAATCCAATTCATTTTTTTAAATTTAAAAACAAATTGTTCACTACAAAGTGATATTAGACAACTAAAAGCTTTAATGAATACAATACACACATTAAATAAAAATTATAATGACTTGTTCAACTGGGTTTTCATACTAATCCTAACAATATCAACTGTTACTACAATCAAAAACTACGGAATTTCTTGATTGAAAACTAACTATACTTGGAAAGAGTTGTTATTTTGTTGCATGCTAGGGGGAGGGGGAGGGGGAGAAGAGTGGGGTGGGGTGGAGAGGGAGGTTCTCAGTGAGGCAATTTTCACTGTTAATATTAAACGGATCTGTAGCGGGAGGTGAACGAAGTGGGCCCCTTTAAGTCCAATTTCACACCAACACTGTCATACCCCACCAACACAGTCATACCATACCACACCAACACAGTCATACCATACCACACCAACACAGTCATACCATACCACACCAACACAGTCATACCATACAACACAGTCATACCACACCAACACAGTCATACCACACCAACACAGTCATACCATACCCCACCAACACAGTCATACCATACCACACCAACACAGTCATACCATACCACACCAACACAGTCATACCATACCACACCAACACAGTCATACCATACCACACCAACACAGTCATACCATACCACACCAACACAGTCATACCATACCACACCAACACAGTCATACCATACCACACCAACACAGTCATACCACACCAACACAGTCATACCACACCAACACAGTCATACCACACCAACACAGTCATACCACACCAACACAGTCATACCATACCACACCAACACAGTCATACCATACCACACCAACACAGTCATACCATACCACACCAACACAGTCATACCATACCACACCAACACAGTCATACCATACCACACCAACACAGTCATACCCCACCAACACAGTCATAACATACCACAGCAACACAGTCATACCCCACCAACCCAGTCATACCATACCACACCAACACAGTCATACCCCACCAACACAGTCATACCATACCCCACCAACACAGTCATACCACACCAACACAGTCATACCATACCACACCAACACAGTCATACCATACCACACCAACACAGTCATACCATACCACACCAACACAGTCATACCATACCACACCAACACAGTCATACCATACCACACCAACACAGTCATACCCCACCAACACAGTCATACCATACTACACCAACACAGTCATACCATACCACACCAACACAGTCATACCCCACCAACACAGTCATACCATACCACACCAACACAGTCATACCACACCAACACAGTCATACCATACCACACCAACACAGTCATACCATACCACACCAACACAGTCATACCATACCACACCAACACAGTCATACCATACCACACCAACACAGTCATACCATACCACACCAACACAGTCATACCATACCACACCAACACAGTCATACCATACCACACCAACACAGTCATACCATACCACACCAACACAGTCATACCATACCACACCAACACAGTCATACCCCACCAACACAGTCATACCATACCACAGCAACACAGTCATACCCCACCAACCCAGTCATACCATACCACACCAACACAGTCATACCCCACCAACACAGTCATACCATACCCCACCAACACAGTCATACCATACCACACCAACACAGTCATACCATACCACACCAACACAGTCATACCATACCACACCAACACAGTCATACCCCACCAACACAGTCATACCATACCACACCAACACAGTCATACCATACCACACCAACACAGTCATACCATACCACACCAACACAGTCATACCATACCACACCAACACAGTCATACCATACCACACCAACACAGTCATACCATACCACACCAACACAGTCATACCATACCACACCAACACAGTCATACCATACCACACCAACACAGTCATACCATACCACACCAACACAGTCATACCATACCACACCAACACAGTCATACCATACCACACCAACACAGTCATACCACACCAACACAGTCATACCCCACCAACACAGTCATACCATACCACACCAACACAGTCATACCATACCACACCAACACAGTCATACCATACCACACCAACACAGTCATACCACACCAACACAGTCATACCCCACCAACACAGTCATACCATACCACACCAACACAGTCATACCATACCACACCAACACAGTCATACCATACCACACCAACACAGTCATACCATACCACACCAACACAGTCATACCATACCACACCAACACAGTCATACCATACCACACCAACACAGTCATACCATACCACACCAACACAGTCATACCATACCACACCAACACAGTCATACCATACCACACCAACACAGTCATACCCCACCAACACAGTCATACCATACCACACCAACACAGTCATACCCCACCAACACAGTCATAGCATACCACACCAACACAGTCATACCCCACCAACACAGTCATACCATACCACACCAACACAGTCATACCCCACCAACACAGTCATACCATACTACACCAACACAGTCATACCATACCACACCAACACAGTCATACCCCACCAACACAGTCATACCATACCACACCAACACAGTCATACCCCACCAACACAGTCATACCATACCACACCAACACAGTCATACCATACCACACCAACACAGTCATACCCCACCAACACAGTCATACCATACCACACCAACACAGTCATACCCCACCAACACAGTCATACCATACCAACACAGTCATACCCCACCAACACAGTCATACCATACCACACCAACACAGTCATACCACACCAATACAGTCATACCACACCAGCACATTCATACCATACCACACCAACGCAGTCATATGCGCGAAGGATCACACCTTCGTTCGCGCATTGTCGTATTACTGTTCGGAACTGGTTTGTCAAATATGCGACCAATATTCGAGCCGCATTTGAGGAAATGAACGTCCCTCCCGATGCAGATATATACCAGTCACACAGTCAAATAACTATAGTAAGCATTGATTGGGCGGGATTAGGGTTATCTTCGGATTAAAAGGGTTTGGTGGACACTGTTTTCCTGGAAAGTACTGCTCTGCGGCCGCCGAACTGTATTTGAGATCCTATCCTATCCCGTAACTCGAAAGTCGTTGGGGCACCACAGATGATCGTTTAACCAGCGTACTCTATCTTTCTCTGTCCTCAGCAACTCTCATGGCTTCGCTCAGTGTCAAGCCAGTCCATTCTCGCATGTTGTCCTCCCACCTCTTTTTCTGTCTTTCCCTTCTTCTACCTTCTTGCACCGTGCCTTGCAGGATGGTCTTTGCAAGGCCTGATGCTCTGGTGACGTGGCCATACCATGGCAGTCTCCGTTTCTTCACCACTGTGAGCATGTCATCGTGTTGTCCAATGGCTTGTGTGATGGTCTGTCGCACTTCGTCGTTGGTGATGTGCTGGGTATAGGAAATGCCCAGAAGTCGTCTGTAGCATATCAACTCCATTGCTTTGTATTCTTCGTTGTAGATCTGCTGTGAGGGTCCATATTTCGCAAGCGTGTAGGAAGATAGAGATGAAAAGGGAGCGCAGCAGCCTTACCTTGGAATGTAGTTGAGAAAGCGACCCAAATTTGATCTACTTGTGTGCCTTAGTTGTAAACCTCCACATCCCACCTTCCTTTCCCTCTCTACCCACACACCCACCATCACCCCCTGCCTCGTAAATACGCATCTTTGCACCATCCGTCCAAAACTTGTATACTATCACATCACCAACCATCTTTCGCATTCGCATTTCCTAACTGGACTAAAACCGATTGAAGTAGTCTCAACAGACAGTAGCAGCAGTGAAAATGTCTAAACAGCCGCAGTCACAATCACTTATGAGTCATTCTCAATAGTCATGCCTACTAAATCCCTGCAGCACTAGAGAACTAAGCCTGGAGGGGTAATTAGTCAAAAGGACTCGGCCTTAGGTCCTCCTGGGACAGGGGGAGTTCTCACTCAATAGTAGCAAGGTATCCAACCTGCTTTACCGCTAGTTAACTCAAAGGCTATTGGAGGCACTGAAGGTTTGGAGGAGATCGTGGATAA
This sequence comes from Oncomelania hupensis, assembly GCA_036898135.1. Lineage (NCBI taxonomy): Eukaryota > Metazoa > Mollusca > Gastropoda > Littorinimorpha > Pomatiopsidae > Oncomelania > Oncomelania hupensis. The sequence continues at coordinate 15,399,526 of CM072513.1, forward strand.
CGAAATGCTATGAAGTCCAAATCTAAATGTTGGAATAATTATGTGAAGTGAGGCGAACAACGTTTGACGTCCTATTGAAGGACGTTAAGGACGAACTGAATTGTAATGTATGAGCAATTGACGTAATAGGCAACCACACAACAGTCAATACAAAGTGGAGAACTGTAATTGGATTTGTTCTTTGAGTTGACTTTAAGAAACAAATGATTACTGAAAGACTCATGGATCTGGATTCCCGCCGTTGGTTGTTGGTTTGCAGGCCACGTCACAACCGTCGAAGACGACTTTCTTCGTGACTTGAAACCAGAGCAAACAGAAACATCTCTCATAGAGAAACTTTGAAACGTTACTCCGCTAAAGGAAAAAAAATCAACAAGTCATTACTGCACTTTTGACTTGTCTAAAGACGTGGAGGCTTCAATGAAGATTTCCTGTCAATGTGGACTAGCACACCGCCTTATAATTTGAAGGTCAGGTCTTTGTGGAAAACTGTCCTCTACTCTATATATGAGGGCCCCTGTTGGCTGAGAGCAAAGTGTATGCTAGGTGTTTGCACCGTTGGAGGTCTTCTTCAGACACCCGGTAGCGCGCTGGGTCAACTGTGCTCAAGTGGTGTATGGCTCCAGTCCAACACCAAATAAATACTGTGCAAAAGTAGCTGTGGGAAATATGTATACAGAGCATTTATTTATTTATTTAATTTAACGTCTATTCACATCTGTGATATTAGACAACATATTGAACTATAAACAAAATACATTTAAAAAAAACACATGTAAATAAATGTATACAGAGTACTAGACATACAATCTACGTTCCAGCTTAAAGGAACCGACTCGACTCTTTCAAGAAATGGCGGTCATTATCATACTGCATTACCCGTACAAAGAACAGTGGCCCAAACCCGGATCGAAACCACATCGGCAGAGAGACCAAGTTGCTGCAAATGCTTCTTGCATTGACCACTGAGAAAGCCTGATCGGCCTAGCTATGCAGAAAATTTGTTAGTTCGCCCTCCATCCTCGGTAGTGGTAGTAAGCTGATAGTTTCTGTGTGTTGGCATCGTTACAGTGTTAATACTTAATTTGTTTATAGCTGTTATTGTTAATGTTGTTTTTGATGGTCTAAATTCACAAAGTATGCAGACTTTAAATGAAATAAATAAAACATTTTTTTAGTAAGTTTCGATGTTTAAAACATCCCCAGAAAAAAATTGACAGTCAATGTAGAAGTGAAATTCAAAGACAGTACATTCGCACAGAGAAACTAGCAGCGGGGGTACAGTTTCCATCAAGGTTGAGAACTACCGATTCTATTCAAGTCCCTCTCTCTATAGCTCTCTCCCTCACTCATTCCTCATTCTTCCCAGGGACGTCGATGTTCTGTGTCGATTGTAGTTTCTCGGGGCAATGGGGCTGTGAGTCATGTTTTATTTGCAGTTAATTAGTAGGAAGAAAGACGTCTATAGCTTAGGAGAATCGCACTTTTCCTCCATCACGCATGAAAAGAGACGAATCAGAAGAAACACGACCATAAATGCTTATGTGTATTTAGTTCCCTGACTTTTTTTAACTGTATTGTCCTTAACCAGTTCACTGATGTTCTTTACTGTATTGTCCTTTACCAGTTCACTGACGTTCTTAACTGTATTGTCCTTTACCAGTTCACTGACGTTCGTAACTGTATTGTCCTTTACCAGTTCACTGACGTTCTTAACTGTATTGTCCTTTACCAGTTCACTGACGTTCTTAACTGTATTGTCCTTTACCAGTTCACTGACGTTCGTAACTGTATTGTCCTTTACCAGTTCACTGACGTTCTTAACTGTATTGTCCTTTACCAGTTCACTGACGTTCGTAACTGTATTGTCCTTTACCAGTTCACTGACGTTCTTAACTGTATTGTCCTTTGCCAGTTCACTGACGTTTTTAACTGTATTGTCCTTTACCAGTTCACTGACGTTCTTAACTGTATTGTCCTTTGCCAGTTCACTGACTTTCTTAACTGTATTGTCCTTTACCAGTTCACTGACGTTCGTAACTGTATTGTCCTTTACCAGTTCACTGACGTTCGTAACTGTATTGTCCTTTACCAGTTCACTGACGTTCTTAACTGTATTGTCCTTTACCAGTTCACTGACGTTCTTAACTGTATTGTCCTTTACCAGTTCACTGACGTTCGTAACTGTATTGTCCTTTACCAGTTCACTGACGTTCTTAACTGTATTGTCCTTTACCAGTTCACTGACGTTCTTAACTGTATTGTCCTTTACCAGTTCACTGACGTTCTTAGCTGTATTGTCCTTTACCAGTTCACTGACGTTCGTAACTGTATTGTCCTTTACCAGTTCACTGACGTTCTTAACTGTATTGTCCTTTACCAGTTCACTGACGTTCTTAACTGTATTGTCCTATACCCGTTTACTGACGTTCGTAACTGTATTGTCCTTTACCAGTTCACTGACGTTTGTAACTGTATTGTCCTTTACCAGTTCACTGACGTTCTTAACTGTATTGTCCTTTACCAGTTAACTGACGTTCTTAACTGTATTGTCCTTTACCATTTCACTGACGTTCTTAACTGTATTGTCCTTTACCAGTTCACTGACGTACTTAACTGTACTGTCCTTTACCAGTTCACTGACGTTCTTAACTGTATTGTCCTTTACCAGTTCACTGACGTTCTTAACTGTACTGTCCTTTACCAGTTCACTGACGTTCTTAACTGTATTGCCCTTTACCAGTAAGCAGTAGTATCGTGGCTCAGTGGGTTAATGGTAGGTTTCCTATGCCGAAGGTCGCGGGTTCGTTCCCCGCAAGGGGCGAACTTATGTGACTTAGGTACGAGACAATTCAGGTCACTTAGGGATTTATCTGTTTTTTCTAGGGTACTCCGGTTTCCTCCCTCTCTTCAATACTGGTAATCTAAAATATCAAAAAATAAAAATTCGATTTGCTTTCCCTTTCCTAATAGGGCTCTCCTTTCAGATAAAAACTGTTTCCCGGGTGATGTGTGGTTGTATCGTAGCATTCATTCCTTCTAAAGAAGAAATGAAGAAGAAGAAGGAAGGGAGAGATTCAGATTAGTTCAGGAATAGCATTTAGAGAGGCACGGTGGTCTAATGGTAGTGCTTTGGCTTGCGGATCTGAAGGTCCCGGGTTCGAGCCCTGTCCGGGCCATTGTGTTGTTTCCCTGGGAAATACACATTTACTCCCGTTTCCTACTCCTTCGGATGAGAGTATAAACCAATGTATAGTCTGTGTGTCGCATACATTCCATCATAATGGACTTTAAAGATCCTGACGCTCATGTCCAAGACGGGTGAGTGCAGGTATCAAGAACACACCTAGTATGCACTTGGTCCTTCTCCCCCATCCCTGGCTGGCCAGAATAGTGCTCAGTTGTCCGGGCGTCAGACCATGCGCCCAAAGGCTGCGGGTGGGAGTCTCGGGCGGTTTGAAATAGATCCTGTATCGGCCAGCGCCTAGAGTCTGGTCAAGTACGGCGAGATAAGTGCGCTATAAAAATCCTCAATAATAATAATAATAATAATAATAATAATAATAATAATAATAATAATAATAATTTACAACTAGGATGGAGATATGTGTGTGTGTGTGTGTGTGTGTGTGGGGTGTGTGTGTGTGTGTGTGTTTGGGTGTGTGTGTGTGTGAGGGAGACAGAAACATGCAGCAACGAAAAATAAATCATCAAGTGTCATCATTTCATATTAGACAATATTATTTTGTTTAGCAGGGTGTTCCCATGTCGCCGTTTATAGAGCGTTTTAATTGTATTTGTTAATTTTGTACTACAGCACAGTCCTCACAGACACAGACCCAGGGCACTGCATGCTGTAGCATGAAGCTCAGGAACTGACCACTTTTGTCAGACCGAACTGAAAGAAGTCGAAATGGCTCAGGAGGTCTCGTGATACTCTGCGAGACCGACTCGCCCCGACGCCCAAAGGGCGGATCACTCGAGTCAAGTTTCTTTTCCATTTACCTCCCCTGGCAGCGCCGCCATCTTAATTATTCACACAGGTAAGAGGAGCAGACGACAAGTGGGGGTTGTAATTTACGTAACGTCTCTCTTTTTACGAGGCAGACAAAGAGTCGGAGTATCTGTGCCTGTAGTCTAGCACAATCTATATGAGTGGAGTCTCACTGACATAGCGCAGACTCCCGGCCGAACTTAAAACTGGAACAGCGACACGGGAAGAACAGTGTCTTTCTCGGAAAACGTACCTTTTTAACCTTCTTTAACATTTACCCCATTACAGCACAAAGGTGGGTTGGAGACTGGTAGGAGTGAAGGGGAGGTTACTGAAATTATTTTGTAATTTCGAGCTCTGCATTCTTTTCCTTTCTCGTTCTCCTAATTTTTGCTCGCATTCTGTCTTTTCTTTTCATTCTTTTTTTTTCTTTTTCCTTAATCCTCCTTATATCTTCCCGTCTGTCTTGTTTTTTTCCCGTTCCTCCTCCTTCATGTTTTTCCCGTTCCTCCTCCTTCATGTTTTTCCCGTTCCTCCTCCTTCATGTTTTCCTCTTATCTTCTCGAAACCAGGTTATAAAATTGACGGTAGTGGTAGAAATGAAATAGGTTAACAGTGGAATTACGAGAGAATACATACACAATACAGAATCTTTATTGTCCCCACAAACTCCTGCAAAAGAAATTCTTAGTGCAGTGTCCATGTGCATATAAAATCTCAAGCAATAAAACCGTAACAACAATAAACTGAAAATAAATAATAATGATGATGATATGTACTGTGATTAAGATCCATCAACAATAACACTATCACACACCCCCCCACACACACCTACACACACACACACACACCAACACACGCACACGCGCACTATCACATACACACTCTCACATATTTACATATATATACATACATATACACACATACCTTTTACACATATACACATACACACATACACTTATATATATCTCTCTCTCTCTCTCTCTCTCTCTCTCTCTCTCTCTCTCTCTCTCTCTCTATATATATATATATATATATATATATATATATATATATATATATATATATATATATATATATACACATATATGCATAACGTGGCACTCAAACTAACAATGATTGTGAAAAACGAAGCACGGCCCGCCGCCGCCTCTATTATCTCAAATTTTTCAAGTGGGCGCCTGTACTATGATAGCTGCTGGGGTTCAAGGCCACCGCCACTGCCAGAGCCAAGGCCATTGCTATGTCACCGAAGGAGGTACAGCACGTGGCCCTGAAAATGCTATTGTGACTCAGATTGCTCAGAAGGAGATTACAGTCAGATACTGTAACAACAGATACCGTAGCTATGCAATGACAAACCAAAGCAAGTCAACAGCTAGATTACAGAATACGACGAGACGCGTCTTCGGCGTGGATTTGGAAGGTCACGTGTCCTTAGATTGGGAGACTCAGACAAAGAAACCGTCAATCTATAAACAGACGAAGAAGGTCATCAAGATTGATACTATCGATTTCCTTAAAAAAAAAAAAACATTTGGGTCTCTAACTTGCTTTGTTTTATCTTTACAGGGTAGAACATGGTACATGGTTGGCTGTTGCTCTGACAGTTTGTGTGGGGTGGGAACGGAGGCAGTGGAGGGAATATCTAATAATTACTACAATAAAAACATTAAATTTTGAAGATTCAATCTCAAGCTCAGTTAGACTTTTATTCATTAGGAAGGTGTCATCAGATTCAGCTCACAGGAAGTGTACCTTGAACACGATGATTGTAAAGATCTAGGACTTCTTTTTTTAATGAAAGGAGGGTTTGTCGAATGTCCTTGTCTAAGATGGTTTATGTTGACTACGCCTCATCCGGGTATTGTACGAATAACAACAGGATGTGGGGAAGTAGCAGTGTCCGAAAATAAACGAGCATTCTGACTACAAGGCTACATAATGTGTTACTGCCAAGTAAACCCACATTAAGGACTACATTGTGACTACAAGGTACATAATGTGTTACTGCCAAGTAAACTCACATTAAGGAATACATTTTTGGTCAATCCTTTATTTAGCTATCGCATTTCAACAACCGTACAGAGGGCTTTCTCCGTGGCTCCTCGCCATTGGAGAGCTTGGACAGCGTGCGCAAATAAAAATGTGCGGCAAACATAATAATAATAATAATAATAATAATAATAATAATAATAATAATAATAATAATAATGTCACGTGGGGTTTATGGGCTCTGCACAATGGAATTATGGACCCTCACGTTTATTCGGTGGGAACTGCTAGTACGTCACCCTATGAATTACTTTAATAAATTTATTTGTTTAGCTCGTTCTGTGTTAAGGTTGGGGTACAGAAATAGATAGAAAAATGGTAAAAGATTACTGTCACACTAGCTTTCACACGGCTATGAATCATATGTAGTCCAGCCACTTGATAACAGTTAAAATCACACATTTATTTCTTCTACTCTATACAAGGTTCTCTAAGTACTAATCTACCTTAAAAAGTCTCAGTTACTGCTAATAGTTCGATCGCTGATAGTCTAGGCAGCTGTTATATCTTCATCGGGCACTTGCTATTAGATTGCATGTAGATTTGGACTACTGTGGTCCGTTTTACAGTTTCTGAAGAGTTTAAGTGCACCTTCGTCGATTACACTTAACTTTCTGATGGTGCGGTCGAAGTCCTTCTGTGAGGTAGCTTCTGGTACACCTTTGTCGTTGTGTAGTTGGGTTCCCTTGCCACGCTGTGGGGTCTGACAGGGTGTTTTTCAAGGTAGCTCTTTCCGACTTGTGCGTTAGAGGCTCCTCAACCAACTAGTCGTTTCTGTGGAGTGGGGTGCACAGGATAGCTCGGGATGGCTCGCCTGCTCGTCTGTAATATAAGAGACGAAATTCTGCACAACCCTGAATAATCGGTTTGTGCAGAGCGTCTCACTGAAAGCCAAAGTAGCCCTCAGTGATAGCTCCACATCTCTATACATAAGCGACGAACATTCTGCTACTTCCGGGGTCCACTGGAATCTCAACTCTAAATTCCTATACATACATAAATATCAATCGTGTCTAACTATACACATACAGAATTAATAATATTATAAACATTCAGTGGTACAGCCACTGGTCTGCAAACATACATATAAGTTAAACAACAGTGGTTCCGTATGGTATACAACATGGCGGCGCAACCGGTCGTGTTTCGCCTCGTGGTCGGCTCTTCCACGTGGTACGGCAAATTCGGATTAATAATTCACATTTATGCATAGCAAATTCCACATACATAATTTCAACAATAATATAAATATATCACGATGAAACAGAAGGGTGTTCATTTACCTGTCTGACAAGTTCAGGCCCGTGATGACTTGAGAGAATACTAAGATTCTAAAGTCCTGCTTCCTGGTCTATGAGTGAAGAGATTTCTCTAGCTGTGGAGATGTTGACTCTTCCTCGTCTCACACACGACTGATTCAAACTGTGTTAGGTTTTGACACAGTCAAAACTGCTCTACCCACTTAGCCTGCTCCCATTGGTTAAAAACGGTCAAATTCAAAGCTCAAGTGCTGACTCACTGCGCTGCGTGGGTCGGGCTCGCGGTGTGTACTTTAATTGCTGCTGTGTACTATACTGACTCTCTACTGTTACAAAGACTACACATGGCTAAACAGTAATAAGCAGAGTTAAAACTAGCCAGTTCATGACAAATAATAATAATAATAATAATAATAATAATAATAATAATAATAATAATAATAATAATAATAATAATAATAATAATAATAATAAACAAAAGGATGCTATGCAATGCGCGGTTTCTTCAAATCAGTAATCAGGCTTAAAACGCGGCGATCTGTATCAACATACACCCTCACACGTTTCACACAATCTCACACACACAACAAACACACTTCTATCACTTAAACATGTGGTGTAAAGGCAGGGAGATCCTTATATGAGACGGACTGAAAATCGGAAGTTTTAAAGCAAAGTATTCCTTTGAACCTAACTACGCCCAAAAAATGGTGTATGCGAAGCAGAGAGAACTTACTTGTTGTGATAGAGTTTGCTTACTTTGACATGCTGGAACAAGGAGATAGTTCAGTGGAATAAGCTTACTATGGAACGTGAAACATGGTGTTAGCAGTAGCTTCTATTGAACTAGCAACGTTCTCTCATTACATTGTATTCAGCAATATTGGAAAGAAACAGTGTAATAACATTAGCTCGGTAGCATGCAACAGTAAGTCGATAGTTTAGTAGCAGTACGGTGATGCTTCATGGACTATTCAGCCGTCGTTCAATAAGGTCCTCAAAGACTAGTCAAAGAATGTACAGCTTCACAAAGGTGTATAACTCAAAAGTGTGCAAAATCGAAAGTACCCAGCGATCCCAAGCGGCAAGTGGGAGACGTTGCTAGCCGGCTAGCGTTGGGAAAAATGGCCGACAGCATGTGCGAAGCTGGAGGAGGTTGCAATCATGTGAAAAAACGCAAATATGGCACTAACTGCAGTGCAATCAACTGTAGGAATAACAGATTCAAGTGTCCTGGACTGTCATTCTTCAAGTTTCCGAAGGATCCCAAAAGTTGATTGCCGCAAATTATAATTTGTAAACAATGCATCTTGAACCGATCGATTCGTATACAGTAAAGTTACTGTTCAACTAATTTGTTGCTACGTGTACTCGTGCTATTTATCACAGCTGAACTTATTTTATAAAGCTAGTGTGTATTTATTGATGTGTAAACACTATGTTTTTAAACACAGTGGATGCGGGGTCATGTGCTACATTTTTTTAAATAGTGATGTATATAATTATCGTCAAACTGTATCTTGGGAATAAAATGTGTGTTTGTGTGTGTGTGTAGATTCACAGAAGAGATATTTTTTAAAATTAATTTTTAGTACATGTTCTTTGTTTTACAGCGTATGTTCCTGTAGAAGACAAAATTATTATTTGTGTCCATTATTGTTTTCCACGCAGTGGACGCGGGGTCATATGCCACATAATTTTGATTAGTGATATAAATTATTAATGGTCAAAATGTTTCTTCAGAATCAAGTGTGTGTGTGTAGATTTCCTAATAATTCATATTGCATCTCTAAATTCTTCTATTTATTAATCGGCAAGCCATTTTAGATCACGAGGGGCCGTTTTAGCCAACCAGCGGCTTTGTTGTGAAGCTCGATTTGAGCTTCACTTTGCTTGAATTTGTGCAGATTACAACTGAACTGTCCGTATAATTGCTTCCACGCCAGTTTTGCCATTCGCCGCTCGATCACGCCCTGCCGATACAACGAAACTTAACATTATGTTCGATCGCAAAACGGCTTTATTTTGCATTTTACTGCCTTGAAAATGGTAGAAAGCGTCCAATATTCCCAAGCTGATCCAACAGACCTCATACACAAATAAGGAGTCTTGTCCCGGAAGAGTTTTTAAGGAAAAAGATAGGTGACTGGTATAGCGAAGAAGAAGATAGTATAGCAGATTGATAGAAAAGAGCAGGAATGAGAAAGAGCAAATGAGAATGACATCGACAGTGGGAATTTAAAGCACTAAATTTCCAGAAAGTGGGGATACTATTTATACTGAAACCCCCGGCACCCCAACGGGGGAGATAGACGACGACCACGAAGAAGAAGAAGAAGAAGAAGAAGAAGAAGAAGAAGAAGAAGAAGAAGAAGAAGAATAGAAGAAGAAGAAGAAGAAGAAGAAGAAGAAGAAGAAGAAGAAGAAGAAGAAGAAGAAACAAGAAGAAGAAGAAGAAGAAACAAGAAGAAGAAGAAGAAGAAGAAGAAGAAGAAGAAGAAGAAGAAGAAGAAGAAGAAGAAGAAAAAATTTCTTTGAGAAGAAAAGCAGTCTGCTGTCTTCAAGAAGAAGTTTATTCAGCTGATTATATACACGTCCTTTTTGTTCAAAAACATATGCAATCTTGTGCCTGCCTCTAGAAATCAAATTATAACTTTCCTGTTTTCCTGTAGTTACAGATAGACCTGCCAACTTTCTCCGCCTGGTCTATAGCAAGCAAGTTTTCGTGCCCTTCAAAAACGCATCTTCTATCTATTCAGACTCACAGCAACACTAGAGGAAAACTGCCGGAAAATACCGTACGAGTTCCTCAAGTCAAGTCAATTCGAGTCAAGATTGACTTGGCTTCCTCCTGTGATGGAACGTCCGAACACAGTGAGTTTGGTACCACAGCAAAATGTTACGTTCATTTGCCAGTACAGAATGCAAGGGATTTGTGTCTGTGACAGTATAATGGAACTGACATATTACAGGCCTGGATCTCGGACTTCAAAAGGCATTTCCTTCCTATTCAGACTCGCGCAATCTTGCTTAAAGCCATTGCTGAGAATTTCGTTACTGGTCTTACACTTGCCGGTTACGAATACCTAAGTATAAATGCAAGGTGCTTTTTTTTCTCTCACCGAAATGCAAATCGTTAATCAATGTCTCAGTGCCAGTCTTAGGTCACCGATATACTATAGTTATCTTCATCTTCAAGACAGTATTTATAACTAATCGGGCAGACGCCAGCTTGGAACCGTCGCTGGGAATTACGTTACTGTGTCCTATACTGCTGTGGAGTTAGGTTACGAGTACTGCTGAAGCGTAAATGCACATAACATTTCCTTCTACAGATAATGCGGGACGTGGGGCCGGGTCGCTGGTTCGAATCCCGGATTGGTCAACGTGTGATCATATTATTTTCCCCTTTACCAACAACTGGCCCGCTGGTGTCAGTATAAATCGGTCCAGTAGTCACCTATATGCGAAAGTGTCGTGTGACTATAATCTACAAACAACAACATGCGGGACGTTTTTCTCTGGTCTAGTTCCAGAACAGCAAAGATGATTTGAAGTACCATGTGTATATATGTTGCTTTTCATCTTCTTCTTCTTTTTCTTCTTATTCTTCGTAGTGTTTAAACTTTGTGAAAAATTTAGTGCTTTAAATTACTTCTGTTTCTGTCATTCTCGTTCCTATTCTGTTCTATCAATCTATCTTCTTCGCTAGTCCAGTCACCTACCATTTTTTTTCTTCAAAACTCTCCCAAAATTCCTCATTTGTGTATGGGGTCTGTTGGGTCAGCTTGGGGATATTGGACGTTTTCTGCCAAATGGTCACTATGATATTATTATTTAGCAATGTAGCATTTTATATGTATGTGTTTTGTTAATTCTGTTATAATGAGGTTTTATTCAACTAAACTAAACTAAATTCTTCTATCTTCTTCGTCATCGTCCTCTTCTCATTTTTCTTCTTTTTTGTCGTTATCGTCTTCTTCTTGTCATTCTTTCTTCGTCTCCTCGTTTCTTCTTCGTCATCTTCTCATTATTACTTCTTCGTCATCGCCTTCTTCTTTGTCATCATCATCATCATCATCATCATCATCATCATCATCATCATCATCATCATCATCATCATCATCATCATCATCATCATCATCATCATCTTCTTCTTCTTCTTCTTCTTCTTCTTCTTCTTCTTCTTCTTCTACATCATCATCATCATCATCATCATCATCATCATCATCATCATCATCATCATCATCATCATCATCATCATCATCATCATCATCATTCTTCTTGTTCTTCTTATTGTTCTTGTAATGAAAATACAAGTTCTGTAGATAGACCTATTTTAGTTTTAATAATAAAATAATAATACAGGATGCTATACGCGCCTTTCCCCAAATCATTCAGGCTCAAAGCGCGGCGATCTATACCAACATACACGCTCACCTGTCTCATCTACCCTCACACACACCAAACACACATCCATCACTCAAACAGGTGGTGTAAAGGCAGGGAGATCGCTGTTAGAAGACGGAAAGAAAATCGAATTTTTATTTTTGAATTTTTTTTTATATTGACTGCGTCCTGTACCATTATTGAAGGGAGGGAGGAAACCGGAGTGCCCGGAGAAAACCCTCGGTGACCTCAATAGTCTCGTACCTAAGTCACATACGTTCGCTCCTTGCGAGCATTGGAACGTTTGTGGTGATTACTTTCTCCTCTTCGACCTGTCTTGTGGAAATAAAAAACCTCCTTAAAAAAACAAGTTTAGACAAAAATAATCTAAAGAACTATAGACCTGTTTAAAACCTCTCCTTCCTGTCCAAAATCATAGAAAAAATTGTTCTCAAACAACTGTTTGCCTACCTATATGATAATGCTCTACTTTGCCCCAACCAGTCTGCCTACCGACCCTTCCACAGCACTGAGACAGCCCTCCTAAAGGTAACCACTGATCTGTTGCTTGCCTTAGATAATGGTAACGTCTCCATTCTCACCTTATTAGACCTCTCAGCCGCCTTGGACACAGTCGACCACCACATTCTCTTCAACACTCTTCAACACTACTTTGGAATCTCTGGCTCAGTCCTGGCTTGGTTCCACTCATATCTTTCTGACAGATCGCAAGCAGTCACTGTCGATAGCTGTTTCTCCAGCATAGCAGACTTGGTGTGCGGAGTGCCTCAGGGTTCTGTTTTAGGGCCGGTGTTATTCACTCTGTACACCAAGCCACTGCTTCTCCTGCTCGGAAAGCAAGCTGTTGAGAGTCAGTCATTTGCAGATGACACACAACTTTATACATCCATTGCCCCCTCTCTAATTAATTCCACTGTTCAGACTTTGGAGAACTGCATCACAGATATTAAGTCATGGATGACACTAAACAAGCTTAAGCTTAATGACGATAAAACCGAAGCCCTCCTCATTCACAAGCACAACACCTCCTCCTCACTCTCGCCTCTCCCAATATCGCTTACAGTAGGGACAACAAACATTCAGTTCTCATCCTCAGCGAGAAATATCGGCTACATTCTCTCCGACGACATGTCCCTCAACAACCACATCTCCAACGTCTGTCGCTCTGCATACACGGCCATACGCCAAATCAGCTCCTTTCGCCACTATCTTACAGTCACTGCCACCAAAACCCTGGTCTGCGCTCTCGTCCTTTCTCGTTTTGACTATTGCAACTCTCTCCTCGCTGGCTCCCCAAAACACATCATTGACAAACTACAAAAGGTTTAGAACTCAGCAGCTAGACTAGTATTCAGAGCAAAGTAACGCGATCACATCACACCTCTACTACATTCCCTTTACTGGCTTCCTGTGCAAGCACGCATAGAGTACAAACTCTCTGTTCTCTGCCACAACTTCTTCACAGATTCTTGTCCTTCCTACCTTGCTGATCTACTGTCTGTCTACTCTCCTTCAAGCACTTTAAGATCTTCTGCTGACATTCGCACACTCAAGGTTCCCGTCACCCGCACTAACACATAGGGCCAACGTGCATTCGCTTACTCTGCACCCAAGCAGTGGAATTCCCTTCCCTCCCATATCCGCAACATACAATCAACACAGGCATTCAAAAAGGCCCTCAAAACCCATCTCTTCAAACTGCATTATTCAGACTGATGTGTATCCCGCTGCCATTCTCTCCTCTTTTGTTTCTGTCTGATCCGTAAGTGTGTGCACAGCTGTAAATATTTATACTGTTTTCATTTCCTGGGTCTAACCGGGCATATAAATAACTGTGAATAAGTTTTTGCTATTCTATTATTGTCTTTTTTTCTTTTTTCTTTTTTTTTTTTTTGGGGGGGGGTGTCATTTTTTTACATACTTGTAAATAATAGTTCTTACTTTTACTGTTCCGCCTTTTCGTGTATCGTAGCAAAACCGATGTTTGATCGAGTGCATGTATTTTTATGTAATGACTATGTAAAGCGCGGTGAGTCTGGTCGTAGGCTATAGTACCCGCTATATTAAAATCCGTTATTATTATTATTATTATTATTATTATTATTATTATTATTATTATTATTATTATTATTATTATTATTATTATTAAATAAGTACAGTATCCACAGCACAAACACCTGGCCAAAAAAAAGAACAAGAGTAGGTACGAAAAGAAGGAAGCAAGAACGGAAGGAAATGAAATGGCACGGACATTAAAGATCCTGACGCTCCTGTCTTAGACGTTTGAGTGCCGGCTACACCAACACACCCAGAAAGCACTAGGTCTCTTCTCCCCCGTACCGGGTAGCATAGGACTGTGCTCAGTTGTCGGTCAGACGAGGCGCCAATATGGCGGCAAGTGGGCGCCTCGGGCGGGCTGAGTTAGCTCCAGTATTAGCGCCTTGAGCAGCTTTTGAGCGGGAAAAAGCGCTATAAAAGAATGAAAGAAAAATAAAGGGACACAAATACAGCAAAATACCGCCCCAATGACAAGTATTAAAAGCCAACTTTATATGGAGGAAGAATCAGAGGAAGAAGACGACGAGTATGACGAGGAAGAGGGAGAGAGGGCCGCAAAGTTACAATAACAGGAAGAGTAGGAGGAGGAACAGAAAGGAAGAAGGAGGAGGAGGCGGAAGAAGAAGAAGAAGAAGAAGAAGAAGAAGTAGGAGGAGGAACAGAAAGGAAGAAGGAGGAGGAGGCGGAAGAAGAAGAAGAAGAAGAAGAAGAAGAAGAAGAAGAAGAAGAAGAAGAAGAAGAAGAAAGAAAGAAAGAAGAAGAAGAAGTAGACGAAGTAGGAGGAGGAACAGAAAGCAAGAAGGAGGAGGAGGCGGAAGAAGAAGAAGAAGAAGAAGAAGAAGAAGAAGAAGAAGAAGAAGAAGGAGAAGAAGGAAGAAGAAGTAGAAGTAGAAGAAGAAGAAGAAGAAGAAGAAGAAAAAGAAGAAGAAGAAGGAAGAAGAAGAAGAAGAAGAAGAAGAAGAAGAAGAAGAAGAAGAAGAAGAAGAAGAAGAAGAAGGAAGAAGAAGAAGTAGAAGAAGAAGAAGAAGAAGAAGAAGGAAGAAGAAGAAGAAAGAAAGAAAGGAAGTAGAAGAAGAAGATTACATTACATAATTGTTGCTTTAGGTCCAGCGGACTCTTCCGAGCCAAATCAGGACCGAGAAGAAGAAGAAGAAGAAGAAGAAAAATAAGAAGAAGAAAGAAAGAAGAAGAAGAAGAAGAAGAAGAAGAAGAAAGAAGAAGGAAGAAGGAAGAAGAAGAAGAAGAAGAAGAAGAAGAAGAAGAAGAAGAAGAAGAAGAAGAAGAAGAATGAAAAAGAAGAAGAAGAAGAAGAAGAAGGAAAAAGAAGAAGAAGAAGAAGGAAGAAGAAGAAAGAAAGAAAGAAGAAGAAGTAGACGAAGTAGGAGGAGGAACAGAAAGCAAGAAGGAGGAGGAGGCGGAAGAAGAAGAAGAAGAAGAAGAAGAAGAAGAAGAAGAAGAAGAAGAAGAAGAAGAAGAAGAAGAAGAAGAAGAAGAAGGAAGAAGAAGAAGTAGAAGAAGAAGAAGAAGAAGAAGAAGAAGAAGAAGAAGAAGAAGAAGAAGAAGAAGAAGAAGAAGAAGAAGAAGAAGGAAGAAGAAGAAGTAGAAGAAGAAGAAGAAGAAGGAAGAAGAAGAAGAAAGAAAGAAAGGAAGTAGAAGAAGAAGAAGAAGATTACATTACATAATTGTTGCTTTAGGTCCAGCGGACTCTTCCGAGCCAAATCAGGACCGAGAAGAAGAAGAAGAACAAGAAGAAGAAGAAGAAGAAGAAGAAGAAGAAGAAGAAGAAGAAGAAGAAGAAGAAGAAGAAGAAGAAGAGGAAGAAAGAAGAAGAAGAAGAAGAAGAAGAAGAAGAAGAAGAAGAAGAAGAAGAAGAAGAAGAAGAAGAGGAAGAAAGAAGAAGAAGAAGAAGAAGAAGAAGAAGAAGAAGAAGAAGAAGAAGAAGAAGAAGAAGAAGAAGAAGAAGAAGAAGAAAGAAAGAAAGAAAGAAAGAAAGAAAAAAAAAGAAAGAAAGGAAGAAGAAGAAGAGAGAAGAAGAAGGAGAAGAAGGAGAAGAAGAAGAAGAAGAAGAAAGAAAGAAGAAGAAGAAGAAGAAGAAGAAGAAGAAGAAGAAGAAGAAGAAGAAGAAGAAGAAGAAGAAGAAAGAAGAAGGAAGAAGAAGCAGAAGAAGAAGAAGAAGAAGAAGAAGAAGAAGAAGAAGAAGAAGAAGAAGAAGAAGAAGAAGAAGAAGAAAAAGAAGAAGAAGAAGAAGAAGAAGAAATAAAGAAAGTAAGAAGAAGAAAAAGAAGAAGAAGAAGAAGAAGAAGAAGAAGAAGAAGAAGAAGAAGAAGAAGAAGAAGAAGAAGAAGAAGAAGAAGAAACAGTAGCCACATCATTATCACAACCCTTTAAACACAGCCGACAAGGTACGAGCTTTTAAAGACTCCGTTTTTCTCTTTCCTTTTCCGCCGTCCTCCACTCTAGAGTGGTTTGAAAATTAAATTTTTGAGGGTCCCAGACGAGAAATGATTTTATTCTCCCACTGGGACAGCCAATCAGTGGACGCGACGCATCATCCTTTTGGCGAATACTGATTATTAGAGACTACAGGAGTACCGCCGAGAGGGAGACTGCATTGGGTCGCGGTTAGTCTCAACTACTCAGCGCGCGCATCGTGCTTGCGCTAGGGAAAAAGTGAAAACATTGCTAAGAAATTATGGACTAGAAAGCTTGTTCCAGCGAAGAAGTAAGATGTAGATAGAGACGTACGAAGTGGCTCGTGTTCATTGTACTGTTGATAGGACGATGCAAACGTCGTCAAATATGTTGTTTGTTTCTCCATCATTGTTCTTTATTAGTATTATTTAGTATTATTTAGTCTTGTATGAGTGTGTCCGCAAGTGGATGGTTGCGCGAAGGTGTGGTTGGCTTTGTTATTGTGTTTAGTATAAATATGTGTGCCAACATCAAAGTGTATTCCTCGTGATTGTGACCTGGCGAAATAAAGTTCTATTATCTGTTATCTGTTATCTGTTCTTGTTTCAGTTCTTGTTCTGCACATTTCTATGTCTTTTGTACTATTCAGACTCTTTGTGAGAAGTGTGTGTTGAAGGGGAAATGTGTCGAGTTGTGTGTCATGCTGTAAAGGTAACCTTTGTTCCGATGACAGTACAAACCGCGGACTAGTCTGTGTACACACGCATATGCATTCCACCGCACGGACTTTAAAGATCCTGACGCTCATGTCCTAGACGGCTGAATGCCAACTACAGCAAGACCCCCGTCAAGCACTGGCTTTCTTTCACCGCACACCACCGTCACCATCTTCACTCCTGTCGCCCAGGACCGTGCTCAGTTGTCTGAGGCTTTAAAACCGCCCAAGGCAGCAAGTTAGGACCTCGGGTGGTTTACAGTGAGATCCTGTATCGGCCAGCGCCTTGAGCACCTCTTGAGGTGGAAAAGAGCTAAAGAAAAACACTAACATATTTAAAAGATAAAATTGTTCTCCAGCTTCCGCAGTCGGGAACTGAAAATTACGTAACCGAAACGTCCATCGTAACCTACATGTTGACTCAAAAGTAGGGTTTGTCTTCAGTCCCAAAGTCTTTAAATGCCCGGAGCAAGGGTTCTGTACATGTACTACGCCATACAACATACAAAAATAATCACAATAATATTTACAAAGCGCTTTTCCTAGTAAGGAACGGGTCAAAGCGCTCCTTCACGTATTCACACGCTCATCAAACATTAGTACAATACATACAGAGAATGACTGAGAGCAGGAGAAATCGAAGCGGACTTGAAGACAGGCAGTAATTTTAAAAAAAAGTGATTCCCCACACATGCACACCTACACCCCCACCCCAACACACACACAATTACACAATTGATGAGAAAAAATGGAAGAAGCAGTTTGAAGACAGAACAGATCAGGAGAAGGAAGACTTTAGAGAAGAGATGAGCTTCGAGGTTTGCTTTGAAGGTGTTGACATTCGGTATGTGGTGGAGAGAAAGTTGATTTCCAGGTAGTTGGTCCAAAGACAGAAAAAGTTCTAAAACCAACAGAGGACAGTTTGCGGTGGGTATCCCGAAAAGGAGTGTGTCGGATGGATGAAGAACGCAAGTTGCGAGAGTGCAGCGTAGAATATTATCGGCAAGGAATGAAGGAGTGGAGCCGTGTAGACGCTTGTAACAGAAAAGACAGGTTTTGTAGAGAATTCTTTGCGGCATGGGAAGCCAGTGAAGTGAGCGAAGAAGTGGGGTGATGTGGTCAGATTTTTTGGTCTTTTTAAGAATGAGGCGAGCGAAAGCGTTCTGAATGCTTTACAGATGGTGGATGGAAGAAGCAGGCAGACCAGAAAGAAGAGAGTTTGCAATAGTCAAGTCGAGAGAGAATGAGAGACGTCACAAGTTTAGAATTTGCGTCGAATGTCATATGCTGGGGCAACAAGAATTCTGGGACTACGCTACCGTTTTTGAACAGGATCAAGGCTTTTGTTGAAGACAATTGTTTAATAATAATAATAATAATAATAATAATAATAATAATAATAATAATAATAATAATAATAATAATAATAATAATAATAATAATAATAATAATAATAACAACAACAACAATGACAACATGCTGGATGCTAAATACGCGCATTATTCCTAAATCAGACTCAAAAGGTTCTGTAACCAACATACACGTTCTTATGTTACAGACACACCTACATACACAACAAACACACACTCATCACTCAAAGGTGTGATGTAAAGGCAAGTCGCCATTAGAAGAAGGAAAGGGAAACGAATTTTATTTTTGACATTTCAAATTACACTGCTTCCGAAACCATTATTGAAGGGAGGAAGTAAACCGGAGTACCCGGCGAAAACCCTCGCTGACCTGGAAAGTCTCGTACTAAGTCACACAAGTTCGTCCTATGCGGGGTTCGAACACGCGACCTTCGCCATAGCAAACCAGCTCTCTATCAACCTTGCTATATCAGGCACGCAGCAAGCATCAAACTACATTCCACCCCCTCTCCCCCTCCCCCCACCTTTTTGTTTTGTTTTGAAGAACGCACTCGTTGCAGCCACTTAATTAAGTCAGGTTCTTCTGGTTCAACCAACTTATAATCTTTTCCTGTTCAGTTATTGAGGCCGTTAAAAAGTGAACCGCAAACTTTACAACATCGTGCACGTAGGTGACTCTGCTTCCGTCAGGCTTAGTTCGCTTTCTTAAAGTGAGTCTGAGCTCTTGTTGGTTTTCTTCTTATTTTTACGGTAGGTAGCAATATCCTACACAAGTTTGTTCATCCACAGAATTGAGATGAAAGCTCTTTGAACGGCGGTTAGGCAGCTTCAAACGTCATCTCTGATAACTCATGGACGTCGCGAACAGACGGAGGCCTCTATGGCGGTCATTGAGCGTCGCTTCAGATTATACGCTCGGACTAACTTTGCCCACAAAAGATTAATAAATATAAACATACTATTGGTCTGCTATTAGCTGCTATGTCCCTTAACTGCTGTTACCTCCCTTAGCTGCAGTTACGTCCCTTAGCTGCAGTGACCTGGGATGTAAACAAGGGAGAAGGTTTACATCCCACGGCTACATAACGTGAAAGGCTGACAGGATTATTTCCCTTCCAAAATGCCCATTTCAGTGGGCATGACACAGTTTCATATTGCGACCGTGAAATGCGTTCGCCAGAAGAACTACTGCTAAAAGTCTCGGCTCTCTCGACGCTTCTCGTTAAACCTGGACACAGTTTTCAATTTGCTAAAAAGCGCTTCCCAAAGAATGCGCAACAAGACACGAGAACTGACTTTTCCCGTTGTAACGATATTTTACGAGATTTCCCAGTGCGCATAACGAGATCACAATGACGTCATGTTTCAAACGAAGTGCCGCCCTTTTTCCGTCTCTTGTCTTTACTTCCTTCGTTAGTCCTTTCAATTAAAAAAAAAAGTTTGGTATGTGAAGACGAAAGAACAGAAGGTTGAGTCATGGAGTCAAATGTCTTTAAAACCAGAATCCTTTTTTTTCTTTACCTTGCTTCCGCCCCACCCGTCCTATCCTTCCTCACTCCCCCCCCCCCCCCTCTCCCTCTCTCTCACAGACATAGACACGCGCATTTTGATAACTTTATTACAACCCAAACCATAAACTTTAGCTACGCTGTAATGAACTCAGCAAGCACGCACGCATACACACATACACACACACACTCACACACACCCACACTCACACACACACACACACACACACACACAAAGTTACGGGTACAAATATTTAATTGAAACTGTCTTGGCCCATTTATTTTACTCAACATATTTTATTTATTTCTTCGGCCAAAGAGCATCATCATCATCATCATCATCATCATCATCATCATCATCATCATCATCATCATCATCATCATCATCATCATCATCATCAATAGTGGCACTTTCTGCAAGGAAAACAGACCCTTAACCAAAGAACATGGTAACAATTGGGATTTCAGCCGATTATATTTTTAAAATATTTTCTGTCTGAGCAAAAAGAAGAAGAAGAGAATGAGGATGAGGAAGAAGAACAAGAAGAAGAAGAAGAAGAAGAAGAAGAAGAAGAAGAAGAAGAAGAAGAAGAAGAAGAAGAAGAAGAAGAAGAAGAAGAAGAAAATTGTCATAATGGTAAAAACATTGGTCATTATTATACTTATGATGTCACAACAGTGGCCGGTCGTAGAGTGATTCTCGATACAAATAATACACACATTCCAGTCTTTCGTCACAACTTCGCTCTTGCGTCTCTCATTCCTTCATCTTCCTTCTTTCTGCGTTCCTTCTTCCCATTCCCTCATCCTATCATTGTTCTCCGCTTTCTAATCAAAGCAAGGCCATCGTCGCTGATAAAGTTAACTCATTGGACTCGAACCTTTTCTGACCCTGTCGCTCCATCCCCTCTCACCAATGTCTGGCTGATCACTCTCCAAACAAAGTCCCCGAGGAGAAAAAAAGAAGTTTTGAAGCATGTGGACCTGTGTGCTTAAATCTAAATACTGTACAAACTTCGTGAATTTAATATACAAATTCAGTGAAATAATGTACAAACTTCGTGAATTTAATGTACTAATTCAGTAAAATACTGTACGGCTTTATTGAGTGTCGGATACAAACCATGGACACTAACGCCATGTTGTATTGTGTCATGTTGTATTGTGTCATGTTGTATTGTGGTGTATTGCACTGCACTGTATTGCAATGTATTGTATTGAGTGGTATTGTATAAACTCAGAGACAGGCCAGCCTCACTTTTCTTATCAATGAAAGTATAGCCCAAGTCTCTTCATAGTTTAAAGAAGTACCTTTATGGAAGAGATTCTATTATTGAATTCTAAGAATAAAACAGTAAAGAAATAGTTTTTATTCAAATGAAAACCACAATCCCTATTCGAACTGTTTCAGAAGAAAGTGCTTGCCTACCCATTAGATTAACATGCACGCACACACACACACAAACGAGCGCACACACATACACACACTCACACAACACACTCGCAAACACACACACATACAAAACACTGCTATATATATAAAGTCATCTTGCACAACCAGGACTTAAACGAGTCTACAACTACAAAAAATAAAGAACATAATTATCCCCAAATTAAAAGTCATGTCGTCTTCGCGCGTCCAAGATCTTATTCCAATTATCTGAACTTGGCAATAAAATGATCTGACTTCATCTTTAGATCTAGCAAACAAACATTTACCTAAAATTGGCAATAAAATTACCCGACTTCGCTTGACAAACAGATCAAACATTCTGAAATCAAAAAAGCCTATTCCCAAGTCCCAAACCGTTTCATCGTTCTCGCGCATCCAGTGCTTCTAACAAGGCCTAATCTTTTGAAAAAAATAGAAGCTTGGGAGAAAAAAACGAGGAATGGCAGTGGAAGGATCGAGAACAAAGAACAAACGAACAGCGACTCCCCCCTGGTATATACTAATTATTGCTGATTGGGAAGAAAGGGGAGGCAACGCGCACAGCGCACGCGCAGCAGGAAGGAAAATGCTTAAAAACTTGTATTGGACAATGAGAAGCGTTTTAAGTTTTCTTTTTAAATTGTGCAATAGTTGAGGTGGATAAGTTATTGGATAAGGAGGTGGATGAATGGATGGATAATGGAATAAAGAGAAGAACGGGACGGAATGAGGGGGTGTGTGTGTTGGGCGTGAGAACGAAGAAGAAATGCAAGAAGGAGCCATGAGTAGGCCTATTCACTGAAGTTGCTGAGTAGAAGGGGAAATAGGAACAGGAAGATGAGGAGAAGGAAAATTAGGAGAAGACTAGGGAGGCAGGGGGGAAGAGGAAGAAGCATACGTGGAAAGAAAAAAAGGAAGGACGAAAGAAAATCAGAAAGAAAGAAGGAAAAATAAGAAAGAAAGAAAGAAAGAAAGAAAGAAAGAAGAAGAAGAAGAAGAAGAAGAAGAAGAAGAAGAAGAAGAAGAAGAAGAAGAAGAAGAAGAAGAACAAGAGGCAAGCAAAAAAAAGAAAGAACAGTGCTGTTAAAATATCTAAAAAATGGGATTGGAAGAGAAAAGACAATTTCTTGAAAGAAGTGCTTAAAGCCTCAATTGGAAGACGAAACGAACAAAAGCTCGGACGGGCTCCGAAACGAAATGGATTAGATATTTTTTCTCTCCATTCCCGCCACAGCAGGGGGTGATTGGACGAATCTTGGCCACTATGTGAAGTAGGGTAATTAACGAAACGAAACTTTGTTTCTCTTTTTTTTTTTTGCCTGTTCCGTTCCAATTTTTTTTAAAATAAACCTCTGTTCTTAGTGAGTCACATAAAGTGAAGAGCTAATGAGTTGTAAAAACTGATTTTGGTTTGCGCATCTCAACAATCGGAATAAAATGTTAGGAAAAGAACGAAAGACGAACAGGAAGACAAAGGCGGGGGGCAAAACTAATTATGTCCCTTTTACGGGAAGCAGAATGATTTTACCGAGACGAAGAAATGGGTTCTACATTTAGCATAGCTTGGCCTTTTCAAATTTCGAAACCAGTGCATATTCCGACCACATTTATTCAATTATCTATTTATTCACTTTTATAGAGCGCGCGTTTCCAGCTCAAGAGCCGCTCAAGGCGCTGACCGATACAGGATCTAACTCACGGCGCCCGAGGCGCCCACTTGCAGCCTTTGGGCGCATAGTCTGACGCCCAGAGGACTGAGCGCATTCCTGGGTGATTGGGGCTGGAGAGAAGAGGCCTAAAGCGTGCTGGCTGTATTGTTGTAGCCGGTACTCACTCGCCTAGGACATGAGCGTCAGGATCTTTAAAGTCCATGCGACGAAATACGTGCGTTTCTCAGACTAGACCTCGGTTTATACTCTCATCCGAATGCGAGGCGTGTGCGAGTGGACTTTGAATGGCAATATTGTTGGTGTGATTTTCAATGATACAATACAGAGCACGAAGCGAATAGTGAGAAATGTGTAGGTGGGAACTACCACAGATCATTTGTGTGTTAACATTGCTTGTTCGATGCGTTTTCAGGTTTAAGTTCTGTTTGCTTAGGTATTTAGTTATTGTAAGAAATCCAGGGAGGCAACCATTGTTCTATATCCGTTCAGGTTAATGGTCTCTTTAATGGTCACTTTAAGTATTGTGTTGTTTTAGTAGCGAGCGTTGTGGCCAAGTGGGCTAAGGCGGGACTAACTTACCTTGTCCACAGGTCAGAAACCAATGGCGCCCGACAGGTGTGGGTTCGATCCTGCATCGGAGCGTTATGTTTCTCCGAGAATATTATTTACTTTCGACTCGGGCAACGTCTCGGGGGTTTTCTCCGGGTACTCCGGTTTGCTCGCCCAGCTTCAAAAATTTAAAGAATTTCTAAAATTTCAACAACAACAAAAATCACAACTAATGTTAGGTAGGTTGGGTTTGGGCGCGCCACAGGCTGCGACTACGCCTTCCACAGCATTAAAATCTAAAAAAAAAATCTAAAAAAAAAATAAATAACAATAAAGCATTAAAATCTAAAAAAAAAATCTATAAAAAAAATCTAGAGCAAGGGGAGAAAATGTCAAATTGAATCTCATATTTCTACGCCATTTCGAGTTTTAGACCTGTTTGGGCAGTGCCATTTTAATAATCAACTAGTAAAGGAAGTCTGCCTAGTCAAAATAGATCTTCAACATTTATAAATCTATAAGTTGGCCTTTGAATAGCCTAAGATTCGACGCGCTGCCTCTTTTTTGCTCCATTAGACCTTTTTATCGCTTCAAGATTTTAACATAGTCAGCAGGAACTGTCTGTGTTTGTTAATCCAATTGTTCTATTGTCTGTCAGGTTTAGTCTTGTATTGGATACGGATTAACTGTATTAGAGACCAAGAGAGGTAACTCCTTATTTTAAACATCAGCCATTTTTAGACTACGCGCCCAACGGTTTCAAGTGGGCGGCACGGGCGACTCGAGTTAGATCCTGTATTGGCCAGTGTTTGCTTTGGAAGGCAGAAAATGGATAACGTATTCACAGTTTTCTGCTATCCTATGCACCAACGGGAATCCCCTCTATGAAAAATACTTCCGTTTTTTTTTCTCCGCGTGTTTTAGTGAGTTATTTCCAAATATTCAAGAATAATAACATGTGTCACTGGCCACCTGTATCGTACCCTCACATATTTTTATTTTTTTTTGCTGCAGTTTATTATCCCTTTCTATCGGCAGTGGCGCGCCTAAACCCTACCTACCAAACATTATTTGTGAATTTTTGGAAAATATTCGGAAAAACATAACGCCCAGATGCTGGCTCGAACCCACACCTGTCAGGCGCCATTAGTTTCTGGCTTGTGGACAAGGCAAGTTAGTCCCGCCTTAGCCCACTTGGCCACAACGCTAGCCTAACATAGTCAGTTACTTCGTGTTTTGTGAAGGTTGCGACGGCGAAGCTATGGAAAACTACAAGAGTTTTCAGGTCCTGTTTCACTTTCTGTCGATGATCGACGCACCTCCGAAGTCGCCACAAATACAGGCCTCTACGATTGTTTTTTGCATTCTTTCACTGAGCATGTACTTCCTCCACCGTTTTTATACTTATCCCACTCGTTTTCTGGCTCTAACAATCGTCGTTTTCGGCAATTTGCCATATTTAAAAGTCACGCATCAAGCTTTGATAAAAGCAAAACAAGCCAAACCGGAACTTGGTTTCATATAACCTCGTTTTAATTTATAATGGCGATACCCACGAGTTTTTATGAGAGGTGCCGGAAAGTTGTGAATACAATACTCTAAGGTCTTATCGCCCATTTACTTATTACAGAATTAGTCTGTGCACGCATGCATTAAACCGCACGCACTATAACGATATTGACGCACATTCTTAAACGGGTGCGTGCAAAACATCCTCCTATCCCACCCACCACCATAAACTCCCATCTTGGATGGCGCAGCGGCTGCCGGGTTTTCACTGAGAAATAAAATCCGAATTTCGCCCGAACCGGGAGATTTTTGGGGAATGAAAGAAACATATAGGCTAGTTGGTTTATTTTCCATATTGAAAAAAAAAGTTGCTTTATTAATCATTTTGGCAAAAATTATGACGGTTTTGCTTTGTGACTTTAACTCATTTTGGACTCTCAGTGTTTGACAAGGTTTTTGGCCTGGCGATCTTTCTGGAAGGACCGAGTTTTCTGGGGGAAAGCGACGGCAGGGAGAAGATGGGTCTCCGGAGACGCTTCACACAGAAGGTTCACAACATTGGAGCTCCCACTATTTGCAGACGTAATTCCCCAAAACACGATTTCAAATACTCAGCACGGCGGTGCTTTGGGCCAAGGCGAGACCAGGACCAAGTCCGGCGATTAACGGTTCAAGTCCCCAGGCATGAAAGGAGAATCTCGCAAGAGGTACGAGAAGAAACAGGACTTGAATGCCAATGTGGTTTGCCAACCAATAAGAGTCCCTCCCTGACTAAACTACTGTGACTGAATGAAGTTTGTAGCAGAAAACTGGTAAATTGTGTAAATGAATTCGATTGTTCACCGCAAACAGCACGAATGTTGATAGGACGGTAAGCAACTATGTAATATTATACAGATCTAATGACGAATGGAGAACGTAATATTAGTATACTTGGAAAAACTCTTTTACGGGAAAAGGAATCAAATAAATCTGAACTAGGAAAAACCGTCGTCAGGTGAGTACTAAAATTTATGAACAAAATTCAATTGTCTATGCTTTCATCAAAACTAGTGTTTACCGTCGACAGAAGACATACGAAGTTAAACGGGCGGTGATGTAATATTAGCCTATCATGGGGAAATCAATTCATCTAAGGAGACGAAACCACAGCATAAAAACCGTTGAGTTCGTGAAAATGTCGTCAACGCCTACTTAAATGTGTCAGAGAATTGAGAGAATTGTTTACCTTGCCATCATCCTAAGCAAGGCTAGGGAGGACTCTTGATTCTAACTGTGGACAAGTAAGGTGATAATAATAATAACGGATTTTTATATAGCGGGTACTCCAGCCTGTGACCAGACTCACCACGCTTTACATAGTCATTACATATAAATACATGCACTCGATGAAACATCACTTTTGCTACAATACACCAAAAGACGGGACAGTAAAGGTACAGACTATTTACAACTATGTACATAAATTACAAAAAAGACAAAAATAGACTATTTACAACTATGTACACAAATGACAAAAAGACAGAAGGTAGAATAGCAAAAACCTATTCACAGCTATTTATATGCCCGGTTAGGCCCAGGAAGAAAAACAGTATAAATATTTATTTACAGCCGTGTATACACTTACGGATCAGACATAGGCAAAAGATGAGAGAATGGCAGTGGGATACAAATCAATCTGAATAATGCAGTTTGAAGAGGTGGGTTTTGAGGGCCTTTTTGAATGCTTGTGTTGATTGTATGTTGCGGATATGGGAGGGAAGGGAATTCCACTGCTTAGGTGCGGAGTAAGCGAATGCACGTTGGCCGTATGTCTTAGTGCGGGTGACGGGAACCTTGAGTGTGCGAGTGTCAGCAGAAGATCTTAAAGTGCGTGAAGGGGAGTAGACAGACAGTAGATCAGCAAGGTAGGAAGGACAAGAATCTGTGAAGAAGTTGTGACAGAGAACAGAGAGTTTGTACTGTATGCGTGCTTGCACAGGAAGCCAGTGAAGGGAATGTAGTAGAGGTGTGATGTGATCGCGTTTCTTTGCTCGGAATACTAGTCTAGCTGCTGAGTTCTGAACCTTTTGTAGTTTGTCAATGATGTGCTTCGGGGATACAACCAAGGCGCATTTCTGATGATAGAACAAATCAAGCCGCGCTACTGTCTGCGATAATGTCGTCGACTACTATAAGATCGTGTCAGTGAGTGTTTTTGTTTTTTATTTTATTTACAAGAATCAAATATCTACGCTTTTTTCAGTCCAATACGCCAAATAGACCAGTAGCACATGAAAGGTAGCGTAGCACTTATGCGAGACGGTAACGTAATTGTGGGAAAATAAATTTATCATGGCGGAATATATCAAAAGATATTTTGTTGACATCTACTAAACTGTCTGTATAAAAGAGTTCAATTGCATCCGTTGTCATTGAAAGCACAACACAGGACGATTTAAAAAAAGAAAAGAAAAGATTAATGTCTTATTGCGACAAACTAATATTACCGAAGGGAAATAATTATCTCATAAGACAGACAGACACAGAGAGAGAGAGAGAGAGAGAGAGAGAGAGAGAGAGAGAGAGAGAGAGAAAGAGAGAAAGAGAGAGAGAGAGAGTTATCGTTCAAAACGCTTTGAATATAACGAATTGATCCCATACTTCTCTTCTTAGCCTATGCATTGCAGTACAGGTGTAAAACCCACATCGCCAAAGACGCACACTTGCTTGCACCTGCTCATTGTGCGACGTATCCCACCCAGTCATCCCGGGTCGAATCAAAGAAATCGGTGCAGTAGGCTTGTAAGAATGTGCACATCCAGTCAAACAGATTTCGAAACACTTAAGGCCACATTCCGTCAACTGTGTAACGGCCTGTTTTTATTACTGTGGAACAGAGTCCTAACTTAACGTAACTTGGACGAAAGCTTTATTAGACACTTACGCTATAGCAGTTTTGTGTGCCGTCTTCGTCCTTGTCACATTTGTCGGTGCCGGCGTCATCATCATCATCATCATCATCATCATCATCATCATCATCATCATCATCATCATCATCATCATCATCATCATCATCATCATCATAGTTATTATTAACAACATCATGGTCGTCATCAACATTATCATATTCAATACAATCATCATCATCACAATTTACACCTATCCATCTAATAA
The DNA here is from genome assembly GCA_036898135.1 of Oncomelania hupensis. Lineage (NCBI taxonomy): Eukaryota > Metazoa > Mollusca > Gastropoda > Littorinimorpha > Pomatiopsidae > Oncomelania > Oncomelania hupensis. The sequence goes on from CM072513.1 coordinate 15,427,623, forward strand.
ATGTTTAAAAGAACGGATCGAGATTGAAATTAGTTTGCACAACGTTGATCTCTTAATGAAGCACAAATTAAGAGATCAATTGCAAAGAAAATCGTAAATCCAAGAACTCTGCAAGTCAGAAGACAGATAGGAGAGTGCTTGACATATCAATGATCTATTAGACAGGATTTACAACAAGAAAACAACGACACGTTTTTCTAAAGATAGACTATAATAATTGCCACTTAAAGCGTAGATGCTTCGAAAGCCATCCAACTAACTTTGCCGTTCTGTTATTCGTCACTGACGTTACATGCAATTCAGTCCACCCGACGGTGAGTTAAACTGAAGTCATCTCTTGAAATAACAATCATGTGGAAAGGATCGGTCCGCGCATGCTCATCTTGATATTTATAAGTTTCAGTGATAATTGTAATTATCGCTTAATAATTGTAATTATCTCTTGATAATTGTAATTATCTCATGATAATTGTAATTATCTCATGATATTTGTAATTATCAGGTTTTGGCGTTAGGAAAGCGTGGCCAATACTGATATTCATTAACATTAATTTACCGATATCTCTGTAAATTACACAGAACACGTGATAATTTCAGTTATCTCGTGATAATGGTAACTCTCGGTTTTGGCGCTAGCAGGCCGTCATAGGATTGCATTGAAAACTTCTAAGTTATTCATGCATCTAGGACATCATCCTTTTGGTCTAAAATCATAACGGTATTAAAATACATTAAAGAAGTAATTGAAAATTGAAACCTTAGTCAAGATGGTCACAGTCCTCCAAAGGGCTGAGTGCAGTTTAATGTAATATACCATTTTTATTGTTGCTGGAAATAGTAAGACAGCATTATACGTTTTCTTCCTAGTCTTACATTACAATACAATACAATACAATACAATACAATAATATAATACAATACAATACAATACAATATAATTTTATTGTCTGATGATTTGCACTTAACGCAGTTGGCAATAATGGTTTACATTAACAACTTTGTAGTCTGAAAATCTTTGCAATGAAAAGCATTGCATTAAGAACAGCTTGTTGGAAGGCAGAAACAACAACAACAACAACAACAATCCTACATTCAGTAAACACAACCGTAACACAATCGAAGGAACTGTCAAAACACAGCAAACATTGTTTTCGCCTTTACGGAGAAGGGCAGAGAGAGAAATTATTGTAAAAGGGAGAAGAAAAAAAACTACCGCAGTTTATAAATCAAGGGAAACCAGATACAGATTCTCGGTAGAAAAACACGCTCTAACCTTTGCCGCTGACAGCTTCGGCTTATTTACAACTTTTACAATCCCATGACTGCAAGATAAATCATTCTTTATTTTTTTGGTACATTCAGGTTTATCTCCGAAGTTCACTTTTTTGATGAAAAAACTTTTGACCTTATTTAAATAATAACTAAAAGGAAATTCATCATAGTATTTCCAGACGCATCAGGAAACACTTTGAAATAATCGGGGGGAAGGGGGGAATCAGAACGAGCAAAATGTCGGTCTGCTATCTGTCGGCCTGTCCTTTGGTCCTTTGGAAGCTATATCTCAAGAACCACTGAACGGAATTTGACCAAACTTTATAACAACGTTACATAGGTTAGTGGCCAGCCTGCCGTATTATTTTCTACCGCAAAGGTCAAGGTCGCCAGCGCTTATTTGTTGTTAACAAGTTTTGTTCGTTATATTAAAAAAAGCGATTTTTGTTGATTCTTTTCTGTATAGGTACTTCAAATCATGGGCCATCGTTCAGTAGTGGTGTACAGGTACTTCAAATCATGGGCCATCGTTCAGTAGTGGTGTACAGGTATTTCAAATCATGGGCCATCGTTCAGTAGTGGTGTACTGGTACTTCAAATCATGGGTCATCGTTCAGTAGTGGTGTACAGGTATTTCAAATCATGGGCCATCGTTCAGTAGTGGTGTACAGGTATTTCAAATCATGGGCCATCGTTCAGTAGTGGTGTACTGGTACTTCAAATCATGGGTCATCGTTCAGTAGTGTTGAACAGGTACTTCAAATCACGGGCCATCGTTCAAAAGTGGTGTACAGGTATTTCAAATCACGGGCCATCGTTCAGTAGTGGTGTACAGGTACTTCAAATCATGGGCCATCGTTCAGTAGTGGTGTACAGGTACTTCAAATCATGGGCCATCGTTCAGTAGTGGTGTACAGGTACTTCAAATCATGGGCCATCGTTCAGTAGTGGTGTACAGGAACTTCAAATCACGGGCCATCGTTCAGTAGTGGTGTACAGGTACTTCAAATCATGGGCCATCGTTCAGTAGCAGTCGGGTTGTCAGTCAATGGGTCGGCCCTTCACTCCAAAATTTCCTCTTTTGTTGTTGTTGTTAAAACATACTTGTCGCATTATCTCAAGAAACGCTGAACGGGATTTTTACTCTGCGGAAACTTTACTACTGCTATAGTGCTAAGCTTGTTAAATCATTTGTATGTGTACTTTCTCCAAGTCCTTGTGTTTCAACAATCTCTACAGATTATGTAGCGCTATGTGTAAACATTGGCAGGGATGATTTGGATAATTTTTTTTAGCTTTGCAGGTAGGTCAGACATTGGCCTATCATTCTACGTTTTCTCTTTGTTTCGTTATGATAAAGCACAGTCATAACACTGGCAAGAAAATGGAACACTTTTCAAAATGCTTATTTTCCAGTTAGGCGTGACATTGTCTCAAAATACATTGAAAGGCTTGCCATCTTGTTTCTTACTTTCGTTTTCTTCTTCGAACTCAGCGACCTCCATAAATAATATAAGAATTCTACTTTAGACAAGAATGTGGAAAAAAAATAAAACTTGGGAAAAAGCTGCAACCTGTTTGTACGAAATACACATCTTTAATACATATATATATTTTTTTTAAAATTCAGCGACCTTTTTAATCCTTAAAAAAAATTGACCTCTGAAAACAAATTCAAGTTTTTACGTGAGAAGAGCTCTTTGAGCTAGTAAGGGCGCTATGTCAACGTGCGCAGGAAAAGCCAGTATTAGCCTACACTGGAAGGCACAGGTTTTGGAATGTGACATGGACGTTTTATAAATCTGGCGTACGTTTGTCTGTACTTGTACTAGCGCTAAAAGGTCCACGCTTTCGTGGCAGTCGTACCAAAGCAGTCACACGTTGAAAAAGTTCAAATCTGCGTTATGTAAATATTACATATTATTAGGCGTGAAACATCTCTATGGGTTTGTTCTGCAATTACGAAATCAATATGCAGGTGACATTTATGATAAAATGCTTGACTATGACCTATAAGAGAAAAACCGATACGCACAGGTTTAAGAAAGGCGGGGTATGTTGAAAGAATTTCGAAGAAGGATGTTAAAAGACAGAGAAAGATGGAGTATGCTGGTTAAACGATCATCTGTGGTGCCCTTACGACCTTCGGGTTACGGGACAGGATAGGATAGGATGTTAAAAGAAGTATGTGTTTAATCGTTCTTACAGCGCGCTTTTTTAAGCTCGAGAGAAGCTCAAGGCGCTTGCCAATACAAGCTGTAACTGAAATGGCTTGCAGCATTTGGGTGCCTCCTCTGACGTCCAGACGACTGAATCCGAGAAAGAATGGTTACGAAGGGCGATGCCTCGTTGAATAAAACCAGGCCCGAAGTGGGTCGAAACTTACGAAGCAACAACAAACACAACCAAAACTATGGAGAAAGGGAGACAATGAAAGAATGAAACACGAGGGGGAGAAAGAGAACAGGAAGTAGGCATAATTCTAATAAGCAGCAACCATGCGCCTTGCATGACGCCATGATGCGTACTGCTTAACCCCGTCTATTATTGAGCCGCCGCGATGGACCTACATGCATAAGTAATATAATACATACATGTATTATTTGACTTTTGAGTTGTCCATACCAACCTTTACGGAAAACAACAGCTATTTGACGTGCCGCAGAGGCGACACAGACGACTATATCGAAAACATTTCCTGCTATTTGCGGGATTTGAACCTGGTGCGTGACTTATCTTCGGTGTCAATTATTTAGAAGGCCATCATTTATGCATTCACTGAGCGGAGGTGCATGTCAGAAAATGGAACTGCTGGCCAATGAGAGTGATTACTGCCAAGGTGCGCTGCTAAGTGCCGAGCTAATTAATGAAGCCACTCTCAGTGGTAGCCACCCGTTTAACCCAACGCTCGCCTGCCCGCACACCCGCATCCCACTCATGATCGCAGCTGTAGACACCCGGTTCTCAGCCACTCAACAACTCGTCGGATGCGCGAATCATCATCTAAGTTATCGTATCTCGCATCATTTAAGTTATCGTATCTGAGAAAGAGATAGAGTGAGAGACAGAGACAGAAGAGGAAAAGAATGAGACAATCACAGACTAAATAAAAGCGAAACTTATAGAAATGAAGAGAGAGAGAGGGAGAGAGAGACAGACAGACAGAGAGACAGAGAGAGAGGATGTAGAAGATGAAGAGGCAGGTAGAAATAAAATAACACGACAGACGAAGAAGAAAAAGAACACCAACAACAACAACAACAACGAAGAAGAAGAACAAGAAGAATACTAAGAAGAAAAAACCCAACACATTTAAAGTGGCTAGCAAGTGTAGAGAACGGGATTTTTTCGGGTTTTTAAAAATTAAATATTGAATAGTATTTTTTGATTGGCTAAAATTCTTCAGCCAATGGGAGAAGGAATAGTCCGCAATCAGGGCGTTGTTCACTCATTCAAATTCTGTGTCGTAGGCTGGTGTGGTCGTGTGTGGTAGTCTGTGTGTAGGCCAGAAAAAAGAAGAAAAAAATAACGAAAGAAAAGAGAAAGTAAATTGTAAGCTTCTAGAGGTAGAAAGCGTTGAACGCCTGTCAAGGTGAATAGGTGCTGCGGACTTTCTCTCTGAAAGAAGAAATTGTGTGCTGTAAAGATTACAGGTATTTATAATGTTTTTCATGATTGTGAAATGTCGGAGAAGTATATTTTTTGTATTGTATTGAGAGGTGGTGGGCTGTTGTCCACTAAGATGGGATATTGAATATTCATTGATGTACTAATATTGTTAATTACGTGTGGCGATAGTTGTAGAGCAGTAGATAATGTAATATGAATGAAAGGTGTGAGCATGTTTGATAGTAATTTACATTCATGAAATAATTATATCTGGGTTATGAACAACATCGTAAAAGAAAGAAACGGTCGTATATAGAACGGAAGTGGAATAGTGAATAAACGAAGGGAGGTCAGCAAGATTGAAACAAAAGAAGAATAATGAAATTATAAAGGTCAGAGAATTGACGTTTGCATATATATATATATATATATATATATATATATATATATATATATATATATATATATTAGTATAAAGGGGCCCATAGAGCGACTTTGGGTCGCCCCATGGGCCCTTGGTACAGTACTTTGGACAAATGGCGACCGAAACCCGGTCGCCCTATGTCTTTGAGCTTTCCTGCCTAGACCCTTCGTCGGAGAAACATGACACTATGCGCTAACTGGGACCCAATGTCTAAAGTTATTCTTGCATTGTAGTGAAGTTCGAGGAATTGACGGTTTGGGAATAGAAGCAAAACAAGTAAACTGAGCCATACGGCGACTTCTGAAAAAAGGGCCCATGTAGCGACCACCTTATTTTGTGAAATAACTTTAGATCCGAGAGGGTTTTTTCAAGGAAAAAATAGTTATGAACTGCTTTTATCTGTACCTAATCACCAGTATCTGAATATGTGTAATATATTATGCTGATTGGGAGAATCACGACGAAGCTGTTTTGAGCAACACATAGGTTTTTGTCTTGCTAGGAGAGAGAGCCCAAGGCATTACGGCGGTACTTCCGCTTTGGACTTGTTGATGGCGGACATGTTTGTATCTGCATTCGTGATATTTTGATGTGAAAGCTTTGTCATCTTCGATTTATATTGTGGTTTGGAGACCTGTTGTGCATTGTGGCCGAGAGTTCTGAATAGTGTCTTGTGTTAGTTCGGAGGGAGGTGGTGGTTCTTCGGTTTTTTGCTATTGGTTTGTGTTACGATGTGGTCCGCCATTGGCATTGGTACTCTACTGATCTATTCCCAGGACTGATCGACATTATTTCCTGTCGGATATGACTGAGAAATTCCTGTGTGTGACACTTCTGCACTCATTCAGTTTTAGTGAACTTTTATCTGTGCTACAGTCTCACAGAAATGTGTAAGTCTCGCCGTCGTGACTTTGAACTTTTCATTGTTTGCAAAGGTGTTTTGTGGACTGGTTTGCTGGTTGATATTGATACATACTATGGAGGGGTTGTGACCTTGCCTTACTATTGTGAGATATGAAAGAAAAATTCTACTTGATATTGTAAGGGTGAATCTTAGGAAATGACGTCTTGTCTGTGATGTGACGTGCTGTGTGACGTTTGTGTGTGTCTGTTGGTTTTGCCTTTTTCCCAGAGAGCACGAAGACAGTGACTGGACTGTGGACACTGACGGTGGACAAAGACACTTAGACAGTAGTTAGTTAGGTTAGACAGGTATGTTTGGAGTAGAGATCGAAGCGTTGTAAGTATGGTTTATTATATTTGCAGTGAATGAGAGTGTGAAAGAAGGTGCATGACGCAAGGCAGAGGCGAGATTGGTGATCCCCATGTTGTGTGGCTAGTGGCGTTGTGTAACTAACATTGGCGATCGTCGACATGTATACTATGCGGACCTGTTAATTTTACGACGACATTGGTTTGAAAATTTCTTCTTTGAATTCGGAAATTAAATGAATTTTTGAAACTAAGACCTGCACTTATCTGCCGGAATCCTTGGATTTGTCCATTTCCAAAAGATGGCAGTTGGAGGAGAGGTAAAGGACGGACGAGTTCAAAGGTCACTAGCCTAGGTGCCGACGAAAACCATAGACTCTAGCGTCTATGCGAAAACGAAAGCTGTGGTATTTTTCTTGAAATTATTTTAGGATTCGGATCGTCGTGTTTTGGTCGTGATATTTGGTTTGTGTTGTGGTGCTTTGTTCTTTCTGTGATTTTATTGGTAGTCTTTAAATAAAAGTAGGAAATGCATAAGGTTAGGCCTAATTTGGGTGTGGTATTTTTCTATTTTAGGCTTATTTTATTATCTTATACTCAGTGAAAATGAATGAGGGTACAATTTTATTTGGAGAGTTTTGCTTGAATGCAGTCTATTGTTTATGTTAGGATGTGATATTTCAATCTGATTTGGACTTAAGTTTTTGATGGCGTCGCTGGTAGGGATGTTGCGTAAAAACGTAATAAATTTCTTATTACCTTATTATTTATTGTGGGTGCCATTATTTCACAAATGGGATACATGTAGCGGTGATGTGGTGGTGATAGGTTTTTGTGACATTTATTGTAATTGTATTTTACAGAAATTATGTCAGTAAAAACTAAACCATCAATTCCATTTGTGGACTGTATACAATTGCAATTATAAATAAGTAAATAAATAAATAAGTGATATTTCTATGAATGTTGTAAGATTGTGGTATTTCAAATATCTATATATTAGTACATTTGAATATGAGTCATTCTGTTTGCAGTAAAAGTATTAAATAAAAATACTTTCTCAAAGAAACATTGCTTCTGTAATAGCGTTTGTTAGAGTTATTGGTATTGGTGAACTGGCCATTCATTAAATTAATAATGTCTACCGGCGCTATTGTTTTACCAAAATATTAGGAGTACTACTAATAATAAACATATATTATACTACATTGTAATATTCATGGAATAATTCACACTATTCAGGGTTTTATTGTACAGGTATATTTTCTGTCAGTACAAGTTGTTTTGTGTGGTGTTTGAATATATCAAGTATTTTATTTTTTAGCTCCATATACATTGAGTACAGTGATTCTTAATTACCATATAATAGAAAGGTCCCCGACTATGACTGTTGAATATATGAAAGTTTAACAAGGCGTTATGATTTGATTGGGGGAATTATATTTTTTGTTTGCTCCGAGTTACAATAGACTGAGACTCAAGTTGTTGGGTGGTGAGTTTCTCGGGCATTATGATTTGATCGGAATTACATTTTTTGTTCACTCCGAGTTACAATAGACTGAGACTCAAGTTGTTGGGTGGTGAGTTTCTCGGGGGTTATGATTTGATTGGGGGGGAATTACATTTTTTGTTCGCTCCGAGTTACAATAGACTGAGACTCAAGTTGTTGGGTGGTGAGTTTCTCGGGGGTTATGATTTGATTGTGGGAATTATATTTTTTGTTTGCTCCGAGTTACAATAGACTGAGACTCAAGTTGTTGGGTGGTGAGTTTCTCGGGCATTATGATTTGATTGGAATTACATTTTTTGTTCACTCCGAGTTACAATAGACTGAGACTCAAGTTGTTGGGTGGTGAGTTTCTCGGGGGTTATGATTTGATTGGGGGAATTACATTTTTTGTTCGGGGTTATGATTTGATTGGGGGAATTATATTTTTTGTTTGCTCCGAGTTACAATAGACTGAGACTCAAGTTGTTGGGTGGTGAGTTTCTCGGGCATTATGATTTGATTGGAATTACATTTTTTGTTCACTCCGAGTTACAATAGACTGAGACTCAAGTTGTTGGGTGGTGAGTTTCTCGGGGGTTATGATTTGATTGGGGGAATTACATTTTTTGTTCGCTTCGAGTTACAATAGACTGAGACTCAAGTTGTTGGGTGGTGAGTTTCTCGGGCATTATGATTTGATTGGAATTACATTTTTTGTTCGCTTCGAGTTACAATAGACTGAGACTCAAGTTGTTGGGTGGTGAGTTTCTCGGGCATTATGATTTGATTGGAATTACATTTTTTGTTCGCTTCGAGTTACAATAGACTGAGACTCAAGTTGTTGGGTGGTGAGTTTCTCGGGCGTTATCATTGATTGGGGGATTACATTTTTAGTTCAGCGCTTCGAGTTACAATAGACTGAGACTCAAGTTGTTGGGTGGTGAGTTTCTCGGGCGTCATTATTGATTGGGGAAGTACATTTTTAGTTCAGCGCATCGAGTTACAATAGACTGAGACTCAAGTTGTTGGGTGGTGAGTTTCTCGGGCGTTGTCATTGATTGGGGGCGTACATTTTTAGTTCAGCGCATCGAGTTACAATAGACTGAGACTCAAGTTGTTGGGTGGTGAGTTTCTCGGGCGTTGTCATTGATTCGGGGAATTATTTTTAGTAAACATAATTGGTAATGTGGTCATTATAACTCAGGAGGGAGAGTCGGCATGTATATTACTTGATATATTGAATGAAGATTGTTTATATGTTTTATTTTTTAGGATATTTTATGTGGAGTTTGGGGTGAGATATCAAGATATGGGGTTCAGGGGAAGAGGATAGGAATGGGGATGCGGGGGGCAGAATATTTGATAGTTACGTTATAGAGTTTAATTTTTATGCTGTTCAGTGTTTGTACTGTTCAGTGTTTAGGGTATGCAAGTTCTTTGTTGCAATTGAGCCTCATTTCGGCGAGAAGGGTTGTCTTTTCGTCGAAAGGGGGAAGAATGTAAGGGTGAATCAGAAAGAGAGCACGCGATGTGTTTAGGAAATGACGCATTGTCTGTGATGTGACGTGCTGTGTGACGTTTGTGTGTGTCTGTTGGTATTGCTTTTCCCCAGAGAGCACGAAGACAGTGACTGGACTGTGGACACTGACGGTGGACAAAGACAGTAGTTAGTTAGGTTAGACAGGTATGTTTGGAGTAGAGATCGAAGCGTTGTAAGTATGGTTTATTATATTTGCAGTGAATGAGAGTGTGAAAGAAGGTGCATGACGCAAGGCAGAGGCGAGATTGGTGATCCCCATGTTGCGTGTTGTATAGTGGCGTTGTGAATCTAACAATATTGACAAGTGACTGGGACACTGGATTTGGACGCTTGGTGTGTGTTTGGGCTATTTCTGGCCAAGAACTGTGTCTCCCTCCTGTTTACGTGAGACGGCCTTCCTTTTGCAGTGTGGGTGGTCAGCTTGGCCTACCGTCGTGGTCTGTGAGGGAGACCCACAAGGGAGAGTGTTACGTTCGGCAGCTACCGGCTCTGCAAACGTGTCAACTGGCTTTGTGCATTGATGGTCAGCATCTACCGGCACTGCCATTCCTTTTAGAGTCCTTGGCTCCTTGTAAGACGGTGGGTGTGATACCTTATCTTTTAAATTTATTTGTAGGATAGGGTAAATAGGAAAATTTTTAAAGTTGGAAATTTTAGATCAAGGTCCTGACTAGGATTTTATCGTTTTTGTCCTGGCCCGCGGTCTGGTAGCTTAGTTTGGGTGTTTTTTGTTTTACTAGTTGAGAGTTTTAGATTTTAATTATTGATTTAAAATAAAGTCTTTTTCTTCTTATTGTTGTTGACTTAGTAGAGTGTTTAAGAGACATTTTGGCGGCCCTGTCCACACATGTTACACGAGATGTCCTGGTTCAGGTTTAGCGGTTGACTCCCAGCCAGGCGTGGCCTCTCCGCCTCTGTCCTACAGTCAGGTTGCCTCAAAATGACTCAGTCGGGTCGAGAGGGACTGTCGATTTTGCAATGGAACTGCAGAACGGTTACAGATAAGTGGTGCTCTTTGACGCCTACATTCGAGATCATGGTCCCTTTGGGGGGTCGTGATGCTGCAGTCTGTGGTGGTGGCGCCTAGATCTGTGCCAAGTAGTGCCAAGTGGTGGGGTATCAATATCCGGTCCCCCTGTTATGGGCATCAAAGGAGGTGCGGGTAAGGTTAGTGTGGCCACTTATGTTGTCTGTCCTATGATAATGAGTGATTGTCCAGTCCTCATAAGGAAAAAGTGGAAACAGACCAATTTTATTTTTCATAGAAACTTATATAATTAGTTCTATTTTAAAGGTAACTGCAATACCTATGATGGCTATCTCAGTATCTGAATATGAAAATGATTAAAAGAGGCAAACATCACTATTTTCACAGTGTATAAATTATCATTGGTTTTAAAACAAAGAAGGCATAATATATCCTGAATATCAGTACTTCAGATTGTTGGAGCGCCCGCGCCATTGGCGCATATTTTATCAGAATGGCGCGTAACAGTCAACGTGAATGCGCCAGCCTGGCGTGTCATAAAAATCAAGAAGGACTAGGTGAACATACGATACGAATACTTTTGATTGTCAATTACCCATCTTTTTGAAAATTGACCCATCATTTTGCATGGCCATGGGTCATTGGGCCCATGATGTCTGAAAACAATCTGAAGCACTGAATATAAAGGTTGTCTCCAGATCTTGTTGTTTCAAGTTGTATGTATAGGTACAATTATGCATCGAGTACATGTATGTATGACATGTATGCATAACAGTTACTATTCAAATGATAAAATTGTTTACAAAATTATTCTTAGCATTTCTAAAGACTAGAAAAAAAGTAGAATAACTGTACACTGTACAGCAAGTGCAATGTGCATTGTAAGTGTCTATACACATCTACGCTATGCCTTTTTTTGCACACATCTGCAAGAAAAAAGCACCGTCTTATGGTAAAGTGTAACTGTACATATGCAAACAAAGGAATGATATTCCCTGTAAAATGATTTCGAAAAAAGGAAAAAAAAAAAAAAGACAAAAATGTACAAAATGAATTGTTCCTCAAAACAATAGCTGCATAAGACAATGATAAACACATCACAAGAGTAAAGTACATACATTTGTTGTTATTACTCTTTTAAACTTATGTTTGTTTGTGATGCTAATGTGATACTTATCATTTATATACTCTTTTTATAAGCACTTTTTACTCATTATGCTTTTATGTATGCAAGTGATGGTCAGCACAATGAACTGTGCGCTATAAATGTAATGTTATTATTATTATTATTATTATTATTATTATTATTATTATGTAATGTTATTATTAGGACTACATGTATTATAATTAGCTGATTGCGCCGGTTTCCTATGCCGAAGGTCGCGGGTTCGATTCCTGCATGGGGCGGACGTATGTGATTTAAGTACGAGACTATTGAGGTCACCGAAGGTTTTCTCCGGGCACTCCGGTTTCCTCCCTCCCTTCAAGAATGGTACAGGATGCAGTCAATATAAAAATTTCAAAAATAAACATTTGAATTTCTTCCGTCTTCTAATAGCGATCTCCCTCCCTTTACACCACCTGTTTGAGTGATGGATGTGTATTTGGTGTGTGTGAGGGTGGATGAGACAGGTGAGCGTGTATGTTGGTATAGATCGCCGCGCTTTGAGCCTGATTGATTTGGGGAAAGGCGCGTATATAGCATCCTGTATTATTATTATTAAACTTGGAAGATAACATGATATAGCCCTGAGATCACTTGGCATGGTGGACTGGGCTTGTCTCATATAATAATGTACTACTACTAATAATAGTTATAATAATAATAATAATAATAATAATAATAATAATAATAATAATAATAATAATAATAAAGTTCCAGCCATAGTTATCTTATGATCAACAATGAAGTAATGATTTGAATGGCCTATTCTAATATGTTTTTATGCAGTATCTATTTTTAGTATGTAAGCTAAAGACATATATATGATAATAATATTCATCCGTTTTCAAACAATGTTACAATTTTACACTGAAATACAATTAGCATCTTGTTTATTTGGCCTACAATGTTTACAACTTAAATGCCATCTGTTACCATAAGAATGCTGAATTTATTCATGTTCTAGTCCTATCCTATCCTATCCTGTCCCGTAACCCGAAGGTCGTAGGGGCACCACAGATGATAGTTTAACCAGAATACTCCATCTTTCTCTGTTCTCAGCAGCCCTGATGGCTTCGCTCAGTGTCAAACCAGTCCATTCTCGAATGTTGTCCTCCCATCTCTTTTTCGGTCTCCCTCTTCTTCTACCTCCTTGCACTGTGCCTTGCAGAATTGTCTTGTCAAGGCCTGATGATGTGGTGACGTGGCCATACAATCGGAGTTTCCGTTTCTTCACCACTGTGAGCAGGTCATTGTGTTGTCCAATGGCTTGTGTGATGGTCTGTCGGACTTCGTCGTTGGTGATGTGTTGGGTATAGGAAATGCCCAGAAGTCTTCTGTAGCACCTCATCTCCATGCTTTGTATTCTTCGTTGTAGATCTGCTGTGAGGGTCCATGCTTCGCAAGCATATAGGAAGATGGAGATGACAAGGGAGCGCAGCAGTCTTACTTTGGAATGTAGACTGATGGTCCTGTTTTTCCAAATGGGCTTCAACCTTGTCATGGCAGCAGTTGTTTGTGCGATCCTGGAGAGGACTTCCTGTCGGGACCCATTGTCTGACACAATGGCTCCCAAATATTTGAAGCTATGCACTGTGTTGAGGGATTGGCCTTAGACTTTGATGTCCGTGTTGATGCCATTGGTGTTGTTGGTCATCATTTTGGTCTTCTCTGCACTTATTTCCATTCCAAAAGCTCTGGAGGCTGTGTCAAGCCTCAGCACCAGCTGTTCAAGTTCTTGTTTCTCTCCAGCCAATCCATCAATGTCATCCGCAAAACGAAGATTGGAGATTGCTCTACCCCCTATGCTGACTGTGCCTTCGTGATCTGCAAGAGCATCTAACATGATGCGCTGTAGGAAGATGTGGAAGAGTGTTGGAGAGAGTAGGCATCCTTGACGCACACCAATTGTTGTTGTGAACCAGTTCCCGATGACGCTGTTATGGAGGACTGCACTGTTAGCCTGGTCATACAGGCTTTTGATGACTTCTATAATTTTAGGGCTGATGTTGTACACTTTCATTGTTGCCCATAGAGCTGCATGCCAGACTCGGTCAAACGCCTTCTTGAAGTCTATGAGCACATGATATAGATGTTGTTGGTGCTGTAGGTATTTCTCACAGCTTATTCTGAGGTTGAAAATCTGTTCAGTGGTACTTCGCCCTGCCATGAATCCTGCTTGTTCTTCAGCTATGATTTGTTCAGCTTGGGGTTTCAATCTGTTGAGTATTATTTTCAGGAGGACCTTGCTAGGATGGCTGATGAGACTGATGGTGCGGTAATTTTCACACTCCTGAAGGTTACCTTGGGTCCATGGTGTAGGCCACTCCCCACTCTGCCAGATCTTGTTACAGATAATGCTGAGGGCATCAATCATCGCTTCTCCTCCTGCTTGTAGCAGTTCCGCTGGTATGTTCACTCCCGCTGACTTCCCTTTCTTCAGCGATTGCCTTGCTGCCTCAACTTCTTCCCGGAGAATTGGGAGGATTTCTTCTTCTCTGTTCTCAGGACATGCTAGAACTGATGGGTCTCCATTTGGTGTATGGTTGTAAAGGTCAGAGCAGTACTCTGTCCATCTGTCCAAGACTTCTTGTTCTTCTGTAAGGCATATATGCCAGACTTGCTTTGGATCGTGGAGACTTTGGGCTGTTTAACACTTGCCAGCCGCTTCACAGTCTGGTAGGCCTTCTTGCTGTTGTTCTTGTTCAGACTGTTCTCTATTTCCTGGCATTGATCTTCTATCCAGTTTTCCTTTGCTGTGCGCATGCCTTTTCAGATGTCATTGTTGATTTTTCGGTAGGTGTTCTTTTTCTTTTTTAACTCTCTTCGTTTATCACACAGATCCAAAAATTCAGGTGTGATCCACGGCTTCTTCTTTGGTCGGTGCGTGCCAAGGATCTCAGTGGCGGCATCTGTTACAGCTGAGTTGAAGGTAGTGGTCATGGTGTTGACATCTACTTCGCCAGCCCCCAAAATGAGCAGTGGTGCAAATTTCCCTCCAATTGTGGCCTGAAATAGTTCTGCCACCTCTGGGTCTTGCAGTTTGTCCAGGTCGAACTTCAGCCTAGTGCACTTTGCTGTATTTACTCACTTCAAATGGAGCCGGATAGACATCATCACGGAATCGTGGTCACTTCCGATGTCTGCTCCTGGAAAAGTGCGTGTCCTGCCAATGTTAATGCTTGATCTGAAGCGTTTCTTGACCTTGATGTAGTCGATCTGGTTATGATGCTCCCCGCCGGGACTGTGCCATGTCCATCGTCTGGATTTTTTGTGGAGACCAAGCGTGTTTGCCAGTACCAGATTGTTGTATCTGGCAAACTCCAATAGCCTCAGACTCCTGTCATTTGTCTCATTGTTGCAGTGGGGTCCACATGTGTCTCCCCAGTTGTGGTGCGCATCTTGACAAACCTTGGCCTTCCAGTCGCCTTGCACTATGACTATGTCCTTCTTCGGCACTTGGTCAAGAGCCGCCTGTAGATTTTCATAAAAATCCTCCACTTCGCTGTCTTCATAGTTTGATGTTGGGGCATAGGCCTGGATGATGGTAATGTTGAAAGGGGTTGCTCTCAGACGGATGGTAATGAGTCTACTGGAGACTGGGCGGCAACCCATGACAGTGGCTAGAATGTTCTTGTGGACCAAGAATCCAACGCCGTGTTCGTGCCTGTCAACTCTACCGCTGAAATAGAACTTGTGGCCTTTGTCAGTCGTTGTTTCACCTAGGTCTTTCCAGCGCAGTTCGCTGATACCTAGAATGTTCCATCGATAGTGGTCCAGCTCGTGGGCCAGTTCTTCTAATTTTCCTTCCGCAGTTAGGGTCCTGACATTCCAGGTTCCTATGACGATGTTGTTTCTCGTGCGGATCTTGCTAATTTGTAGTTTTAAATTTCATGCTACTTTTGTTTTGTATGTCTACATTTAAATGTATACACAGTTATGATTCAATTGATGTTGTGCTGTGGATTGTGGTTTAAAATTAAAAGCTAATGCTCACTGTCTCGAAAATGATCCCCATCATTATACTATAGACTGTATTAAAAATACTGGTCAACAATATATTGTGTAGGCCTAACTGCTGTTAGCCTAACCTTCCTAGCATACAATATGGCATTAATGAACTGATAAAGAAGTTAATTATCTTTTTCTTTTGAAGCACTGAAGCAGCCCTAAATACAAACTAAATGAGCTGGTACGAAATGCCTAGGCTAATAAAGTTATGCCTTAGGTTATGAAAACCAAGAATTGTTATAATTTAAATGTAAAACAAAGATAAATTTAGTCAACACGACAACCCGTCAACAGTTACAACACTATCAGTCTTCACAGTTCAGACATAAGATAAAATTAATGATGCAATACCCCTTGGGGTCAATCTCATGAGCAATCTTGCCACTGTAGATTGTTCTAACCTATAAAGGGAAAAGTGAAAGCCCCAGTTGAAAACCTGTCTTTCCTTTATAGGCAAGACTGTCTTTCCTTTATAGGCAAGACTGATTCACTGCGGCAACAGTTTCCCCCGTTGGAGTGCCGGGGGTTTCAGTATAAATAGTATCCCCACTTTCTGGAAATTTAGTGCTTTAAATTTCCACTGTCGCTGTCTTCCTCATTTGCTCTTCTTCGCTAGATCAAAGACCTACCTTTTTTCTTGAAAACTCTTCCTGGACAAGACTCCTTGTTTGCGTATGAGGTCTGTTTGATCAGCTTGGGAGTGTTGGATGCTTTCTGCCGGGTGGTCACTAGGGCTTCCTATGATGATATTATTTCGCAATGTAGGCATTTTATATGTATGTGTTTTGTTGATAATCTATAATGATGTTTGTATTCTATTTTGTTTTTGTAACCGGGGGTTCGAGCAGTTGGGGTAAAGCCTCAGCCGTCCCCTGCGTGGGATGTCTTTATTGTAAAGTGACTGGCCGGTGGAGGGCATTCAATTTTCCCATTAGGGTTGTTTCAGCAGATCTTTTATACGGATCAGGGGTTGTCCGGTCCTGATTTGGCTCGGAAGAGTCCGCTGGACCTAAAGCAACAATCAATCAATCAATCAATCAATGATGCAATGGAATTGTGAATGATCGAATTGCCACATGGCAAATAATAGACCTAAATGAAATTATTTATTTGAATAAATAACGAATCGAATGGAAGTTCTACTGTGCTACTTGTAGTAACTAAGAAGGTTCTAGTATTACTATTACTATTTATATAGTATTACTACGTCATCTTTAGGAAATCTGAAAAAGGATTTCCTCTTGCAGCTTAACTTGTTTCTTCTAGCGTTGGTACAATTAACAGCGCTGCAGAAACCACCTCCCGGCTTTATCCAGTCACCGGAATAACTCTTTCCTCCCAGTTTTGCGATTTTTTATTGTCTTCCTTCTCTCATTATAGTAGAAGCTGTCTGGTAACACATATTTCACATGAAGACAAAAGAAAGAACAACAATATAATAAAATTATTAAAATTTGGGGAAGAAATTTAAGCAATAACCTGAAAATAGTAACCTGCATGATGCGTGTCACCAGTGCATGAAAATTACCAAAAAAAGTGCAAAGCAAGATAAGAAGAAAAAAACTACAATATTAGAGATAAGATGAAATAAGTGTCAAGCAAGCACACACACAAATAATCGGCGTTGTTTTTTGTTTTTAATCATGTTGCACCATATGGCAAAATACTAAATATGTAAAAAAGAAAAATAATGTCCTCGTCAGTCCAATTTTGCTTCTATAATTTTACATATTATATATCACTTTTGAGCACAAGTACCTCATCTGGGATGCTGGGGAGAAGTGGAAAGAAATGACTTTATTGCTAAATAATAATAATATCATAGGAAGAGTTGGTAACTTTTTGGCAGAAAGCGTCTAATATTCCCAAACTGACCCAACAGACCTCATACCCAACTGTGGATTTTTGGAAGAAAGTAGGTGACTGGTCTAGCGAAGAAGAAGATAGTACATGTATAGTAGATAGAACAGAATAGGAATGAGAAAGAAGACAGCGACAGTGGGAATTTAAAGCACTACATTTCCAGAAAGTTGGGATACTATTTATACTGAAACCCCCCGGCACCTCAACGGGTGGATTTTTATATGAAGTGTGCGAGCCATTTACGCTTTGCCTTCTAGTTATTTGCATATTATTTGTATTATTATATAATTGCATTTCTTTTTATGCCGCAGCCTCTGCAAAACTGAAGACCATGAAAGAACCGTCGACATCAGCGTCTGCAGCTTATGCTAAAGCAGCAGCAGTGTCTGCAGCAAAAGCTGCTGCGTCATTTGCCACTGGAACGACAGCTAAAGCATCTTCATCAACCTTTGCAGTAAAAGCTACAGCATCAGCATCTGAAGGAAAACCAACGGCCTCGTCATCATCGACTGCAGCAAAATCCACTGCCTCATCATTGGCGTCTAGAATAACAGCTAAGCCTAAGGCATCCTCATCAACATTTGGAACAAAAGTTACAGCATCAGTGGCTGAAGGAAGAGGAAGAGCAACTGCCTCATCATCATCTGCAGCAGAAGCTACTGACTCAGCATCAGTGGCTGAAGGAAGAGGAAGAGCAACTGCTTCATCATCACCTGCAGCAGAAGCTACTGCCTCAGCATCAGTGGTTGAAGGAAGAGGAAGAGCAACTGCCTCGTCATCATCTGCAGCAGAAGCTACTGCCTCAGCATCAGTGGCTGAAGGAAGAGGAAGAGCAACTGCCTCGTCATCATCTGCAGCAGAAACTACAGCCTCAGCATCAGTGGCTGAAGGCAGAGGAAGAGCAACTGCCTCGTCATCCTCTGCAGCAGAAGCTACTGCCTCAGCATCAGTGGCTGAAGGAAGAAGAGCAACTGCCTCATCATCATCTGCAGCAGAAACTATTGCCTCAGCATCAGTGGCTGAAGGAAGAGGTGTTCGGGTTATCCTGTAGGCCTATTCAGCGACACGAGTGCCGAGCGTAGTAGCACACTAGTAGGCCTATAATTTGCCGGCACGCACTGCGAAGTTGACGATTTCCCAACTTTGAAGCACCAAAGCAGCTAAACATTACATGTTATAGGCCTGAAGAAAATTGGGCTTGGAGTATAACATATGAAGGGGTTACCTGTCAAAAATCAGCTTTCTGGTATCAATATTGGCTTCACTTTGAGACTCCAAAGTTGTCAATTTCTTCAATTCCAAAACGTTGCCAAAAAACCACCAACATTCGCCATTTTCAAACCTTAATAACTGTGTACCTATTTGTCCTATGGGAAAAAAAAATATCACTGTGTTCAGAATAAAAAGATCTATGTAAATACTTTAGTGTCCAAACTGAGTTAAAGAAAATCAAAAATCACTTTGGAGTACCTAGTGATAGTCGAAATAGGTTCTGAAATATTTCTTTTCAAACAAACACCATTTGCCATTTTCAAACATTAATAACTTTGTACCTATTTGTCCTATGGGGAAAAAAATATACCACTGTGTTCAGAATAAAAAGATCTATGTAAATACTTTAGTGTCCAAACTGAGTTAAAGATAATAAAAAAATCACTTTGGAGTACCTAGCGATAGTTGAAATAGGTTCTGAAATATTTGTTTTGCACAGACAGATGTACGGACGGGAATTGTTTTTAAATGTAATTTTGGCTTATTTATGACCCATCTTGCACAATCACATATGTGGCCAAAAAAAATTTTAGACTCGCACTATTATATGTCACATTGCTTACTTGATCTAAATGAGTCAGTCATCAGCTTAAAGCGCTTCAAACATATTGTGAACCTTGTTTCTATACTTGTTTCTTTCGTTGAACACTTTGGTTTTGATCAGTTCAATCTTTTTCTTCTCAGTCATTTCTGTGTTGGGGAAAACATCATTTGTGCGCAAAAATTCATCCACAGCTTTTACACCATGCAGAGGTCCTTTAGAACCAGTCCCCCTTATAGTAATGTAATCCTGAAGGTAAGAACACACTTTACTGGCATCATCCTCACTCCACGATAGTTATCGTCTTTCACATCTGGTTTCAGACTTCTTAATCAAGTTACTAGCAGCTGACTCCGACTTCTCTGGATTGGGCAACACAAAGCTTGTATCATCTTGACTGTGCTGTAGATCTTGGTTCAGTAAATTTCTTGGAAGCATAAATTCAGCATCTACAACATTGCCTTCATTTTCTGTGGTAGATTCTGTTGTGGAGCAATATGCTTGTGTCTGATTTGTTACATGTTTGCCGTGGTTGTCCAACTTGTCCAGAAAACCACCCACTCTTGTTAGCTCTCTGACAGCAAGAGGGCATTAGTAAACATTCTTGTTAATTTCTGCCGAGTGCCCCATATGTCTATACCATGTTTCTTGCTCTTCTTCAGGCAGATCTTGAAGAGCAAAGATTGTTGAGGCACGATGTCTAAACCTATCTGCTATCAACAGGTGTGGTTTTTCTAGTTCTCCCTTCAATGCAGCTGAGACAGTCTTAACACAAACATATCCATTTGCATGATCCAGTGTTCCAGCTGTATGTGGAAACAAGTAGATATTTTCTTCAGCAATGCTGCATTTGCTTCTTTCAGAAACTAGCTTCCTCAAAGCTTGGAGTGTGTCACTGGGAATGAGAACTGGTACAAGTTTCTTGCTGCTTTTGCCTTCTTGGTAGGCAAGCTTGTATTTGTCAACAAGAGACCTTTCAAGTGGATCTGAAATATTTTCAACAAGATTTGTGTCCACCCAGTGATCATCTTCTGCCTCATACACTGTTTTAAGGTCAGCCTTGCTGGCTCACCACCTCGTCTTGCATTGTAGAGTGTAAGTCTGCAAACGATCAAATTCCTCATCTCAACAAAGTCATGAACATCCCAGATTTTGATTTCATTTTCCAACATGGTTTTCATTTTGTTTATGATGTATTCTCTGAGCTTTTTAACATCGTTTTCCAGTGGCAAGTCACAAGGCTTTCAAAGTGAATTTCTTCTCTGCTCGCAAGTCAACAATGCTCTATAAAATATAAACTCCCAGTTCAGATCAAATACTGCTTGAAAGCGGTCCAATTCAGCAGTTTTTTCTTCATCATACACTTGGGCGTAATGACCTCTCATCACTTTGATGGTTTTCTTGATCAAGTATCCAAGAGCCACTTTCATCCCAGCCTTCATTGTATTGTTCTCTGTTCTAGTCACGTTTTCAATGGCCACTGTCAGAGCATCAAAGTGTTCTCTGTATAGCATGTCTTCGCCTGTAATATTATGCAAGGAAACTCTCCGCATCTCAAGGATTAAGTTTCCCATCATCCTCATATCACTCATAATGTTTCTTCACTCTCTGCGAGCTGATTTGGCCCAAAGTTTTTGCCCAAGAAGCAAGATAACTTTATCAGTACAACAAAGATTTCCCACTTCGTCATCTCTTAAGCGTTTCAGAACACTCTGTTGAAATTCATCAGGAACTTTCATAGAAGGAACTCTTGAAAAGTCAATAGTGTCAGCTTCTGTGCTATTAGACCGTGGACAGTGCAATTTTTTGTGTCTTTTAATTTTGTTCTTGCTGAAAAATCCTTTGCACCCTCCACACATAACAACTCGGGCATACCCTTGATTCCTTTCTCTAATTAGTGAGGAACTTGAATCATCCTGCTGCATTGCAACATTTTTCTGGTAGATACCCTCTTTGCGTATGTTGCCAAAGATGCACCTTTTCTCAACAGACGGCAGTTTCAAGGCTGCTGCAATGCTCGTTTCTTCCGAGTGCTGGCCCTTTAGGTGTCTTGCTAACTGAGCTTGAAACTGTCCACAAAACATGCAAGGTCGCTTTGGTTTGTTAGTTTTTGCATTTGTTTTAGGTGATGAGGCAGTTGCATCGCTTTCTGAGGCCCATGCTGGTGCTCCAGTGGTTGATGATGACGAAGTAGCTTCTGCTGCAGATGATGAGGCAGTTGCTCTTCCTCTTTTCTCATTCCTGCTCTGTTCTATCAATCTGCTATACTATCGTCTTCTTCGCTTTACCAGTCATCTACCTTTTTTCTTGAAAACTCTTCCGGGACAAGACTCCTTGTTCGTGTATGAGGTCTGCTGGATCAGCTTGGGAATGTTGGACGCTTTCTGCCAGGTGGTCACTAGGGCTTCCTATGATGTTATTATTTAGCAATGTAGGCATTTTATATGTATGTGTTTTGTTGATAATTTATAATGATGTGTGTATTCTATTTTGTTTTTGTAAACGGGGGTTTGATTATTTGGGGTGAAGCCTCAGCCGTCCCCTGCGTGGGATGTCTTTATTGTAAAGTGACTGGCTGGTGGAGGGCATTCAGTTTTCCCACTAGGGTTGTTTCAGCAGATCTTTTATGCGGAATGGGGGTTGTCCGGTCCTGATTTGGCTCGGAAGAGTCCGCTGGACCTAAAGCACCAATTATGTAATGTAATTATGTAATGAATGGTACTATTGAATAGATTTTTTTTGGGGGGGGCGGGGGGGGGGGGGGGGGGGGGGGGGGGGGGGGGTGGGCATTGATGTATAGAAAAATAACATTTTATATAGCTAAATGCTTGATCTGAATTTAATTACTGTGGACTACGTGGATTGAAAAAAACATTAATACAGTATTTAAACTTTAGTTACCTATGAATCGTAAATTTAGAAACACTTTGTGTTGAGCCCTTTGATGTAAAAGTTTGCTTAACAGAAGTGAGAAACGTTCATACATCATACCGTGAAAATGTAATAAGTATTAAACCCTTGTAAGAGAGTGCTGAGTCTATTATTGCAAATGAGAATGAAGTGAAACAGCAAATGATCAGTTGATACATAACTTGCATTGAGGCTGCTGCTATGTTAATAGAAAAAGTGTAGAAAAAAATGTATTGAAAAACTTTCAAGTATGCTGCTAAAATCTTGGAATACAAAGTTTGGATGACGTTTATTTTATGAACTATTATTGAATGACTATTACAAATATAGGGGTAACGTGATTTTGATGTAAGATATAATTTTCTTAAATGTATGCATATGGTCGGTATCCCCCGATGGGGTGCCGGGGGTTTCAGTATAAATAGTATCCCCACTTTCTGGAAATTTAGTGCTTTAAATTCCCACTGTCGCTGTCTTTCTCATTTGCTCTTTCTCATTCCTGCTCTGCCCTATCAATCTGCTATACTATCTTCTTCTTCTTCGCTAGATCAGTGACCTACCTTTTTTCTTGAAAACTCTTCCTGGACAAGACTCCTTGTTTGTTTATGAGGTCTGTTGGATCAGCTTGGGAATGTTGGACGCTTTCTGCCGGGTGGTCACTAGGGCTTCCTATGATGTTATTATTTAGCAATATAGGCATTTTATGTTTTGTTGATAATTTATAATGATGTTTGTATTCTATTTTGTTTTTGTAACCGGGGGTTTGATTATTTGGGGTAAAGTTGAAAACCTGTCTTTCCTTTATAGGCATGACCGATTCACTGCGGCAACAGTACCCCCGTTGGAGTGCCTGGGGTTTCAGTATAAATAGTACCCCCACTTTCTGGAAATTTAGTGCTTTAAATTCCCACTGTCGCTGTCTTTCTCATGTGCTCTTTCTCATTCCTGCTCTGTCCTATCAATCTGCTATACTATCTTCTTCTTCGCTAGATCAGTGACCTACCTTTTTTCTTGAAAACTCTTCTTGGACAAGACTCCTTGTTTGTGTATGAGGTCTGTTGGATCAGCTTGGGAATGTTGGACGCTTTCTGCCGGGTGGTCACTAGGGCTTCCTATGATGTTATTATTTAGCAATATAGGCATTTTATATGTATTTGTTTTGTTGATAATTTATAATGATGTTTGTATTCTATTTTGTTTTTGTAACCGGAGGTTTGATTAGTTGGGGTAAAGCCTCAGCCGTCCCCTGCGTGGGATGTCTTTATTGTAAAGTGACTGGCCGGTGGAGGGCATTCAATTTTCCCACTAGGGTTGTTTCAGCAGATCTTTTATGCGGATCAGGGGTTGCCTGGTCCTGATTTGGCTCGGAAGAGTCCGCTGGACCTAAAGCAACAATCAAACAATCAATCAATATTTGGGGTAAAGCCTCAGCCGTCCCCTGCATGGGATGTCTTTATTGTAAAGTGACTGGCCGGTGGAGGGCATTCAATTTTTCCCCTAGGGTTGTTTCAGCAGATCTTTTATGCGGATCGGGGGTTGTCCGGTCCTGATTTGGCTCGGAAGAGTCCGCTGGACCTAAAGCAACAATCAATCAATCAATCAATATTTTGTTTTTGTAAACGGGGGTTCGATAAGTTGGTGTGAAGTCTCAGCCGTCCCCTGCGTGGGATGTCTTTATTGTAAAGTGACTGGCTGGTGGAGGGCATTCAGTTTTCCCACTAGGGTTGTTTCAGCAGATCTTTTATGCGGATTGGGTGTTGTCCGGTCCTCATATGGCTCGGAAGAGTCCGCTGGACCTAAAGCAACAATTATGTAATGTCTTTATACTATCTTCTTCTTCGCTAGACCAGTCACCTACCTTTTTTCTTGAAAACTCTTCCGGGACAAGACTCCTTATTTGTGTACGAGGTCTGTTGGATCAGCTTGGGAATATTGGACGCTTTCTGCCAGGTATTCACTAGTGACTAGGGCTTCCTATGATATTATTTAGCAATGTAGGCATTTTATATGTATGTGTTTTGTTGATAATTTATAATGATGTTTGTATTCTATTTTGTTTTTGAAAACGGGGGTTCGATAAATTAGAGTACAGCCTCAGCGTCCCCTGCGTGGGATGTCTTTATTGTAAAGTGACTGGCTGGTGGAGAGCTTTCAGTTTTACCACTAGGATTGTTTCGGCAGATCTTTTATGCAGATCAGGGGTTGTCCGGTCCTGATTTGGCTCAGAAGAGTCTGCTGGTTCTAAAGCAATAATCCTGTAATGTAATGTAATTTGTGTGTGAGGTCTGTCGGATCAGCTTGGGAATAGTGAACGCTTTCTGCCAAATAGTCGTTATGACTTTCTATGGTATTATTATTTAGCAATGTAGACATTTTATATGTATGTGTTTTCATAATACTTTATAATATAATTTCATAATATTTTATCATGGAATGATCTGTATAAACTGTAAACTCATTACCATTGCTTGATTTGTACCTTTGTGAAATAGGAGTATGCTGTGTGTGTGCGTGGGTGTGGGTGTGTGTGTTTTGTGTTGTGGTGTTTGTAGATCTGGATGTGAAGCCTAACATTCTTAATAATTCTCATTTTATTTAATGCTGTTAAATTGTTTTAATGCTGCATTTTGTTTTACTTGCAGGGTGTGTTTGACTCCATAACTTTATATGACTGATGAGTGATGTATGTTTAACACTGGGTTTACCTATCCTTTAGTACATATATATGTTGTATGCCAATGAAGTGTATGACACGATGAATGCATGTGTTACTGTGCAAGAAAGGATGTATTTCATTGTCGCCATGCCACACCAAAATCCTTGTAACGTTTTTACTTGGTTAATAAATATTCTTATCCTTATCCTTTATCTTATAATGTTTATATTCCATTGTGTTTTTGGAAACAGGGATTCGATAAATCAGAATAAAACATCGGCATCCCTGCATGGGATGCCTTTATTGTAAAGTGACCGGCTAGTGAAGTCCCTTCAGTGTTGTTACCATTAGGGTTGTTTCAGCAGATCTTTTATCAGGGGTGAGTCCTCTTTCACCAAAGTTGTGGTTTTGATTTGGCTGTTTGCTGAACAAGTAATTATAATAGAATTTAAAAGATGAAATAAAGGATTTTATTGTTTCACTTTATTCCAATTGTTTGCTCTTGTTTTATGAATTTTGTTTAATGCGTTTTGTAACTAATGTTACACTTGTGATAGATGTGTGTGAGAATGGGAGGAACATGTGAGCGTGTATGTTGGTACATATCGCCGCGCTTTGTAGGCGATTTAAGGAAAAAACGCGTATATAGCATCCTATCCTATCCTATCCCGTAACTCTGAGGTCGTAGGGGCACCACAGATGTTCGTTTAACCAGCATACTTCTCTTTCCCTGTCCTCAGCAACCCTGTTCGTTTCGCTCAGTTTCAAACCAGTCCATTCTCGAATGTTGTCTTCCCACCTCTTTTTTAGTCTCCCTCTTCTTCTACCTCCTTGCACTGTGCAGGATGGTCTTTGTAAGACCTGATGATCTGGTGACATGACCATACCATCGGAGTTTCAGTTTTTTTTTCCGATATAGCTTCCAGTATTATTATTATTATTATTATTATTAGTAGTAGTAGTAGTAGTAGTAAAATGCACCAAGCAGTAGTATCGTACAACATACATTTGCTAAACGATGATAAAAAAAATGGATTGATATGGTTTTATTTAATAAATCTTGTATAGCGCTTTTCCAGACCAAGAGCTGCTCAAGGCGCTGGTCGATACATGATCTAATTCAAGCCAACCAAGGAGCCCACCTGCAGCCTTAGAGTGCATAGTCTGACGCCCAGACAACTGGGCACAATCCTAGGCGACCGTGGATGGCGAGAAGGGACCTAGTGTGTGCTGGGTGCATTTCGTGTAGCAGGAACTCGATCACCCTTCTAGGACATGATCATTAGGTATTTAAGTCCATGCGTTGGAATGCGTGCGTGCTCAGACTAGACATCTATTTATACTCTAAAGTATTTTTTTAATTTATTTTATTTTATTTACCTTATTGTCCCTTTTCCATAGGGAAATTCTGGGCCGCCTCCCCTGGGGAAAGCGTAGTCGCAGCCTGTGGCGCGCCCAAACCCAACCTACCTAACATTAGTTGTTGATTTTGAAATTTTGCTGGAGGAGCAAACCGGAGTACCCAGAGAAAAACCCCGAGATGTTGCCAGAGTCGAAAGTAAATAATATTCGGATAAACATAACACCCAGATGCTGGATCGAACCCACACCTGTCAGGCGCCATTGGTTTCTGGCTTGTGGACAAGGCAAGTTAGTCTCGCCTTAGCCCACTAGTCACAACGCTCGCTAGTAGGGGCGCATTGTTTCTGGATAATTTTAAAAATAAATTATTTATTTTCATTTATTTAATATTAGTAGTAGTAGTGTACTTATGGCCATCTATGGAGTTTGAAGCACTGTACAGGCTGAATGTTATCGCTTGACATTTGATTACACTGAGCACACCACTGAGTACACTTGCAAGCACACAACAAACCAAGTTCTAACACAACACCTTTTTCACAAAACCGCTGGAATGCAGCAAGAATACAATGAAGAGTAAATGGAGAAAAAACATTCAGATAATGGTTCAAAAAGTATGCATAAAACAAACACAACCATGTTTTTTTAGCCTTTTGGCATTTAATGTGTAGCAAAAAGAAACACAAATAGCTACAAGTGTTGAACTATAAAGAAAAACAGTTAAACGGACAATTGAATATTCATCATTACAACAAAAGATAAGTAGTAGTAATTAATGTATTGCCAAGTAAAAGCTGTACAAGCAAAGGACCCAGATAGATGAGGCAACTAGACAAACAACAAATACATAAACAAGTAGTCTAAATATATTAAGCAATGGCTTCCACACTGCATGCAAATATTGGCATTTACACCCATGAAAAGCATATTTCTAAGCTTGCTAAAAGAACTGTTAGCTTACATAGGATGAAATGCACGCTCACCCCCCCCCCCCCCCCCCCATCCACCCTAAATAAACACACACCATGCATACTCCAATTAATTTCGTGTCCGCGTTACACAATAGCAAAACTTTATATACTAGGCATGTTTGTCTATGGAACAGACGGTGGTGTTACAGGGCGCATTAGGTGAACAAGTAGTGACTAAAGTTAGGAATTCTAAGAAAGAGTTTGTAACAATTTGAAAAGTGGCTAAGGGAATGTACAATGTCGCTAATGGTTTATAATACTGGGTGGAAGAATGATACCAGAAAGGAAAGGATCGAGTACCGGTATAGCATCCCATAACCACACCCGCTTCCAATGGTTCAAGGTCAGGCGAAGGAAATAGGTCACGGCACTGTCACATTGACCTAGTTCCACAATACTAAAATCACAATCTGACACATTAAAAGCAGACATCATATTATTAGAGCGCTTGGAACATCTACAGGCATGTGGTTTAAGTGTACAACCTAAAGTATATTGGTTAACTGCATGTAACTACATAACCAAAACTATTGTATCAATCTCTTTCAATATGAATAAGTGGATATATATATATATAACCTTACAATGATCCTACAGGCAGAAGAGACTAGAGTTGGACTCATTATTTAGCTTACATGCTATGGTCCATTAGCTTAAAAATGACTACATTCATTATCTCTGCAATGCCACACACACACCCAACCACACAGACACATAGTATGAATATACATTAGAGAGAATTTAGTTG
>CM072513.1:15456152-15537930 GCA_036898135.1 Oncomelania hupensis
TTATTATTATTATTATTATAATTATAATAATAATAATAATATTAAATATAGAATAATACAAATAGAAATCATAAAAAACACAAAGGTTTTAAAAGAAAATTTGATATAAGATATAATAATAATAATAATAATAATAATAATAATAATAATAATAATAATAACAATAATAATAACAATAATTTATTATTATTAGTGTATAAATGATAATAATTATAATTATAATAATTATAAATTAAAGGTAAAAAGCCTAAATGAAAAAGAAAAATATCCATATTGTAGTTAAAAAAAAAAAAAAAAACGTCCCGTGTGAGGTTTGAAACTGGGTCGTCCTGCATGGTAGGCGAAGGTTTTACCAACTAAGCCACGGAGGCTTCATAGATTGACCGTCAATTTTTTGCTCTATATGGGAAAACATGCTGAAACCTCAATTTCATTTTTAATGGAAGCGCGTGGAATGAGGCTATTGCAGTTTGTGGACATTTTGTTTATTTATTTATCTCAGAAACGGTTAAATGTTCGGTAAGGAAATATTTTGACAGATTTCACCTAAGACATTTTGAAGATTCCTAAAATACTGTGGCAATAGGGAAAATCTGTTCTTTTAGAAGGGGATTAGTACAATCAAACATTAACAAATAATGAGAAACAAGAATTCGCTGATATTTATATTTTATTTATTTGCCTATGTCTTTTCCATCGAAATGATAAGACAATAAAACCACACATACCAGTGCATGCTAGCACATGCACACGCACACACATACATCTATTAAAACTACACAATGATGAGTGTGACAGCTTATGTTAGAGAAAAGATCCTCACCACGCAGCGGTAGCAAGCACACATATGTAGGCCTACACATATAAATTTACAATCAAACCACCTCAAAGAAACTGTCCAACAGGAGAAACAATCAAGGATTTGGCCAAATCAACACATACATGTAAATCAAAGCCAACGTTATCCATAGAAGGACTGAAAACTGACAGGCAAATGTCCACGTGTATAGTTGCATTCAAATAATAGACCTAGGCCTACATGACTCAAAGAAAGGGAGCTAGCAATTACATGTACAATTCACATTACTGCAATATTTAGTTCTTATATGTATAGTTTGTCGTCTTTAGTTGTGCTGTGGTTTTTTTCAGCTGCACAGTGTTCAGTGACTGATCAGAATCTGCTGCGGGTATCTAGATTTGACTGCCGCAGCATAGGAAGTGGAAGACAACCTAGTTGAAGGTCGCGTCGTCTGCTCACTTTCTAGATTTCTTCAGTCCGCAATTCCGATTCGCTCTTCACGCAGTTGTTATATCAAATCGGACTGCTCTAAAATCATCAAACGCAGCGCGTTGATCTCTTCTTGGAGGCTATATACGCAAAATTTAAGATCACTCACTATCGCTGCTTGATTGTGAAATCCTTCTCTAGCTGGATCTGTGTTGACCTCAAAGTCAGCGGTCGTCTTCACCGAAATCGGTTCTTCATCTCTTGCTTCTTCTTTTCCCTCTGTCTCTTCATTCACCTTTTCCACATTCCTCCTTCTTCTTGTTGATCGTCGTCTCGTCATTAGGACTGTGGTATTTCAGGGTTTCCGGGTACACCAGAAACAACCTTTCACTACTGGCTAGATCTATCCGTTGTTTCCATGTTGAAAACCAAAATTGACTACGACTATTAGCTCATAACAGTGCAGGTTATGCACAGTAACAGTAATCCTATTGCATATAATTGCACCCTGATGCACCTAGGGTGTCATATTAAATGTAATTCTATGTATCGTCATTTCTTTTCTTCATCCAGATGTTTGATAGCACTGGTCACCCCATGGTCCCTTTTTACAGACATCATGCGGTCGCCCTATGGATCGGTCGCCCTATGGATCGGTCACCCTAAGGGCTGCGGGAGCATTAAAATCCTTAGGGCGACCACCAAAGAAAGCTATGTCTGGGAATACACATTTCCTAACCTTCTTGTATGAGCAGTACAATTGTAGTATAAAGCAAAGTTTAACTGGAAAGAATCATGAATGAGCTAACAATAGTGTAGGACATAGGTCTGGTCACCCTAAGGGCCCTTTTTACAGTGGTCGCCCCATGGGTGGATTTCTACTTATATATATATATATATATATATATATATATATATATATATATATATATATATATATATATATATATATATATATATATATATATATATATATATATATATATATATATACTCTTATAAACCCTTGCTTCTGGGTACAACCATATGTTTTTTACACCGGGGATCTAGGTACTTCGTCCGGATCTGGGTACATGCCCATGTCCTCAAATCCAATGTGGGGTTTATTTGTAGGAATATCTTTTCATTTCAACGCAGAAAGGCAAATTAACTCGAGTTCCCAAAAACCATGTGATGATGGTACGAGTTATTCCCCTTCCCTCACTGTAACTTTTTTTGCGAACATTGGGACTTTTCCGTATCCTATCCGTAGGCCTCCACTAACCTCCAACCGAACCTTATTTTGGCATATGTTCATTGATCTCCGGCAATGTACGTCATAATCTAAGACAATGTACGTCAAAATGTTAATATTTGTAAACGTTATAACTGTCAACAATATTTAAATAAAATAAAATTGATGAACATTTAGAAACCAATTTGAATATGGTTTTCGTTTGGAGGCTATCATGCTCTATGACGTGACAGCTGAGTGTTGGCGACATGCCGAAATTTTGGACTTCGTCTTCTGTAAGTGGTTTTATTTGTTTTATTTAGAATTTTCTTTTGTGTTCTGTTGTAGTGTTAATCTTTGTAATCATATTTTTAAGAAATAATGTAGCATAATCGAGCTCCAAGACAAGACTCTATCCGTAGGCTCTGAAGTCTTTTCTTTCGTCTTTGTAAACTCGTGGGCCTCCTGCTCCTACATACGTACGTAGTATAGTATGTAATTGATGCCTACGAAAGACGAGACTTCCCAGCTTGTGGTATATCATAGTTGTAAGTTGAAGATTTTCAGTTTTCCGCTCATAAAAACATAAATAAATAAAACAACCGACAACACAGCAAAGCCAAAGACTGAAAGAGCACATGCTGCCTTCGGTAAGATCTAGATTCATTATGCTGAAGAAAGCCCAGTCCAGTACCAAGAAGAAGAAAGACTAGAGCCGGAGACAGCTTAAAATTGAAGAATCTTGATTCATTTGAACAGTCTGACAAGGGATGTCATAGTTAGTACCACAAATGTGACAAATGCAGTTAAAAATGGTCTAGATCTACTTCACTGATTTGGGTGATTTCCTTACCCCACCTTCCTCCCTTTTGTAGGCAAAATTAATCAAACAACTGATGCCTGAAAGCCTGCCGGCGTGAAAATATGAATTTATAAGTTTATTAGTTGCTCATAAATTTTATGCATGTCTGTTTAGAGGGCAAAAGGCTAATACTACTATACCATAGCTTCTTAGTTCTTGTCACTCTGATACATTCAACATTGATGTGGGTTATTTTCAGTAAGGATTATTATCGACAACGTTTCGTTCAACATCAAATGCTTTTATTTAGTAAGTAAGCTGCATCTGTGAGCAGAATTCACGACTAACACAAGTAAAAAGAATAGATTTGATTTCGAGTTTCATGTAGTACTAGTAGTATTCTACTTGCTAGAACTAGTTTTAGCAGTATGTAGCATACAAAGTGTAACTTTAAAAAAAGATTTGTAATAAACAAATCGACAACTGAACAGTTTCTTTATCAATAACAGCTGAAGTGAAATTAATCAAATGGATCCATATTATTTTAAGTTGTTCAAGTTATTAATAATGTTATGTTGTTATCAATGGTTGATTTGGCAAACTTTTGTCAAGTTTAAACATACTGGGCCAGCTTGCTAGTAAGGTGTAACAGAAACAGCTACAAAAAGCCTAGAAGAAGCAAACCAAAGTGTAGAAAATATTTTAGGCCTACAAATATATTTTATCAACTTTTGCATCAGTTTATATAATTTATAGGCCTACATCATATATATTTGTTGGGAGATTTGGGAGAGATTTATGAGTAGTACTTATTTGTTGTTTTTTTTTTCACTTTTCAGCCCCAAATTCATTTAAGCAGAGGGCAACAAATGGTCATTGCTGCTTTGACTTTGAGAAAGACAAAAGGTAAGAATAAACACGGCTTATTGAATTAAGTGGCCACGCGAAAATTTTCCGCTTCAACGCACTGCATTCATTGCGTTTTAGTGTAGGGATTGTAGTTATTGCAGTGATCAGAAATACACGGAAGGCAAATAAAACTATTGTACTTTTAGAAATTTAATATTTTAAACAAATCTGTGCATTGTGGTTGAAGAAATTGCGTTTTGAAAATGGGTGAATTCCACTGTGCACAGCGTGTGTCCACACATCGCTCATAGTATGTAGACCTACCTATGAGTAGCCTAGTAATAAATACAGCACAAAAACAAATTAACTGTTGTTGTTGTTGTTGTATCAAATTTTATTCATCAGATTAACATAAGTTGTACTTATAAATTATAGAAATTTTATAAATAATAAACAATATAATATAAAAATTATTTTAAAGAAATTAACTGTGCGCGTGCGATCGTTAAAAAACCGCTACATGTCTTATTAGTCACATTTCATCATTGTTATTATCTTTGTAATCATGTTTATCATAATTATTTCTTGTGTATATGAAAAGTTGTTTTAATCATATGGCTTCGAAAAAGCACCCACTTCGAATTCTCCTCTATTCCATAATTCCTCCTTTAAACTTTTGAAACTACTCTATAATGCGATACTAAATGAACCTTGCATGCCACATAAAAAACATATGGATGTTTTTGTTAACACACACACACACACACACCCACACACACACACACACACACACACACACACACCCACACACACACAAAGAAACAGCTGGAAGTCACTGGAAGGTGGATTCGAAAAGATGAGTTTTGAGTTAGTTTTTAAAACTGTCATGGGACGCAACAGAGCAAAGTTGAAGAGGCAGTCTTTCCATTGATTTAAAATCTTGCTATGCAATACATTTTTCACTGTAGTTTTACAGACAGGATATTGTTAGGTTTAGGCGTGTTCAAGGCCATTTATTTATAATACTAATAATAAAAAGTACATATATATATGCGTGCATTATTCTATGCAATTGTTCTAAGTGCTGGGGAGTGGTAGGAGGAATAAGGGAACATGCACATATAAACTGAAAACGGTTAAATTATTACACACATGGGAAAAAAATAGTACATTTATACACACAATCAAACAGTTCTTGTCCTTTAAACACACACACACACGTATACGCACGCACACACAAACACACACACACACACATGAGCGTGCCCATTCACATTAATGCCTTCCTTTTGTGTGTATTTCAGGATGACTTCGACACCCTCCGACCGCTGTTCTACCCCAACACCAACGTTTTTCTGCTCTGCTTCAGTGTGGTCTCGCCCACATCCTTCCACAATGTGCTGGAGAAGTGGGTGCCCGAAATTCTAAAACACTGCCCGCGGGCACCCCTTGTGCTGGTGGGCACCCAGTCTGACCTGCGGAACGACATGAAGATCCTGATCGAGTTGGCCATATACAAAGAGAAAGTGCTGTCTGAAGAAGAGGCCACGCGGCTGGCCTCGCAGTTGGGTGCTCAGTACGTGGAGTGCTCGGCGCTGATGCAGAAGAACTTGAAGGAGGTGTTCGACACCTGCATCCTGACGTCGCTTAACTGGGGCGAACAGGAAGAGCTCGCGCTGGGCAGGTCCAAAAGCCTGCTGCGCAGGTCCAAGAGCTCCAAGAGCAAAAACAGCGCCGCCATCTCCTATGCCCTCGCTACTTCCACGTCCAAAGGCTCCTCCAGTCCTAAGAAGGCGGGCTGGAAAAAGTTTTGCTGCTTCATATCATAGTGACAGTGACACGACACTGAATTTATGACACTGACTTCGTCCTATCTGCCATTTTATTTTGGAGTCTTTTCACGCTCGTTGGAACTCTA
This sequence comes from Oncomelania hupensis, assembly GCA_036898135.1. Taxonomy (NCBI): domain Eukaryota; kingdom Metazoa; phylum Mollusca; class Gastropoda; order Littorinimorpha; family Pomatiopsidae; genus Oncomelania; species Oncomelania hupensis. Next base: position 15,462,163 of record CM072513.1, read on the forward strand.
CGTTATAAGTGATGTTTGGATCACACACTCTGTGTGATATGAACTTCAGTGAAATAAACTTCTTGAAGCTGCTTCATGTGATAGTGACAGTGACACGACATTGAATTTATGACACTGACTTCGTCCTATCTACCATTTTATTTTGGAGTCTTTTGACGCTCGTTGGAACTCTACGTTATAAGTGACGTTTGGATCACACACTCTGTGTGCTATGAACTTCAGTGAAATAAATGTATTGAAGCTGTTCGTCCGTGAAATAGATAGTTTTAATCACACAAAGTTGTCTGGATGTTTATTGTGTGACACGGACTGAAATAATTGAGTCTTTTTAAGATCTTGTGCCGGGATTCATGAAATAAAATCGGTCAATTTTAATCATCGCATTTCATAGCTTCAGTCTCATTTCATCTGCTCATCGCCAGCCCATCGCTCCATAGAATCGAATCAACCAATTGGACACTTGGCCTTTGTTTTAGAAAACATGAACTTTGCTTAATTATGTAGTTTGAAGTATTTTTTCTTCTGAGCTTATGTGTACGACAATGTGACGGATGTTTGTCCTTGTAGACTTAGAAGCATACTACAGTCTACAGCCACTTGTTGTATCATGTTGGGTTGTACTTATGTTTGATACTCAATTTTAGTATGCTCATAAAAATCAATAATACATCTTTGTGCCTTTTTGTTGTTGTTGCTTACATTTCTTTTCCCCCACCAAACATTCAGCACTCGTATGCTTTTATTATGTTCGGCTGTGTCTATGACTGATGTTTGTGCTAATATGCCTATTACCTATGACACTGTTGGTGGATTTTCTCCCTCACTAAGCCTACTGTATAACCACAGTGTTATGTTACGCCGGAGTTAGATGTTATTTACCTACATTTTCTCTGTGTATTACCTATATATTTATGTACAGTCTATTAGTATTATCCCCACAGTGAGGGAGCCGTTTGTTACTGTATAAATAGTATTCCCAAGTTCTGGAAATTTAGTGCTTTAAGTTTAAATTTATACTGTCGCTGTCTTTCTCCTTTGTTCTTTCTCATTCCTACTCTGTTCTATCAATCTGCTATATTATTTTCTTCGCTAAGCCAGTCACCTGCCTTTTTTCTTGAAAACTCTTCAAAAACTCCTTATTTGTGAATGGGGTCTTTTGGGTCAGCTTGTAAATATTGGATGCTTTCTGCCAAATGGTGACTAGGGCTTCTTATGATGTTATTTAGCAGTGTACTATGTAGACATTTTCTATGTATGTGTTTTATTGATATTTTATAAAGATGTTTATATTCAGTTTTTGTAAACGGGGATTCGATATATTAGAGTATAGCCTCAGCGTCCCCTGCATGGGATGCCTTTACATGTATTGTAAAGTGTCCGGCTGGTGGAGTGCCTTCAGTGTTACCACTAAGGTTGTTTCAGCAGACCCCCTGTGGGGTGCCGGTTTTTTTTAGTATAAATAGTATCCCCACTTTCTGGAAATTTAGTGTGTTAAATTCCCACTGTCACTGTCTTTCTCCTTTGTTCTTTCTCATTCCTAATCTGTTCTATTAAATCTACTATACTATCTTCTTCTTCACTAGACCAGTCACCTCCCCCATTGGGGTGCCTGGGGTTTCAGTATAATAATATCCCCACTTTCTGGAAATTTAGTGCTTTAAATTCCCACTGTCGCTGTCATTCTCATTTGCTCTTTCTCATTCCTGCTCTGTTCTATCAATCTGCTATACTATCTTCTTCTTCGCTAGACCAGTCACCAATCTTTTTTCTTGAAAACTCTTCCGGGACAAGACTCCTTATTTGTGTATGAGGTCTGTTGGATCAGCTTGGGAATATTGGACGCTTTCTGCCAGGTGGTCACTAGGGCTTCCTATGATGTTATTATTTAGCAATGTAGGCATTTTATATGTATGTGTTTCGTTGATAATTTATAATGATGTTTGTAATCTATTTTATTTTTGTAAACGGGGGTTCGATAAATTAGAGTACAGCCTCAGCGTCCCCTGCGTGGGATGTCTTTATTGTAAAGTGACTGGCTGATGGAGAGCTTTCAGTTTTACCACTAGGGTTGTTTCAGCAGGTCTTTGATGCGGATCAGGGGTTGTCCGGTTCTGATTTGGCTCGGAAGAGTCCGCTGGACCTAAAGCAATAATCATGTAATGTAATGTAATCATCTTGAGAATATTGGACGCTTTCTGCCAAATGGACATTTGGGCTTCCTATGATGTTATTATTTGGCAATATAGGCATTTTGTATGTATGTGTTTTGTTGATATTTTATAATGATGTTTATATTCTATTTTGATTTTATAAACGGGGGTTCGATAAATTAGAATATAGCCTCTGCGTCCCCTGCGTGGGATGTCTTTATTGTAAAGTGACCGGCTGGTGTAGTGCCTTTAGTGTTACCACTAGGGTTGTTTCGGCAGATCTTTTGTGCGGATCAGGTGTGAGTCCTTTTTCAGAGAAGTTGTGGTCTTGATTTTGTGGTCCTGATTCGGATCTCTGTAGTCCGCTGGACCCTGTAAGCAATTAATAACTAACGTACTAACCCTGTGTGGGATACCATTATTGTAAAGTGACCGGCTGGTGGAGTGCCTTCAGTGTTACCACTGTCACTGGGGTTGTTTTGGCAGATCTTTTATGCGGATGAGGGGTGAGTCCTCTTTCAGCCAAGTTGTGGTCTTGATTTTGCAGTCCTGATTCGGCTCTTAGCAGTCTGCTGGATCCTGTAAGCAATGAATAAATAACTAACCTCTTTCAACCAAGTTGTGGTCTTGATTTTGTGGTCCTGATTCGGCTCTTTGCAGTCCCCTGGACCCTATAAGCAATGATTAACTAACTAAATATGTATAAATATATATGTGTTTACCTGAATAAAAATTTTGTTTAAACCAAACATTCAAAAGTGTCTGTAAATATTTTGTTGTGCTAGTTTATACCTGGATAGCTGCATCCCACCTGCAAGTGGACTACACATTAAGCATGTATAGGCTTTTTTCTACCTCTTCTGCTTCATTTTGTTCTTCTTTGTTGCTTTTATCTTCTTTTTACTCTTTTATTTAAAAAATCTCCTTGTTCTTCTTTCTCATTATCATTATGATTAGGAGCAGCAGAACCATTTTGTTCTTCTAACTAATAATAAACACAGAATGTATTTTTGCTGCTGATTATGTTTTTTTTGTCTGTTCGACTGATGCAGCTGCTTGCAAAACAAAGGTTCAACTTTGAATTTTTTTTGTCTTTTGTTTCTTTGGTATTGCCTGGAGTGTGTTTAATTTAATAAAGAAGTCCTTTCTTCAAATAACAAAAAACAAAAAAATCAAGCGAAATACTTTTTTTTTATTTTTTTTTATTTTTTAAGAACATGTAGAATGACAAAATGATGAAAATATTTTCCTCGAAGTCAAATTTCACAGTGCATTAACAAAGTACACAATTTATTTGCATTTGGACAAGCATAATACAACCTTTTGTGCAACTATTTCCTGACCTCAGCAAATTGGACCCAAAAAAAAATAAAGTGAAAATTATTTCCCTTTTGTCCTTTGTCCTTTTATTAACAAAATCACATATAATTAAAGCATGAAACAAGGCTCATAGCCCAGGGGGCATTTTAGCCAAAAATGGGGGGATGGTGAATTACATTAAAAAACAATGAACAGTACAAAAAAAGCTGTTCCATAGGCATCACAAGATGCCAGATTAATTATTAGAAGTTCTGTCACATTTTTTTAATTTTAAAAAGCGTCCCTTTTGTACTGGTAGTTTAGGAGGTGATGTTCTAATTTTTGTTATACTGGCGGCTAGATTGGAGGGAAGAACAGTCAAATACTTTTCAAAAGCAAAATTATCTTTAAACATTTTTTTATTATATTATATGCTATTTGAGTCAATTTCAGAGTGCCAGTTTTGTGCATACTGATCTTGCAACCTTTTCTTTATCTTTTCCTTAAATACTTTGTCAGACAGTGTTACACTGCAATAGCCGATTCAGTCCCGATGCTTGAATCTTGTGTAACTCGAATTTGTTATGTACGTAACCCGTTCTCCCAGCAACAAGGCAGGAGTCGTTACTATGTGTTTTTTCCAACTTTATTCAGCAAGCAGCATCAACAACTGCATACAAGCTCTCTCCAAAAACTCTCAAAAAAGGGAGGTGAACATTGAAGTTTAACGTCCACGCCCACCATTATCCTATCCTGTCCCGTAACTTAGAAGTCGTTAGGGAACCACAGACGATTGTTTAACCAGTGTACTCCCTCTTTCTCTGTCCTCAGCAGCCCTCATGGTTTCACTCAGTGTCAAGCCAGTCCATTCTCGAATGTTGTCTTCCCACCTCTTTTTCTGTCTACCTCTTCTTCTGCCTCCTTGTACCGTGCCTTGCAGGATGGTCTTTGCAAGGCCTGATGCTCTGGTGACGTGGCCATACCCTATTACAGTAAAAGCCATAGTAATTAACAAGGTAAGGATTTCAATAAATAAATGATATATGTTAAATACTTAATAAACACATTTTATATATCTATATATCAATATCCTATCCTATCCTATCCTATCCTATCTTATCACGTAACTCGAAAGTTGTTGGGGCAGCACAGATGATCGCTTAAACCAGAGTTACTCCATCTTTATCTGTAATCTGCAACCGTCATAGCTTCACTCAGTGTCAAGCCAGTCCATTCTCGAATGTTGTCTTCCCACCTCTTTTTTGTCTACCTCTTCTTCTGCCTCCTTGTACCGTGCCTTGCAGGATGGTCTTTGCAAGGCTAGAAGAAGTGGGAGAAGGAGCGGTGACCCAAACCCTTCTTTCTGTGTCCATCCACACTTGGAACGGACAACATAAACTGGGAAGAGGAGTGAAGGCGCCTTGAGGGTTTGTGGGTAGGGACAATGTCTCTCATGTACTATAGAGGGAGGTGGGTTCATGCACACACTCGTAGCATATGGAGCTCGAGGACTTTGTGGTCGACTTTCTTCTTGACTGGCAGCCAGTGAACAGGAGTGATGTGGTCTGGTCTTCTTGCTGCGGGTGACAATCCTGGCGGCCGTGTTCAGAACACTGGAGACGGTCAAGCTGGACAACGGTTTGCATAATCTATCCTGAATATCACCAAGGCGACGGCAATGGTCTTGTTTTCCGAGGGCATCTCGCAGTTTACCAAGACAGTGAAGATGGAAGAAGCACCCTCTAACCACGGCACTCGCTTGATCCTCTATTGTGAGGTTTGCATCAATCATGATGTCCAGATCTCTGACAGTGGACAAGAAGGGGATAGCTGACTGTCCAAAACTGTTGGAGCTCAGGGATACAGAGTCTCTTTTGCTCTGAGGTCCACACATGATGGCCTCAGTCTTGTCCTCGTTCAGTTTCTGTGCGTCATCCACACCTTGAGGTCAGAGGAACACAGCTCAAACTTCTTAGCAGACTCCACTGCAGCGGCATCATCAGGAGGAAAAGAGTCGTAGAGGTCAGAGTCATCACCAAAAAAGCTGCCTCCCTTGCTCGTGTATCTCGATGATACGGCCAAATTCAAAGGTATAAAGCGAAAAGAATACAGGTTCCAAAACGGACCCCTGGGGGACCCCACAGGTCAGTCTTGTAGCTGTGTTCACACTGACGTACAGAAACGTATCCTCTAGATACGACTGGAACCACTGATGGACGCAGCCCTTGAACCCAAACTTCAGATGAAGTCTCCACAGATAGATTTGCTCCTTGAGATAAATCATGCCAAAATGTCATTTCAAATCCCTACATTCAGGTTGTTAGGTTGAAAAAAAAAAGCCCTTGTAAAATGGTAATACTACAGGATTGTACTGTGTTTGACCCCTCCTGATTATACCTTTTACAGCCAGAGGGAGAAGAAAGAGACAGAAGGAAGAGTGGGATTGGGGTGGCCAAAGGTAACGTGGGGGCCAATAGTCAAGTGGGCCCCTCTGTAGAAGTCAGTCTTTCAAACAGTTGTTTTCAGTTACACCATTCAGTTACACCAAGACCACACACGTCAAGTGCAGATTATGTTCTGATGTTATTGTCCAATACTAAACTAAGAAGTAAATGCATTGTAATAGTGAACACATAACACTCAAAGACATGGACATACACAATGACGATTATTATTAATTACAGTGTGAGATTAGTACTCACACTGCTACACCCTCCACCTTCACTACTCTAAAAAAAAAGGGAGGAGGAGAGATAGCAATAATGGGCTCTGAACCCCAAAGCTCATAGAGTTACTAAAGGAGGCCTTTTATTGCAATTTATGGCTGTTTTATGAGCTTTTTAAAAAGCGCTCCAAAACACTCTGAGAATCCGCAATTTGTTAAATATAATACATATTCGTATATCTTGCGTCTTTGGTCTCCCCATCAACTCCAAAACTTAGCCAGTTAATTAGTTATTTGTCAAAACTTATTTCAAAACTTAGAAATAAAACTTAGAAAAAATACCTCATTTAGAAAGTAGAAAACTTACAGAAAACTTACTTAGAAAACTTAAAAAATACCTTACTACTGGAATTGGACATTTTTACAAAAACCGGTGGTAGCACTTCCCGCTTGGACTCTCTCCCTAACTTGGTGGAGTGGGACGGACCCCTCGACCTTTTGCACGCATCTCCCACTCCACCAAGTGAGCCCAAGCGTTGTGGCATGTGTTGTCTGTCATCAAACCCCAAATGGGGAATCTCTACGAGACGAAATTAGAGAAACCCACGGAGGTGTACTGACTGAACTTTGGCTGCGAGTGGACAGTTGGATTAAGTAGGAGGTTCCCAGGATACAGCGCGCAGCCTCCTGTCTTACCCAATGTCATGCAACCATTCGTTCTTGCGTTCAATATCTGTTTACTTGTTGCCTGAGGCTTGACAATTGGATTAAGTAGGAAGGGATCGAGAGTTAGCGTGCACCTTCCAGTCTTATCCATTGTCATGGCAATTTTTAACATGTATCCAAGCCACTTGCCACTTTGTACACTGTGTCTATTATTGCAATAGGACAGACATTTGGCCTTAATGCCTTAGCAAATTCAACACATGCCACAGAAGTGACTAACCACACCGAAAATCTATACTTCCTTTTTTCTTTATATCCCCAACCAGATCGCTCATAAAAGAAGATTGGGCTTGGGAAATTACATACAACAAACCAGCATTAATATTCTATATTCTAAATGTACAATTCTAAATAATACACCATTAAGTGCAGCAATCTTTATTACATATTGTTCATATTAATTTTTAAAAGTGTAACAAATAGATATATAAATAAAAATTTATATTAAAGCATGTGTTTCCCATTTACTAGCTGTAAGTTAAACCAAGGGAAATAATTTGTGTGTATTTTAAACATGCATTAAGCATGTGATCCAGTTGAAAAACAGAATTGGAAATTCCCATATTAAAGCATGTGTTTCCCATTTACTAGCTGTAAGTTAAACCAAGGGAACCGGTCCTGATTTGGCTCGGAAGAGTCCGCTGGACCTAAAGCAACAATAAATCAATCAATCAATCAACCAAGGGAAATAATTTGTGTGTATTTTAAACATGCATTAAGCATGTGATCCAGTTGAAAAACAGAATTGGAAATTCCCCTTTTCTAGACCAGAGGAAATAATTTGTGTACAGGAATATTTGTGTGCTTTCTCTGTGTGAATGTAAAATCCTTAGTAAGTTTTTTGCCTTTGCTTAGATATATAAAAATAAATTTATATTAAGCATGTGATCCAGTTGAAAACAGCAAATAGAAATTTATATTAATCATGTGATCCAGTTAAAAACAGAACCTGGAATTCCCTTTGCTAGGGTGAAATAATCAATATTCTTGGCCTAAGCCCAGTTTATTCAATCGGGAATTCCCGCAAACATTAATGTTACAACCTTATACAGAGTGTTTTTAATTTAAATTTAATTTAATTGCTATCAAAACAGCCAAATATTGTACTAAAAAGGCCTTTTAAGAGTTTTATATTAAGCATGTGATCCAATTAAAACAGAACCTGGAATTCCCTTTGCTAGGGGCAGTGGGAAATAATCAATATTCTTGGCCTAAGCCCAGTTTATTCAATCGGGAATTCCCGCAAACATTAATGTTACAACCTTATACAGATTCAATATAAGTCCCATTCAGTTAAGGGAAGTAATAAAAACATTACTACGCATTCATAAGTAAAGTTGCGGTTGCTTCCCTTTGACTGTATTTGGTGGTTTGAAGCCTAAAAATCCATTTTTTAAATTAATTATGTTTTAATTTAAAGTTTTGCGTCAGTATAAAAATGACGGACACAAAAAGTCTTTCGCAATCTCCTTTGTTTAAAGACATCTTTCAAACTTTACAACTTCAAATTCTTGACAGTCAAAATGTTATTAAATCTGTCTATAATAATTACGAATTTGTACTTAACAATTTTACTTTCAAATCCCCTGTTAAAATTCGCATTCACGCTCAAATAACTTTTATTAAACCCGGCAGTATTGATGAAACGATGACTGTGTGGATTTCTTCAAGTCAAATTGAAGTGTTAAAATCTTCAGACCTAGACAATGCTTATAACAACATCTTAATCAATCAGTTACAAGACAGTATAGAACGAGCAACTTTGAAAGGGTCCGGGTGGACAGAAGGAAATTTAGAATCATTAGAACTGAACATTGCAAAGTATAATCCAATCAAAGGAAAATCTTATATCCCTCTTCCCAAAGAAATTCTTGACAAAAAGGCTGTATTGAATATTAAGAACACCGACGACAAATGTTTTGTGTGGTGTGTTCTGGCTAAATTATATCCTATTCAGTCGAAACAACATCCCGAAAGGGTGGCGCTATACAAAGATAAAGTAACGAACTTAAATCTTAAAGACATTAATTTCCCTGTTAGCCTTGATGCCATTGACAAATTTGAATCACAAAACTCTCCTATAACAGTCAATGTATATGTTTGGGACCCTGAATCAAAACTTATGCCTTTACGAATCTCTCCTAATGCCCCATCGTTTTCAGACCTCAATCACCACGTTGATCTTTTACTAATAACAGACCCGCAAGATCCTAGCATGCAACATTATACTCTGATACGAAACATATCTAGATTATTAGGACACACTTCAAAACATCATGGCAAACAATATTTGTGCAGACGCTGTTTAACTAGAGTCTCTAATCTCCAAGTGGCTGACAAGCACAGTAAAATTTGTAAAAGTATGACAGATATTCAAACCCGTCTTGTGTTACCGAAGCCAGGTTCTCAAGTATATTTTAAAAACATCAACAAACAATTCAAGCAGCCTTATATAGTTTATGCCGACTTCGAATCATTGATTTTAAAATACCATGGCCCACAAGGATTTTGTACGCCTAATTCATTCCTCACACACCTTCACGAAGTCTGCAGTTTCGGGTATGTAGTTGTTAGAGCCGACGGACAACATACAGAGCCGGTAATTTACAGAGGGCCTGACGCAGCTAGGAAGTTCTTAGATGAGATGAACAAAATATACAAATTGTGTTTATTGCAGCTAGATAATCCGGTGCCCATGATATTTACTGAATCTGACTCCATAATTTTAAAGCAGCTACACATTGCCACATTTGTAATAAAGAGTTTGACCGAAGGACGCAAAGTCCCAAAGAGTGAGAGATCATTGTCACATAACAGGGGCATTTAGAGGTGCAGCTCATCAGAAATGCAACTTAGACTATGGAATCAAACATTTCTCTCTCCCTATTTTCATTCACAATCTTCGAAATTACGACTCCCATTTAATCATGCAGGCAGTGACGAAAGCATACAAAGTGTCATGTATTGCCGAGACAGAAGAAAAATATAAAACTTTCACTCTGAATAAATTAAAGTTTTACGACAGCTTTCAACATTTGTCTTCCAGTTTAGAAACACTAGCTAAGAACTTACCCAGCTATCCTATCACTAGCAAATATTTTCCAGACGTTACACTTATTCGGAAAGGCGTGTATCCTTATGAATACATGGATTCTTGGGAAGTGTTTGAAGAACTAGAATTACCACCTAAAGAGAACTTCTATTCTTCACTCAATAAAAGTTTCATAAGTGATATCGATTACCAACATGCACACAACGTCTGGAATGCACTCGGATGTAAAAACCTTGGTGACTACCACGACATATATTTGAAAGCCGACGTCTGTTTGTTGGCTGATGTGTTTGAAAAATACAGAGAAACGAGTTTACATCATTACTCCCTCGACCCTTCTCATTATATTTCTTCGCCAGGAATGAGTTGGGATGCTTTCTTAAAACTTAGCGGTTCTAAAATCGATCTCATAACTGACCAGGTAATGATGACAATGATTGAGTCGGGCATTCGTGGAGGAATAAGCGTGGCAGCTCATAATTATTGCAAAGCCAACAATAAATACCTGAAGCACTATGACCCCTCGCAGAAATCTAATTATATAATGTACTTTGACGCCAACAATTTATACGGTTGGGCAATGAGTGAGCTTTTACCGGTTTCAGATTTCAAATTACTTGTTAATCCAAACCCCGCAAACTTGACTTGGTTAAACAGTATTTTAAATCACCCTAAAGATCATACTATAGGGTTTATTGTCGAAGTTGACCTAGAGTATCCCAATGCTTTACACGACCTACATAATGATTACCCATTAGCACCAGAAAGATTGCATGGTACAGACAAGCAACTTAAACTTATTCCCAACCTCTATAATAAATCTAATTACGTCTGCCACTACAGAAACCTGCAGTTCTACATCAGACACGGCATGAAGTGCACAGCGATTCACAAGCTTTTATTCTTTAAACAAACGAATGTCTTGGCCGGGTACATCAATAAAAACACAGAGCTCAGAAAACAAGCGCAATCTACGTTTGAAAAAGATTTCTTTAAGCTGCTGAATAACAGCTGTTTTGGTAAAACTATGGAGAACCCATACAAGCGAAAAGACGTCAGGCTAATTACATCACCCAATCAAGCGATTAAATTAACATCTAAACCTCAATACCTTGGTTACAAAGAGTTTCATGACTCCCTGTATGCAGTTACCATGAAAACCACGCAAGTTAATCTAGACAAACCAGTGTTTATGGGGATGACTATTCTTGACCTTTCTAAATTATTAATGTTCGAATTTTACTACGATTACTTTAAACCTAAATACCCGGAGGCCAGAGTTTTATACACAGACACAGACTCCCTTATACTAGACATCCCTACTGAAGACATTTATAAAGACTTAGAATCGGAACTACAACATTACGATACTAGTGACTACCCTGAAACTCACCCTTTGTACAGCAAAGCAAACCAAAAGAAAATAGGTTTGATGAAAGATGAAATGAACGGGAAACTTATTGAAGAATACGCAGGACTGCGATCTAAGCAGTACAGTATTAAACACGAATCGGGGGGAATCTTCAAAAGCAAAGGCACCCAAAAAGCTGCAATAAAAAACAGAGATATCAGACACGAAAACTACCTGGAAGCCTTAGATGGAAAAGAAGTTAAACCATACCCTAACACAACTATAAAGTCTAAAAACCATATAGTGTCCACTGCTGTGACGACCAAAAAAACATTATGCGCTAATGACACAAAGAGAATAAGAGTAACTAAGGAGTTCGCATACGCTCTAGGCCACTATAAATTACAGGTAGAAACAGCGACTGCGACTACGACTGCGACTACGACTACGACTACGAGTAAGGAGGAGGGCCCGTAAGGTTTGAATAAATGTTAACTGTATTTATTCTGAAGCGCCAATGAGCTTTTTCTTCAAAGCATCTAGCTGCTCTTTCCGTCCCAGTAGTCTCCCTTCCTTCTATTAATTTTTTTTTAATTTCTTCAACATTAACAGGTGCAGACCTAGATTTAGATTGTATGTCGTGCTTCAACTTTTTATATTCTTCAAAATCTCGCTGGATAATTACAAACTCTTGGTCTGTAATCTGAGTGTCTTCTAGAGCTTTTGAAATTATTAAGTTCATGCTAGTAAGTTTAGCTATCGCCAGGCTAGAAATGAGGTCGTGTTTTTCTAGTTTCTTAGATACTTTAGTATTAATTACACCAAGTAGAACTGACATCACTGAAGATAATCCGGCAGCCACTCCTAATCCAATACTAATTGGTATACCAATTCCAGTCACCAATAATCCCACGCTGACCGCAGCTTCCGCTGCATTAATAACATTTAGACCAGTAGACACGTAATTTATTCCGCTATAAGCGCCGGAATACCTTCGTCTGCATCTAGAGTACTTTTGGATATCTGATTCAATTTGAGTCCTAACTTTTCTTATTTCTTCCAGCCTGAACGTTTGAACATTACTTAAGTCTAACGTTGGAGCACTGGGTTGCATTGGTTGTTCATCCACTACTGCTTCTACTATAGCAGGATACAATTTTGTCGTCATATTTTTAGTGTGAAAAAAAAGGGTTAACAATAATTAACTTGATTTTAGTTTATTAGCAAAATATTCTATTTGACTATCAGAAAATATCTGATCGCTGAAATAAAATGCTAACAGATCTACGTTGTCTAGGCTAATTTGCGCTATTCTGTCAATAGGATTTGGAACAGGGACAAAAGTTATCTTGGGTGATGAAGTAAATACGGAATACTGATTTTCATTTTCTCTTTTCTTCATAAATACTGTAACTCGTCTGGGATCCTCATCTAAATCAACCCAACTTAGAGACACTTGCGGAATTACATTAACATTTCTCTGCGTAGGCCTGTGAGCAATTATGTCCAGTACTATCATAGCTGCACTACCTAGCTGTAAAGGAGGCTGCAGAACAACTCTGACATTTTTCCCTGCGGTTTCACGCTTATGTAAAACATAGCTGCTTTTTTTGTAGGCTTTGACTTCTATGGTTTCCCGATTGTTTTCATCCGGCACTAGACTAACTAACATAGGCCCGGCGTTAATAATTTTCTTAAATTTATTGTCTGGTCCCATAAAAGTGTAAGGGCTTTCGCACTTGAATTTAATAAGCCAATCTAATTCTGTGTCTACAGGTGTTAAAGACCAGATATTTTCTCGTTTAGTAATAGCATACTTAAAATCGGGATCTACTTTACCGGCATTAAAATCCTTTAGCTGATCGATAGATGGTTTTTCTGGCAATACTGACGGCGGCACTTGCGGCACTTCAGGCACTGCCGGCACTAGCGCTCGTTTATAATATCCATTTTGTGTAAATTCGAAACCGTAAATAGACCCAACAATAGCATTCGCATCAAAGTCAATTGTGTCTGCTAAGTCTTTCAGTTCAATGGTAGGACAGGTTACTGGAATTTGAGGGCCGATTGACATTGTATTTTAAAATTAAACTTTATTTTATCTCAAGAATAATTGTAAGATCTTCAAAGTCTACAATTTCGTTGTTTTGGTTAGTTATTTTGAAGCAGAAACTAGTATGATAGTCCTGACTTAAGTGGCGTTTTTGAGGCAGAAATTTCAATGAAACTGGATCGCAGTAAGATTCTCTCTGAGTTGAGATTATCCTTAGCAATGTACTAGGAGTTCCGTTTACTAAGTTTTCCGATGTCTTCAGTTGATGAAGGTACACAAACAATCTATTATTAATTAACAAATTCATAGGGTTTGATCCAATAAATCTTATAGAACTGCCGACAGTGCTGGAGCTGTCAGATAAAGATAATTCATTGCCACGGAAACCTAATATTTCTGCCAGCTTTGGCGCAAGTGTAACGCTGGTAATGTCTTTATGCTGGTTTTTATGGAAAGTTAAAGTTACTATCAAGTTTGCAGGGTTCATTTTTGCTTCAATCGAATGAGGTTTAAACAATTCTTCAGTAAGTCTGCAGAAGTCATAATAGCCGGCATGAATAAAGTGCCTTTTTTTATTAATCATTATCCAGTTGTTGTTTAGATCATGACTAATATTTAACCATTTAACCGTGTAGAATATTTCGTGAAGGATTACGTTAAGGTCCCTGTTTTTGTTGTCAATAGGATGCTGAAGTTCAATGGGCACACCTGATTTTACAGATTCGAAAGTTACAAACATATTTTTTTAATATAATAAAAATGTACGCGCCTTATAAATATAACAAAGCTGCAAAGTATACTACAGGGCCTTATTATTACGAAAAAGCAGTCGACCTAACCAAGCTGACAATAGCTGTGGCAGCCAACGTCCATTTCGAAACTATCCCCCATAATATTTTTGATCATTACCTCAACCCAGACATTACGAGCGACTTTTTAGCTAACCAATGGCTAAACAACGGGGGTATGCAGTTCTTTCAGAATCAAATTAATTTTGCCGTGTCATGCGCTACAACTGGTTGCGGAGTTTCTTACGTTCATCACCTTAATCACCCAGATCCCATGTTGAAGTCTATTTATCTGTTCCATTTGTATTATCAAGTGAGGCGGGTGTTGTCTGAACTTCAGGCTCCGTTACCTACTGACAAAAACTTTAATCCCTTTAACAACGGCTTTGACAAGAAAGCGTATCAAAGGTTGTGCAATGAATTCGGAATTGATACTAAAACAGACTTCAGACAAAAACTAGACCTCAATCACGGAATGGGAACTTTATTTAGATACGCTGTAGGTAATTTATACACGGGGCCTTACGTACCTGGATTTACATCATTTAACCACAACAGCCAGGTTCCTTTACTGTATATCAGACAAAAACAAAGTACAGCATACAGCACTTTTATATTGGACACATCAAACGGATTTACCCAAAGTGGGGTGGAAAGGCTGAATGAATCTATTCGTACGTATGCGTGGTGCATTCTGGGGTCTCAAGCAGAAACACGAAGTAATATCATTGGGGAAGGAACTAGCTTCGATGCACAAAAGCAGTTTCTAGCCAACATTGAAGATTCTATTAATTCGGCAGTAGATTTGCCCGCGAGTATTAAAAGATATCAGGACACTTTAAAGTATGCTAGATCGAAAGTAGATTACGTAATAGGTTTAGGACTGTATATGTTGCCTTCAGACCTTCAGCTTAGGATAGGAACTATATCAAACTACAACAACAATATAGTGATTGCCGACCCTCAGTTTCATATAGGCTACAATCCTACAATAAATACAGTGAACATAGTGAATACAGTGAATACAGCAAATACGGTATTTACTGCTAGGCCTAATAATGAACCTTTAAGTTCGCCACCACTTCCGAGCCTACCAAGCTTGCCAAGCCTGCCGGTAACTGATCATGGGGTTTCACGTCTAGCGCTTACAGGGGGTTTATTGTTTGCTGGGTTAATTGGGATTTACTATTTTAAGTAACCAGAGTAATATTATTATAAACAAAGACCACAGATGTTCAGACGCCCAGACAACAACTTTAGAAGCAGTATTAAATATCCATGAAAATACAGAACCTAATATTCCTGGAAGTGCGTCTACAAGTTTGTCACCTAAGCGTTTCAATAAGTTAGCTATGCTTTGTAACGTCTTTTTAATCCAGTCTTTAACCGGACTACCGCCAGGTCCACCAGGTCCACCAGGTCCGCCGCCACCGATGCCTACGGTTCTAGTCAGTGCTAAGACTAGTGTGCTTATTGTCATCCCAACAGCTGTAAGAATGCTAAATATTGTAACACCTTGCTCTCTGAACAGTGTTTGAATTCTTTCTGCAAGTGTAGTGTCTTCGTGTAAAATTTTATGCACCGTTTCTTTTATTCTGGCGAAATTAGTTATTAATTTTTCTCTGTTTATGGATAAGGCTTCTAGCCTTGCCGCGCGTTCTGTGTAAAGGTCTGCGAGCCTTTTTTGAATCAACTTTTTTACCTCAATGCTTAAGTTCGCGTCATCAGCTTCTGCTAGTTTATTTTTTTGTTTTTCTATATGTTTGTCGAGCTCACCGAGCTTGGCCAAATTCATCATTGTCTCCCCTCTCACAGATTGTAAAGCTTTATCTAAGCCCTGAAGTTCACGCAGTGGCAATAATGGCGTGTCATTGATAGTTTCCATAACCTGATCAATATTGGTGTCCTCATTTGTTTGTAAGGTTGTTAACTCTTTATTTACTTCTAATGCAGAACTAGTTAAGTTAGTTAAGTCTTGTAGTTCTATTTCTGAATTTGGTAACGATGCATCTATTCGTTGAAGTGAAGCTACTGCTTGGCGATGCAACGCTGGCACTCTATTATCGGAAAGCCCCAATGATCGTATTACAGTCACTGGGAGTTTAGTTTTCAAAGTAGACCACGCATAAAATTTATCAGGATTCTTTAACATAGTTAACTGTACTCTAACTTTTTTACCGGATACAATAGTGTTTATAAACAAGTGATTATTTTTGTCTAGTTCGAAGTCGCTGGGACTAACATAATCAGGTAACTCGCGCCCGATGTAATTGTAAAATTTATTGATTTTTCTGGCTTTTTGGGTTTCAGTTACTTGACGTAATTCTTCTCCTATACTTAGCCTTGTTTGGCTCATGTCGTCTCCTACCATAGAAAGAAGTCTGCTGGTTGTGTCAACGTTGAGGTCTTCATTAGGCTCATTTGGTTTAAACACTTCATCAAGAGCTTCACCACCTGTTGCCATTTTTAAATATAATTTTTTTTTATCGCATTAAAAATGCAAAGCTACGGAAACTTGTTAGACCCTACACGTCGATTGAGGACGCCTTTAGGCATCAAAGGTGAGAAAAGCACAATAATTATTACAAACAATCCAAGCAGCATAGAGCCTAATCAGCTACTAACCATAAGATTTCCAAATTTAGGTCCTGATGATGTAATAGTTCCAGGCAGTCCTAAATTGGGATTTAAAATTAGTCTGAATTCTGACGACGATCCTAACAGAACCATAGTCAACAATCTAGGCAGAGCTATAATTAAAAGAATGGTTATTAAACTTGATGGGCGAGAAATCCAAAGTATCGATGACGCCGGTGTTTTGTTTTGTTACACAGATCTGTGGCTGAGTAAATATGAAAGGGAAGATTTAGTTGGTCAGGGGATTCAAGCCGCCAATGTGGCAAAACTTCGAATCAAAGCTGGCGATGCTGTCGCTTCTAACAAAGGTGAAAATGCATTAGCTGCTGTATACAAAAACAGGTTTTATTTTCCACTCGATTTTGAACTGCTACACAGTCATCTGCCATTTCATCAAGGTTCATTTAACGACAGGCTTTCTTACGAAATTATTTTCAATGATTATTCTCAAGTAGTAATTAGCTCTGACAATGATGCTAGGTATACAATTACAGACATTACAATATTCGCTTGAAGTGGTCACTCACGCTGAACTCAGTAGATATACTCATTACAATTTAATAAAGATATTAGATGCTACAGACAATTTAATAAAGATTATTTAATCTACTCTAACCCATCTCGATAATTCACCTGCTTGAAGTTTTAAACTGTTGTTGTTTGTGAAAAATTTAATATCGTGACAGCGAAAATTTTATCAATCCTAATATTTTCAAAAGCGTCTGTGATTGAAGGTAATTAATCAATTTTTGGAATGAGGGAAAATGATTTGTTTTGGGTGGAGGACTGACACTGTGGATTTGATTTTTGATTTCTTTCATTTGTTGGGTGCAAGATTATCTGGTGAATAAATTTGCGTTGTGGTTAGACTTTCGAACCATATGACCAATGAAACTGGATCTGGAAAGTTGAAAAGGAAAAATCTATAGATGAATACAATGAATATGGATCTGGAAGAAGAATTGCGGAACAGAGTCAAGAATTGCTAGGTCAGAAGCAGTGTATAGATTCAGAATAGTACATACATGTATAATTATGGATGCTCAGCTAAACATTGAAAATGGAAGATTAAAAGATTTAGTATATTAAAAAATGACCTCTTTGTTACCTCGTGATCCTCATTGCGGAATGATCGTTGGCATGACGTCATGCGGAAAGACCGTCTTTGTTCTGGATTTGTTAGAAAAATATTACGCAGGCCACTTTGATTTATATAGTAATTTTTTGCCCAACTATTCAATATAATAAAACCTACTTAGATCGTAAGTATGTCTGGACAGATGAAAATATCTTTGTTGTAAATACCAATGGCAAGCTCAATGAGTATTTAACGTATTTTTATAACCTGTTTGAGAATGAGGGTAATACGTTATTCTTAATCGATGATTGCAGTGCAGAAAAAGATATTGTATTAAAACGGAACATATTGAGCAAGCTGGCTTTCAGTGGACGCCATGTGAAAATTAGTGTCTGGTTAATCACGCAGAAATTTAATTCGATATTAAAGGATTTTAGAGAACAAGTAAAATTCGTGTGCCTGTTTTATTGCAAAGATCGAGACAGCTTTGATAACTGTTTAAAAGAAAATGACGTAATTGAATCAAAAGAGGAAAGAACTAAATTAAAAGAACAGCTAAAAAAAGGCAAGCACTTAAAATTATTATTAAAAACTGACCAACCAACTGGCTATACAATACTTATGTAAGTAAGTAAGTTCTTTTATAATTTAATTATTGTAAGTTATAAGTTTTTTTTTTTTTAAAGTCGACTTAA
The DNA here is from genome assembly GCA_036898135.1 of Oncomelania hupensis. NCBI lineage: Eukaryota > Metazoa > Mollusca > Gastropoda > Littorinimorpha > Pomatiopsidae > Oncomelania > Oncomelania hupensis. Next base: position 15,480,657 of record CM072513.1, read on the forward strand.
TTAAGTTAGATGTAAGTAAGTAAGTTCTTTTATAATTTAATTATTGAAAGTTATAAGTTTTTTTAAAAGTCGATTTAATTAAGTTAGATGTAAGTCACTAAGTCAAAAAAAAAAAAAGGTTGAAGGTAAGTAATAGTGGTGATGATTATAGTTCATTTATCTTAATGGCTCTGTGTCTGGTGGAACAATCTGAAGTTCTTCTTTTACAAAGTTTCTTTGTGGTGTTCTACGTTCGCTTCTAACCCTAACTTTAATATGAAAAGCCATCACATTCGCAAAAACAATAACAATCATACTCACAGTCATGATCACATTCGCAGTCGGGTCCACAATCACAAACAGTTTGTTTGACTACATGAGGATTTAGTTTGCGAACTTGTTTAATAAAATGTAACCAAAAATATTTAAAGTAATATGATTTTGGGTACAAGTCACTTTTGTTGTATTCTTCTTTTGTAAGTTTATGAAAGACTATTGAGAAGTGACTTTTGCATTTAACTTTGTAATCTTCATTTATTTCATATTGTCCAGTGAAGGGGTCAAAATCATAAATATCTGGATCATATAGTCTGCATTCGAAAAAGATTTTCCAGCGTTCATCTTCTAACATATGAAAGTGGGGAGAATTAAAGAGCATTTCCATTTCCTTCCAGAACCTTTCTGTGTCCGTCATTTTTAGTCTTTTTTATTTTCTTAATTAGGAAATCTTAATGGCTCTGTGTCTGGCGGAACAATCTGAAGTTCTTCTTTTACAAAATTTCTTTGTGGTGTTCTACGATCACTTCTTGGTCTTAAATAATATACAGGCGGATCAGTAGATAATGCTCTGTCAACTTCATAAACGCTTAATGACCAAATTGGGTCTGTAGCTCGCCTTCTTGTGTCATTAGCAACTTCTCCAGGCTGATAAAGGTATCTAACAGTTTTGTTCATCAAAGTTAGATCGGGCTGACCAGGCTTTGAAACGGTAACAACAATCTGTTTCTTTTTAATAGCCTCAACTGGTTTTAATCCTGTAACTCTGGTTGGTTCTGAATTCATTTCCCTTAAAACTCGAGGCAGCCTAACAACCCATTCTGTATTAGTGGTTTCAGTAAACAACTCCTTTGAATACTGATAAGTGAATAACCTTTCTGCCAGTTGCCGATTAAAGTTTTCTACAATACCCTGTGATCTGTGCAATCCAACAACTCCTCTTCTAACAGTTACATTATGTTTTAACAAAAGCTGGTTAACAGCTCCTTTGAATTCAGACCCTTCATCGCATTGAATAAGTCTAGGGAACCTTAGAGGCCCTCTTGAATAAATCGCATTTAAGGCATGAGCGACCTCAGCAGAATTTTTAGTCCTAAGAGCATGCGCGTCTTTAAACCTGGTAGCTATATCAATAACAGTAAGGGCATACCTGTATTTCTTTCTATATATTTTGTCATGGGGAAGATATAACAAATCTATTTGATGCGTGTCATTTGGTCTGGAGTTTTCAAATTTTGGTCTTATTATTTTCTTCGGGGGTGGAAGATAGATTTGCCATACAGCTTGCTTCGATAACCATTGTTTAACTGTGTTTGCTGACAAGCCAGTCTTTTCTACTAGTTTATTAACTGCCATCATCCCTTTCCAATATCCGGATTGAGAATAATATAATCTAGACAAACGCGAAGTCATATTTTATTTAGATTTATATTTTTGTTTAACGAGGTAATAAACTACTGTTATTCCAAACACAATTAAAATTAATTCTCCGGTCTCTGACATTGTAGGTGCAATGTTAGGTGTGTAGTAATCGGATAACACTGGTTGCTTTAATGAAGGTAGTGTTGTGCCAGTGAATAAATAATATTGGTGCAAAGCTTCATCAACGTCTTCGAATGTTTTATCAGCATGACCTTCTTCTTTCAATCTTGTATTAACAAAATCAAGCTGCATTAGTCTGTTTTTCTCGTATTCGGCCTGATCTTGTTGTAATTTTTCCATTGCTAAGTTATGCCGTTTTGATTCTTCTTTACTGTCCAGTTTTGAAAACAAATAATTTGATCCTGAAAAGGCTAAGGCATTTACAGCAGCAGAACCAAGCACCATTGCAGCACCAGCCATTTTTTAATTTAGTTTTTTATTTTATTTGTATTTAAAATGAATTGTGATGACTTGTTAATGCAAGAAGCTATTAATGTTACAGTTACAGGTGTTGACAATGAGAAAAGAGACAGGCTGGTTGCATTAGTAGCTTCCGGAAAGTCAAAGTATTATCTCGGTGTTGACTTAACACCTGAACAAGTACAAAGACTGAGGCCTGAAGAGATCATTATATTACATAATAAATATGATAAAGTTCTCGGCGCTTTAATGGTTAAAAGTTTAGGGCGTTCGATTGTGAAGTTATATACCAAAGCTGTGTCGGCCTTTGTTACTTTAGATTGTGAGAATGATTTATTTGATGATTTGATTAAAGATCCAGTTATTGTTAATGGGATTAGTGAGGCATCAAGAAATTTGTATTATAAGTTTGGAAGCTTGTTGACCCCATTTTCAGCCGGGCTAATTACTTTTCAACACATAAATTTCTCTGCTATTAAAAATGGACTCTTCCAATCCGGAGATGGAGAAGGAGACGGAGGTGAAGAATTCAGAGAATCAACAGAACCCAGTGACAGTCACTAAACAAAAGAGCCCAGGAAAAATTGCAGCTGGAAAGAAGTTAGCAGAATTTAACAAGTTACATAGATGGAACAGACAAACAAAAGCAAACATATTAGGAAAAAAGGAATCACCAAAAGAAGAAACAATAACGCAACAAACATTAACAACAAATAAAGAAGAACCAATACAACCAATACAACCAATACAACCAGTACAATCTTCAAATAACATATATTATTTATGTATAGCCGGTGTAGTGGGTGCAAGTGGGTACATAATATATAAATACCGCCAAGGAAAAAAGAAACAGAAACCCACAAAACCACTTGTAGAAAAAGAAATTGAATTATCTCCATCGTTGAAGCCATCATTGAAGCCATCATTAGATGTGTTTTCAATGCAGTAATAATTTATTATTATTTTTTTTATTATATATAAAAAATGAGTGTACCATATGAACAAACAATTGTAAATCTTGGATACCATAGTGTTGTCTTAGTAGGCTTAAATACAGCTTATGCTATGATTGCAAAATCTCTTTTAAAAATGAAACCTATTGAATTGGGAAAAATGGATCTTTCAGATGCTGGTAAACTGGTTGGTATCTTTTCATTATCGTTATTTACTCGGGACTATCTTGTTAAACAAAAGATCATTCCAGCAGATATTAATGTGTAATGTTATACAACCATAATGTAGAAGGGTTGTAATTTTTTTTTGTTTTAACCAAAGACGCAAGATATACGAATATGTATTATATTTAACAAATTGCGGATTCTCAGAGTGTTTTGGAGCGCTTTTTAAAAAGCTCATAAAACAGCCATAAATTGCAATAAAAGGCCTCCTTTAGTAACTCTATGAGCTTTGGGGTTCAGAGCCCATTATTGCTATCTCTGGAGGGTCTGGTCCTTGCAGGTTCCTAATCCCATGTATACCAAACAACAATTACCCTATCAAGGTTCAGCGCATATTGGTAGCAAACAAATAAATAAATTAATATTTAAAATTAAAAAAATAATAATTAAAAAGTAATTTAAAATATTTTTACAAGTTAAAAAAATTAATTAAACAAATTAATACTCAACAGACTGAAACCCCAAGCCGAACACATCATAGCTGAAGAACAAGCAGCATTCAGGGCAGGGCGAAGTACCACTTAACAGATTTTCAACCTCAGAATAATCTGCGAAAATACTTAAAGCACCAACGACATCTATATCATGTGTTCGTAGACTTCAAATAGGCGTTTGACCGAGTCTGGCACGCAGCTCTGTGGGCAACTATGACAATGTACAACATCAGCCCTAAAATTCTTGAAGTCATCAAAAGGCTGTATGACAAGGCTACCAGTGCAGTCCTCCACAACAGCGCCATCGGAAACTGGTTCAGAACAACAATCGGTGTGCGTCAGGGATGCCTACTCTCTCCAACACTCTTCAACAACTTCCTAGAGCGCATGATGTCAGATGTCATTGCAGATCACGAAAACACAGTCAGCATAGGGGGGAAGAGCAATCTTCAACCTTCGTTTTGCGGATGACATTGATGGATTGGCTGGAGAGGAACAAGAACTTGAACAGCTGGTACAGAGGCTTGACACCACCTCCAGAGTCTATGGAATGGAAATAAGTGCAGAGAAGACCAAAATGATGACCAACAACACCAATGGCATCAACACGGACATCAAAGTCCAAATCCAATCCCTCAACACAGTTCATAGCTTTAAATATTTAGGAGCCATTGTATCAGACAATGGGTCCCCACAGGAAGTCCTCTCCAAGATCGCACAAACAACTGCTGCCCTGGCGAGGTTGAAGCCAATTTGGAAAGACAGGACCATCAGTCTACATTCCAAGGTAAGACTGTTGCGCTCCCTTGTCATCTCCATCTTCCTATACACTTGCGAAACATGGACCCTCATAGCAGATCTACAACGAAGAATACAAAGCGTGGAGATGAGTTGCTACAGAAGACGTCTGGGCATTTCCTAAACCCAACACATAACCAACGACGAAGTCCGACAGACCATCACACAAGCCATTGGACAACACGATGACATGCTCACAGTGGTGAAGAAACGGAAACTCCGATGGTATGGCCACGTCACCAGATCCTCAGCTCTTGCAAAGACCATCCTGCAAGGCACAGTGCAAGGAGGTAGAAGTAGAGGGAGACCGAAAAAAAAGTGGGAGGACAACATTCGAGAATGGACTGGTTTGACTCTGAGCGAAACCATCAGGGTTGCTGAGGACAGAGAAAGATGGAGTACGTTGGTTAAACGATCATCTGCGGTGCTCCTACGACCTCCGAGTTACGGGATAGGTTAGATAGATAGATTGTATTGTATTGATAATGTTTCATTGGAGCTGAAAATTTGCTCACAGTGGTGAAGAAACGGAAACTCCGATGGTATGGCCACGTCAACAGATCATCAGGTCTTGCAGAGACCATCCTGCCAGGCACAGTGCAAGGAGGTAGAAGAAGAGGAAGACCGAAAAAGAGGTGGGAGGACAACATTCGAGAATGGACTGGTTTGACACTGAGTGAAACAATCAGGGTTGATGAGGAAAGGACAGATGGAGTATGCTGGTTAAACGATTATCTGTGGTGCCCCTACGACCTCCGATTTACGGGATAGGATAGGATAGGAAGGAATAAAACAAACGTTAAAAATAATTTTAAAAGAAATAAAATAATAATAAAGAAATAATGTAAAAAAAAAATATATATATTATATATATAAACATATTAAGGTCCCCGTATCCACGTCCTCAAAAATCTTTTTGGGGACGTGGATATGGGGACCTTAACATGTTTTTATATATATTTTTCAAATCAGAAGTTAATAAATTTTTCAAGAATGTTTTAGCATATTTGGCATCTAGGTGGGCAAATTAATCTTATTTCCAAATATAAACTTTCTACAAGCAGTAGAAATACAAGTTCCCGAAAAGCTGGTTGGTGACACAGTCCCCATAAACAACCTGATATAAGTATATATATATAGCGGCCTACTGGAAGCTAGTTGCCTACCTGGGAGCGGGCGTGGCTCCATACGCCTGGACACGGCAGTGACTCGTACAACGGGGACAAAGCTATACGTGAGGCATCGGATCGGGTCGGCCATATTCCTTTGCTGACCAAAGACTACGATTTCAACGTCGGATGGACTGGGGCTAAAGAGCGCTCCTCCACCTGTCGACGACAGCATGTGCGCACATCTCTGGCCGCAACGTCACTGGCACCTAGTTGCCAACCTGTGTGGCAACCTGTCTCTCAAGTCTAACGAGGTACAGTGATTCTTTTGTTTATCTGGGGCTCGGATACGCTATTGCCGGCCCTCGTTTACCCTAGCGCGGCGTCGTCAAACCAGTGTGAAACCAGCGTTTTTGTATTAAGATTAGTAGTATTAGAATATCTGTATGAAAGGTTGGGAGTGAAAGATTGATAAAAATTATTGTTGTTTGTTTATATAAAGTTAGAGAACGTGGAACGTATATTTTTGTGTTGGAGTTTGCCTGTGTTGAGAAGAGTCCGTACGTTTGTGGGTGTGGTAGTAAACAGAGAACTTGCACGCACCCTTATTGCTAATCTAGGAGTCAAATATATTTTTGCATGCACTCAGATATTGTAAACAGGCACCCACACTAAATATCCGGACGTTACAGCAAGATAATTCAGTTCTCGTCAAGAAATCTCAGGTCAGTCCGACCCTTTACAGTGGAGAGTTTGACAAGTGATGACTGCATCTTGTCATCAATAGTTTACAACACTTTCCAGCTACCTTCGATTTAGCCAAGGTCATGGTTGAAATAAACAACTGAATGACTCCAAACAGCGCACGGGTGTGGGGAGAGAACTGACGCATAGGGCCTGCCTTTTTACTTGGCTGTCCAGGTTATTGCTGTTTCTCTTACTAGCAGCTTCATATACTCAGAATTGATGTTTTGTGTGCCTGCATCCACGTTTCCTTTGTCTGAATCAATGTGTGCTTTATTCTAGGTATTATGTGTTCTACTCTAGGTATTATGTGCTTTACTCTAGGTATTATGTGTTCTACTCTAGGTATTATGTGCTTTACTCTAGGTATTATGTGTTCTACTCTAGGTATTATGTGCTTTACGCTAGGTACTATGTGTTCTACACCAGGTATTATATGCTCTACTTTAGGTATTCTGTTCCCCAATCTATTATGTACCTAATCTACGTATTCTATGTAATCTATGTATTCTGTGAGGTAATCTATGTATTCTGTGAAATAGTCTATGTATTCAGTAAAGAAATCTATGTATTCTGTGAAGTAATCTATGTATTCTGTTAAGGAATATATGTATTCTGTGAAGTAATCTATTTATTCTGTGAAGTAATCTATGTATTCTGTTCCCTTATATATTTATATTGCGCGTAATCTATGTATTCTGTGCCTGAATCTAATGTCTTTTTCTGAAAACATCCCGCTGGTATCTGTCATCGGAAAGTTCCAGACGAACTACCCGCGTCTCGTCTCAATCAACAAGTGTTCTTAATTAACGGTTTTCTATTGACGTCATTATTAGTGTCAGTGACGAAACAGCCCAATACAACCACCGCTAGCACTGCTTGCAAGCCAACATAGCACTGTTGACTGTCAAACGGTTAAGGTTGCGGGGTATCTGTGAAAGTATGATAGAAAAAAAAGAAGAAGAAAAGAAAGAGGGAAAAACGCTCCATTACGTCTATCTCTAGACCTACAAAAGACTACTTACGGGATAATCTTTGGAACTACTAGCAGAATTCTAGAAAATGGCATTGAGCAAGACTGTGACAGCGTTCCCGATTACACACAGTTGTGCGTCAATTACGCACACAATATGAAAAATGACGCAGAAAAGTGCGTTTTTTTCCGAATCGCTGAAGTCGAAAGTATGACAAACGAGTGGCCAACTAATTCACGGCAATCCCCCCCTCCCCAACCCCTAATCACAACTCTCCCCAAATGAAGATTTCCATAGCAGACTATTGAAAGTTGTGTCTCCAGTTGTATCGCGCGCATTGTATACTTCCTGCATGCAAGCATGTCGCTGCTCACCAAATTGGGGACTCAACATTTTGCAAAAGGACTCTTACATTTTAATAACTAGGTTAGATAAAAAGGTTCAGAACTCAGCAGCTAGACTAGAATTCCGAGCTAAGAAACGCGATCACATCACACCTCTACTACATTCCCTTCACTGGCTTCCTGTGCAAGCACGCATAGAGTACAAACTCTCTGTTCTCTGTCACAACTTCTTCACAGGTACTTGTCCTTCCTACCTTGCTGATCTACTGTCTGTATACTCCCCTTCACGCACTTTAAGAAATTCTGCTGACACTCGCACACTCAAGGTTCCCGTCACCCGCACTAAGACATACGACCAACTTGCATTCGCTTACTCCGCACCTAAGCAGTGGAATTCCCTTCCCTCCCATATCCGCAACATACAATCAACACAAGCATTCAAAAAGGCCCTCAAAACCCACCTCTTCAAACTGCATTATTCAGATTGATTTGTATCCCGCTGCCATTCTCTCATCTTTTGTCTATGTCTGATCCGTAAGTGTATACACGGCTGTAAATATTTATACTGTTTTTCTTCCTGGGCCTAACCGGGCATATAAATAGCTGTGAATAGGTTTTTGCTATTCTATTTCTGTCTTTTTTGTCATTTGTGTACATAGTTGTAAATAGTCTATTTTTGTCTTTTTTTGTAATTTATGTACATAGTTGTAAATAGTCTGTACCTTTACTGTTTCGTCTTTTGGTGTATTGTAGCAAAAGTGATGTTTTATCGAGTGCATGTATGTATATGTAATGACTATGTAAAGCGTGGTGAGTCTGGTCATAGGCTGGAGTACCCGCTATATAAAAATCCGTTATTATTATTATTATTATATTAACTAAGAGTCTCACGGACTTGTACTTATTTTTTTGGGGGGGTGGGGGTGGGGGGTGGGGTGGGAGTGGACACTGCTGTAAAAATGTACTTGGGTATCAAGGATGGGGCAGTAGGTGGGCTGAGAGAGGGGTGGGGAGGGGTGGAAGGAGCAGGAGAGCGAGAGAGAACTGGGGAAGGAGTGAGAAGGGGACGTGTCCAATGGAGAAAACGGGACAAACATAACCAACTCACAAACACACTTTCACACACACACATAAACACACGCACACACACAAACACACAAACAAAAATACAAACACACACACACATAAACACACACAAACACGCATACACCACCTCCACAAACGCACTTAAATAGAAAAATACGCACCTCCACAAATGCACTTAAATAGAAATATGCGCACATCCACAAACTCCCTTAACTAGAAACATACGCACCTCCACAAAAGCAATGAAATAGAATCATAAGCATCTCAACAAACACACTTAAATAGAAACATACGCACCTTCACCAATACACTTAAATAGAAACATACGCACCTCCACAAACACACTTAAATAGAAACACACGCACCTCCACAAATACACTTAAATAGAAACATACGCAGGCAGGCAGGTAGATTAACGTCCCCGGAAAACTATAAGCATATATGGGACTTACCATAACATACGCACCTCCCCAAACACACTTAAATAGAAACATACGCACCTCCACAAATGCACTTAAATAGAAACATATGCATCTCCTCAAACACACACACTTAAACAGAAACATAGGCACCTCCACAAACACACGCACTTAAATAAAGAAACAAAAATCTACAACCAAAGTTGCCAAAAGGCACAATGGTGTTATTTTATAAGCAAGGCCATACAGTTCAATCAGTTGCCTGAACTCCTAGTTCGCTTTTCAGGCAATGGGGTTCAACGTTAGGGCTTCACAGCTTGCACTGCGCTGAACCGACAGTTGCACCTCCCCACCACACCTGGGATGCTGAACAAAACGTGAGAAGGGGAACGGTCGCATTAGCAAGACATTGCCGGCGTCTGTGCCAGTGTCTAACACCAACAGCCTGTATTTCAGAGGTAATCAGCACGGGTTTTGTTATGTTATTTTACTGCATAGCAAATGGTTTTGAGAAAAGAGTTTGAATCCAATTTCCCGTCTAAAGTACTGAACGGACCTGCCTCTCTCTATTTATGTATGATAGTTATTATAGCTAGTTGTTTTGTCGTTGGCCTATATAACTCAATATCGCACAATGTCACTGTAAATGATACGAGGAACGGTGGTGATATTAGATTCCCGCCTAGCATCTCAGATCTGTATCTTTGTTGTAAATAAAATCGCCCCCTCCCCTCTCTCTCTCTCCCTCCCTCCTCACATCCCTCCTTTACAGTCTCCTCTTTCCTAAATTGAAAACAATGACAATGTTCAGAGGAAAACAAGGGCCAGTCTGCCTCAGGGCCTTACACACACAATTTCACGTTATGTTCTCCACTAAAACCGCAGCGCGTTCCTCACTTCCCGTAGAAAAATCTGGAACACCACTTTCTAAATGTTAAAGCCCATTCACCCACTCATCCACAGAGGCCCTGGAATACCACTGTGCAAAGTGTAAAACCCCTCAAGCGCTCTCACGTCTTTCACAGAGACTCTGGAATACCACTATGATGCAAAACTCTGCGCGCTCCAGCACTATCACAGACACTCCACACAAAACCACTTTGCAATATTTTTTCTCTCTTCTTCTCCTACAGTAAACGTACACCGTATGTGTAAATTATTCATCTCCCAGTCATTTACCCTGCAAACAACTGTTAAAACTTGATCTGTATGGATAGGGAAAAGGGTCCGAGCATCCCAGCCGACGAGGTCTGGGGCATGCCTATGTCCTCACAGGTCTATATCTCCACGTTCCTAACTTATACCTTTTTTTTAAGTACTGTATCTATGTCTTAAGGCACCATAATCCGGCATATTATCTCTATGTTTTCACAAAAAATGTAGTATCTGTGCACACCTACAGCTAGGATATGTTCCCATATACTGTGTTCATCCCTCTCTCCACAAACCTCCACCATCATACCTTCCATTACCGTCAGTCCACTAAACAACCATTCTCCTACCATCACCGTCACTACTGCTATACCATCGCTACTACCATCACCGCCACTACCGCTATACCATCGCTACTACCATCGACGCCACCACCATCCACCGCCATATCAATGGATTTGGATTTGGGATTTGGGGATTTTTATTAGTCACCCATACGGACGGCATTCGGGCTGCCATCTCCGCGAAAGCCCGACAGCCATAACAGCAGCGCCACCCAGGACAGGAGCGGTAGAGCGGGGAGGGGAAGCTGGAGCTACAGTGCATGATGTGTGTATTGGTGTTTCCGCATGGTACTCACCCGTCTAGGACATGAGGGTCAGGATCTTTAAAAGTCCGTGAGGTGGAATGCTTGCGTGCACAGACTAGGCTGGTAATACTTTCATCTATCACCACCACCACCACCACCACCACCACCACCACCACCAACACCATGCTGGCAACCCAGTAAACTTTCAACCAACATTCCCGCCATGTTTGTCCTCCAAACATTCACTGCATCAACCCGCTTTGTCGGTTACGTAAGATTGGAGTAGTAAGCTGCGGGAATATGGAGTTGAGGGGATCACAGAGTTCTGGGAACATAGATTTGTGGAAACAAAGTTGTGGGACATTGAAATGCTCCCTGAGGCCTCCGCCTAAACCAGACATGCGCTCTCGCGAGTCTCCGATACTCATTTTGAGAAGAGGAACGCATCCCAAAAGACTTGACAGGCAGAGACACTGATCGATTGATGTGAGGGATGCGAGAAGGTATACTAAATAGTGTCTGTAATGCACACACTGCTTTGCAAAGAGGTTATACAAATATTCCGTTTTATCGGCGTGCGACGTGAGCAAAACTAGAAATAAAAATAAAGACAGAAAAAATACGCCCATTGTTAGTGCAAAATAGTTTTCTATAAACTCGCCACGCGGGGTCAATCTACGAACGACATCAGCAATAAACAGGGCTTTAGCAAATCTTTGCGTATAGCATCGGTTTGATGGATGAATGAGAGACGTGATGCGAGATATTACCATAAAATGGAGTCTTGATAATAGGGACTTTGGGACGTCCACATAATATGCTCGGTTTTCTTAGCCAATACTTTTCAAAGGCAAATATCTAGCTTCCTCGTATCATAGTACATTATTGGGCGCAAAAACAGTCCACTGAAAATTAAAGAAAATATGTATTTTAAGGTTAGGTGTTTGTTAATTCGAGTTCTAACACTAACTCTTATCCTAAACCTTGCTCTAGTCCTAACTATATCCCTAAACTTGTAGATGAAGTCATCCACTGACCACGTTTAGCGGGAGATGGAAGGGAAGAAGGGGGGTGCTAAACTGGAACGTTACCGCCTGCATACATTGGGTGTTAGTCTTATTGATTTAAGATGCGAAACTACCATGAACACTAACTGATGTAATGCTCTTGGCTTGTGCAAATGTCTTGTGTACATTCCGTTTCGTATAGATGGCTGCGTTTTGCATATCAAAACCTAGAGTCAAGCCATAATATTAACCTCACACAGCAAGTTCTACCCTCAAGAGTACGCGTGTTGGCGTGTAATGCGAGTTACTATATTATTGTATCAATTTATTTTTCTTTAGAGGACGTTTTTGTTAGTAGTCTACACATACACTATAAGTTACATAAAATTGCATCTCACAGCTTGGTCCTGATTTGGCTCGGAAGAGTCCGCTGGACCTAAAGCAATAACCATGTAATGTAATCTCACAGCCCAAAGGTAAGTTTTACCTTATAGTGGCAAGTCAATGGAAACAAAGCTACAATAAGATCATATCTGCAAGACACAGAGGGCTAATGCATATTACTTGTGTATGTATATGCTCCTATGGGTGTTTTCAAGCACGTGAGGCACTGTATATTAGCATCACGAATACAAATGATTGGAACACCCTAGTTCTACAACACCGTCTTTGTTGACTGTCAATTCTTCGGGGCGCAAACCATTCCTTCATCCAGCTAACAAATATCGAAAAATAACATTGCAGTCTTGAATAAAAAAGGTTTTAAGGAGAAAGGGAGACGACTAGAGTTTGTGTGAAATACAAGAAGAAACTGTAACTCTTGCAAAACGCCCACAGCATCTAAAAAGCATTAAAACAGCGCACAACATCCAACACTTGCAACATCTAAACCTTATACAGTCTATAAGAATGTTGCTTTTTACCGAACAACTCGGTATCTTCTCAAGTCGAAGTAAGTTTGAGTCAACCACGTTTAAAACTAAAGAAACTCAATTAAAATGTACTCACTTGTGTCAGAGAAAATGTTCTGCAGGGCAATTTATGGAAAGAGCATGTATAATTGCAGGCTTTGCAATTCAGCAACAAACGAAGTCCTATGCAGACACATAACATTAATAACTCTTTTAGCTTAGTACCTATGCGACAATCAACAACATGCACGCAATCACATCACCTTAACTGTGAAAAACTCTTACAGACTTCACTCTTATCAGCAATTCAAGGTTATTGGAAAACCCATTGGCTATACTGGTTGATCTACCAACAAATAGAACACTGAGATAACGCAGGTCCGATAAGACAGCACACAAATTTAAATATGTTGGAGGAGAGTATATTAACATTGTTTTTATTACACATGAACGCAAACAGAAATAAAATAGTAGGTTTTGAGAACTATTGGTCGTATAAGAGTTCAACAAATAAAATAAAAAATTGAAAGAATTGTTAAAAACATTGTTAAAACAACACAAACACATTTATACAACAGCAACAACAACAACAACAACAACAACAGACAGTTGGCTATATTGTCAAACTTAAACATAAATGCAAAGTTTCTTTTACGACTGCAGTTAAAAACAACTGAGGAAAACTTCGACGTAAAAGACTTAAGTCAGCATGGACAAGAATTAACTTTCAGCAGGTGGATTTAAGGTCCATCACACGGCTTGTAAGACGCTGGTAACGAGGAAGGAAGATGTACACAAAACAAACAAAATAAGGTCAAGTCAAAACACCGTCAACAAAATCAACACTTTTAAAAATGCTTACTTTTAGGCTATAATAATAATAATAATAATAATAATAATAATAATAAGAAGAAGAAGAAGAAGAAGAAGAAGAAGAAGAAGAAGAAGAAGAAGAAGAAGAAGAAGAAGAAGAAGAAGAAGAAGAAGAAGAAGAAGAAGAAGAAGAAGGGTATTTTATATAGCGCTTTTTCCTAAGGACATCAGTTCAAAGAGCAGTTCTCACTCATTTATACTTAACGCTAACATCGAAATACATATGTGTGTGTGGCTATGTGTGTGAGTGTGTGGAAATATATCCGAATGGCTTGCCACCTTGTTATATATTGTTAGGAACTTAGCATGGGATAGAATGCGCATATTTTGCTTTTACTGTACAAGACGCAAGTTACATGTATGTAATCTTTCGATCTTCACACACAGACACACACACAATTATAAATAGGCCGGAATCATTAAAAAAATAAAGAAAGAAGCAGGGATCAGTTTACTAGCGCGCCCTGCGCCATTGACGCATAAAAAATTAAAAATGACCCATCTACAATTCTTGCCAGGGGCCGAATGGCGCTTCGATTTTTGGTACCAGTGCGCCACCACATTAACAGTGCACTGTATTGGAGGCGACAAACGTGCTTTTAAGGTGGTGAACTGAAGAATTTCAACTTCACAGCTGCTGTAGAGAGGTGGCGTGCTGAAAAGCGACGAGCTATATTCTCTTCAAAAGCACAGTAAACTGATCCCTGTTCTGGTTAGTGTTTTGTTGGTAAACATGCTTCACAACACATGCACACTCACAATAATCTATTTTGTTTTAATTTCTGTAATAATATCTCCAGGTTATCTTTTACATGTACGTAAATTGCTGCTGAAATCATGGCCCATTGAAATTTGATCTGAGGGGCCCAATGGCCCATAGCTTTTTTGTGTCAGGCTGAACCCTGAAGAAGTATTATGTAATATTTAATTATTATTTATTATTATTTAATCGTTCTTATATAGCGCTATTCCAGCTGAAAAGCTGCTCAAGGCGCTGGCCGATACAGGATCTAACTCAAGCCTTCCGAGGCGCCAACTTGCAGCCTTTGGGCGCATCGTAATAACGCTCCAGGCAACTGAGCACAATCCTGGGCAGCCAGGGATAGGGGAGAAGGACCTAGGTGCATGCTGGGTGTGTTCTTGTCACCGGCACTCACCCGTCTAGGACATGAGCGTCAGGATTTTTAAAGTCCGTTATGATGAAATGTATGCGACACAGACTAGACCTCGGTTTATACTCTTATCCGAAGGAGTGGGAAAGTAAATATTTATATTTGTGTATACCCCACGTGTTTATAGGTTCAGTACGCAAGCGGCGGCTGTTGACATAGGCACGTGGCATATGTATCCGCAATGGGTCGGTACTATATTTTCTAGTTCAAAAATATCTTGGTGATGAGACACGGGTATATGAAGACTGTTTGGAGAACAGGAGGTTGTTCTCGTATGCATCTTAGAGTGTCTGTGATTGGATGAAATAGGACTAGGATAGGGTGAATTAGTGGAATGAAAGATAGACTGTGAAAAAAGGGGTGAATGCTTATTTTGTGTGACTTGGAAATATTGCGTCACTGAGTAGACTACTTCTATTTTTCACTGTGGTGATTCTGGATTCTGTTCATGACAGACACGGTAATTTGAATATCTATATTTTACAACTTGCTTGCTGGAAATATAATATTGAAACTAATTTCGTAAATGCATAAAATATTTTCATAAATTGATAAATGTAATTTTCTCTCAGATTGGAAACGGGATTGCTTCATAGAAAAATAAAATTATAGTTCAGCTATTTATTATTGTATTACTTTAGGACTTATTAGTTTTCTTGAATTTCGTTTTAATTATTATACTATTTCTTGAGTGAAAAAGAAGAGAACCATAACATTAGCCAAACGTATGTGTTCCAACTGTTGTGTATTTTACGTCTTCAGTGTTTCAAGTTTATCTCTGTGCTTCAACTTGTGTAATTGTATAAGATAAGCCTTTTGATGAATGCGTGTATACGTGAAATTGGAACGTTAAAAACTGTTTACAAACTTATATAAAGTTTGTAGGAATCTTCTGAAAATAAAGCTAATTATTTCATAACACGCAAGGGAATATTATGACAGGAATTAAAGAAACGTAAAACTTATAAAAACCTTCAAACAGTGGAATAATGAATACACACTGTTTCTAAGACCAACGAGGAGAACGATGTGGCGTAAAAAACTGTTTAGTCTTTCAAACTTTGCCCACAATCCAATGGGCATCCATTGTGCTGTGATCGACAAAGTTTATTTGTAATTGGAAGAAATGCAAAATGATAAACAGAATATTTATAAATAGGGCTTTTAAGCCAACATAAAAGCACCAACATTTACAAGAGATAGTGGATTATGACCTCATGTCCACTAGAAGAGGAAGAGAAGAATAAATTGGAGTAGAAGGATGAGAGATAGAAATACGATAAATCCTTCCAATGAGACACAGAGAACAAGGTTTTAAAAATATAAACATATTTCTGTGCATTTCCCTCCGACTAAAGTTAATAAATTTCTCTGGTATCTGAAAACGTGTACGTTTCTTTCTTCTGAAAGACATAGCACCTTCTTTTCTCTCTCTTTATCTCTCAGTCTCTCTCTCTCTCTCTCGCTCTCTCTCTCTCTCTCTCTCTCTCTCTCTCTCTCTTTCTCTCTCTCTCTCTCTCTCTCTCTCTCTCTCTCTCTCTCACATGTCAATTGGCATGCAGGACGAGTGTGTGTGTGTTTTTTAAATGAAATCTTTTATTTCCGCACGTTTAATAGCTCAAGGTCTTCTTCATTCCTTATTTTATTTTATTTTATTTTATTTTGCTTTCTTGTTCTCTAGAAATATAGATTTCTTAGCATCATTTGCTTCTCAAAGATAACTATGGGTGATAAAATAGATTTGGCACGCTGCTTTTAGGAACCATACAAAAACATGAACTATAAGAAAGGTGGCTTAAGCTAAGGCCGCACACACGGTTTCTAAGACGCTGGCTAAAAGGGTGGATAGCGGTTACGTGATTCTTATGGGCAGCTACTGTCACATAAAGCACTCCAGCACGATTTAAATGCCTGTTAATTGCGCTCTTTAGGACCTCTTAATCCGCGAGAACACAGAAAACTACGATTTATGCCCTTCATAGCTTTCACGCATCCAGCCAAGTTTAAGACGCTTTTTATGAATAGAAAATACAATTTGTTACCAGCAGTGCAAAGTTAAGGCAACGTTATTAGAGAGGTTCCGTTACCACGGGACTTTGTACGCGTAAGGATTCGAGAGGCACGTTTACGTGGCAAGAGCTAAAGAAGAAGAAATACAAACAATTAACACCAAGACAAATCTGAAAGCAATCAATGAGCAGTAAAATAATAAATAAATAAATAAATAAATAAATAAATAAATAAATAAGCACGTATTAGATAACATTAGAAGAACAAAAAA
This sequence comes from Oncomelania hupensis, assembly GCA_036898135.1. NCBI lineage: Eukaryota > Metazoa > Mollusca > Gastropoda > Littorinimorpha > Pomatiopsidae > Oncomelania > Oncomelania hupensis. The sequence goes on from CM072513.1 coordinate 15,497,825, forward strand.
TGCAGTAAGAAAACAGGGGAGAGAAGAAAAGGTAACAAAGACTGATCGAGAGTGCTGTGCCTTTCTAACAGTTTGAGAACTCTGGTTGGCCTTATAAGGCAACAAAAAGTTGTGTTTTTTTTTCAGCAAATTGAGGAAAGATTTGAAAATCTATAAAACTCCGCGGTCGAGGCATATAACCTCCTTGTTAGTTATAGCTCACATTATGTAGTTCATTATGGAGGAAACACCTAAACCTAGCAAACACCTAAACCGTCTGTCCTTCCACTCTCCCGCCTTTCTAGCCTTTGGATTAAAGGGGAAGTTTATTAGGTCAAGGCTTATTAGTTTTAAGTATGTAAACAGGAAAATGTATGTCTCATTGATTTTGGGCTATATAAAACTGGTAATTTATGTCTCACTGATGTTCTGTTTTTACATTTTGTTAGTTTTCGGCTTTATAAAATTGATAATTTAATGTCTCATTGTTGATAGTGTTTACTAGCTAAAAGTAAGAATCCATGTTTTTCTAATAATAATATTCCTAAAGTATTCCGTTTACATCACAGAACGTTAGTTCACAATCTCTTTTGCGTAAACCAATATTATTATAACCAATACCGAAACAATGCAGACTTGGGAAACATCATATATACATGTATTGAAGAAGAATTTTATTTTTTTTTGTCTTTCTCGCGCACTCCGGTATTATTAGTAAATTAATAATTTCAATAAAACAGAACACTGTTAGCAAGGAAAATACCGCAATGACGGAAACCCCAATGGATAAGTAAACTACCCCAATCTTCTTTAAAGGGGCCCACTGTGACCACACCCAATGGATAAGTAAACTACCCCAATCTTCTTTAAAGGGGCCCACTGTGACCACACCCAATAGATAAGTAAGCTACCCCAATCTTCTTTAAAGGGGCCCACTGTGACCACACCCAATGGATAAGTAAACTACCCCAATCTTCTTTAAAGGGGCCCACTGTGACCACACCCAATAGATAAGTAAACTACTCCAATCTTCTTTAAAGGGGCCCACTGTGACCACACCCAATGGATAAGTAAACTACCCCAATCTTCTTTAAAGGGGCCCACTCTGACCACACCCTCTCTACAGATTCTTCTACCAAAGCCTGTAAGAGACAGAAACAGTTTAAAAAAAGGCTCGTTGGGCTTTTCGTTTCCGGTTGATAGAGTAGACGCTACGCCAACCCACAAACCAAAGACGCACACTTTAAGCCGTGAGGTTCACTCACAAATCGGGTCAGAGGTCACAAGGCTGCACTTCTAAAACAGCGAAAATCACTCCCTGTCATAAACGGAATGGAAAATTCAAGCGTCAGCGGTTGGTTCGAGCAAGAAAAGTCCACTGTATCATTGTGTAATGTAATAACAATGCGAATTTTAGGGTAAACCCCTTTGGGCCAAAAATAACAAAGCCTTGGAATTGAGGTTTTAACACAAAACAAACAATTCAATGCAACTTCTTGTTAGCTACGCCCGAGACTTCTTTAAACAGGAATAAAATTATTATTATGTAGTACGTTCATTGCTGTGTTCAATACACAGAAAAGGAGGTATTGCCGAACAGCACAGATGATATTAATAACATAACATACAACAAAGTAGTCATAGAAAAAAAACAACAGTAGCTTAAGTACTGATTTAAGATACATTTTAAACAAAATATGAAATAGCGCGTGTATATGTGTATATGTGTGTGTGGATCGCAGATCAATTATGAATGAATTTATAAAATAGTTATATCAAATGAATAGACATTATAAAAAAAACTTGAGCTTGTTCTGTAATGTGCCATAATCGTGCATAAATAATACACACTAAACCAAATCAAATCAATTCAATGGAAGCCAAACGTTTACCTGAAGCTTCCAATCACGATGTTCATTTACTTGTTTAGTGCAGAGCTCCACGCAATGAAAACTTGCATAAATTTACTTCACAGTGCGAAACACAGCACAGTTATTTCAAGTCTCCTTCACTTCACCAGCACAGTGCAGAAGCTGCAATATTATATGTGAACAACTACCACTGATCAAATAAGTGTTCAACACTGCATGCCGCACAATGATTGGCAGCCACTCAGTATTGTTCGCGTAAGTACTAGTGCTAGTAGAACTTCAGTCCTTGGGTACTTTGTCCATTTAATAAACAAACAATAATGGGACCCAAAAAAATTATATTAGGCTCCTAGGCCAAAGGGACCGTATAGCCAGACATTGAGGTGAGGGAGGATGGGGAAAGGGGAGGAAGGTCCCATTTTCTAAGTCAATTGTACTACAAGCCACAATCTTCCAAACGCCACCAACAGAATACACAGTCCTTGTGCTATAATATACTAAGTAAACCTGTATTACAGCTGAAGCTAAACACACACACACCCAAACCACCCCACCCCCCTCTGTGTATATGCGTGCAAAACAACATTTTTAGGTCAAACCGTTGAACTCAAAATATAATACCCAGTAATTGTACCAACAGAAATTACAATCCCGCTAAAATAATGTGACTCATAAAACTAAAATAACTATAGCCAAATCACGTCTGTTTGTATCTATCCATAGGCGCAAAAAACAACAGCAACAAAAACACACGAATCTACACTAAACAGTTTTAATGAAACCAACGGTCAGTTGAACTTGAAATATTACCCCAAAAATATATAAATTCTATACTAACAGATATCACAATCCAGCTGATATAATACATTACGTAAAACTATACTAAAGCCCAAGCACACCTCTTTGTATACATTGGTAGCGTTTCAAACACCAGAAAAGGCCTATGAGGTGAAACGTTTTATTAAAACCATCCGTCTTTCAAAGTTCACCTCATTGACCTTCTTGTACTGCTGACATCATGCTATGCAGACTATAGTTGTTGTTTAACACCTAAAAACACACACACACACAAAATAATAATAATAATAATAAATTACCGGGTGTATTTTCTATCGGTACAAAATCCACAAACAAGCACGGGGGAAAAGATTTATCTAAACCACCTGTCAGATGAACTTGAAATCGATTCTCTTTAAATTCTACCAACAATAATCGATAGTAACAGATAATGAAATTGTCTTATCTTAACAGGATACACAGTCCAGTTGACATACTACACTACGTATAGCAATATTATATCTAAAGCGAAAACACGAGTCGGTGTCTATCAGTTTCTACCCGTGCAAACAAAAACACAGATGAATCACAGGAGTGAAAAGATTACTCAAAACCAACTGTTATTTGAACTCAAACTCCAATTAATACCCTTCTGAAATTCTACGAATATAACACACAGCCCAGCAGATATACTGCGGATAAACTGTACCACAGACCTAGATGAAAACACGGCTCTTTCCTTTCTTTTCTTGCTCTTAACGTTTACTGAGAAAACTGGTTGTGTTATCAGTAAAAATTCAGCGGCTTTTGTTAAGATCCTATTGTGTAAACCCAGTAATACTATCCGTTAAGCCTGGCTTGCAGTCCCCTCGTGCAATGGGTATACTGTTGACTTTGTCAATATTTGCTTTTCGCCCTAACAGCTGCGTTGGACGCAAAAGTCTGTCGCAGCCATTCTATTTATCGGGGCATAAGGGTTAGGATACAAACTACTGCTAGTCCCGTTTACACCACTGCAACGAAGGACCAAATACACGTGCCACCGTTCAATCGGGCGAGGAACAGCGAAGAGCATCGAAAATAGGTCTCTGCTGCTGAAACGCGGTACGTGAATACAGAACTTGATTATATGCGGGGAGCAGCAAAGCATGCGTCCCCGTTAATCGGTGATCGGGAATTAAACGTGTGAGTCAGACAACCGGTAGCTTTCGGATAAGTACCTATTGATCAACTGTTGCGTCTGCAGGTATCCTTGCCATTGGTACAAACACGCTAGTTGCTATGTATTTGTTATTTCATTTTTAAATTTACTTTTTAGTTTAAAAGGTAAAGGTAAAGGTAGTCCCATAGCCTTGTGGCCGTAGGGGAGCGTGATGTTGGAGATCACACTTATCTTGGGCCAGCGTAATGAGGGTGATGCCCAACTCTCTCCCTCGCTGCTTTACCTTCCCCACCCTCAAGAGAGTAAGTACTCAATCACAGTTGAGTCAACTGGGGGCGTTGTTGTTTGTCGCTTCACACCTTAGCGGTCACCCATCCAAGTGCTAACCGCACCGGACGGTGCTTCACTTTCGACACAGTAGCGAGTGCTCCAACCACTGCACTATCCGACACCCCAGTTTAGTTTAATTTTATTTTATTGCTAAGATTATTTTATTGCTAAATTTATTTTATTGCTATATTTATTTTAAAAGTTTGCGTTACAAACGCTTTTTCGTTCTTGTACATCTTTTGAAACGACTTTGAAAACAAATTCCAAAAAACAAGTTTGAAATAAAACGTCCATTTGTCTAAAAAGACGGAAGGTCGTAAAACACACACACTTCCGGCCATCAAGTTTCCAAATCAGTCCATCTCGCGATTTCGCCCGCCAAGAATCACTCCATCAAGAGATTTTCCCCTTTGGGAATTGCGTCGTATAGAGAGAGCTTTCACTCATTGCGAATCACTCTATCTTTGGAAGTAACTTTGTTTTCATGACTGCCAACTCCGAGGTTCGACGGGAAATGTATACCCATATTACCCATTTTTTTCCCAGAGCAAGAGGATGAGATGGGAGAAAGAGAGGAAGAGAGAGAACTCTATGGACAGCCACAACTGATGAAAACAGTTAAACTACAAAATGGCGAACACTTCCACAACCCGATTTTTTGGGGTTGCTTTTGGTGTGCTTTGTGTGTTTGTGTGTGCTGTACAAAATAGTTTGCAAACAAAACAAATCTTATCAATTTGAGAGGGAGAGAGAGAGAGAGAGTTTACAAACACACACACACACACACACACACACACACACGCACACACACACACGCACATATACCACTTACATGCTGCACTTACCCGCTCAAAGAAACTTGGCAGGAAGTCAGGCAGGAAGTCAGGCAGGAGGTCAGGTTGAATGAGCGTACGCAAGATACACACTTACTTCAACTTTGCGCACCGCGGAGGAAAGGAATATAACTAGATGTCGAGGCTGTCGAGATCATACTAGATTTGATACATGTTGAAAAATGTCAACAAAACATTCTAAAGAACGATTTTATTCTGTTATTTATATGTTTTATACGCTTGCGAAACATGGAACCTCACAGCAGATCTAAGACGAAGAATACAAAGCATGGAGATGAGGTTCTACAGAAGACTTCTGGGTATTTCTTATAACCCGCAACATCACCAACGACGAAGTGGGACAGACCATCACACAAGACATTGTACAACACGATGACCTGCTCACAGTGGTGAAAAAACGGAAACTCCGATGGTATGGCCACGTCACCAGATCATCAGGTCTTGCAAAGACCATCCTGCAAGGCACAGTGCAAGGAGGTAGAAGAAGATGGAGACCGAAAAAGAGGTAGGAGGACAATATTCGAGAATGGACTGGTTTGACACTGAGCGTGTGAAACCATCAGGGTTGCTGAGGACAGGGAAAGATGGGAGTACGCTGGCTAAGCGATCATCTGTGGTGCCCCTAAGACCTCCGAGTTACGGGATAGAATAGGATAGGATAGGATATGTTTTATAAGTTGTGTCATGTTAGGCTTGTCAGTCGCCATAACCAGTGGCAAGTGGTGAAGAAGAGACGTTGGATGATAGGAGAGTCTCACTCTGAGAGCTTACCTATAGGCCTACTGAGCCACGTGCCGCTGCAGAGCGTGAACCTCTCGTGCACTGTCTACAAACCGAAACTGATATATTAAGGGAACATATCCTAAAAAAAAAAGTATAAACAATCGTTAAAAGACTTCAAGATGTTGGCTAACGTCTTCATGTGCATTCAGTGACAGTGACTAGTAAGCCGTTTCTGCTCACAAGAAAATGCGACAAAGTTTTACCAAATAAACAAACCAAGTGGATCAGCGGGCTGGGAGTTGGTAGTTGGATCCATTCCTTACGGAACTAGGCAATGAAACATTCTGCACATCGAACTAAGAATGAGGGTTCGCGGTAGCGCGTAGGTATTATTATAGATGGGTGGGCAGATTGACTGCTGACAGCAAAGTGGGAGGACAGACAGGATGGAGAGGGAGATGGAGGGTGGAAGATTGGAATGGAGAAAACTTGAGGTGGGTTTGGAGAGGCGGGGATGTTGGAGAGGCGGGGATGTTGGTGATGGAGACAGTGAAGCGGGGTGGACGGGGTAAGAGGCAGTTCACCAGACATTAGCCCAGCCTGATAGAAGATCAATTTGTTTGTCTAAGGACTGACGGCCCAACAAACACTTCATAGATTTTTACCTCCAACGTTTTCTTTTTCAAGCGCAACAGTCTCATTTCCATTTACACAGCGAAGAAGAGAAACGAGTGAGCTTGAGCGAAGGAGAAGAAGAAGAAGAAGGATGAAAAGAAGGAGATTGAAGCGAAGAATGAAACTATAGAGTCTCACATTGTTCAAGCACTTAAAGCTACTAAGATCTAACAACTAAGATCTAAGTACTAAGATCTAACTACTAAGATCAGCGCCATGTTTACGCTTGTTATCTGGAAATGTGTATGCGCTTAATAAATTGTCATTCAATCGTTCAATTTATCTAGGCCTTACCTTTCGCCAGCCTTTTCGTCTTCTTCTTCTCGTTTTCGCCTCGAATAACCGTTGGTTTTAGTAGATGTTAATAAAATGTAATAAAATGTACTACTACTACTACTACTACTACTACTACTACTACTACTACTACTACTACTACTACTACTACTACTACTACTTCTCCTCTTGAAAATGTACTACTACTACTACTACTACTACTACTACTACTACTACTCCTCTTGAAAATGTACTACTACTACTACTACTACTACTTCTTCTTCTTCTTCTTCTTCTTCTTCTTCTTCTTCTTCTTCTTCTTATTATTATTATTATTATTATTATTATTATTATTATTATTATTATTATTATTATTATGTTTATGTTTCCAGCATCGGAATCATCTGATAATACAAAAATAAATAGATGATACAAGTTGAAATAAGAAAGCGCACTGGTAAGCTAATAACCAGAAAACTCAGAAACCCTTAGCCGCCAAGTTTTAAGAGGAGGAAACTGTTGGTATTTTTTAAAAATTTTAGGCATCTTATCTGTCACTACACCATCTCCAAAACCATCAAACAAGAGGAGGAGAAGAGAAAGGAGGGGGGGGGAAGCTGTAGAAAAGATTGTGGTTAGAGAGAGTTAAGGGAAGTGCGGAGCGGGGTGCTGGTAGTGGTGGTGGTGCCGGCAACGACGCCACCGACAGAAAAACAGCAGGTTGGATAACTTCAAGGAATGGCCATGTAAGTTTGCCCATGCCAGACCTGTTCATGAAGGCCTTTGACAGAGATGATACAAGAGACCATCTCCTCTCTTTCGTCCATTCTTCCCTTCCTCCCCTGTTCTAGCCCTTCACAACCTCGCAGTTTAAGGGACAACGATACAGCAGCAGCAGCATGCCCAATTTCCCTAAAGCATCAGCCAGTTCATTGGTTCAGCAATATTCCAATCAGTGATGACCAAAGTGACCATCCCATAAATGCAGATAGCCCTTGAGGTTCAGACTGTTTAGCCTTCCAGCTTTGTTCATAATGTATTACGTTATAAGTATAAGGTGCAATATTTAATGTGTGTGAAACGTCTTTAAATAGAACACTTTCCTGGGAGTAGCCGGATGAAGTATACTAGACCTAAAAGGAAACGGGTACAAGACAGAACAAATCGGACACAAATGTTCGGCTTAATTTACTTTTTAACCATGTGATTATATAATGTAATTAATGTAATTTCTCTGTGACATAATACAGTTTTCGTATTGGTATTTTTAGGAGTGTTTGGTCACAGGATGAAAGGGAGGGTGATAGATAGATAGATATTCAGTGCTTATAGGGTCCATAATCTTGCTTGTACAAACCGTTCGGGATTGACCAAAATGGAAATAAGAACGATAATAATACTAAGAAAAGGGACATCTTATTGAGGATTTATTTTGAGTCTTGCAGTGCCTAAAGATAGTTTATATTTTCAAATACTGCCTAGAAGAAAATCCAACGTCGAGAAAAGGAAAACATCGGAGACGATTTCCCTTGATTCTTGCACTGCTTAAAGGTAGTTACGTTCTCAAATAATGTCTACAGTACAGGACAAAATACCAATGTAGAAAACAGGAAGGAATCAGTGGCGATTCAGTATTGGTCTTGCAGCGCCTACAGCTAGTTCATGTTCTCAAATATTGGCGTCTGCTTCAGATCAAACAGTCTCGTCCACAGGCGCCCGTATCCGGTTGAGAGAAAATCAAAACAATACGTCGCTCTCTTCTCGCCTGACTGTGAAACTTTCACCCTAAAGCTTTCTGATGACTAAGATCTGCTACAGCTCCTCTCTTATTTATTTTCAATGTGTTTTACTGAAGCTTTTACCAGCGCCCAAACTGTAATACATGCCCACAACCGATCACACAGAGAGAACATTCTCACGCGCTGAGGACGAATTAGATAGTTTGATAGAACTGTTCCTATCTTACTTTTGAAAGTCTCATCCTGATAGTTTTCCATGCACTCCAGATAATAATGATACATGCCAACCAAGAATGGTAATAAAGTTACAGCAACTGGTGGGATAAAGGTCAGTGGTTCATAATACTACAGCGCTTTTTCTTTTAAACCAACTCAAAGCGCGGGGATTCGATGAGACCCCTATTACAGAAGGAAGAGAATATAAATCAATTTTCTTGTTTGAAATTTAGATTGCCCGCATTCAATATCACTATTGAAGGGTGGGAGGAAACCGGAGTACCCGGATAAAACCCTCGGTGCCCTTTAAAAAGTCTCGTACCTTAGTCACGTTAAGTTGGTCCCATGCGAGGTTGGAACCGCGACCTTCAGCATAGGAAAGCAGCTCACTGTCCACTGTGCTACCTGGCCACCCTCGTAGAGATAGACAGTGCTCCAGAGTGTAGCAAGTGCACGACTTGGCGTTTGCGGGTTTGGTCCTGACCGTAAATTAGCTTGCGTAAGCAACCGCAACTATTTGGCGAATGTGCCACAGCATTGAACAGCTCTTTAAGTGCACTCTGTAACAGCAACTCTTTTCCAGTTTTGTTGACAGAGTATTTACCTAAGATAAAGTTTGAAATTATAACGTTTATCATTAGGGGTCTTTCGGAACGGGTAAAAGTGAAAGTGATTGTGTGTTCGTTTCGTCCAACGAGAGGCACGCCGGGAGATTCTTACGCCGCGTTACGAAACGAAACGAACGTGTTTCTGTGCGCTTTCGATTCCAGCACCTAGTTTCGTTGTGATTTTATTGAGCACACACAGGGCAGGCCCAGAGGCAGTGCACTATTATGCCTACGTAAGGCTTCTAACAAATCATGATTTGACACGAATGTAACGATTAGGTTGAACTTTAAAGATGGATTAGTGCTCTAACATTGAAGATATTTTACATTCTAGCTTCGAGTTTCATTTTTGTCACATAAAACAGTTTTTGGACTGCTGATTGGTGATACAGAATAGATAGATTCTAGACAGCCATGACGGCTTTTCAGTAGCTCGTTTGAAAATACGTTTTAAGTCTGAGACCGAGTTTAGATCCCCATTATTCCTTCTAAAATGGTTGAGTAATGTACCATATACAAATTCAAATCATTTTTGGACATTTTACAAACGATTTAATAACCAAAATGTACTCACTAGCATTAGTTCGTGGAAATCAGGTTTTCCACGAAGTTTTATTCCTTGTGGTAGGCAGACTTCGTGACCTTTCACCACGGGAAGTTAAAGCGTCACATAAATTGCTGACGTCACAACAATAAGTAGTCCCGATTCACATTCACTTTCACTTTCACCCGCTTTCGAAAGATCCCTAATGAATCTCTGACATTTGTTTTCGAATCTTCTGAAAGTCTGCTTTGGAATCGATGAAAGCAATACTGGAGATTTCACTGGTAAATAGTGTCAAGTCAAGAAATCATTATTCACGAAAGGACAGTCAATATTTGGCGTGTCGCTTGATTAAAAAAACACCACCATAAAATATAATATGCAATACCAATATACACACGCATTGGCACACAAAACAAACACACACAACATCCCATGTACACATCTAAACAAAAAAATACACATGTAATACATAATACCAAGGGCAATTCGCATGAGAAAATTTATGGGAAATAAAACGTATAACAGAAAACGTGAAATACAGTTTCCACTTTAAAAAAACAACACGCTTTTGTGTCAGTAAGAAGTACGAACAAATTACGATCTGCTGATGAGGACACCACATATTGGTGAATACGTCCTCTACTGATTAAGATACAATAGTAGTATATAAAATAGAATAAAACGTGCCCTTTATTTTCATTTATTTCATTCAAGGCCTGTACACATTGTGATTTTAAAATTGTCCCTCAGCTAAAACGTACAGCTACTCGCTTGGTAGACTTCGGTGAATAACTAACCCCTTCTCCAGCAAAGTGACTGACGTGAGAGTAGTAGTTGTTCCTGAACTTGGAACCCGCATTGTCTTGGGTACCTGATATCAATAAGCAACATCTTGACTTTTCTTCAACGTCTTTCAACAAGTTCTCCAGTAAATACTTGTACTACAGTGAAGAACACATTGTCTCTCTTCCATACCCTTTTGACACTGGACCACCAAAGAAGTAGACTTCTATAGGAAAAGACATAGAAGTAACATTACATTGGTAGCAACATTGTTCTGGACCTCCGGCTTCAGTAAGTAGCGGCTTGCCTCTCCTTCAGCATGTTTTGGAGCAGGCCCTTGAACTAAAGCGAAGTACGTATTTTCTCCTGGTCAGGTCTGTGATGAAAGAAAGATCCCTTGATCTCTGAAGCCATCTTCTCGAGAGCTTCGAGTCAAACAGTGTCAGTCCTAAACACTGGAACTAATGAAAAAAATGTATGGTTCTTCGAGTATCCTTGAAGAAGACTAGTACCAAACATAGGAGCTGTTTACAAAGAGAATGGTTCTTAAGATTATCGCATAATCCGACAATATCGTCTAGTCTGTAAGTACTAAAACTATTATAATATAAAAGACCTTGGTCTGAAATATTTCAAATAAAAATCTATGTTTCTGTAAGTTGATAGGTGATACTACAACACAATTTGATATTTGCAATCTGTGAATAAAAAATCCAAACTGCAGGAACTTGGAGAGAAGAAACAAAAAAAGGTATCTTTGCGAAAAACGAGTGTCAGTACCAATTTAACATCAGTCATCTCAAAATGTTAACGAAAAAGTCGGATTATTCTCCAAAAAATAAATATTGATGAAAACTGTACAAACATCTTCGAATTATCGTTTGCCTTCAATCATTATTATTCGAAAAAATGTCAGGGCACACTTTACAGAAAGGCCTGTCAAAAAAAACACCATTCGTGTTTCAAATTGAATTGCAGTACCACAATAATCAGTACAACTTTAAGTTAATCTGAGGAATAAAAAAGCCCGACAAAACAAATAATATACAGTATGGTCGTACAAGTACAGTCCAAGTTGTACTGCGAATAACCAAATACCAAACAAAAGCAAGTATAAACAGCTGTTACACACATGTATGGTTCTTTAAGATTGTGTATCGTGAACCAAATACCATAAAACGTTAATAATAAAGCATGCACCCTATCATCGATTGTCCACGCCTCTGGAGGGAAACACAGGAACGCCAGGGCTTCAAAGCTTCGTCTCTTAGGGGTCGGTAGTAGTGGCTCTTCACCACCACAGTACGTTTGAAGTGTGTCATCACAGAGAACTATTACAGAGGGACTGCCGCCTGATTAGCCTTCCTAGCCCACATCGCCTGAAGTCATCATGAAGATCGAAAAGCAGGCTGATTCCTGTCTCGATAGGCCAGTAGTTGGAGTGAGACGTACAAGTGTTTGACAGAGTTCTTCAGGGATACCTACTATGGAGCTTTTGTAATAGGCTTCGCATAGGAACTCAATTCTGCACACTTTTAAAAAAAAATTCTTGTGCTAGAAGGCGTTTGACAGTATAAAAGAGCTGTTATTGGTCAGTCTTTTAAACAAATGTAGAGCTACTGCTGTAGATAAAATATGGTAAAGGACTGTTTCACCCAGACTACATCGCGCAGCTTAATTCCATATGTAAACAGATCAACATCAATTGGCAAGATACTACTTAAACGACTGTTACAGTTGCAATATTGGAAGATCACTCCAAGCCATATACAGCCCATTTGCAAAAGAACTTATTGATATTAGTATACACAATGAAACTACTGACTCAGTTGCAATATTGTCCAATCTATCCAAATTATATTCCCTTTGGGTAGTTTAGTTGCAAAACGAGATGGCAGTCATCAGTACACATGCTGACAATAGAATCCACATTACCAGCTCAGTGACAATATTACAAGATGGTTTTCATCCAAATTTATTCTAAAAGAGAAGACTTTCAGGCTTCGTTCTATAAAATGAGTTAAACCCTGGAACACCATCGAATGTATCCACCCTTGTCTAGCAATGTATCCATCCTTGTCTGGCAATGTATACACCCTTGTCTAGCAGTGTATACACCCTTGTCTAGCAATGTATACATCCTTGTCTGGCAATGTATACACCCTTGTCTAGCAATATATACACATTACATTACATTACATGATTATAGCTTTAGGTCCAGCGGACTCTTCCGAGCCAAATCAGGACCGGAATGTATACACCCTTGTCTAGCAATGTATACACCCTTATCTAACAAAGTTCCCCTTTGTCCCTAGTTCCACTTGCTGCTGCAATTTTGCGAGACCTTTCTCATTTAACAGTCTTACCTAGGCTTGTTCCAATAGGGTAGATCGACATCCTTCCAGATGTGCCCTAAACCCATTACTTTCGGTACGCGATTGGAAAATCTGAGAGACCTATTTGCCTAGGCCTGAGACAAGGCATACATGTTCAGCTGCAGTATTGAGCGAGCTTTGTGATCCAGACGCCGCTGTCCAACCTTATTCCAACAGAGTCGATCGTCTTCAGTGCAGAATGACTCTTCGCGAGGACCTGGCGATTTACCGAGTTCTTCAAGAGAGACCCGAAGACTCAAAGAGACCTTCGGGAAAATGACATCTACACAAAAGGAAGACCCAGTCACCATAAACGATCCCCATCAGAAAGATCCTCAAGGAATTGACCTCCCCGCAATCTCGATGGAGTCGCCATTATTGCTGACCGCCTCGCGCAAATGAGACATTTATCTACTAACGTCGAATGTTGAGCATCAGTTGAAGTACATATAACGTGTAAGGTTAAGGTTAAGTCTTGTGAGTCTCCAAACTCTGTATTAACCGACAGTGTAGGTCAAATGTAGTTTTTAACAAAATAACTTGTAATAGAGAGTTAGACTTTCAAAGTTCCATGTCTAGCAAATGATTCGGTTGAGTTGATATTAGAGCAACGATCCTTGAACAAGTGAGACTGAAACACGATTTCCACGTGATGAGAAGATTGCAGTACAAAATTATAGATCTACGTTTCAAAAGCAACGCACACATTACTAGTTAACTTTAAACACTGTTGGTACGAGTAAAGCTTCTAGCGTATACATAAGACTGCGACTGCAAAGAAACGCCTCTAGCCGTTGAAGTAGTTCATGTTCGAACTTTAGCTTCCAGGGGTGCTCAGGCTAAAAATAACGAGAAATTGCTTGTACTATTCCGAGTCATTGACAGAAGATTACACTTTCCAACAACTACATTTCTAGTTAGCAAACGATTCCTCTAACGTTCTGTCGTATGAGAGGAAAGATCAGCAGAAATGGGATTCTGTAATAACATTCCAAATAAAAGGGCGGTAGAGTTGATGACACAGATAAATAATTGCAATAGAAAGTTACACTTTTGAAGAGCACCTCTACCCACTGACATTAGCATTTCACTTTGCAACTTTACTACTAAGAGCAATCAAAACTCCAGACACAAATGAGACACTGTAGCTATAGATTTCTAAGCGACGAGGTGATTGCGATAAAAATCTACACTCCTTGAAAGTAGTAGCAGTACCTCTAGCTAGTAGTTCACTTTCAATCTTTCATACAACAGCAATCAGTCCTCCAGGCACAAATGAGACGGTTCTTGCCCTCTACCTACAGGCTGATCACAAGCTATAGGCCCAAGGGCTTGATTGCCAGGGAAAATGACTCGGTCGAAGACCAACACTCGTTGTGAATGACACAGTTAACTTTTCTGTCATTACTACTAGAGCGATGCTTCAAGCACAGCGAAGTGATCACCCTTTTCTGTAAGACCGTAGCAATTTCCATTCAAGGGCCGAATTCAGGAGAGAATATATTTGACCCGGAGAAGGACACATTTCCAAGGACCATACAGTACAGGAGAGTATTTACCTACGTTGTAAGAACATCGCAATTTAGCAACCAAAGCTCGACTTTGCGAGGCAGTGTATTTGTTGCTTTAAGAAGAGCGTCGCTCCAAAGACAGGCGAGTCTTTACTTACGTTCTAAGAGCTTAGTGATCTTCTCTCCGGCTTAGCAAAGCAATGACCTGACCTACAGGAACGGTATAGTCTGAATGTAGTCGTTCAAGAAAATTACCAAGGGAGTAAAGGGTCAGAATCTTCACCTCAAATTTCTCCAGTAAGAGAAATGTTGTTGTTCAGGACGATGTTGATGATGTGCACCCGTGTAATTACAGCGCTATTCACTTCAGGGATCACTTATTTGAGATCGAGAGAGAAACTTTAAAACCTTTCATCAGGGATTCTTTTTTTTAGACTAATTAGAAAGTCTAATCTTCCCATCTATCCTTTAATAAATAAACATGATGCAGCCCTGAGCGAGAGAGAGAGAGAGAGAGAGAGAGAGAGAGGTCAATGTAATCTTTCCAGAGATTTCTTTGCTTGTGTGAACATATAATCTATTCCTTCCGATCTAGTGAGATATTGTGGTCTTGGAAATGTCCACTGCATGGGGACAACACTTAGGCCATTCCCATTTTGCACATCACTAACATACTGAGGTACAAATCTGAGTCCTACACACTAAGCGTTGAGGTCAGCGATATTATCCTCTATAGAACTGGAAAACGTGGCTTCAATTCTGATTGTGGACGCCAATCTTACTATTTGACTGTGGATACCCGTGCAGGATCTCGGAGTTTATTGGTCCTTGGAGTGCTGAAAGCGTGATGTATACAGGCAGCTTTTTTTTGAAATCTCTAACCGATGGGTTTCTCTCAGTGGCACATTGTAAATCGCACCCCCGACGAAGAACTGGACTTGGCTTATCCTCTAGATTCACACTCTTCCAGTCGGTCCAATTATCCTTTCACGTAGAATTCAACACATTGGTACACTCATAATAAATGGACCCAAACACTATTTCCTTTCAGGAGGGTGTCTTGATCTCTGACAAGTGAGACTCTCCGACATGGGAGATTCGAACAGTTAGCTACTGGCTCACAAAACTGAAGAACGTTTCTGCAACTTCTAGATCGACACATTCTCTCAGTCCAATGATTCTTTTATTGTAAAATCAATACGTGGCCCCCGTGATAAGTGGACCGAGAAGAAGTTAAGAGCGGTGTGTACACAGATTCCAAGACATGAACCAGTCTGTGATGTACACTTGTATACACTCGAGCCTTTGCCTCCTTCCGCCACTTAACCCAAAGAAGACTGTGCATAAGAAGAAGACAGGAGTAGGAGGATGAGGAAAGAAGAAGAAGAAGAAGAAGAAGAAGAAGAAGAAGAAGAAGAAGAAGAAGAAGAAGAAGAAGAAGAAGAAGAAGAAGAGGAGGAGGAGGAGGAAGAAGGAGAAGAAGAAGAAGAAGAAGAAGAAGAAGAAGAAGAAGAAGAAGAAGAAGAAGAAGAAGAAGAAGAAGAAAACGAAGAAGAGGAGGAAGAAGGAGAACTAGAAGAAGAAGTCAAGCAGGAGAAAAAGGACGACGAAGACGAAGAAGGATATAACATAAGAACAAAACGAAGTTGAGAAACAAGAAGAAGGGATGGAGGGGAGGGGGGAGTTGGAGGGGAGGGGGGAGTTAGAGGAGAGAAGGAGTTGGAGGGGAAGGGGGAGTTGGAGGGGAGCGGGCGCAGTGAGAAGAAAAAGGGGAGAATTAGGAACGAAGATGGGAAAGATAACGTAGAAGAAGAAGAAAAAGGAAGCGGATGAGGAGAAATTCAACAGAAGACAAGAATAAGACAGATGATGTTCTGATAAGGAGGAAAGAGGAACAATTAATCACAAAAGAAGAAGAAGTATAAGAAGCGGAAGAAGAAGAAAAAGAAGTTAACAGTCACTTAATCGAAATGTATACGGTGTAGATGAGGAAATGAAAAGAAGAGCGCAGGAGGAAGTGTTCCATCCAAACTCCTGAAGAAGCAGAAAGATAAGATCAAAGAAAACCTGTACATTGTTAGCACAAGGGTAGCGGAAGAAGCCCAAACTGTGGATTTGGATTTTAGCCCCAAACTGTAAGCTTGCTTGCTTCCTTTACTGATTGATTGATTGATTTATTATTGCTTTAGGTCCAGCGGACTCTTCCGAGCCAAATCAGGACCGGACAACCCCCGATCCGCATAAAAGATCTGTTGAAACAACCCCAGTGGGAAAATTGAATGCCCTCCACCGGCCAGTCACCTTACAATAAAGACATCCCACGCGAGGGACGGCTGAGGGTTGACCTCAACTACGCGAACTCCCCGATTACAAAAACAAAATAGAATACAAACACCATTATAAATCATCAACAAAAAAACATACATACAAAATGCCTACAGTGCTAAATAGTACATTCATAGGAAGCCCCAGTGACCACCCGGCAGAAAGCGTCCAACATTCCCAAGCTGATCCAACAGACCTCATACACAAACAAGGAGTCTTGTCCAGGAAGAGTTTTCAAGAAAAAAGGTAGGTCATTGATCTAGCGAAGAAGAATATAGTATAGCAGAGTGGTAGGACAGATCGGGAATGGGAAAGAGCAAAT
Organism: Oncomelania hupensis; assembly: GCA_036898135.1. Classification (NCBI taxonomy): domain Eukaryota; kingdom Metazoa; phylum Mollusca; class Gastropoda; order Littorinimorpha; family Pomatiopsidae; genus Oncomelania; species Oncomelania hupensis. The sequence goes on from CM072513.1 coordinate 15,514,895, forward strand.
GAGGAAGACAGCGACAGTGGGAATTTAAAGCACTAAATTTCCAGAAAGTGGGGATACTATTTATACTGAAACCCCCGGCACTCCAACGGGGGGAACTGTTGCCGCAGTTAATTTGTCATGTCTACAAAGGCAAGACAGGTTTTCAACTGGGGCTTTCACTGTACCCTTTATAGGTTAGAACAATCTACAGTGGCAAGATTGCTCATGACCCCAAGGGGTGCTTCCTTTACTTTGCACTTACAAATGGCTTCTTGGTGAAATAGAAGGAGAGAGAGAGAGAGAGAGAGAGAGAGAGAGAGAGAGAGAGAGAGAGAGAGAGAGAGAGAGAGTGAGCGATGGGGGGTGAAGAGAGAGATAGACAGGTGAGAATTTCACATTCTTTCTACAGTTTATGGTTGGTTGGTTGTTTTATTAACGTCTTCTTCATCGAGATGATAAGACGTACGCATGCATTCACACACATTTACACCAGATACATACATACATCCATACATATAAAATACATAATTATATAAATTGAGCAACTGGAGAATCAATAAAAGCTTTTGCTAATCTAACGCTTACATCAAAGCTTATGTTATCAATGGAATCAATAATAGAAACATCATTTGGCAAGAATGGACGCATAATTTACAGTTTATATTTTCCTCTTCCTCCTTTCCCGTCATCGTACATACATACATCCATACATATAAAATACATAATTATATAAATTTAGCAACTGGAGAATCAATAAAAGCTTTTGCTAATCTAACGCTTACATCAAAGCTTATGTTATCAATGGAATCAATAATAGAAACATCATTTGGCAAGAATGGACGCATAATTTACAGTTTATATTTTCCTCTTCCTCCTTTCCCGTCATCGTTAAAAATCATCGTCGCCCCCTCGTTTCGTCCCCCTCTTTCCCCTCTACCCCCGCTCCTCCTACTCCTCCTCCTCCTCATCATCCTCCTCCTCCTCATCATCATCATTACTATATACTATCACTTTTTACATTGCAATGCCATTATAGGCTTTAGGTACATTCAAAAGTGCCACCATTCATGAAAAAAACCCAGTTCGCATTACATGTAGCCTACTTTTCCTTTACTTCCACTCCCGGCTCTCCCTCCCCCTCAAATCCTTCCCCTTGCTTTTCCTGTCATTTCTATTGTATTTGACTGTGAATAATGCTCGCCGACCCTCATGTCCTAGTGTCTACAAAGGCCAGATGATTGAAAACTTCAAATGTTTTGTCTTCGAAAAACCTTGGACTCTAGGCTTCACCTTTACTCCATTCTGTTTTCCAACTTGCGATACTTTTATATACCCACCCCGTTGCCTCTTCGTCTATGTCCACTTCAAACGCCAAATTATCCTCTCACCCGTTTGCAAGGCCTCATAAAACTCTTCGACTGAAGCGCCGACAACGTCTTAATCTGGTTCATCTCATTTTATCAAACTCCAGAACTTTCCTCCACCCCGTTGCCTCTGTCTCTTCACTGGACCTGAGTCAACAGTGGACGGACACTCCCTATTGATGTCCGAGCGGTCAGCAGACGAGAACTGACGCTCTCAAGGCAGCAGAACGTCACGTGCAAGCTCGCGCCAGGCTCAATTAACCAATCAAAGCCTATGAAACTGTCACGTGTTGGATCGATTAACCACTCAGAAGTATGTGATAGCAGCTGTTGCGCGCGCCTGCACTGTATCGGTGGAACCCTGTTTGAGTAAATATTTAGTCTGCAGGGGCACGAAACTGATGCAGTACAGGCACGCGAAACAGCTACAGTACAAGTGCACAGCATGCAAGCGCCTGCACTTAGACTTAAGCAATCGAGTTACCGCTGCTGTTTAGCGTGGGTCGTGAAAACACTTGGACTATATGTTTTCATTCCTGAGTCAGGTTCCCAGATAGCTTTCTTTCATAACAGCGTATGGGGATAGACATTAGTATCATGGTACCACTTGATGAGTTGTTGATTCCACTTTTTTTGGCATCAGACTCTTCCGATTCACCGACTGCTTGAGCTTTACAACTTACGGTCCTGGACAGTTAGCAGCAAGAATCTGGTCCTGCCTTCTCTCAGCATCTTGTGCAGCCATCATAGCCATATTGGGGCTTACATCATACGTTACTTATTGGCCTTCAGTCATTAAAATCTTCGCTCGCAGAGCAATGCTCGAGAGAAAGGAACGCTATTTTCGATAAACTACTTCACTTCCTAAGAAAGTGGAAGTTGAGTAAATGTATTATCGTCTAGTAAAAAAACAGCTGAAGACATATTGAGTTCTACATTTTAAAAAATCGTTTCCCGTAACATTGTAGCCGCTTGTGGACGGGCCGGATTTTTAAGGGTGCCGCTTGCATCTAGTTGGGTGGACCTCGTCGTTGGTGATGTGCTGGGTATAGGTAATGCCAAGAAGTCTTATGTAGCACCTTATCTCCATGCTTTGTAGTCTTCGTTGTAGGTCTGCTGTGAGGGTCCATGTTTCGCAAGCGTATAGGAAGATGGAGATGACAAGGGAGCGCAGCAGCCTTATCTTGGGATGTAGACTGATGGTCTTGTCTTTCCAAATGGACTTCAACATTGTCAGGGCAGCAGTTGTTTATGCAATCCTGGAGAGGACTTCCTGTCGGGACCCATTGTCTGATACAATGGCTCCTAAATATTTAAAGCTATGAACTGCGTTGGGGGATTGGCCTTAGACTTTGATGTCATTAGTGTTGTTGGTCATCATGTTGGTCTTCTCTGCACTTATTTTTATTCCATAGGCTCTGGATGTGGTGTCAAGCCTCTGTACCAGCTATTCAAGTTCTTGTTCCTCTCCAGCCAATCCGTCAATGTCATCCGCAAAGCGGAGGTTGGAGATTGCTCTATCCCCTATACTGATTGTGCCTTCATGATCTGCAAGGGCATCTGAGATAATGCGCGCCAGGAAGATGTTGAAGTGTGTTGGAAAAAGTAGGCATCCTTGACGCACGCCGATTGTTGTTCTGAACCAATCCCCGATGGAGCTGTTGTGGAGGACTGCACTGGTAGCCTTGTCATACATCCTTTTGATGACTTCAATAATGTTAGGGCTGATGTTGTACACTCTCATGGTCGCCCACAGAGCTGCATGCCAGACTCGGTCAAATGCTTTCTTGAAGTCGACAAACACATGATAAAGATGTTGTTGGTGCTGTAGATTTTTCTCGCAGATTATTCTGAGGTTGAAAATCTGTTCAGTGGAACTTCGCCCTGCCACGAATCTTGCTTGTTCTTCGGCTATGATTTGTTTCAATCTGTTGAGTATTATTTTCAGGAGGACCTTGCTGGGATGGCTGTTGAGGTTTATGGTGCGGTAATGTTTACACTCCTGAAAGTACATCCAAGGTAGGTCTTTAATAATGATATTGGGTGCAGCCTGACTACAAATTTAAAGAAATAAAGATTAGTTTTCCTTTCCTTTTAATACGGATTTGTCTTTACCCTACATGTGTGAGTGCAGTGATAAATGTGTATTTGTTGTGTATATAGGAGTGCCTGTAATATGTGAGGGTGTGTGTTGGTTAGAGATCGCGCCGCATTTGTGTCTGATTTAAGAGTAAGGCGCGAATACCAACAACAACAACAACAATAATAATAATAATAATAATAATAATAATAATAATAATAATAATAATAATAATAATAATAATAATAATAATTATTATTATTATTATTATTATTATTATTATTATTATTATTATTATTATTATTATTATTATTATTATTATTATTATTATTAAAGAAAATAATAACTTTCATGATTATTTACCTTGGAAGTGCTGAGGAGAAAGTCTTGAGTTTGTTAGTGGCCGCAGCGTCGTCGGATTTAAGAGGGGATCCCTTCGACAGTGCCTTTAGCTTCTTGCCCGTAACCACTTCTGAAAAACCCCGCTAGTACACTTTGCACTGGTAAACGGAAGTGAAAGCAACGCCAAGGAACGTAACAAATGCCGTAGTAATAATATAGTCTTTCGACCGCAAACATCTATAAGCTTTGGATTTTTGTGGTAGACTTCGCGTCACGTTACACCAAGCGAAGGAACACAATTTTTAAAAATATCTTTTTATTTATTTTAATTTAATATTATCGGATTTGGTTTTTTCTTTTTTATATATATTTATTTTATTTTATTAATTTATTTTTTATGGGGATGGTGGGGGGGGGGGGGGGTGAGAGAGAAAGGGAAGGATTGGCCTTTCACTTTCTTTCAATCTCTCCCTTAGACGGAGAGGAAAGATGACTGCAAAGACCAAAAGAAGAGGCCCATTACACGTATTTAATTAATATTCAACGTCTTTCAAGCACGAAATTAAGTGTTTCCATTTTTACTACGGGGATCGCGTCACTGAGTAATCAGTTAAACGTAATACGACGCCGACATCATATTTCACGCGTCAAAAGCATGAGATTTTGAAAAAAAATTGATATAATTTGTCATTGGGATAATTTGTCATAAATAATTTTTAAGGGTCTTTCTTAAGCCAACAACGAATGATAGCAGGGCATTAAGTAAGGGGGGTGGGATGAGGGAGTGGGGGAGTTGCTGTTAACAAGAACTAAAGAAGAATCCTGGAAGGGAGAGAAGAGCGCAGAGATGAAGAGCGAGGGGATGATGTGCAGCAGATAAAAGCAGAAAGACTTTAAAGAAGCAAAACACTCACAATGGATGACGCAGTAGTTTAGTGGATAGTGGATTGGGCACACCCTAGCAATGTTTCACGGTAAACAACGTCGGGAAGGGTTATGTTACGTTGAAACGCGAACGATAGTGTATGTCTGAAGCGCGCACGAAAGATCTAATCGTTTCGATTTGCAAAGTATTCAATGATGGAGTTTATTTACCTTTGATTTGAGTTTTCGTTGTGGTTAGAGGAAGCTTTGTATAACGTTGATAATTTTGGTTGGTCGATATTATTGGAGAATTCTCTAGACTCGCGTGTTTACTGTCAATAGAAACCTCCCGATAAATGTAGAAAGTTGAGAACGTTCCCGGAAGGAGAAGAAATATGTATGACATAAGACAGTGATGACGAAGTTTAAAGCGATTGGTAAATTGCGTCAAACGAGATCGTTCCACCTTGTTCTGGACTAGAGAAAAAATTATATATTCGATGCTCTGTGTGTTGTTGTTGATAGTGAGTTGTAAAGTAAAAAGTTGATAGTGAAAAGGCGATTGTATGCAGTTGTTGATGTGTGCTGAATAAAAGTGGAAAACTTCATACGTCGACTCCAGACTTGTTGATGAGTGAGCAGGCTGCGTGGATAAACGAATCAGAGTTACGCCTTATCAGGACTTCAGCATCGGGGCTGAATCAAATACTGATAAAGAAAAACACCAACATCAAAACAGGTTAGTACTTGGATGGCTGACCATGCTAGCAATGTTTCACGGTAAGCAACGTCGGGAAGGTTTAGTACTTGGATGGCTGACCATGCTAGCAATGTTTCATGTTAAGCACTGTCAGGATGGGTTAGTACTTGGATGAATGACCGTGCTAGCAATGTTTGATGTTAAGCATTGTCAGGATGGGTTAGTACTTGGATGGGTGACCATGCTAGCAATGTTTCACGGTATGCAACGTCGGGAAGGTTCAGTACTTGAATAGCTGACCATGCTAGCAATGTTTCACGGTAAGCAACGTCGGGAAGGGTTAGTACTTGGATGGGTGACCGTGCTAGCATAGTTTCATGTTAAGCAACGTCGGGAAGGGTTAGTGCTTGGATGGCTGACCACGCTAGCAATGTTTCATGTTAAACAACGTCGGGAAGGTTTAGTACTTGGATGGCTGACCATGCTAGCAATGTTTGATGTTAAACAACGTCAGGATGGTTAGTGCTTGGATGGCTGACCATGCTAGCAATGTTTGATGTTAAACAACGTCAGGATGGTTAGTGCTTGGATGGGTGACCATGCTAGCAATGTTTGATGTTAAGCAACGTCAGGATGGTTAGTGCTTGGATGGCTGACTGTGCTAGCAATGTTTGATGTTAAGCAACGTCAGGATGGGTTAGTGCTTGGATGGCTGACCGTGCTAGCAATGTTTGATGTTAAGCACTGTCAGGATGGTTAGTGCTTGGATGGCTGACCATGCTAGCAATGTTTCATGTTAAGCACTGTCAGGATGGTTAGTGCTTGGATGGCTGACCATGCTAGCTATGTTTGATGTTAAGCACTGTCAGGATGGTTAGTACTTGGATGGCTGACCATGCTAGCTATGTTTGATGTTAAGCACTGTCAGGATGGTTAGTGCTTGGATGGCTGACCATGCTAGCTATGTTTGATGTTAAGCACTGTCAGGATGGTTAGTGCTTGGATGGCTGACCATGCTAGCAATGTTTGATGTTAAGCACTGTCAGGATGGTTAGTACTTGGATGGCTGACCATGCTAGCTATGTTTCATGTTAAGCAACGTCGGGAAGGGTTAGTACTGGGATGGCTGACCGTACTAGCAATGTTTCATGTTAAGCACTGTCAGGATGGTTAGTGCTTGGATGGCTGACCATGCTAGCAATGTTTCATGTTAAGTACTGTCAGGATGGTTAGTGCTTGGATGGCTGACCATGCTAGCAATGTTTCATGTTAAGCACTGTCAGGATGGTTAGTGCTTGGATGGCTGACCATGCTAGCAATGTTTCATGTTAAGCACTGTCAGGATGGTTAGTGCTTGGATGGCTGACCATGCTAGCAATGTTTGATGTTAAGCACTGTCAGGAAGGATTAGTACTTGGATGGCTGACCATGCTAGCAATGTTTTATGTTAAGCAACGTCGGGAAGAGTTAGTACTTGGATGGCTGACCATGCTAGCAATGTTTCATGTTAAGTACTGTCAGGATGGTTAGTGCTTGGATGGCTGACCATGCTAGCAATGTTTGATGTTAAGCAACATCGGGAAGGGTTAGTACTTGGATGGCTGACCATGCTAGCAATGTTTGATGTTAAGCACTGTCAGGAGGGTTAGTACTTGGATGGGTGTCCATGCTAGCAATGTTTCACGGTAAGCAACGTCGGGAAGGAGTTAGTGCTTGGATGGGTGACCATGCTCCGGAGACAACCACTAAACGACACTCAAAGATAGAAAGAGAAAATCCAGCTGTGACCCTGTTGAGAACAGGGAAAGGTATAGCAGCGAGGGAAAGGATTTAGGCCCCGCCCTCACGACCTAGAAAAAAAAGGAGGTCTCAAACGCTCCCCTACCCCAACGACCGAAAGGTCAGGGGGACAACTTTACCTTTACCGTTTGACACTCCATAAGTGACAGTGACACTATCACCCCTAATTGTGCTACATACATCATCTTCTCGCTCAGTTTTACATCAGTCGGAATGGTAGATCTACGCACTAAACGTGATTTGAGTCCCAGCAGTATAATAAAGAAGGACATTAAGTTTTGGTATAATTGGATATGACTTGGTCACCTATCTATGTCTCACACAATAAAATGTAACCTGCTTAAAGCAGTTTTATTTGATTCCCAGTTGCTTTGAAACAGAGGAGTATAGCAGCGAAATAAGGAAATGTGTGATTAGATATAACAGTATCATTTCATGTCGTTTATCTGTGTTTCGCAAAATAACATTTAACAAGCGTTTAAACGTGAGTTGGTTTTGATTCCCAGTTGCGCTTAAAGTGAGTCTCAAGTGCAGATCCAATTTGTTGGTGATAAAAAGTATAATTCAAGCTAAGAGATAGAGATTACTATTTTTTTTAAATATATTCATATATTTTTTGTAACGCTTTATTTTCCCTTTTTATCGGGAAATTCTGGTCCGCCTTCCCTGGGGAAGGCATTGTCGCAGCCTGTGGCGCGCCCAAACCCAACCTACCTAATATTGAAATTTTTCTGGGGAAGCAAACTGAAGAACCCGGAGAAAACCCCCGAGACGTTGACCGAGTCGTTAGTAAATAATATTCGGAGAAACATAACGCCCAGATGCTGGATCGAACCCACACCTGTCAGACGCCACTGGTTTTTAGCCTGTGGACAAGGCAAGTTAGTCTCGCCTTAGACCACTTGGCCACAACGCTCCAACATGTATAATACTTGCGACATTTGAATCTAAATGTCGTGTCCGAGAGTTTAATTGTCTGTAATTTCAGTATACCAAATGTTTATCTCCATTTAGAATACAAGCACACGCGAATAACGAACTCATCGGAGCTTAGCCAATAAATCATGTAGTTTATCATTTAGCCACTGGAAACAAAGCTGTTTCTGTTGTCTGAATTGAAACTCAGTGTCTGCACAAGAGGCCTCTCTCTGCTAGCGAAGTCCGTGACGTTATTAAGGAACACAGTTATTAGTTATTATTTTTTAATCATTCTTATATAGTGCTTTTCCAGCTCAGGAGCTGCTCAAGGCGCTGGCCGATACAGGATCTAACTCAAGCCGCCCGAGACGCCAACCCGCAGCCTTTGGGCGCATCGTAATAACGCTCCAGACAACTGAGCACAATCCTGGGCAGCCAGGGATGGGGGAGAAGGACCTAGATGCATGCTGGGTGTGTTCTTGTCACCGGCACTCACCCGTCTAGGACATGAGCGTCAGGATCTTTAAAGTCCGTTATGATGGAATGTATGCGACACAGACTAGAACTCGGTTTATACTCTCATCCGAAGGAGTAGGAAACGGAAGTAAAGTGTCTTTCCCAAGGACACAACACATACCTCGGCCTGGGCTCGAACCTGGGACCTTCAGATCCGCAAGCCAAAGCTCTACCTTTAGGCCACAGTGAACACAGTTACTTGTTTTAAAGCTGCTTACACACACATCAAAAAGCTTTCAAATCAATAATATAAATTAACAAACTCGTCCATATGATCATATTGTTTTTAAATTTAACAGTTTGAACCAAAACAAAGACCTCAAACTCACTTTAGACACATCAGACTAACTCTAAACAGAAAAAAAGCTATGGCAGTATACAAAAGGACATGTATAAATGGGGATAAAGTGTGTTACTACAACTATAACTTACCACCTAGTTTACATGCTTCCGTGTGTAACAAAATACAATTTAGCAAGCCTTCCTTTCTATAAAACTAACACGAGGTATGACTGACGGTTCATACAATCTGTTTTGACACATCGAATGTTTACAATTCACAAGGGTATAGCTCCTAAGGGTTTAGTCACGCGAGCCTGCTTATGATCAATGCTTTTGTCTGCTAACAATTTGTTACATGTAGAACACTAAATTGTGTTGAAACATCATTTTCAGTTTCTCTGATGCAATTTGCTGAATGTATGATTTGTGTGTGATTAGTGTTTCACTCTGCATCATGCAGGTATAATATATTGTTTGAAATAGGGTGATGGAATTTTAATCTGGTCATAACATTTTGTCTTGAGGAAGGTTTTAATACCGAAATATTGACTTTTAAACAAACTTCTGTTTCTCTGTCTCTGTCTCTGTCTCTGTCTCTGTCTCTGTCTCTGTCTCTCTCTCTCTCTCTTATATCTCTTATTATATGACAACACAGTCATTCGTGTAATTATTAACCTATTTATTTATTCACTTTATTATTATTATTATTATTATTATTATTATTATTATTATTATTATTATTATTATTATTATTATTATTATTATTATTATTATTATTATTATTAATTTGCTGTGGAACTTGACTTGTCTTATTATTATTATTATTATTATTATTATTATTATTATTATTAGTATTATTATTATTAGTATTATTATTATTAGTATTATTATTATTATAAGGGTGAAGGATATGGGGAAAAGGGTAGTTGCCTAAAATTGTTTAAAGATAATGATGAAGATGTTAGTGTGATTGTGTGTGCATGTGTGTTTGTGAGTGATGTGATTTCCAAGTTAAAGTTAAAGGTTAATTATTATTATGTTAATTTCTTAAGGGACAGATTGGAAGATTAGACTGTATCATTAGTCTAAAATCTTTATCCCTAATAAAAAAGTTTCAAAGTTTCAAAGTTTCTCTCTCTCTCTCTCTCTCTCTCTCTCTCTCTCTCTCTCTCTCTCTCTCTCTTCTCTCTCTCTCTCTCTCTCTCTCTCTCTCTCTCTCTCTCTCTCTCTCTCTCTCTCTCTTTCCTTTCAGATTTCTCTTGATTTTGGATTTTGATTTTGTCGTTGTTGGATTTTTGATGCTTTATTGTCTCTTTTTATCGGGAAATTGTGGCTTTCCCCCTCCCTCCTCCTTCCCGGGGAAGGCGTAGTCGCAGCCTGAGGCGCGCCCAAACCCAACCTGCCTAACATTAGTTGTTGTTTTTTATAGGTTGGTTAGGGTTAGTGTTGTTTGTTTTGCTGACTGTATATCCTGTGTGTCCATTATTTCCCAATCTCAGAATCTGATTTGGTTTTTGGTCTCAATATTCCATAGGTCATTTGTTGATACTTGTACAGTTTCTAAAGAGCCAAAAATACATTATTTGGGCGACAAAAAAGTGTGCGTACAACACCAGAAATGAAGGTGTGCGTAGAACACCAGTTATAAAGGTGTGCGTAGAACACCAGTGATAAAGGTGTGCGTACAACACCAGTGATAAAGGTGTGCGTAGAACACCAGTTATAAAGGTGTGCGTAGAACACCAGTTATAAAGCTGGCTCGCCTAAAGAGGGAGGACTGGAGGTTATTGATAGTATTTTGGATAACATCCGTATTAGATGTTGTCCTCCGTGGAATGAGGGAATGACAGCAAAGGTTTATCTCCCCTTCTCTGCTGTCAGGAAACAGTTATCTCCCCTTCTCTGCTGTCAGGAAAAAGTTATCTCCCCTTCTCTGCTGTCAGGAAAAAATTTATCTCCTCTTCTCTGCTGTCAGGAAAACTTTATCTCCCCTTCTCTGCTGTCAGGAAAAAAAATTATCTCCCCTTCTCTGCTGTCAGGAAACATTTATCTCCCCTTCTCTGCTGTCAGGAAACATTTATCTCCCCTTCTCTGCTGTCAGGAAACATCTCTCCTTCTCTGCTGTCAGGAAAAAGTTATCTCCCCTTCTCTGCTGTCAGGAAAAAGTTATCTCCTCTTCTCTGCTGTCAGGAAAAAAGTTATCTCCTCTTCTCTGCTGTCAATGGTTTGTATTTGTGGATTTGAGCCATAGACACAGATGACCATTTGGCCGTGTTCAGCTCGTCAAGGTGTTGGCTGGGCTTGGTGACAATCAAGGGACTCATTTTCCAAAAGCATGAGAAGAAGGCTGAACGAAGTCCTTAGGAAAAACATGTTCATGCCAAAGCCGTATCTACCCTGTGGCTGGTTTGGCAACAGATAAGGGATGGAACCTGGCTTTTGGAAAGACCATTCATTGCCAACAATAGTTTCTAAACACAACAATACAGCATTTCTTTCTTCTTTCTTTCTTGGATAAATTAATGTCCCCGGACACATGAGCATATAGGGGACGTAAATAAAACAGGTTAAGATAGTACAATATGATCTTTATTATTATTAAAACCTTTCCAGGACCACAGTTAAAATCCATGGTGATAAAGGGGGCGGGGCTGCATCTATTACATTCGCACGCTTGGAAGAAACAATGTGAGTGAAAAGAGTTTAAAATTAGATAATACAATAGCAGCATTAATTAGTTGTTTTTTTAAATTAGGAATACATCATTTGTTGCTTTTATTGCTTTTATTGCTTTTCTCCTTTTCCTACTCATCGCGAGAACCAGAGAGAGAGAGAGAGAGAGAGAGAGAGAGAGAGAGAGAGAGAGACAGAGACAGAGAGAGAGAGACAGACAGAGAGAGAAGGGACCAAAAAAAAGGAACAACAAGGAACGAAAAGACAGGATGAAATAACGAATTTGGTTTAGCATGTGATGATCATGCCTACGCATGGGTTGCCTGTATTGTACGCCTGTGGTTGGTGTTTGTAAGGGATGACGTTCAAGTTGGTTTGTGATAGTGGGTGGGGTCGTATTCGAGAGTGTATAGCGCCAGTATGATTGGTGTGTGGGATAGTAGTTGCTTAATTATATTTTATGTGTCACACTGTTAACATTGTGTTGGTGTGTAGGGTAGTAGTTGTTTTATTATATTTTATGTGTCACACTGTTGACATTGCGTTGGTGTGTAGGATAGTAGTTGTTTTATTATATTGTATGTGTCACACTGTTAACATTGTGTTGGTGTGTAGGGTAGTAGTTGTATTATATTTTATGTGTCACACTGTTAACATTGTGTTGGTGTGTGGGATAGTAGTTGTTTTATTATATTTTATGTGTCACACTGTTAACATTGCGTTGGTGTGTAGGATAGTTGTTGTTATATTATATTTTATGTGTCACACTTAACATTGTGTTGGTGTGTAGGATAGTAGTTGTTTTATTATATTTTATGTGTCACATTTAAGATTGTGTTGGTCTGTGGGATAGTAGTTGTTTTATTATATTTTATGTGTCACACTGTTAACATTGTGTTGATGTGTGGGATAGTAGTTGTTTTATAATATTTTTTATGTGTCACACTGTTATAATGTGTTGGTGTACGATAGTAGTTGTTTTATTATATTTTATTTGTCACACTGTTAACATTGTGTTAGTGTGTGGGATAGTATTTGTTTTATTATATTTTATGTGTCACACTGTTAACATTGTGTTGGTGTGTAGGATAGTAGTTGTTTTATTATATTTTATGTGTCACACTGTTATAATGTGTTGGTGTACGATAGTATTTGTTTTATTATATTTTATGTGTCACACTGTTAACATTGTGTTGGTGTGTAGGATAGTAATTGTTTTATTATATTGTATGTGTCACACTGTTAACATTATGTTGGTGTGTAGGATAGTAGTTGTTTTATTATATTTTATGTGTCACACTCTTAACATTGTGTTGGTGTGTAGGATAGTAGTTGTTTTATTATATTGTATGTGTCACACTGTTTACATTGTGTTGGTGTGTAGGATAGTAGTTGTTTTATTATATTTTATGAGTTACACTGTTAACATTGTGTTGGTCAGGTGTGTAGGATAGTAGTTGTTTTAGTATATTTTAGGTGTCACATTGTTAACATTGTGTAGGTATGTGTGATAGTAGTTGTTTTATTCTATTGTATGTGTCACACTGTTAACATTATGTTGGTGTGTAGGATAGTAGTTGTTTTATTATATTTTAGGTGTCACATTGTTAACATTATGTTGGTGTGTAGGATAGTAGTTGTTTTATTATATTTTGGGTGTCACATTGTTAACATTGTGTTGGTGTGTGAGATAGTAGTTGTTTTATTATATTTTATGAGTCATACTGTTTATATTTTGTTGGTGAATGTCGTTCTTTTATGGATATTATTCATTTAACATTTACTGTGTTTGTTCAGCCGAAAGGCGAATTTCTATGTAAATTTCATAGAAGAATAAAGTATCAGTCTCAGACTCAGTCTCAGGAAGCAAGAAAATCCTATCGGGCTAAGAAAAAAGAAAGAAGGAAGGAAAAAGAAAAAGGAAAGGAACAAAATTAGAAAAGAACATTAAGAAAGTTTAAAAAAAACTTGAAAAAATAACAGGACAGAAGAAAAAAAATGGAATAAAGAAAGAATAACCAGCAGAAAGGACGGAAAAGAATAGAGAGAAAGAATGAGATAAAGAAAGCTATTACGAACAAAATAAGCAAATAAAGAACAAAAGCGATAAAGGAAGATTTAGAGAGAGAAAGAGGGAGAGAGGGGGTGGATAGAGAGAAGGGGAGAAAAAGAGGGAGAGAGAGAGAGAGAGATAGAGAGAGAGAGAGAGAGAGAGAGAAAGAGAGAGAGAGAGAGAGAGAGAGAACAAAAAGGATACAGGAAGAAATAGAGAGAGAGAGGGAGAGAGAGGGGGAACAAAAGGAATATAGGAAGAGAATAGAGAGAAAAGGAGAGAGAGAGAGAGAGAGAGAGAGAGAGAGAGAGAGAGAGAGAGAGAGAGAGAAAGAGAGAGAGAGAGAGGAACAAAGAAAGAACGGGTGAACACTCGGATCAGGATCAGTGTAGCAAATAATCAGACAATGGGCAGGGAAAAACGCCATGTTCTCAGGGGTAGGTAATTCTATTAGCCAGCCCACAAACCCTTTTTCTACAACGCCTTCCTGTCGCCTTACCTCCCTTTTTGGATTTTTTTCTCTTTCTTTCTTTTCTCTCTTTTGTTGTCATGTTGTCGTTTTGCCTGCATTTGATTTTGAACTACTTCCCGTCCTTTGACCTCTCCCATTCCCACCCCCATCCTCGTCACTTTCATCCCACCTACCGCCCCAATTTTCCTAGGCCATACCTTGTTGAGTTTTCATTACACTCGTCCTTTTATTCTTTACATATTTAGTTACCGTTGTTTTCTTTAAGCTTGTATTGTTTTGGCTTATTTTGTCAGTTATTTTTTAACTTTTAATTCATTAAACAAAATTAGTGATTGATTTTGTGTTTTATTACTTTTGTGTTGTTGTTTTGTGTGTGTGTGTGTGTTTTATTTATTTGTATTGTTTTTTTTATGTTATTTTCTTCTTTCTATATTGTAAAAAAAAGAAGTTATGTCTTCTTCTACCTTTCCTTGTATCTGCCAGTCTTTCTTTCCTTCTTCATTACTTTCCTAATTCATTTACCTACTTACAGTAGTTCTTGACTTTTGTTTATTTTACTTTCATGTACAAACACATTTTTTTTATTTTATTTATTTTTTTATTTCACTTTTCCTCATTTTTTTGTTATTATACAAGCATAACTGGTTTAATGTACCACCGTTACTTATTTCTGTAATTGTGATTGCCTCTCCATTTGCATCTATTACGTTCTTTGAAAAATAAACTTCTTAAATTATTTATTTTTCATCTTCGTGTTTGATTTTATATTTCTTCTGCATGCAGTTTGTTCTTTTCTGTTTCTTTTGCGTGATTATGACTTCCATAACATTTGTATTTCGTATAACAATTTTTTAAATTTAAAAAAAAATAGATACACAAATGCTGAATCGCCATTCGTTATACATCCACGCTCCTAGCGTGATGTAATTATCGTTCTTCTTCTTCTTCTTCTTCTTCTTCTTCTTCTTCTTCTTCTTCTTCTTCTTCTTCTTCTTCTTCTTCCTTGAGCTGGTTCATCTTTTCGGTTCAACTCTGGAGTAAAAATCTCGACGTCATCCCAAGAGAGATAACTCTCTCAGACACTGGGACGGTCCCATCTGTCTTGAGAGTGGCGTCCCCTTGCCGAAACAAACTGGGTTGTTCCCATAAGGCCTTGCAAAAGATGAGGCGGTGCTCCTTAACGCCTTCCGGCATGGCAGGGGTTGGAAAATAGAGCTAAATGAAGGATTTACTTCTAAAGCGCCTGAAAAAAAAAACACACCGAAGGGCCATAAACACATATACACAAAAGCACACACACAAACACACACACAAGCACACACATACACAAAAGCACACGCACAAACACGCACAGATGATAAGTGTGAGACGGTACTTGGCTTTTGTTTCAAACGGTCCAAGGTTCCTGGTCTCCAAGGGCAGATGTTAAAGTTACAACTGTGAGGGGCTGGGGATCGGGTCGCCATAAAAATCCTGGCCCTGAAAAAAGTGGAGGTCCAGTTGGGAAAAAATAATCTCAACCTTTATATACTATGTACCTCGAGCAGTATTTTATGCATAATTTATACGTGTGGGTATGTCGCGTGCAGGTTACATGAAGGTCATGGATGTTTGCAAGCATTTTGCATACGCCATACCTCCGGCCAGCCTTCCAGACAGTCTAGAGACCCCCAGATGACGAGTCCATGACCTTCTGTCTCAGATGGATAAGGACACAACGGTCCAACAGAGTATATAAGATGGGCACTGAGGATGTGGAACTTGAGGGGCCGGGTAGCTCAGTTGGTAAGAGCGTCTTGCTAGTAACCGAAAGGTCGCTGGTTCGAATCCCGGATTGGTCAACGTGTGATCATATTATTTTCCCCTTTACCAACAACTGGCCCGCTGGTGTCAGTATAAATCGGTCCAGTAGTCACCTACATGCGAAAGTGTCGTGTGACTATAATCTACAAAACAACATTCACCTATGGGGCCGGGTAGCTCAGTTGGTAAGAGCGTCTTGCTAGTAACCGCAAGGTCGCTGGTTCGAATCCCGGTTTGGTCAACGTGTGATCATATTATTTTCCCCTTTACCAACAACTGGCCCGCTGGTGTCAGTATAAATCGGCCCAGTAGTCACCTACATGCGAAAGTGTCGTGTGACTATAATCTACAAACAACATGTGGAACTACCAATGGAAAGGAAACAAGAACACTCCAGAGAGATAGAGGTACACTTTTAAACACCAAAACCAAGATAGCAAGACATTGACATGTATTCTGAGACACGCTCACTCTAACACATTTGCATATTGTGTTAACTTACACACACTCCATTACGCCCCACGGCTACTATTGGAATAATCTGCGAGCTGTACGTGTTGCAAATAGGCTAAGCCAAATTTGTGATAAATAAACACATGTTAACCGAGGAAAACAAACAATCAAACATTGATAAACATAGGGAATGACAATTGATGGAGATAAATCAATCAGTCTTTATGAAATGACTGCCCGGACATTTAGGTGATATGAAGCAGGTAGTGGGGAGATGTCAAAACATAGACACGCTGGACATGTCACGCATCCAGACAACAGCAACAGACAGACTAATGTTGCCAAACTCTCCGCCACAACATCCTTCATGTCTCACCAACGGTCCCACAGGTTAAGGGATTAGATAGATAGATAGATAGATAGATAGATAGATAGATAGATAGATAGACAGACAGACAGACAGACAGACAGACAGACAGACAGACAGACAGACAGACAGACAGACAGATAGATAGATAGATAGATAGATAGATAGATAGATAGATAGATAGATAGATAGATAGATAGATAGATAGATAGATAGATAGATAGATAGATAGATAGATAGATAGATAGATAGATAGATAGATAGATAGATAGATAGGTAGATATATAGACAGATAGATAGATAGATAGATAGATAGATAGATAGATAGATAGATAGATAGATAGATAGATAGATAGATAGACAGACAGACAGACAGACAGACAGACAGACAGACAGACAGACAGACAGACAGACAGACAGATAGATAGATAGATAGATAGATAGATAGATAGATAGATAGATAGATAGATAGATAGATAGATAGATAGATAGATAGATAGATAGATAGATAGATAGATAGATAGATAGATAGATAGATAGATAGAATGCGTTGGGGTTTTGCGATGTAAGGCCTAGGTGAGTTTAGTTGGGAGAGGCTATTGGTGGAGGTTGGATCATGCTAGTGTCCGTTGGTCTCCTGTTGGACACGCCGTGTCCGTCAAGCAGTTATCCAGATTACTTTACTGTAGTAAAGGTAAAGGTAGTCCCATAGCCTTGTGGCCGTAGGGGAGCGTGATGTTGGAGATCACACTTATCTTGGGCCAGCGTAATGAGGGGGATGCCCATCTCTCTCCCTCCCTGCTTTACTGTAGTGGCCACTAGTGGTGGTCACTGGCCTTTGAAGACACATAGACAGCCGATAATCCAGGATAAGAGCAACAGTTCTGCTGTTGGCAATGGAATGAGTGTCCTAGTCCTTGGCTGCCTCTCTGTCTTTCTCTGTCTGAGGAGGAGGATTTTGTTGAAAAGGAGTAAGATTAATGGTGAGGAAAAAGATGATGATGGTGGTAGGGATGATGATTATGATGATGATGATGATGATGATGATGATGATGATGGTAGTGGTAGTGATGAGGATGAGGAGGATGTTGATGATGATGATGAGGATGATGATGATGATTATGAGATTTATTAAGATGATGATGATGATGATGATTAGGATGGTAGTGGTAGTGATGAGGATGAGGAGGATGTTGATGATGATGATGAGGATGATGATGATGATGAGGAAGTGGAGGAGGAGGAAGATGAAACAGCAACATATACTCCAGGATCATAGCAGCTTTCTACTGTTGGAAAAGGGTCACTCACCATGTCTCTCTGATGCTGAGGAGGACGATGAAGATGTTGGTGATGAGGATGAGGATGTTTGTGCTGCTAATGATGATTATGAGCAGAAGGACGAGTACGAGAAAGATGATGATTATGATGATAATGATAACATAAATGACTGCGGTAGCGGCAGCGGCGGTAGTGGTGGTCTGGGAAACGAACAAAACAGGTAAAAGATAAGAACAATCCCCATTGTAAAGGGAAGCAGAAAACACAAAATAAATAAATAAATAAAATATAATGACATTTTAATAAAATCGGTACACTGAGGGTAATTATTCGGAGCCCAAGTAATTGACAGACAAAACAAACAAACAACAAAAGAAAACAACAACAACAACAACAATCACAACGTCATACACACGTCATCACAACAGAAGTATCCATACAATGTGTCTTTTGCAAAAGAAGAAAGGACTGAAAGAGAGAACGAAAGGAAATAAAATTAAAGCGAAAGAACGAAAGTTAAAAAGAAAAAGGTACAAACTAACAGTAAAGGATTGAAAAAAAATATGACAGTATACACATGGACAGACTGACAGTTAAGACAGATCAGCAATACTACAAACTGGGAAAGAATAACAAGAAAAAGATGACGACGAAGAACTAGAGGAAGAAAAAATATTTTGGGCAGACAACTCAATCAATAGAAAAAACATGAGAATGAAAAACAAAAAGCAACAGAAAAAGAAAACGAACAAGAAAATAAAACTTGAACGACAGAAGAAGAAATAAACAAGAAAATTAAACTTGAACGACAGAAGAAGAAATAAACAAGAAAATTAAACTTTAACGAAATCGAAAACGAGAAAACGAAAACAAAGGCTGTTGAAGAGAAGACAGAGAGAACAAAACGGAAGAAAGCAGATTTGGAACAAAACTGTCTGGCTCAATCTACAGAAAGAAATAATCAATATAAAATCTAAATTTTTGTCTTTACTTTGGAAAAAAGAAAGAAAAAAAAAACTACAACAATCACTCGAGCCTGGAAAATCTAAAGAGGAAAGTTTATAAAAGACTCAAGACACACACACACACACACCCACACACACACACACACACACATACTTGTATTCATGTTTCAATGGGGTCCTTTGACCTAATTCGCCGCCTAAGAGGCAAATTTCTTCAAAAAAGACACCTTTTTGCCAGAAGTTTGACCTAATTCCTCGCTCCTAAGAGACGAAGTAGGTCAAGTTTCTTGAAAAAAAGCACCCTTTTCGCAAAAAGTTTGACCTAATTCCTCGCCTATAAGGGACAAAGTAGGTCAAGTTTGTTCAAAAACACAGCTAGGATAAGGAACTTTCCTCGACGATTAGGGTAAGGCAGTGCCTCGACGATTAGGGTAAGGCAGTGCCTCGAAAAGGGTTAGGGTCAGGGCTAGTTGCAGCGCTGCAACTAGCCCTGACCCTAACCCTTTTCGAGGCACTGCCTTACCCTAATCGTCGAGGCACTGCCTTACCCTAATCGTCGAGGCACTGCCTTACCCTAATCGTCGAGGAAAGTTCCTTATCCTACCCGTCTGGAAGATGCACTACAACTACACCAGGTCAAGTGTACTTGTAGTGCATGTGCACTACAACTACACTTGACCTGGTGTAGTTGTAGTGCACATGCACTACAACTACACTTGGCCAAGTGTACTTTAAGTGCACATGCACTACAACTACACTTCGCGAAGTGAACTTTAAGTGCACATGCACTACAACTGCACTTCCATGCACTACAACTGCACTTGCATGCACTTAAAGAGCACTTGCGCGCACTTTGAAAAAGTGGGGCCCTGGAAAAAAGTGGGGTCCGAGCAAAAGACCCCATTTATGATTAAAAAAACAAAGTCGAGTTCCCACTTTGACATAAATACACGTTCACACACACTCACACACACACAAACCAAAAAGACAGTAGATAAAAGCAAAAAGATTGGCACATCATAACCTTTGCGCTAACCTCGGCGCAAAACACACAGTGAACCCTTGCCTGCAAAAACTAGTTACTGTAGGCCTACTTCAAAATGAAGCGAGGACTCAGTTGTGTGCGGACATGATCTTACAGCTCCTGAAGTCGCCAAGACACCGAGACACGCTTGCCCCGAGGGTTGACGGGATCGAGTCACGTGGTTATTGAAACCGGAAACACGTCACTTCTAAATTAATACCTGACATCCGGTACATTCGATATTATAAGGCAGAGTGGGCAGTTTTTGAAATTTGTCATTGTAAACACCGGAAGCAGTATAAAACGGGAATAATGGTTTGTTATTCACGGCAGATGAAACGGACAAATAATGCATTAAGAGAGAGAGGGAGTGAGAGAGAGAGAGAGAGAGAGAGAGAGAGAGAGAGAGAGGGAGAGAGAGAGAGAAGGAAGGTGGGGGAGAGGGGCTTACTCTCTAATTACCATTCTTTAATTCCTTCTCTCTTTCCCTCCTTTCTTTGTTTGCTTCTATTTCTTTCTAACTAACTAACTACAGTTTATTGCCCCTTTCTATCGGGAAATTCTGCAAGATGTTTGAGCTTACTTTATTAAGCAATCGAGCTGAATTAGGCTGGTTTGTAATTTATGACAGTGTTTAGACCTGATGAGCAGAGAGAGACTTCAGACTTCAGACTTCAGAACTTTATTTCAAAAGATTAAGATTTTATACATGAGCCTATTCTTACAATCAGACCTTTTGTAATAAGATAAAGATAGCATCAAAATGTACTATACCATTATAAAAAAAGAAAAAAAACCAAAGAAAACAAAAACACGTTTATTACAACAAATACAAAAAAAAAACAAAAGCACAACCACCACTACTACTATGATACACGGCTAGAAACATTAAAAGCAAATCTTATTGGGAGACAATAACAATGAAACAATCTTAAGCGGTTCAATTAGTTAAAAGCAAAGTACACAACAACAACAATTTTACATATTTAGGAAACAAATTCATCGATATCAAGCAATACATTTGATTTTTACATGCACATTTATGATATACATGTACACTATAACATGACTTTTACATTTGCAATTATGATACAGTTTATATTACAAAATAAATTTTTGTTTAAAATAACACTTACTATATATGTTCTGAAAATTAAAGCTGTGACATAATTACCAACTTAGCATTAATAATATTGGTTTTATTTTATCTGATTGAATAAACGGTAGCGTAGTTTTGTTTTGAAACCGCCAACTGTTGTCTGTTGTTGGATTTGTGTTGGGAGGAGGTTCCAGATTGAAGGTCCATAAAAGGAAAAGCTGGATTTAAACTTATCAGTGTGTGGTAAGGGCAATAAATACCTTTTAGACCTGATGGATGATCGACTGTTTGGGGTTGCAAAGAGAAGGACCTTTAAGTATTCAGGGAATTGATTTGTGTGAACTTTGTACATAAGCATTGCTTTGTTGTAAATAAATTGCTTATCCAAAGGTAATATTTGCAAAGTTTTATTTTGTGTACAGTAGTCAAAGTTGGGTCAGTGTGAATAAGCATAACTGCTCGTCGGTGAAGAGAGTTCAAACTTTTTTAAAGTGTCATTACTCGCCATACACCAGATCGATGATGCATAATTTATATGAGACAAACAATGTGCATAGAAAAATGTTTTTCTAGCTTCAAGTCCAACATATTGCTTTAGTTGCTTAAGTAGAAACAAATTTCTAGATAAAATTTTGCTCACCTTATTTACATGGCAGTGCCAGTTTAATTTGTCATCAATAGCTACATCAAGTAGTTTATGCTCACGGACTTGAGTAATTGGTTTAGAATCAATGTCAAGGTTTAAGTTAAGAGGCTGTATTTGATGCTTCTGTCTTGTTGTTATTACCATTGATTTTGTTTTTATGGGGTTGAGCAACATTTTGTTTTCTTTGCACCAGTTTTGCACATCCCACAGACCTTGCTGAAGTGAAAGCTGGACTTTAGACAGATCTTTGTCAGAAGTATGTAGAGTATGGTCATCAGCAAAAATAATTCGCATGAAATGTTTGAGTTTTCAAGAGAGAAGGGTAAATCATTGATAAATAAACAAAAGAGAAGTGGACCCATAATTGAGCCTTGAGGAACGCCACATGTGAAAGTTTTATAACTTGACGATTTACCATTTCAATGGACACATTGAGAGAGAGAGAGAGAGAGAGAGAGAGAGAGAGAGAGAGAGAGAGAGAGAGAGAGAGAAAGAAAGAGAAAGATTATGTTTCTGTACGTATGTGTGTAACTGTGTGTGCGTGTATGTATCACTGTATAGTCGTGATTAAACGCTCGCATATGTTGTGTACGTATTTATTCAGCTTGAAGGTTTGTGTGTGTGTGTGTGTGTGTGTGTGTGTGTGGGTGTGTGTGTGTGTGTGAGGATGACGTTGAGTACCCGAATGTGTGTGTGTGTGTGTGTGGGGGGGTGTGTGTGTGTGTGTGTGTGTGTGTGTGTGTGTGTGTGTGTGAATATTTGTAACTGTGTGTGTATATATCACTGTATATGTGTGTGCGTTACATTTCCTCAAGTATTCCGATTGAAATATGTTATATCCAAGTGACGTACTGTACAACGCACAATGACAACATGTCTCCGTTAGGCACACGTCCTACATTTAATACAGTTTCCAAAAAAAAGCAGGCAAAGGAACGCAACAAAAACTAACATTATACACCACATCGAGACTTCTTTGTGTTTCTTTTTCTTTTTATTCTTTTTGTTTTTTCTTTTCAACAAAGGAAACGTAAAAAGTTACTGTAGAAAAAGCAAACGTTGACAAGAAACTTTCATTAAAGTATTACTCGTATTGCTTGGACGTTAATAATTATAGTGGTTTACAATAACTTTACCATTTGCGTGTGTACAAAATTGTGCTGATATTGCATTCTTTTGTTAGTACATATCTTTTGCTCTTAATTATTACAAGCTTTTACGCTCAAAAACCTGCCTCTGGCATTCCAAGTTTCATCTGCTCAGCTTCATTGATGATTGAAACGATGAAAACGATAATTAGTTTCTATAGCAACTAGAGCAAGCCTGCGTGGTTAACGTCAGTGTGTACAGTTTAT
>CM072513.1:15543430-15545930 GCA_036898135.1 Oncomelania hupensis
TGCGTTGTTTAGCACTTGGATGGGTGATGATAAACGTGTACCAAAAATTTTTTTAGAAGGTTTGTGATTTTTACGTGGCCCAAGATTAATCACGCTTTTTAATTTACCACCAACCTTTACAAAGGTATAGTATTTTGTTTCATTGTTTATTTTTTTTTTTTTTGTTTTATTGAAATAATTGTATCATGGTTGCCTTAAACATGATTGGGATGTTTGTTCAGTAGGCCTAATTCGTTTTCAGTGACTATTCACGAGAAATTCGAAGTTGTTTATTTTTTTTTTATCTTTATTTATGTATTTTTTTGTTGTTTTAATTGATTGCAATGTCTTTTTATTTTCAGTCTTTCAGTTGTTATTATTATTAGTTGTAGTAGTATTGTTATTATTATTATTATATTTATTTAAATTTAGTTGTTTATTGTGTTTGCTGTATTATTATTATTATTAGTTGTATTATGTTTATTATTATTATTTTTTATAATTATAAATTATTTTAATTACGAATTATTTAATTATATGATTATTTATTATTAATGATTTATTTATTATTATTATTATTATTAGGATGGATCTAAATGGAAGAATGGGTTATGTTACATATATACTTATTGTTGATCTGTGGATGTGTTAAATGGTGAGAGTATTGCTGGTTTTTATACTGTGGATTATTTTGTGTGTATGTATTGGTATAAAGATAGTGTTTATTTTGTATTTGTTTTTATAATCAAATGTATTTGAATGTTTTTTTTAAAAAAAAAATATCCATTTTAATGTTGACAATAAAGAATCTTGAATCTTATTTTACATTGTTGTAATCTTTCCGAATCAGTCGCAAACGTTGTTCCCACAATCGTTTCAGTGTTTTGTTAGCTGGTAATGTGTGTAACTTGACAATGCGCCCTTCAATTACTTTTCCTGCGAAATTAGGGCAGCAAACGCAATACTGTTTTTCTCCGCCACAAGTCTTCCGTCTACGTGCTGCCATGCTTAATATTCAACCGGAACTAGCCGGTGTACGTGGCATAGGTGAAGGCAGGGCCGGATAACTCTATCTGCACTAGTTTTGCAACAGTGCTATTGATAGTAAACGTCAATGTCCAGATGCATGCCAAATGAAATCAGACAAAGCAAGAAACTTACTAACGAATTACACAGAGTGATGCGCCAATATTCCTGAATTACTACTTAAAGTAGAGTGGATGGTAATAGTGATAAGCCGAAGGGACATGATGCCAACTGTCTACATTATAATGTGAAAATCCTAACGCCTTATCGTGGTTCATATGCAGATCTTTCAACTTCACTTCTGTCTCTTTGAAATATGACTGCATTTTAATTAATTAATTTATTGTTAATTATAGTACCGATAAGGATGCGATATCAAAATAAAAATCTTTTGTTTCGTTTAATTGATGTATTTAAACTATTTATAATTTGTGTTTAGTTGTATACAAAGTTGTTTTGTTGTTGTTGCTGTAGCTGTTGTGGTTTTACATTTATTTCACTGCATATATGTTATTATTATTTGTTTTAAATATTGCTTGATTGCGTCTTTAAATGTCTATGGAAGTGAATTATGATGTCATAATTGCACAACGCCTAGAGATAAGATCTACGGAAGTAACCGCGGTAGGACTGGTGGTGCGGCATTTCCCCTGGATCATTACGTATTATGGGGAAAAGGCCGCCTGAATATTTTCCCGTGCGTTGACACACACGAACATCCACACAACACCTTTTAAGACTTCAAGTAAAAGATCTTGCATAAAGGGGTGCAACATTGAGCGCAATCACAAAGGACATATCAAAAATGGGCATGTGTGCACACTATCTCACAGACAAGCGTTAATCATGAAATCTAATGCACACACACACACAAACACACACACACGTACACACACACACAAACTCACACGCGCACACACACGTACACACACACGCGCACACACATACAAACACAAAGATAAAGGTAAATCGATGCATATTTAAAGAACACTGTTAAATTTAAATATACCATGGAAAATAATAAATAAAAACTATGAATAAAAGTTACATTGATTACATAAACATCTCTCTCTCTCACACACAAATACACAATGCATACATAAGCACATATTCTCACGCCCATACACGAGCACGCACACTCTCAAGTATACTTACACCTTACACTTTTAGCCCTGGGGCTAGATGAATACATTTTATATTTATAAACATAAATAATTCAACATTAAAATTATAGTGGAATTATAAGGGGGGAAATGCATATGAATAAAAGGAATAAAGGATGATAAATACGCGCATGCACTCACACAAACACACACACTCTGCCATCAAACCACAATTCAACTACAAAATTAAACTCTCTCTAAAAGATAATCCACATTTTAACTGAGGAACCAGCTATACACAAACACACCAACACAGAACAAGCAAGAGAGAGAGAGAGAGAGAGAGAGAGAGAGAGAGAGAGAGAGAGAGAGAGAGAGAGCGAGAGACAGAC
>CM072513.1:15550930-15555930 GCA_036898135.1 Oncomelania hupensis
TTACACTCTAAGGTAAGGTTGCTGCGATCCCTTGTCATCTCCATCTTTCTATACGCTTGCGAAAACGTGGACACTCACAACAGACCTACAAAGAAGAGTACAAAGCATTGAAGTCCAATAGATCATCACACAAGACACAGAACAACACGATGACATGTTCACAGTCATGAAAAGACGGATACTTAACGTATGGCCACGTCACCAGAGCATCAGGCCTTGCAAAAACCATCCTGAAAGGCACGGTGCAAGGATGCAGAAGAAGAGGGAGACATAAAAAGAGGTGAGAAGACAACATTCGAGAATGGACTGCCCCAACGACTTCCGAGGTATGGAATAGGATAGGATTTTACAAAACATCAGAAATTAATTAATTAGCTACTTAATTAGAGTTCTACATTAATAACATTCATCAGATTATTTTAAATATATGTGCGTGTACCTGAGCATGTATTCGCGCGTATGTGCATGTGTGCACAGATCTTGATTATATTGTTACATTATGATGTTATTGCTGTAAATTTATTTGCAATACTAATTATTATTACTGTTCAAGCCCCAAGGGCAAGATGTACAAAACATACCCAGTGTTTACTCTTTTCTCCTTGTTAAAGAAGATTGTTATTGTATCTTATCCCTCTCACTTTCTCTCGCGCTCGCCTTTCTCTTCCCCCCACCCCCCTCTATCTCTCACTCTCTCTCTCTCACACACACACCCACACACACATATTCCCTCCCACTTTTCTACACAGTACACTCCCCTTCGCCAGAATTTTGACCTTGTCATCTTTACTTGATGTCCGTTTCCACCTTTATTTAATATTTCAATCCTTTTTTACATGTTTTTAACAACAGCTTTCAACTTTTCACAGATGTGAAGTGATGAATATACCTATCATGTGACAGAAGAATGTCAGTTTTCTGTCTACGATCTCCATTTAATAGAAAAATAACATACTGATTGACCTATCGGTATTACAAAGTCTGACCTACCGACTGTGTCTCTATGTTGGAAACAAAATCATTGTTGTTACAAAACCACAAGACAAAGGGAATATCACAGTTATTTTTTTATACTACTTAATTAAACAGACGTTCTTGTTTGTAATGAATTAGTCTGTCAGGTGTGTGCCAAAAGGGGATATGTGTGTATGCTTGCTCGTGTATGTGTGTGAGTTTGTCTGTGTGTGTGTGTGTGTGTTAAAAGGGAAAATGTTTGTATATGAGAGAAGATAGACCCTTCTTCACCTCTTTCTTCCTCTCTCTCTCTCTCTTTCTCTCTCTCTCTCTCTCTCTCTCTCTCCATTTCTCTCTCCCTCTCTCTTTCTCTCTATAAAACTTCCTCCATTAAAAATTTGCAATACAATAGTTGATGAAGTAGAATGTCATAAGCATCTTGGTGTAACAACAGACATATTTTAAATATTAGTAAAACTATTTCTAAAAGGACTTATCAATTATCAATGATAAAGAATTTATTAAATTTACATTCTCGTAAACTGTTTTATTCCGGTCATATTCAATCATTTACTGATTATTCCCCTACTATTGGGGATTCTACTAGTGGAAATGCAATGACGCCTTTAATTAGAATTCACAAACGTGCAGTTAAACAAGTTATTCTAAAATAAAAAAAATCTCTCCAGATGACTATAAGCGGATCAATATTCTACCTCTTACCGACAGACTAAAATTTAATAAAGGTGTTTTCATGCACAAGGTTTCTGGCAATACACCTTCCTATCTTTCTTCTCTTTTTTTCCAAACAAATGCCAGATCGTCCACAAAATTAAATGTTCCAAATCCAAGAATTGATCTCTTCAAAACTAGAGTCGCTTATTTCGGTTCCACTTTATGGAATAACTTTCCTGAAGATCTTCGCACTCCAGCATCTAAAAAAAAACACATCATTTATAACACGTCTCTTAAAACACATTAAAAATTAAAATACACATTAATTTTTAATGTTGTTGATTGATATTAACAACATTAATTTTATTTTAATTGTTTGAAAATGATTTTATCTAATGCTGACTTTGTTTATTTGTTACTGTTCCATGATGTGAATGTTATAACATTGTGTTGTATTTAATAGTTATTGTTAAAGCCCCAAAGGCCAATGTAAAAAAGCGTATCCAGGGCGTACTCTTTTACCCTTGTAAAATAACATTGCTGTTATCTTATTGTATCTTATCTTATCTTATCTGATCTGATCTGATCTTATCTTATATTATCTTATCTTATCTCTCCATTTCTCTCTCCATCTCTCTCACCCTTTCTACTTTCCTCTCTCTCTCTCTCTCTCTCTCTCTCTCTCTCTCTCTGTTACGCTTATATCAAGTGATAAGTGTAGCTCGAACTACCAGGCAGCCTGTTCACTCAGCAACAAGGCAGGAGTCGTCGTATAAAGTTTTCCAACTTTATTCAGCAAACACAAGCAATTGCATACAAGATGATTTTCAGAAAATCACCTGTTTGCAAGCAGACAATGCATTACTTACATAGTCTTTCAACAATCCAGAGAAACTTCGAATATCCCAGAATGACGCAATAACACCCAATCAAAATGAAACTCGTCACCGTAGCTACGCATTGTCTTACGTCACAGAATGCTTACGAATTTCCAAGATTCGACTAGCTATCGCCAGAAAGACCTGGAAATTTTGATCGATAATAATTTCAGAAAATTCTCAACGCTACTACAACAATATCGACCAACGAAAATTATCAATATTACACAAAGCTTTTCTATCATCAGCGCAGAATCAAATCAAAGGTAAATCCACGCTATTATTACATGCTTTGCAAACTAAAATATTCGGAACACTCTCCCTTTCTCTCTCCCTCTTTCTCTTTCCTATTCACTTTCTCTCTCCCTCTTTCTCTGTTTCACTCTCTCCCTCTTTCTCTCTCTCTCTCTCTCTCTCTCTCTCTCTCTCTCTCTCTCTCTCTCTCTCTCTCTCTCTCTCTCTCTTCCTCTCTCTCTTTCCCTCTTTCTCCCTCCCTCTCCATTTCCCTCTCTCTATGTCCCTCTTTTTTCTCCCTCTCCCTCTATCTCCCTCCCTCTTTCTGTCTCTCACTCTCTCTCCCTTTCTCTCTCCCTCTCCATCTCTCTCCCCATCCCTTTCTCCCTCCCTCTCTCTCTCTTTCCCTCTTTTTTCTCTTCTTCCGCTCTTTCTGTCTCCCTCTTTTTTTCTCCATCTTTCTGCCTCCCTTTCTCCCTCTCTCTCTAACTCTCCATCTCTCTCGCCCTCTCTCTCGCCCACTCTCTCGCCCTCTCTCTCGCCCACTCTCTCGCCCTCTCTCTCCCCCTCATCCCAGTCCTCTCCTCCCGCCTCCCCTCCCCCTTATCAACCAATTAAAAACAAACGAGTTACATTTTAACTATATCTTCCTGTCAAAACACAGACACAGCTAAATTCTTTGTTAATTGGCTTCATTTCTTGATTGCTACTGGCATTGCTTTGTGTTGGTTGTCATTGTTTCACGGAGACAGACTTTCACGCTGACTATCGTGGACTGCAGGAGCACGCATCTGAACACTTTAGCTTGGCAGAGCGCAGACACTCAGAATAGCTGATGAAATTAAAAGTAATTGTCCGACGAGCTACCAGATACAAGATATGTTATTGCCAAGTGAATTGATTGATTGATTGATTGATTGAGTGTTGCTTTAGGTCCAGCGGACTCTTCCGAGCCAAATCAGGACCGGACAACCCCCGATCCGCATAAAAGATCTGCCGACACAACCCTAGTGGGAAAATTGAATGCCCTCCACCGGCCAGTCACTTTACAATAAAGACATCCCACGCAGGGGACGGCTGAGGCTTTACCCCAACTACTCGAACCCCCGGTTACAAAAACAAAATAGAATACAAACATCATTATAAATCATCAACAAAACACATACATATTAAAATGCCTATATTGCGAAATAATAGCATCATAGGAAGCCCTAGTGACCACCCGGCAGAAAGCGTCCAACACTCCCAAGCTGATCCAACAGACCTCATACACAAACAAGGAGTCTTGTCCTGGAAGGGTTTTCAAGAAAAAAGGTAGGTCATTGATCTAGCGAAGAAGAAGATAGTATAGCAGAGTGATAGGACAGATCAGGAATGGGAAAGAGCAAATGAGGAAGACAGCGACAGTGGGAATTTAAAGCACTAAATTTCCAGAAAGTGGGGATACTATTTATACTGAAACCCCCGGCACTCCAACGGGGGTACTGTTGCCGCAGTGAATCTGTCATGCCTACAAAGGCAAGACAGGTTTTCAACTGGGGCTTTCACTTTTCCCTTTATAGGTTAGAACAATCTACAGTGGCAAGATTGCTCATGACCCCAAGGGGTTGCCAAGTGAATGATACACAAGGAATGCATTTGGTCGATGCCGCAGCACCACACACACACACAAACACAACCCCACAACCACACACACACGCATACACACACACAAACACACACAAAAGCACACATAAAACAGTGAACAGCACATCGCAATAAAAAGATCAATCGATTAAAACTATAAAACAAATAAACTGTACGAAAGGGCAAATAGTTGCCTGCCAACACATACACACACACACAAACACACACGCACACACACACACACACACACACACACACACACACTCACACACACATTTTTGTAGAAACGACGTTTTGATGACTGTCGTGAAACTCTACATACATTATTTTGACACACTGACCATCATTTTGACATTATTTTGACATTTTGCAATTTTTTTAAGCTAATCCAAACCCTAACCCAAACCCTAATCCTTAACTTAACCCTAAGCCTAACAAAGCCCTAACCCTAACGGAACACTACTTTGACGTCAAAATAACGGGGCCGTCAAAACAAAGTACGTAGAGTTTCAAGTGTATGTCAGAGTAACGTCGTTTCTACCTAGCCACACGCACACACACACACACACACACACACACACAAGCACACACACACACACACACACACACGTCAACAGGCCATACTGACTGCTC
>CM072513.1:15560930-15563430 GCA_036898135.1 Oncomelania hupensis
AGTGCGGCAAACTCGTGTTCGCTGGTTCGATCCCTCCTGATATTTCTAATACGGTTCTGGCTGCAAAAGGGTGATTTTATAATGAGGAGACCATGGAAGTTCCAGAATGGTTCAGTGGATTGAGAGGCGGGCTCGTGTTCGCAGGTTCGACTCCCGGTAATAAGGTTGTGAATGTGAGCACTGCACCAAGTAGTGATGTGGTAACTGCAATGCAGAACTGGGTGGGATCGTGTTACACTCGTGCTGTCGGTTTTGTTTTTATCAGTAGTTGATTCAGCCCCAATGCTTGAATCCTGATAAGTGTAACTCAGATTCGTGTGTCCACGCAACCCGTTCACTCAGCAACAAGGCAGGAGTCGTCGTGTAAAGTTTTCCAACTTTATTCAGCGTACATCAACAACTGCATACAACCGCTCAATCGCTTTTCACTTTCTCAACTCTCAACTCTACACAGTGCATCAATTATATAGTTTTTTCTAGACTCCAGATAACGTCAGAATGTTCCAGCCTGACACATTACAACCAATCGGAATAAACTACGTCATCATTGTCTTACG
This sequence comes from Oncomelania hupensis, assembly GCA_036898135.1. Lineage (NCBI taxonomy): Eukaryota > Metazoa > Mollusca > Gastropoda > Littorinimorpha > Pomatiopsidae > Oncomelania > Oncomelania hupensis. The sequence continues at coordinate 15,561,488 of CM072513.1, forward strand.
TCATACAACTTTTTTTACAGTGTAAGAATTTTCTCAGCTATCTACATTTATCGCGAAGATTCGATCGATAGTAAACAAGCAACTCTAGAGAATTCTCCAATAATATCGACCAACGAAAATTATCAACATTATACCAAGCTTCTTCTAACAACAACGCAAAATTAAATCAAAGGTAAATACACTCTATTATTGCATGCTTTGCAAAAACAAAACGATCGGATCTATCGTGTACCCCGTTGGGGTGCCGGGGGTTTCAGTATAAATAGTATCCCCACTTTCTGGAAATTTAGTGCTTTAAATTCCCATTGTCGCTGTCTTTCTGATTTGCTCTTTCTCATTCCTGCTCTGTTCTATCAATCTGCTATACTATCTTCTTCTTCGCTAGACCAGTCACCTACCTTTTTTCTTGTATAACTCTTCCAGGACAAGACTCCTTATTTGTGTATGAGGTCTGTTGAATCAGATTGGGAATATTGGACGCTTTCTGCCAGGTGGTCACTAGGGCTTCCTATGATGTTATTATTATTTAATAATAATAATAATAATAATAATAATAATAATAATAATAATAATAATAATAATAATAATAATAATAATAATAATAATAATAATAATACAGGATGCTATATACGCGCCTTTCCCCAAATCAATCGGGCTCAAAGCGCGGCGATCTATACCAACATACACGCTCACCTGTCTCATCCACCCTCACACACACCAAATACACATCTATCACTCAAACAGGTGGTGTAAAGGCAAGGAGATCGCTATTAGAAGACGAAAAGAAAATTGAATTTTTTTAATTTTTGAAATTTTTATATTGACTGCGTCCTGTACCATTATTGAAGGGAGGGAGGAAACCGGAGTTCCCGGAGAAAACCCTCGGTGACCTCAATAGTCTCGTACCTAAGTCACATACGTTCGCCCCTTGCGGGAATCGAACCCGCGACCTTCGGCATAGGAAACCGGCGACTTATCCACTGCGCCACGAGGCCACCCCACTGCGCCACGAGGCCACCGGATGATGTTTGTATTCTATTTTGTTTTTGTAAACGGGGGTTTGAGCGTGGGATGTCTTTATTGCAAAGTGACTGGCTGGTGGAGAGCTTTCAGTTTTACCTACCCCTTGGGGTCATGAGCAATCTTGCCACTGTAGATTGTTCAAACCTATAAAGGGAACAGTGAAAGCCACAGTTGAAAACCTGTCTTTCCTTTATAGGCAAGACGCTTCACTGCGGCAACAGTACCCCCGTTGGAGTGCCGGGGGTTTTCAGTATAAATAGTATCCCCACTTTATGGAAATTTAGTGCTTTAAATTCCCACTGTCGCTGTCTTCCTCATTTACTCTTTCCTATTCTTGCTCTGTCATTCACTCTGCTATACTATCTTCTTCTTCGCTAGATCAATGACCTACCTTTTTTCTTGAAAACTCTTCCTGGACAAGACTCCTTGTTTGTGTATGAGGTCTGTTGGATCAGCTTGGGAGTGTTGGACGCTTTCTGCCGGGTGGTCACTAGGGCTTCCTATGAATGTACTATTTAGCACTATAGGCATTTTATATGTATGTGTTTGGTTGATGATTTATAATGATGTTTGTATTCTATTTTGTTTTTGTAACCGGGGTGTTCGCGTAGTTGAGGTCAACCCTCAGCCGTCCCCCGCGTGGGATGTCTTTATTGTAAAGTGACTGGCCGGCGGAGGGCATTCAATTTTCCCACTGGGGTTGTTTCAGCAGATCTTTTATGCGGATCGGGGGTTGTCCGGTCCTGATTTGGCTCGGAAGAGTCCGCTGGACCTAAAGCAACAATAAATCAATCAAAAAAAAATTCAGTTTTACCAATAGGGTTGTTTTAGCAGATCTTTTATGCAGATCAGGGGTTGTCCGGTCCTGATTTGGCTCGGAAGAGTCCGCTGGACCTAAAGCAATAATCATGTAATGTAAT
>CM072513.1:15565930-15575930 GCA_036898135.1 Oncomelania hupensis
GTTTGATGATGGTGTTTTTCTTTATCAGTATTTGATTCAGCCCCGATGCTGAAGTCCTGATAAGGTGTAACTCAGATTCGTTTATTCACGCAACCCGTCCAAACAGCATACAAGTCACAAAGTCGACGTATGAAGTTTTCCACTTTTATTCAGCACACACCAACAACTGCATACAATTCTCAACTCAACTCAACAACTTTCACAGCAACTCTCCAGCTTCACTATCAACAACAACCTCTCAACAGCAACTCGGCACACGATTAAATAACATCCCTCTCTTCTCGAACAATTTGGTACACGGTAGAAATGACGCACTGCCACCAATCGAACTAAAGATCGTCATCACTGGCTTACGTCATACACATTTCCTCTACTTCCGGGAACATTCACGACCTTCGATATCCATCGGGAAATTTCTATCGACAGTAATAAACATGCAGATCCCGAAAATTCTCCAACAATATCGACCAACGAAAATTATCGACGTTATACAAAACCTCTCCTAACAACAATGCAAACTCAAATCAAAGGTAAATAAACTCCATTATTGAATACTTTGCAAAACGAAACGATTAGATCTATCGTGCACGTTTCCGACGTACTACCATTCGCGTTTCAACGTAACATAACCCCCCACTCAAGAAGAAATTTACCCAATTTCTTTCAACAACGTTGAAACGTAATGCACAAACAAAGTTCAGAATTAAAACTTATTTCAGACTGTCTGAACACTGTCAATGTTCTCAGCTCATTCACACAGAGTCAATGGTTTTCATCTTCAAATCTGTCTGGATATTGTCAATGTTCACAGTTTATCTACACGGTCAATGTTTTTTACTCACACACTCTGCTGAGGAAGTCCGCACCAACATTGTCTGATCCTTTGATAGATTCTACTCGCATGTTAAAGTTCTGCAAGTACATAGCCCATCTCATGATCCGACTGTTCACAAACTTGGCAGAGTTCAAGTAAGTTAGCGGCTTGTGATCAGTCTGTAGCACGAACTTCACTCCTTGAAGGTACAGTTCGAACTTCCGGATTCCCCATATGATGGCAAGGCACTCTTTCTCCATGGTCGAGTAATTTTTCTCAGCCCTGGACAGCTTCTTGCTGGCGTAACTGACCGGAAATAGTTTCCCTTCGTGCTCTTGCGTCAGTATGGCGCCGATGCCTTCGTCCGCTGCGTCTGTCCTTAAGACGAATTCCTTGGAAGTATCGGGCAGTCGTAGCACCGGATCCTTCGAAAGGAGGTCGCGCACAGTCTGGTATGCCCTCTCCTGAGACGGTCCCCACTGCACTTGGTTTGGACAGCCTTTCCGCACCAGGTCCGACAAAGGTGCTGTGATGGCTGAGTAGTTCGGTACGAACTCCCTATAATACCCAGCCAATCCCAGGAAAGATCGTACTTGCTTCTTTGTTTGGGGACGTGGAGCGTTCAGAATTTTGGTGACGTTTTCTAGCAGAAGCCCCTTTTGTCCTTCTTTCAACGAATGGCCGATAAAGTCGACGTTGTCAGTCCCCAGAATGCACTTACTGGGTCTCACGGTCAGGTTAGCTTCTGTTAGACGGTGAAACAGCTCCCTCAAGGTCTGCAGATGCTCTTTCCAGGTGCGGGTGTGGACTAGCAGGTCGTCCCAGTAACACACGACGTTGTCCATCGCTTTGAGCATCTTCCTCATTCCTCTCTTCAGGGTAGCTCCGCTGTTGACCATGCCAAAGGGCATCCTTAGGCACTCGTACGTCCCATCAGGAGTTATGAAAGCAGTCTTTGGTATGTCCTGTTGACGCACGGGGACTTGCCAATAACCCTTGCTGAGGTCAATCTTTGAGAAGATTTTACTCCCCGATAGTTGGCGGAAGAGGTCTGCTGCGGTAGGCATCGGCTCAGGGTCAAAGACGGTGATCTTATTAACCTTCCTGTAGTCGATGCATACTCTGTTGCTGCCGTCCTTCTTCTTCACGACCACGACAGGGGACGCGTAGGGGGAACTGGACTCCCTGATGATGCCCATCTTCAGCATCTCATCGATGTCTTTCTTCAAGGATTCGCGGGCCTTGAAAGGGATCGGAAAGGGTTTTGATCGAACGGGAATATTTGAAGTGAGGTGGACTTCATGTTCGACCAAAGTCGTAGAGCCTGGGACATCGCTGAAGCTATGGGGAAACTCGCCCATAAGGTCCTTGAGCTCAATCTTTTGACCTTCCGTCAAGCGTGGTCCTAGCTTAACATCATTGATGCCTTCTTTGCTATGGAAGTCTCCCAGTTCCAACAGTTCCTCGCTGTCAAAGCTGTTGTCGATCTCAGCTGCTGTTGCCACATGCACAGTCTCTGATGGCCTTTCCACGTACAGCTTAAGGAGGTTGGCGTGGTATATCTTGGAATGCTGGCCGACCTTCACCTTGTAGTCGTTGATCCCCACCACAGTCTCCACTTCGTACGGGCCTTTCCACTGCATCAGCAACTTATTGTGATCAGTAGGTAGCAGCACCAGCACTTTGTTGCCAGGTTTAAACTTCCTGTTCACAGCCCTACGGTCATAGTAGTGCTTTCCACAGTCCTGGGACTTCTTCAGGTTTTCTCTGGCTATCTCGAGAGTCTGCTCCAGCTTCTCCCGTAGCTCAAACACGTACTGGTAGCTGTTCTTCACCTCTGGGGTGTCTATTTCTTTCGTCCACACTTCTTTTAGGATGTGCATCGGCCCTCGGATGGTTCTTCCGTACAGCAGTTCGAACGGAGAGAAGCCGGTGGACTCCTGCGGTACTTCTCTGTAGTCGAAAAGTAAGGCGTTGATGTAGCGATGCCATTGTCTGGGCTGCTCGCTGCACAGTTTCTTCAGGGTGGACTTCAGCGTAGCATTGAACTTTTCGACAAGCCCGTTGCACATTGGATGGTAGGGTGTCGTAGTCAAATGCCGGATGCTCAGCAGTCTGTTGACCTCCTTCATGCAGTCAGAGACGAACTGCGTCCCGAGGTCTGTCAGAATTTCTTCAGGCACTCCAAGTCTACTGAACATGTCCACTAGTGCCTCTGCTACAGTTTCAGTGTCAATCTTCTTCAGTGGCACTGCTTCTGGGTACCGAGTCGCATAGTCCACTAAAGTCAGTACCCATCGATGACCTTCTTCACTCGGAGGTCTTATTTCGCCGATTAAGTCTAAGGCCACCCTCTTGAAAGGTCGGTCGATCAGAGGTATCCTCTGCATAGGCACTTTCGGGACCCTTCCTCGAGGTATGGTCTTCTGGCAAATGTCACATGATCGGCAGAAACGGCTGACGTCCGCATGAAGTCCTGGCCAGTAGAACACCGCCTGGATTCTATCCGACGTCTTCTTGATACCTAGGTGACCTCCCATGATTGAGTCATGTGCTACTTCCATCACTTGGCGCCTTAGAGGTAATGGTACCAAGACTTGACGTAGTGGTTTCCCTCCGTTGACCCTCGGGTGCTGGAAGATTCGGTACAGGATCTTGGCCTTTACCTCAAAATAGACCGTGCCACTACCTTTGGTCACGTGGTCTTGGCGGTTCCTGTACTTGTTTAAAGTGCTATCAGCTTCCTGGAGCTGGATCAGTTTATCTCTGTCCACGATGGCAGCTTTAGAGTTGTCGGCGACTTTCAGTGGCGTAGACGTCTTGTCTCTCTTGGCCTGGGCCCTGGTAGTAACAGCACCGACGATCTCTGGTCGGCAAGGCTGAGCCGGAGTAACCACATTGTCCCGTAGCAGCTCTGTAAGGTCTCCATCGGGAAACGGCAATGGATCCTCCTCCACAACTTCGACGTGTTGAGTTGAGGCAGGACTCCACTCTGGATCGGGGTCGTCGGGTCGTCTCGCGCCGTCGATGTTCCCGATCATCAAATCGTATAGCGGCTTTTTCAGGCAAACCGCTTCGACTTCGCCTATGTAGAAAGGGGTGTTGACATGAATCTTCGCAACTGGCGCTTTCAAACATTTGCTGTCGGCCATAAGTGTCCATTTGGAATCGCCAGTGAACTGTTCTTTAGCGATTAGGTCTTCTCTGACGATGACCCCACTGCAGCCAGAGTCTCTTAGGACAGTCACTTCATGATTTCCGACGCGTCCCTTGGAAACAGGCATGTTCTGGACGGTCATAGCTGCGCTGGCGACGACGGGGATGGATTTTCCGTTGGCAAGGAGAAGTTGGCCATCGGTTATGCACTCTTGCACGTCCGCGGGAGTAGCTGCGCGCTCGGTCTCACTCGGAAGAATGACGCTCCCGCCGCACACTTGATGGTCAGATCTACTGGATTGCCGTTGATTGGAGAACCGCCTCTGCCGGTTGCCCGCCGCTGCATTGTCCGTACTGCTCCGCTGTCCGCTACTCTTGTTTTGAGGACAGTTAGCCGCTCTGTGGTCTGTAGCGTTGCAAGTGAAACAGCCTCTTGAATGCCCTTCCCTGGGAGGTGGCGTGGAGTCCGTCTGTCTCTGGTTCGTCTGGCTCCCCTGGATCTGGTTCACATGGTTTCCAGTCTTCTGAAAATGTTTCGTCGCGCTGGGTGGCCCCAGGGTCTTCCCATGAGCGATGAGATATCTTTCAGCAGCCTCAGTCACATCTTTAAGCGTCTGCAGCTTTTGTTCTTCTAAGTGGGTCGCTAGGTCCTTGTGACAGGCATTGAGAAATTGTTCCTTCACGATCAGGTCATGGAGACTGTCGTAAGACTTCCTTTCGCCTGATAACTCCACCCACTTGTGTAGATATGACGACAGGCGCTCCACAAACTGCTTTGGCGTCTCGTCTGACTTAGGCCGGCATTCACGGAAGCGTTTACGGTAGCCCTTCTCTGTAAAGTTGTAGCACTGCAACAGGGCCTCTTTCAAGACGTCGTAGTTTTTGGCGTCATCGCTCGACAGTCTGGTGTAAACTTCGAGCGCTTGCCCTGTCAGAAGTGCACTTAGTCGAATCGCCCAGTCTCGAGGTTGCCAGTTGGAGCTTTCGGCGAACCTTTCGAATCTCGCCAGATAGCTGTCGATCTGGTCCTTCCCGTCGACGAAAGCTGGCAATTTTGGAGCCGTATGGTCGTTGGTGACTTGTGGCGCATGCTGATTGTTCTGGATACGCGCCAACTCTAGCTGGTACTGACGATCACCTTCAAGACGCTTCAGCTCGAACTCTCTTTCTTCTCGGCCTCGTTGCTCTTCTTTTTCTTGCCGCTTCTCTTCTAATTCTCTTTCTTCGCGCCGTCGCTGTTCCTCTAATTCTCTTTCTTCACGGCGACGCTGCTCTTCTAATTCTCGTTCTTCGCGCCGTCGCTGTTCTTCTCTTTCTTCTCGCAATATTCTCTCCTGGAATTTGACGTACTCCGTCAGCTGTTTGCCTTTTAGATTTAGTTCAACCCCTTTCTGCCAGAGGTCAGCCATCTTGATGCTTCTGGAAAGTTCTTTTCTAGAAGGTTCTTTTCTGGAAAGTTCTTTTTCTAGAAAGTTCTTGACTGTAGAGTTCTTTTTCTGGAAAGTTCTTGACTGTGCTGTACCTTTCTAGACTGTTCTAGAACAGCACGCTTTCTGCAGTAGCGCTGATGCTTGTCACTAGTCGCCTTCGCTGACGCAGGCCCCGCTGTCCTCGTCGTATGCGACGCTGCACCACGCTGGTGTTGATGTACACGCTCCTGTGCTGAAGTAGACGCGACGTCCGCTCGTCGCTCTCTGTAACACTGGCGATGTAGCTCCGAGACTGTTCCTCAACGTAGTCTTGCGGCAGCTACGTAGTCCCGATCTGTTGTTCGCTCACGAAGCAACTCTCAGCGACTACACGCCCTTGCAGTCAACCCGAACCTATCGGTGATGTAGTCCCAGTATGTTGGCCCCTCTCGACGCAACTCGTTGGCGGCTACCCTCGATGACTGCCTCTCGTAACGTTGACTCGCTTATTGTAGCAGTTGAACCCTTGGCTATGGCGTAAATCGCGGCTTGACCCCCAAAATGTTACACTCCGTTTGATGATGGTGTTTTTCTTTATCAGTATTTGATTCAGCCCCGATGCTGAAGTCCTGATAAGGTGTAACTCAGATTCGTTTATTCACGCAACCCGTCCAAACAGCATACAAGTCACAAAGTCGACGTATGAAGTTTTCCACTTTTATTCAGCACACACCAACAACTGCATACAATTCTCAACTCAACTCAACAACTTTCACAGCAACTCTCCAGCTTCACTATCAACAACAACCTCTCAACAGCAACTCGGCACACGATTAAATAACCTCCCTCTCTTCTCGAACAATTTGGTACACGGTAGAAATGACGCACTGCCACCAATCGAACTAAAGATCGTCATCACTGGCTTACGTCATACACATTTCCTCTACTTCCGGGAACATTCACGACCTTCGATATCCATCGGGAAATTTCAATCGACAGTAATAAACATGCAGATCCCGAAAATTCTCCAACAATATCGACCAACGAAAATTATCGACGTTATACAAAACCTCTCCTAACAACAATGCAAACTCAAATCAAAGGTAAATAAACTCCATTATTGAATACTTTGCAAAACGAAACGATTAGATCTATCGTGCACGTTTCCGACGTACTACCATTTGCGTTTCAACGTAACAACTTCGCAAAATATTTTGATGTAATAGACCATGACCTTCTTCTACGTAAACTAAAACTATATGGCATTCATTCTAAATCTCTTGAATTTCTTAAATCGTTTCTTCGTAAATGGGTGAATTTGGGGGTGGGGGTGGGGGTGGGGAGCAATGTCTATATTCCACAGGTCTCTATTTCCCTGAGTCTATATTCTTCCAGTCCTGTTTTCCTGCAGAGTCTTCTACCTATGTCTTTGTTCCCCTGATCTATTTTTCAAAACTTGGTTTCCAAGGGTCTTTGCCACACCCCCTCCCCTCTCCCTCGCCCCATAACACAGGCGGCGGAAGCGGGGGGGCAAGGGGGGCACTGGCCCCCTCCAGAAAAATATTGGGGGGGCAAACCTATACATTTGCCCCCCCCAATATTCAGCCCCTCAAAAAACATTATTTGAAGGTTCAAACCAATATTTTCCCCCTTTCTCTGGACTGATGCAAGTTAACAATATCTGTGCTGAGACCATTTTCAAAGCACTGAAGGACTGCTTGATCAGACTTGACTTGCCAGTGCAAAACTGTAGGGGCCAGGCCTACGACGGGGCGAGAAATTTTCAGGGTCATGTGTCAGGAGTTGCAAAAAGATTCAAAGATGAGATCCTTGCTGTTACTGAAGAATTGGCGACAGTTCTTCAAAGAAAACAAACGACTTGTGATGATGCAGTAAACGCTGCTGACATTTGTCTGAGAACACTGGAAAGCATGCGGCATGAAGATTGTTATGAGACATTTTTTGCTGACATCACAACGAAAGCTGCAAATTTGTGTGATGAGCCCTGCGTTCCTACACAGAAGCAGCCTCCACGAAGACTGGACGATTGCTCACAGGGTCACGGCTACTCTTGTCCATCTGCTTACTACAGACAGCAGTACTGTGAGGCCATTGACAACATCAAAGAACATTTAAAGTGCCGGTTTGATCAAATAGCTCTCGACTTACCAAGGAAAATTTAAGTTCTTTTAAGTGATGGAGCAGCAGGGAAGAGACCAAAAATTCCTCAAGAAATCAAAGATACATATTCCGCTGACATCGACTTGGACAGACTCAAAACTCAGCTAGAATCCTCCCACATGCACTGGGTGACACCAGGAGGCGGCTAACTCTAGGATCACCATCTTCCAAGCACTGCCGGATGAACTGAAAGCTTCTGACACTGTGCGACGGATGCTGAGTGAAGTGGATAAACATCTCAGACTGTACTTCATCCCAACCACAATAGGCAACGGCTGAACGCAGTTTTTCAGCCCTAAAGCGGGTAAAAACATACCTTCGGGCAACGATGACGCAGGAGCGTCTAAATAAATGTCTTATAATGCATGTGTTCAAAGACAAAGTAGATCAACTAGACCTAGCGCAAACTGCTTACGAATTTATCAATACAAATGAACACCGTCAGGCATACTTTGGAAAATTAACGGTGTAATTTCCCATGCCAAATGACATGCATGACTGCTGTTTTTGTTACTGTGATGGATCAACATTGTCAGGTCAGTTTCTCTCCCTTTCTCTCTACCCTCCCCCCCTCTCTCTCTCTCTCTCTCTCTCTCTCTCTCTTATATGCCTATCCTATCCTATCCTGTCCCATAACCCGAAGGTCGTAGGGGCACCACAGATGATCGCTTAACCAGCATACTCCATCTTTCTCTGTCCTCAGCAGCCCTCATGGCTTCGCTCAGTGTCAAACCAGTCCATTCTCGAATGTTGTCCTCCCACCTCTTTTTCGGTCTCCCCCTTCTTCTACCTCCTTGCACTGTGCCTTGCAGAATGGTCTTTGCAAGGCCTGATGATCTGGTGACGTGGCCATACCATCGGAGTTTCCGTTTCTTCACCACTGTGAGCAGGTCATCATGTTGTCCAATGGCTCTTATATGCACAGTTGTAGAAATATATATCTTTTTTTCTCTCTCTCACATAGTGTTTATGAAAATAGTTCAAATTATTTGGAGTAAATGTCCAGGGCCGGACCCAGAAAGAGGGGGAGGGGGAGGGGGGGTACCTGGGTTTTCTAACCCCCCCCCCATCCAAATGTATAAAAAATTGATTTTTTTAATGCAAAGAGTTTCAATTTTTTTAATTGTTTTTAAAACATTGCAGTTTTTAGTCACTTTTGGTCCAACGTACAAAGAGTTATTTATAGTCAATTCAACGGAAATCCATTTCAAGGGATCCGTTGAAACGTCCAAAGCGTTTTTCCGTTGAAACGACCAAGTAACCCAACCCCTAAGCCTAAATTAGTAAATGCAGCCATATTTTCTTGTTCTGGCCGCAAGCCTCTTCCAGCACCTTCACCTTGATACTCCAAAAACGACTTTTTAGAAATATTAATTAAGATGTTAAGTTGATAATTATGACAATTCGTTGTAACGAACATCCATTGAAACGACCATCGCTGAATCGCCCAAAAACATCGTTGAAATGGAAACCCTTGACAGTGAAGCTGCAGAAAAGGACAAAAGATGTTGTCGATGCCTACTGGGAAATCAAAGAGGTCAGTAACTGCATGTCTTCTATTAGAAGAGATGTCGACACAGCGTTCGTTGCCTGGTTTGGTGAAGTCAGCAAAATGGCAAATGCTTTGACAACTGGTGTAATTGTTCTTCGTCAAGCATCCCGACAGACTCTCCGTGACAACCAACCTGCGGCCACTCCAGAAGAATATTTCAAGATTTGCATTGCCATTCCTTTCTTGGAACACCTGTCAACCGAATTGGACTCGAGGTTAAAAAATGCTGGCCTAGCAGTTGATTGTCTCTGTCTGGTGCCAAGCACTTTAATAGACAACCAGGATGGTTTCATGCAGGTTCCAGAAGAGGTGAAGACACTGGCAATGTTGTGGGAGTCTGACCTACCAGACAACGCTACCCTTGATGCAGAATACCAACGGTGGGTTTGCAAATGGCGAAGTGCTGCTGAGAATGCGACAGCTATCATCCCATCCACGGCATCAGAAGCACTGAAACATTGTGACAGGGATTTTTATCCCAACCTGTTCATCATGCTAAAGAACCTTTGCACCCTGCCTGTCACAACTGCCGAGTGTGAGCGTTCAAACAGTCAGTTGAGCAACCTGAAAAACTACCTGCGCTCTACAATGGGGCACAGAGACTCAATGGACTTGCTTTACTGAAAGTGCACAGGGATGTTGATATTGACTTCAAAGAGGCAGTGAACTGTTTTGCCAGAAGATACAATTCACAAATGGTACTAATGCCGAGGAACCTAGTGCAGCAAGACTGAATTAAATGAAAGCAGGGCGGTGATATTCATAAACTACAAGGTAAAGCTTTATACCGTTAACGATCAACAAAAAGTAGTGAATAATAATAGTATACCAAACATATCTGCTGATAAATAAATGTTTGTGTGTGTTTGTTGGTTTTTTTTAAGGGAG
>CM072513.1:15580930-15645930 GCA_036898135.1 Oncomelania hupensis
ATAACCGTAAGACTCCTACTTTATCTCTGCCCATCAGATCGTGGATCGAGGACCTCTTCTGTCGTATGCGCTGATATCGATATTACAGTCGTTCTTCTGAGATATGGTCGTAACAGACCGTCCTTGTTCTGTGAATCCTGTGTCCTGCGACTTGAAATGATTTCCTTATGAAAATGGCACTTTGTACTACTACTACTACTACTACTACTACTACTACTACTACTACTACTACTACTACTACTACTACTACTACTACTACAACTACTACTACTGCTGCTGTTGCTGCTACGACTACTACTACTGCTGCTGCTGTTGCTGCTACTGCTACTAATACTAATTAACATTTGTACAACGCCCTTCCTCACTAAAACTCCCAACGCTTTACAGAAAGAAAAAAATTAAATAAAATTAAAAATAAAACAATAAATAAAGCGAAAAGAGCACATGAAATACCAAATTAGAACACACACGCACACTTGCACACACACCCACGCACACACACACATTATGACTGTGTTTTAAGTTTTTGACGAAGAAAAGTTAACTAAACAATTAAACAATTGACTAACAAGACACTTATAAATCAACGGTACTCCACTTGTTCGTCAAACAGGTATTTCATATATAACATTGTGTTACACTCCGTTTGATTGTGGTGTTTTCTATCAGTAGTAGATTCAGCCCCAATGCGTGAATTCTCCTGATGAGTGTAAGTTCGGATTCGATTATCCACGCAACCCATTCAATCAGCATACAAGTCACTGAGTCTTCGTATGAAGTTTTTCACTTTTATTCAGCACACATCAACATCTGCATACAATCGCCTTTCACTTTTACAACAACACAACGTTTTACTTTCCAACTCACTATCAACACACTATCAACTACAACCCACACACAGAGCATCCATTTTATAGATTTTCTCTCGATCGAGATAACGTCAGAATGTTCCCGATGACGCTTTACCACCAATCAAAATAAAGTTCGTCATCACTGACTTACGTCATACATCTTTCTTCACGTTCCAAGAACGTTCTCAAACTTCGACATTTATCGGGAAGTTTCTATCGACAGTAAACACGCAAATCTAGAGAATTCTCCAATAATATCGACTAACGAAAATCATCAACGTTATACAAAGCTTCCTCTAACCACAATGCAAACACAAATCAAAGGTAAATAAACTCTATTATTGAATACTTTGCAAAGCGAAACGATTAGATCTATCGTGCGCGTTTCAGACATACTTTCGTTCGCGTTTCAATGTAACACATTGTGAGTGAATATGGCACTGTGCTCATGCTCCTGCACTGACAACAAGGTATTTCATATAACATTGTAAGTGAATATGACATTGTGCACAAGCTCCTGCAGTGACAACAAGGTATTTCATATAACATCTCATATAACATAAAAATTTCTACAAAATTCACAAATAATGTTAGGTAGATAGGGTTTGGGTGCGCCACTGGCATAATAATAATAATAATAATAATAATAATAATAATAGTAGTAGTAGTAGTAGTAGTAGTAGTAGTAGTAGTAGTAGTAGTAGTAGTAGTAGTAGTAGTAGTAGTAGTAGTAGTAGTAGTAGTAGTAGTAGTTACAGTAGTTCATATTTTCCCATCAGATCTTAAATCGGTAATCTCTTCTTTCATATGCGATGACAAACATTACAATCATCATTGTGAAATGGGGTCATAACAGTCTTCTTCTCTAGTAATAATACACTCGTTTAAAACAAAGCTTTCGCTTTTAAATAGTCGGATCGCGACTCTCTGTCTTTTGCACTGACATAGTTAAGTCGTCCTTTTAAGATATCGTTAAACAGATTGCCATGTCGTATTTATTTATTTATTTTATTTAATCGTTTTATATAGCGCTTTACCAGCTCAAGAGCTGCTCAAGGCGCTGGCCGATACAGGATCTAACTCAAGCCGCCCGAGACGCCCACCCGCAGCCTTTGGGCGCATGGTCTGACGCCCTTACAACTGAGCACAATCGTGGGCAGCCATGGATGGGGGAGAAGGATCAAGTGCATGCTGGGTGTGTTCTTGTCACCGGCACTCACCCGTCTAGGACATGAGCGTCAGGATCTTTAAAGTCCGTTATGATGAAATGTATGCGACACAGACTAGACCTCGGGTTATACTCTCATCCGAAGGAGTATCCCTTCGTATCCCTTGATATTGATGTTTTCAATGGCATTCTACGACGTGGTCAGACCATTCCTCTTGTCTTAGAAAACTCCTGTTCTTACAAAAATGTGTTGGTAACAGACCATAGCAATATTTGGAGTAGATAGAAGTGGTTCAAGTATCATGGAAAAGGGATATTGTTCTTTTCTTCTTCTTTTTTATCTGATCATATATCAAGTCCTGTTGTGTCTTTTGCGCTGACATCAATATTAAAGTCGTTCTTCTAAGATGTAATCATACCAAATGGATTTTTTTTAAAAAGCCTCTTGCTTTGGTCGTGGTCATAACATTAATACTTAGCCATAGGAATAAGTACTTTATATACATTTTCCACACGAGCCGCAGATTTTCTTACACCCATGTGCCATTACATCTTCTTACATGCAGTCACAACAATCATTCTTCTTTTTCCCGGCCATAACAGTTGACAGCCATAAGGTTAGTGGTTTATCTCTTCTCATCAGAGTTGATCAACAACCTCTTCTTTCTTATGCTCTAAACTCGATAGTTACAGTCGTTCCTCTAAGATGTGGTCTTAATATTCTTCTTTTCTTACCGCACATGATACTTGCGCTTTACGCAATTGTATCTAGCACTGACCCGCCTAGGTCATGAGGAATGTGGTAACCATGCGTTGCTAGAAACGACCTTGGTTTGTACTTCCATCCAAAAAGAGCAGAGTCGCTGCTCTGTCTGAGCATCAGATTCAAGTTATCGGTACGCCAACTAACCAAAGTCACCCATCCAACTGGTAACCAAGGTCGGACAAAGAAGGAAAAGAAGAAGAAGAGGAGGAGGAGGAGAATGAAGAGCGTGAGAAGCAAGAGCAGGAAGACTGCAACAACAATGACGACGTTGCTAATGATGCTGGCGAAAACGAAGAAGAACAAGAAGAGGAACAAGAACAAGAGCAACAACAAGTGCAAGAAGAAGAATAAAAAGAAGAACAAGAACAAGGAAAAAGAAGAACAAGAAAAAATAAGAAGGATAGAAGACGAGGACGAAGTTGAATGAACCAGAATAGTGCAACGATACTGCGAAAAGAGAAGAGCAAGTCGTGGGGGTGCGAACGGGCAAATATTTATTGGCCGATCAGCGACATCGACTGGATAATTTGGTGGGCCTCTGTCCATTTCCTCGGCTGCATTGGAACGATAATGTCCCCCAATGGCCATGAAAGAGAAAGGTGGTGAGGGGGTAGGGGAAGATAGACAGGGGGAGAGAGAAAGGGAATGAAAGGGAGGTTATGGAGAAAAAGGGGTACATAAGATTCAGAGTGTATGGTACTTCATGGAAATCACAAGCTGAGACAGACAGAGAGATATTACAGTAGTTAGATTTAAAGGCGCGGGTGGGGGCGGGGGGTGATGGGTGGTGGGTGGGGAGAGAACATAAAAGAAAAACGAAAAACACACACATGCACGGCACACATACACACAAAGAAAACTTCTCTGCACTTATTTTATGTTTTTTTTCCCCAATGGATGATACCGGCAGATTAGATGGCGTGCATTTACGCACACACAAAAAAACCTACCAAGCTCTTTCGTTTTCTCTTTTTTTTCTTCGTTTAGTGGACGATCGTGGCAGATTAGATGGCATGCCTTTGCTGTGCACGCACACAGGAAGATATTCATTGGCGGACCGAAGCCTGCTTTATTGGTAGGGGTTGTCTAGTTTCAAAGCTGTGCTAAATTTCCTCAGGCTTTTATTGAGAGGCGTCGGCTTTAACGTGGAATGATAAAACGTGACGATCAACGGTTCAAGACTTGGCTTTGCTATTAAGGATAGTTTGCCGCGTTTAGTGTCAGTTGATGTCCATGTTTGTTTGTTGGTGAGTAATTTATGTCAATCTCTGCACGAGTCAGATTGCATGCTCACAGGATCCAACCTTAAGGCTCAACATTCTCACCTGACCTCATGCTCCACTCTCTGTCTCTCTCTGTCTCTCTCTCTCTCTCTCTCTCTCTCTCTCTCTCTCTCTCTCTCTCTCTCTCTCTCTCCCTCTCTCCCTCTCTCTCTCTGTGCCTCTTCCACGTCCATCGATACACCATCATACGTAAGTCGGAAAGCGTAAAATGCGCGTACAATTGCACGCGAAAATGCACACGCAATTGCACACCAAACTAGTAGCTGATTGGTCGAAAACGTACACGCCAAACTACGCAAGCGCAAATGCACACGCAATTGCACGCGCATTTACTTATTACATGTTACATTAAAACCAAAAAAATGCTTTTTCCAATTGCTTAGTACTAGTTACATTAAAACAAAAAATGGAAAATGTTTGGAAATACGTTCTATGTACCAAAATAACTTAATTTACTTTGACAAATAATTTCCAATGTAAACCTTGCCACCCACACCCTCCCCTGTTTCCAACTCCCAAATAAAAAAGTTATCATAAATTACATGTAATATTCTTTCTGTATGTTTACTTTGTGTCCAATGGAACATCAACAACAAGTGTACAGTTAGTGTCACCAAAAGGTTTTTTTGTTATTCACAGTGATTAAAACTTAGCTTAGTTGTGGAAACTTAGCGTAGTGTGGCGATGAAAACCATAGCGATTGAAAAAACTGCATAACGAGCCAAAAAAAGCTGTAGTGAAGATATAGGCCTAAAGAGTTCTAGATGACAAAAGCCAGCTATGACGTATTGTCCAGTGGTGTAAACTACATCTTAGAAAAAGAGATCCAGACTTCCAGATAACTACACGTACAGCGTATGGTCAGTACATTTGTCCTCAAACGTGATCTAAAATGATAGATCAACCTACTCCGCGACTGAAATGAGGATTTTCTGAACATCTAGGATCTAATAAGATGAAGTCTACATTAAAGATCACTCCTACGATAGCTACACGGGTTTTCCGATGCTTTTTCCGTTCCAGAAAATATATAAATAAAGTATTACAACATTTATTTTGTAGGGTTGGAAGCAGGGCAGAGTGTGGGTGGCGAGTGTTACATTGTACATTATTTGTAAATCAATATTACATTATTTTGGTACATAGTAGTATATCCGGAAATGTCCCATTTTTAGTTTTAATGTAACTCGTAAGTAAATGCGCGTGCAATTGCGTGTGCATTTGCACTTGCGCAGTTTGGCATGTAAGTTTTCGACCAATCAGCAAGATGGGTTTGCAATTACGTGCGAGCATTTGACGCTTTCCGCCATCCATATCATCATGACACACACAAGCAGGTTCGCGCGCACGTAAATGCACATCATTATAGGCTCAGTCATACTTTCTCTATACATGCATTTATCAATACCACACAATCTTGTATAAACCTATATGATATAACATACATTATTATAGACTCAGTCATACTTTCACTATTCTGGCATTTATCAATATCACACAATCTTGTATACACCTATATAAGACAACATACATTATTATAGGCTCAAGTCTCACTTTCTCCTCTTTGGCTCCCCTCTCTACCTTCTTGAAAAACTTCAGAAAGTCCACAACTCTGCCGCCCGCCTTGTTCTTAAAGCTAAAAAACGAGACCATGTCACCCCTCTACTCCGATCTCTTCATTGGCTCCCTGTTCGAGCTCGCATCTTGTACAAGCTCTCAACTATTGTTTTCAAATTCTTCACTGGTTCTGCCCCTTCATACTTTACTGACCTTCTCTCTGTCTACTCTCCTGCAAGACAACTCCGCTCTTCTTCTGATACAAGACTGCTTTCTATCCCCCGTGTTCACTCAAAGACCTATGGTGAACGATCTTTCTCTTTCTCTGCTGCAACTGCCTGGAACTCACTACCGATGCAACTCCGACATGCTCCATCCCTTTCTTCCTTCAAGCGCCAATTAAAGACCCACCTTTTTAAAATGCAAACTCAATAATTTTAACTCCTCCTCCCTTCCATCCCCATATGTAATCTTTTACCAAGTCACGTCATCTGTTCATGGATGGTGGCGGCACCGGCTCGGTTCTTGGTATTCATATTATCTGTTGTTTTGCATGGCCATGTTTTACTGTAATTATTTAACCATTTGATAAGTGTATACCTGTTCTGTGTGAGTGTGTGTGTGTGTGTGTGTGTGTGTGTGTGTGTGTGTGTGAGTGAGTGTGGGATTGCACGTGTGTTGTAAAGCGCGGCGAGCTCGCTTTCCTTACCGTTTGCGAGGTACCGCGCGATACAAATGTACTGTATTATTATTATTATTATACATGCATCTATCAATATCACACAATCTTGTTTAAACCTATATCATACAACAAACATTATTATAGGCTCAGTCACAGTTTCACTGTACATGCATCTATCAATATCGCACAATCTGGAATAAACCTATATTATAGAACATACATTATTATAGGGTCAGTCACAGTTCCACTAAACATGCATCTATCAATATCACACAATCTGGAATAAACCCATATATTAGAACATACATTATTATAGACTCAGTCACAGTTTCACTATACTGTACATGCATAAATAAATATCGCATAATCTTGTAAATCTATATAATAGAATGGCAGGCATCAATACACGCTCGCGCGCGCTCACACACACACACACACACACACATGCGTGTACGAGGTGTAAAATGGGGTAATTTGACCTACTTCGCGCTCCTTAAGCGGCGAATTAGGTCAAATTTGTTAAAAAACACAGCTAGGATAAGGAATTTTCCTCGACGATTAGGGGTAAGGCAGTGCCTCGACGATTAGGGTAAGGCACCCCTTCAAGAAAAGGGTTAGGGTCAGGGCTAGTTGCAGCGCTGCAACTAGCCCTGACCCTAACCCTTTTGTGGAACGGGTGCCTTACCCTAATCGTCGAGGCACTGCCTTACCCCTAATCGTCGAGGAAAGTTCAAAACTTGACCTAGATCCTCTCTTATAGGCTTATAGGCGCGGAATGAGGTCAAACTTTTTGAGAAAACGGAGCTCTAAAACTTACTTTTCTTTAGCAAAACTTGACCTACTTCGCGCTCTATAGCAGAGGAAATTCGAAAACGGGATGGAAGTTCTCCGTCCCGGATAGAGCACTCCCTTGCACTAAAAACACTCCCATGCACTACAACTGCACTCCCATGCACTAAAAGAGCACTCCCGTGTACTTAGAACAAATGAGGAACGGCAGACAAACGGAGAACGACAAAATTACCTCATTTAGTACTAAAAAAGGCAAATTTCGTTCCGTTCCTCATTCGTGCCGTTTTACAGGTACACACACACACACACACACACACACACACACACACACACACACACACACACACACACACATATTTCTTCCAATCTCTCTCACCGGAGCTTCAAGACACTCTCTCTCTCTCTCTCTCTCTCTCTCTCTCTCTCTCTCTCCCTTGCCGCACAAACACACACATCTTTCCTATCTCCCTCACACCCACACACTCGCGCTCTTACACACATCTTTTCACTTCAGATAAAATAAAGTGAAAAGTACAAAACAGTAAAAAAAACAACATCTCAGCGCAAAAAGAGTATCATGGCTCTTTTCGGACAGCAACACATTCCACTGACGGCATCATGCTGTAGAAGTCTCGTTTGCCCACACAGCTACGACACAGCCACTATCTCCTGTGACCTGTAGATCGTGCCCTAAGCATTGTCCTTGCGTGAGCTGACCTCTCGTGCAGCCATTGTCCGGGCGCGTGCTGGCCTCCGATGCAGTCCACCAGGCGCCAGCGAGCACGTGCTCCCGATCCGTCCACAAGCTACAGAGAGAAATTGTCCCGTCTAAGCTTTAACGTTATTCTGACAAGTTGTTGTAAGAAAATGTGAGATGGCCGATTTCGTTTGATGGCTTTAAAAAAAAAATGTTATTTTATATTTACTTATTTTATGTAACGTAATTTATTCATAACACAATTAGGCGAAATTTGGAGTGCATTACCCAGCGAAAACGCAGCCGCAAGAGCAGTGCCACCCAGGACAGAAAGGTAGAGGGGAAGGGGACCTATACAGCACTTGCCCGTCTTAGACATCATCTTTAAGATCAATTGTGTATGTTCTTTAGTGAAAGTGCTAGTCAGCACAGTGATGATGAAGAAGAAGAAGAAGAAGAAGAAGAAGAAGAAGAAGAAGAAGAAGAAGAAGAAGAAGAAGAAGAAGAAGAAGAAGAAGAAGAAGAAGAAGAAGAAGAAGAAGAAGAAGAAGAACAAAAGAAGAAGAAGAAGAAGAAGAAGAAGAAGAAGAAGAAGAAGAAGAAGAAGAAGAAGAAGAAGAAGAAGAAGAAGAGAAGACGACGTATAGAAAGAAGAATTACTTTCCCCGTGTGTTGGAAGGAAAGTTCCTGCTACTAAAGTACGCGCTCTCTCTCTCTGGGCCTGGGAATGCGGCGTCCCCGGAGAATAACATGGACAAGGGGTCTGCTTTAATGTCTTTTTCAAACACTCGCTGGTTGCAGGTCTGCATCACGCATCCAGACCGACTTATTTTATTTTAAAGGTCGATGCAATCAATATCATCATCATCATCATCCATCATCCATCATCCATCATCCGTCATCCGTCATCCGTCATCCGTCATCGTCATAGTCATAATCATCGTCGACATCATCATCATCATCATCCTATTTTTTCCTAAAGGAAATAACTTTCAAACATTTTAGTGTGACAAATCCCTATTAAATTTACAATGAGTGTTGCCTTACTGGTAAAAAAGATCAAACCCATAAGTCACCTCCTTCTGAAGTACGGTTTTAAAATAAATCGACGAATCCCGTAACTCGGATGTCGTAGGGGCACCACAGATGACCGTTTAACCAGCATACTCCATCTTTCCCTGTCATCAGCAACCCTGATTGTTTCGTTCAGTGTCAAACCAGTCCATTCTCGACTGTTGTCCTTCCACCTCTTTTTCGGTCTCCCTCTTCTTCTACCTCCTTGCACTGTGCCTTGCAGGATGGTCTTTGCAAGACCGGATGATCTGGTGACGTGGCCATACCATCGGAGTTTCCGTTTTTTCTCCACGGTGAGCAGGTCATCGTGTTGTCCAATGGCTTGTGTGATGGTCTTTCGGACTTCGTCGTTGGTGATGTGCTGGGTATAGGAAATGCCCAGAATTCTTCCGTAGCACCTCATCTCCATGCTTTGTATTCTTCGTTGTAGATCTGCTGCGAGGGTCGATGTTTCGCAAGAATATAGGAATATGGAGATGACAAGGGAGCGCAGCAGTCTTGTTTTATGTGTCTACTAAATTAATAACTTCAAAATTCATTCTAACAATAGTACATCCGCGAACTATGTATTGCACAGCAAATGATGCAGGAGTTGTGAATGTTATTGCTAAATCTCCTATTGGAAAAAAAAAGATAGACTAATATGATTGTAAGTTATTAAACAATATGTGTTTGTTCTAAAAGTTTAAATTTAAATGTCTAACATCACTTAAATGTGTGAACTGACGTTAGATGAAAAATTGATGGAAATTGTATAGCACAACAAAGCAGCGCACATAACATTTGTTTGTTTACATACAAAAAAAGATTAGCCGACAATTCAATGATAAGCGTTTGGTGTGACCAACGAGTGTCCCTTATATCATCTTATGTGTCGGATAGCGCAGGGGTTGGAGCACTCGCTACTGTGTCGCAAGTTAAGCACCGTCCAGTGCGGTTAGCACTTGGAATGGTGACCGCAAAACGTGAAGCGACAAATAACAACGCCCCCAGTTGACTCAACTGTGACTGAGTACCTAGTCTCTTAAGGGTGGGGAAGGTAAAGCAGCGAGGGAGAGAGATGGGCATCACCCTCATTACGCTGGCCCAAGATAAGTGTGATCTCCAACATCACGCTCCCCTACGGCCACATGTGACAACAAGCCGAATTCCTAGGTAAACTCATTGCCATGAAAAATAAAATTACTATTCTTGAGACCCAAGCCTCTTAATAATAATAATAATAATAATAATAATAATAATAATAATAATAATAATAATAATAATAATAATAATAATAATAATAATAATAATAATAATAATAATAACAAGCAAAAACACGCAAACATCGTCATATTGTTTGCATACGATATGAGATCGGAATCGACTCTCGGGACCACGCAACCTTCTGAAGGCCAGTTTGACATAGCAATGGACACACATAGGAGAGGGCGAAAAGATCATAGCAGACTCCCCGGCGGCGTCAGGCGGACTACGTGACTAGCAAGATCCATCATTTTCCAAAGTAACAGGTCTGCAATCTAGACAGTCCATAACCGTAAGACTCCTACTTTATCTCTGCCCATCAGATCGTGGATCGAGGAACTCTTCTGTCGTATGCGCTGATATCGATATTACAGTCGTTCTTCTGAGATATGGTCGTAACAGACCGTCCCTCAAGTCAAGTCAAAGTCAAAAGCGCTTAATTCTATAAAACCCCATGGAGCACGTGGACACAATAAAAAAGAATAAAAATAAACGTAGAATAACATGAAAATCATAAAATACAATATAAAATACATATGTACATATATTACAAAAATAAAAGTTGATCTTTCACACTCGCGTTCTAAGACACATAATAAGCTTTGTTGTATCAAATTTTTATTCATCAGATTAACATAAGTTGTACATAATAAGCATTTACAAAATACACATTCATTATTATCACACAACACAAGCATACTACATAAAACTTATGTCCACACAATCTGATCACAAATCGCACGCACTCTCTCGCAAGATTGGGTGATAAAGAAGGGGAGAAGGGGGGGGGGTACAAACTAGTATTGAGTATTTAAATTGTCATTATTGAAAAAAATAATCACTATTATTACTATTATACAAATCATTCTATTACGTTCTGAAGCAATCCATTATTATTTTCAGAAACCTAGCCAGTTTCAGCAGAATAGTTTTATTTTTCGTTGAAAATAAATTAGAACATTTAATAGCATTGGGCCGCACATAGAAAAACCTTTTAAGCAGCTCTTTTCGATCATCGTCGAAATGTGGACATATACAAATAAAATAAAATTCATCTCCTAACTCATTACAAGTACATTTATTACAGATTCTGTCACATCTCTGGATTCTAAGAAACCGTCCCCTTTGCACTGGTATCTTATGGTTTAAGGTTCTAAATTTTATGACAACAGCAGCTAGGCTGGCGGGCAAAACTGTCAAATATTCTTCAAATTTAAAATTTTCTTTAAACATTCTATAATTATAATATAAATCATTTGTGTTAATTTCTGAGTGCCAGTTTTGTACATGTTGATCCTGCAGCCTTTTCTTTATCGCTTCTTTAAACCCTTCGGCAGGAAAATTCGAGCATTGAGACTGATCATACCAAACATTTCCTAACACTAGTTTTTCCAGAGAAATCCTGACACAGTCTAAATAATCATGTTTGTACAAGTTTAGTTCGTACAGCTTCAGCAGAAACCTGTAAACCACACAAGATAATTTAATACTATTTCTGTCAAAAGCAAGCTTATACCAAAAATTTAACATACGGCATTTTGCTAAGATATCTATAGGGAACTGACCTACTTCTCCTAAAACCATACATGTCGGTATGTCGGTGTACTTTTACCAAGCTTTAAGATAAACTTATAAAAACGTAGTTGCAATTTGTTTACCCGGTCAGTCAACTGAGGACACCATACTTCCGAACCATACAATAATATAGGTACAACAGTTTTATCAAAGAGTTCAATATGCATGTCAATAGGTAAAGCCAATTTTCTAACTTGGCGGAGTAAAGCAAACATCGCCTTGGTGGCTCGGTCATATAGGTTTTTCTGAGCTGACTTAAAGCTTCCATTGTAATTGATGTTTATTCCCAGATATTGAAAATCGTACGTAACCTCAATTTGCTCACCATTGTACACAAAAATTGGGACATTTCTTACTTTACCTCTGGAAAAAATCATAACCTTTGTTTTTGCTACATTAACTTTAAGTTTCCAGAGCTGACAATAATCATACATTGAATCAAGGGCTGTCTGTAAAGCATCAGGCGATTCAGCAAAAATAACAGTATCGTCTGCATATAATAAAATAAATAACTTATACAAAATATCAATATCTATTTGACCTAATTGTGCCTCCTGTGATGCTAAATTCAAAGTTTCAAGTTTGGATCCAGAGTTACCAATAAAAGATTTTAAATCATTCAGATACACTGAGAACAACAAAGGTGATAGATTTTCTCCCTGACGGACCCCGGTAAAACAACCAATATAATCAGAAACTTGGGAGTTACACTTTACACATGATTTTGCTTTACTGTACATATCTTGGATAACAATTAACAACCTTCCTTGTTCTGTGAATCCTGTGTCCTGCGCCTTGAAATGATTTCCTTATGAAAATGGCACTTTGTACTACTACTACTACTACTACTACTACTACTACTACTACTACTACTACTACTACTATTGCTGCTGCTGTTGCTGCTACTACTACTGCTGCTGCTGTTGCTGCTACTGCTACTACTAATGCTGCTGTTGCTGCTACTACTACTAATACTAATTAACATTTGTACAACGCCCTTCCTCACTAAAACTCCCAACGCTTTACAGAAAAAATAAAAATAAAAAATAAAACAATAAATAAAGCGAATAGAACACATGAAATACCAAATTAGAACACACACGCACACTTGCACACATACACACATATGCACACACACACACACACACACACACACACACACACACACACACACACACACAGACTGTGTTTTTTGACGAAGAAAAGTTAACTAAACAATTAAACAATTGACTAACAAGACACTTATAAATCAACGGTACTGTACTTGTTCGTCAAACAGGTATTTCATATATAACATTGTGAGTGAATATGGCACTGTGCACAAGCTCCTGCAGTGACAATACGGTATTTCATATAACATTTTAAGTGAATATGGCACTGTGCACAAGCTCCTGCAGTGACAATACGGTATTTCATATAACATAGTGAGTGAATATGACACTGTGCACAAGCTCCTGCAGTGACAATACGGTATTTCATATAACATTTTAAGTGAATATGACACTGTGCACAATCTCCTGCAGTGACAATACGGTATTTCATATAACATTGTAGGTGAATATGACACTGTGCACAAGCTCCTGCAGTGACAATACGGTATTTCATATAACATTGTAAGTGAATATGAAACTGTGCACAAGCTCCTGCAGTGACAATACGGTATTTCATATAACATTGTAGGTGAATATGACACTGTGCACAAGCTCCTGCAGTGACAATACGGTATTTCATATAACATTGTAGGTGAATATGACACTGTGCACAAGCTCCTGCAGTGACAATACGGTATTTCATATAACATTGTAAGTGAATATGAAACTGTGCACAAGCTCCTGCAGTGACAATACGGTATTTCATATAACATTGTAAGTGAATATAGCACTGTGCACATGCTCCTGCAGTGACAATACGGTATTTCATATAACATTGTAAGTGAATATGACACTGTGCACAAGCTCCTGCAGTGACAATACGGTATTTCATATAACATTGTAGGTGAATATGACACTGTGCACAAGCTCCTGCAGTGACAATACGGTATTTCATATAACATTGTAAGTGAATATGAAACTGTGCACAAGCTCCTGCAGTGACAATACGGTATTTCATATAACATTGTAAGTGAATATAGCACTGTGCACATGCTCCTGCAGTGACAATACGGTATTTCATATAACATTGTAGGTGAATATGACACTGTGCACAAGCTCCTGCAGTGACAATACGGTATTTCATATAACATTGTAAGTGAATATGAAACTGTGCACAAGCTCCTGCAGTGACAATACGGTATTTCATATAACATTGTAGGTGAATATGACACTGTGCACAAGCTCCTGCAGTGACAATACGGTATTTCATATAACATTGTAAGTGAATATGACACTGTGCACAAGCTCCTGCAGTGACAATACGGTATTTCATATAACATTGTAGGTGAATATGACACTGTGCACAAGCTCCTGCAGTGACAATACGGTATTTCATATAACATTGTAGGTGAATATGACACTGTGCACAAGCTCCTGCAGTGACAATACGGTATTTCATATAACATTGTTAGTGAATATGACACTGTGCACAAGCTCCTGCAGTGACAATACGGTATTTCATATAACATTGTAAGTGAATATGACACTGTGCACAAGCTCCTGCAGTGACAATACGGTATTTCATATAACATTGTAGGTGAATATGACACTGTGCACAAGCTCCTGCAGTGACAATACGGTATTTCATATAACATTGTAGGTGAATATGACACTGTGCACAAGCTCCTGCAGTGACAATACGGTATTTCATATAACATTGTAAGTGAATATGAAACTGTGCACAAGCTCCTGCAGTGACAATACGGTATTTCATATAACATTGTAAGTGAATATAGCACTGTGCACATGCTCCTGCAGTGACAATACGGTATTTCATATAACATTGTAAGTGAATATGACACTGTGCACAAGCTCCTGCAGTGACAATACGGTATTTCATATAACATTGTAGGTGAATATGACACTGTGCACAAGCTCCTGCAGTGACAATACGGTATTTCATATAACATTGTAAGTGAATATGAAACTGTGCACAAGCTCCTGCAGTGACAATACGGTATTTCATATAACATTGTAAGTGAATATAGCACTGTGCACATGCTCCTGCAGTGACAATACGGTATTTCATATAACATTGTAGGTGAATATGACACTGTGCACAAGCTCCTGCAGTGACAATACGGTATTTCATATAACATTGTAAGTGAATATGAAACTGTGCACAAGCTCCTGCAGTGACAATACGGTATTTCATATAACATTGTAGGTGAATATGACACTGTGCACAAGCTCCTGCAGTGACAATACGGTATTTCATATAACATTGTAAGTGAATATGACACTGTGCACAAGCTCCTGCAGTGACAATACGGTATTTCATATAACATTGTAGGTGAATATGACACTGTGCACAAGCTCCTGCAGTGACAATACGGTATTTCATATAACATTGTAGGTGAATATGACACTGTGCACAAGCTCCTGCAGTGACAATACGGTATTTCATATAACATTGTTAGTGAATATGACACTGTGCACAAGCTCCTGCAGTGACAATACGGTATTTCATATAACATTGTAAGTGAATATGACACTGTGCACAAGCTCCTGCAGTGACAATACGGTATTTCATATAACATTGTAGGTGAATATGACACTGTGCACAAGCTCCTGCAGTGACAATACGGTATTTCATATAACATTGTTAGTGAATATGAAACTGTGCACAAGCTCCTGCAGTGACAATACGGTATTTCATATAATATTGTAAGTGGCTCTGTGGGTTCGGGCAAATAGAATAGACCCAACGTTTCCCGGCGTGTCGTAAGAGGCGACTAACAGGGGTGATGTTAGCACGGCATCACTGGGCGAAAGTCTTCTACACAGAAGTCACCGGCCAGGGCGGAGGAACCTCACGTTACTACAGGTTCAACGACCACGTGCTCAGGGCCAAGGCGAGCCACACTGTATTCGTGGATTTCGGCTGTGGCCAACAGCCTGGAGAGGATTGGGCCCTGCCAGGTCTTTTTTTTTGCCCAAGACACAACACATGATGAGGCTATCCACTAATTCCATGCCGGATCGGTCGTCGCCCGGCTACACAAGGACCGCGCCTTCCGTTGGCCACCAGGACGGAGGTGAAAAGTATGCTACTGATGGACAAATTAGCAAGATCCGCACGAGAAACAACATCGTCATAGGAACCTGGAATGTCAGGACCCTAACTGCGGAAGGAAAATTAGAAGAACTGGCCCACGAGCTGGACCACTATCGATGGAACGTTCTAGGTATCAGCGAACTGCGCTGGAAAGGCCTAGGTGAAACAACGACTGACAAAGGCCACAAGCTCTATTTCAGCGGTAGAGATGACAGGCACGAACACGGCGTTGGATTCTTGGTCCACAAGAACATTCTAGCCACTGTCATGGGTTGCCGCCCAGTCTCCAGTAGACTCATTACCATCCGTCTGAGAGCAACCCCTTTCAACATTACCATCATCCAGGCCTATGCCCCAACATCAGACTATGAAGACAGCGAAGTGGAGGATTTTTATGAAAATATACAGGCGGTCCTTGACCAAGTGCCGAAGAAGGACATAGTCATAGTGCAAGGCGACTGGAATGCCAAGGTTGGCCAAGATGCGCACCACAACTGGGGAGACACATGCGGACCCCACTGCAACAACGAGACAAATGACAGGGGTCTGAGGCTATTGGAGTTTGCCAGATACAACAATCTGGTACTGGCAAACACGCTTGGTCTCCACAAAAAATCCAGACGATGGACATGGCACAGTCCCGGCGGGGAACATCACAACCAGATCGACTACATCATGGTCAAGAAACGCTTCAGATCAAGCATCAACATTGGCAGGACACGCACTTTTCCAGGAGCAGACATTGGAAGTGACCACGATCTCGTGATGATGTCTTTCCGGCTCCATTTGAAGAGAGTAAATACAGCAAAGTGCACTAGGCTGAAGTTCGACCTGGACAAACTGCAAGACCCGGAGGTGGCAAAAATATTTCAGGCCACAATTGGAGGGAAATTTGCACCACTGCTTATTTTGGGGGCAGGCGAAGTAGATGTCAACACCATGACCAATACCTTCAACTCAGCTGTAACTGATGCCGCCACTGAGATCCTTGGCAAGCACCGACCAAAGAAGAAACCGTGGATCACACCTGAACTTTTGGATCTGTGTGATAAACGAAGAGAGTTAAAAAAGAAAAAGAACACCTCACAGGGAGCTGATGTCTACCGAAAAATCAACAATGACATCCGAAAAGGCATGCGCACAGCAAAGGAGAACTGGATAGAAGATCAATGCCAGGAAATAGAGAACAATCTGAACAAGAACAACAGCAAGAAGGCCTACCAGACTGTGAAGCGGCTGACAAGTGTTAAACAGCCCAAAGTCTCCACTATCCAAAGCAAGTCTGGCATTTGCCTTACAGAAGAACAAGAAGTCTTGGACAGATGGACAGAGTACTGCTCTGACCTTTACAACCATACACCAAATGGAGACCCATCAGTTCTAACATGTCCCGAGAGCAGAGAAGAAGAAGAAATCCTCCCAATTCTCCGGGAAGAAGTTGAGGCAGCAGTGCAATCGCTGAAGAAAGGGAAGTCAGCGGGAGTGGACAACATACCAGCGGAACTGCTACAAGCAGGAGGAGAAGCGATGACTGATGCTCTCACCATTATCTGTAACAAGATCTGGCAGAGTGGGGAATGGCCTACACCATGGACCCAGTCGCTTGTCATCACTCTTCCCAAAAAAGGTAACCTTCAGGAGTGTGAAAATTACCGCACCATCAGCCTCATCAGCCATCCCAGCAAGGTCCTCCTGAAAATAATACTCAACAGGTTGAAACCACAAGCTGAACAAATCATAGCTGAAGAACAAGCAGGATTCATGGCAGGGCGAAGTACCACTGAACAGATTTTCAACCTCAGAATAATCTGTGAGAAATACCTACAGCACCAACAACATCTATATCATGTGTTCATAGACTTCAAGAAGGCATTTGACCGAGTCTGGCATGCAGCTCTATGGGCAACCATGAAAGTGTACAACATCAGCCCTAAAATTATAGAAGTCATCAAAAGCCTGTATGACAAGGCTACCAGTGCAGTCCTCCATAACAGCGTCATCGGGAACTGGTTCAGAACAACAATCGGTGTGCGTCAAGGATGCCTACTCTCTCCAACACTCTTCAACATCTTCCTAGAGCGCATCATGTCAGATGCTCTTGCAGATCACGAAGGCACAGTCAGCATAGGGGGCAGAGCAATCTCCAATCTTCGTTTTGCGGATGATATTGATGGATTGGCTGGAGAGGAACAAGAACTTGAACAGCTTATACAGAGGCTTGACACCACCTCCAGAGCTTATGGAATGGAAATAAGTGCAGAGAAGACCAAAATGATGACCAACAACACCAATGGCATCAACACGGACATCAAAGTACAAGGCCAATCCCTCAACACAGTGCACAGCTTCAAATATTTAGGAGCCATTGTGTCAGACAATGGGTCTCGACAGGAAGTCCTCTCCAGGATCGCACAAACAACTGCTGCCCTGACAAGGTTGAAGCCCATTTGGAAAGACAGAACCATCAGTCTACATTCCAAAGTAAGACTGCTGCGCTCTCTGGTCATCTCCATCTTCCTATATGCTTGCGAAGCATGGACCCTCACAGCAGATCTCCAACGAAGAAATACAAAGCATGGAGATGAGGTGCTACAGAAGACTTCTGTGCATTTCCTATACCCAACACATCACCAACGTTGAAGTCCGACAGACCATCACACAAGCCATTGGACAACACGATGACCTGCTCACAGTGGTGAAGAAACGGAAACTCCGATGGTATGGCCACGTCACCAGATCATCAGGCCTTGCAAAGACCATTCTGCAAGGCACAGTGCAAGGAGGTAGAAGAAGGGGGAGACCGAAAAAGAGGTGGGAGGACAACATTCGAGAATGGACTGGTTTGACACTGAGCGAAGCCATGAGGGCTGCTGAGGACAGAGAAAGATGGAGTATGCTGGTTAAGCGATCATCTGTGTTGCCCCTACGACCTTCGGGTTATGGGACAGGATAGGATAGGATAGGATAAGTGAATATGACACTGTGCACAAGCTCCTGCAGTGACAATACGGTATTTCATATAACATTGTTAGTGAATATGACACTGTGCGGAAGCTCCTGCAGTGACAATACGATATTTCAAATAACATTTGATTAACATAAAACTAGCAAAAAATTCACAAATAATGTCAGGTAGGTAGGGTTTGGGCGCGCCACTGGCTGCGACTTACGCCTTCCCCGGGGGAGGCGGCCCAGAGTTTCCTGATAAAAAGGGATAATAAACTGCAGCAAACATTGTAAGTGACTATGACACTGTGCACAAGCTCCTTCAGTGACAACAAGGCGCATGCACATATATCCAGACTTAATATAGGCAGGCCATTGTTCAGCCCCACGGTATGCAGACTGAACACTTCCGCGCGCGTATAATAACAATAATAATAATAATAATAATAATAATAATAATAATAATAATAATAATAATAATAATAATAATAATAATAATATAACATAACATAACAACAACAACAACTACAACAACAACAACAACAATAATAATAATAATAATAATAATAATAATAATAATAATAATAATAATAATAATAATAATAATAATAAGAATAATAGTAGTAGTAGTAGTTACAGTAGTTAATAATAATAATAATAATAATAATAATAATAATAATAATAATATTAGCAGTAGTAGTAGTAGTAGTAGTAGTAGTAGTAGTAGTAGTAGTAGTAGTAGTAGTAGTAGTAGTAGTAGTTACAGAAGTTCATATTTTCCCATCAGATCTTAAATCGGTAATCTCTTCTGTCATTATGCGATGACAAACATTACAATCATCAATCTGAAATGGGGTCATAACAGTCTTCTTCTCTAATAATAATACACTCGTTTAAAACAAAGCTTTTGCTTTTAAGTAGTCGGATCGCGACTCTCTGTCTTTTGCACTGACATAGTTAAGTCGTCCTTTTAAGATATCGTTAAACAGATTGCCATGTCGTATCCTTTGATATTGATGTTTTCAATGGCATTCTAAGACGTGGTCAGACCATTCCTCTTGTCTTAGAAAACTCCTGTTCTTACATAAATGTGTTGGTAACAGACCATAGCAATATTTGGAGAAGTGGTTCAAGTATCATGGAAAAGGGGTATTGTTCTTTTCTTCTTTTTTTTTATCTGATCATATATCAAGTCCTGTTGTGTCTTTTGCGCTGACATCAATATTAAAGTCGTTCTTTTAAGATGTAATCATACCAAATGGATTTTTTTTAAAGCCTCTTGCTTTGGTCGTGGTCATAACATTAATACTTAGCCATAAGAATAAGTACTTTATATATATATTCCACACGAGCCGCAGATTTTCTTACACCCATGTGCCATTACATCTTCTTACATGCAGTCACAACATTCTTCTTTTTCCCGGCCATAACAGTTGACAGCCATAAGGTTAGTGGTTTATCTCTTCTCATCAGAGTTGATCAACAACCTCTTCTTTCTTATGCTCTAAACTCGATAGTTACAGTCGTTCCTCTAAGATGTGGTCATAACATTCTTCTTTTCTTACCGCACGTGATACTTGCGCTTTACGCAATTGTATCTAGCGCTGACCCGCCTAGGTCATGAGGAATGTGGTAACCATGCGTTGCTAGAAACGACCTTGGTTTGTACTTCCATCCCAAAGAGTAGAGTCGCTGCTCTGTCTGAGCATCCTATTCAAGTTATCGGTACGTCAACTAACCAAAGTCACCCATCTAACTGGTAACCAAGGTCGGACAAAGAAGGAAAAGAAGAAGAAGAGGAGGAGGAGGAGAATGAAGAGCATGAGAAGCAAGAGCAAGAAAACTGCTACAACAATGACGACGTTGCTAATGATGCTGGCGAAAACGAAGAAGAACAAGAAGAGGAACAAGAACAAGAGCAACAACAAGTGCAAGAAGAAGAATATAAAGAAGAACAAGAACAAGGAAAAAAAATAACAAGAAAAAAGAAGAAGGATAGAAGACGAGGACGAAGAGGAATGAACCAGAATTGTGCAGCGATACTGCGAAAAGAGACGAGCAAGTCGTGGGGGTGCGAACGGGCAAATATTTATTGGCCAATCAGCGACATCGACTGGGCTGCATTGGAACGATAATGTCCCCAATGGCCATGAAAGACAGAGGGGGTGAGGGGGTAGGGGAAGATAGAGAGGGGGAGAGAGAAAGGGAAGGAAAGGGAGGTGATGGAGAAAAAGGGGTACATAAGATTCAGAGTGTATGGTATTTCATGGAAATCACAAGCAGAGGCAGACAGACAGACAAAGATATTAGTTAGATTTGAAGGCGGGGGTGTGGGGCGGGGGTGGAGGATGGTGGGTGGATGATGGGGGCTGATGGGTAGGGGAGAGGGGAGGGAACATAAAAGAAAAACGAAAAACACACACATGCACGGCACATACACACAAAGAAAACTTCTCTGCACTTATTTTAGTGTTTTTTTTCCCCAATGGATGATACCGGCAGATTAGATGGCGTGCATTTACGCACACACAAAAACCTACCAAGCTCTTTCGTTTTCTCTTTTTTTTTCTTCATTTAGTGGACGATTGTGGCAGATTAGATGGCATGCCTTTGCTGTGCACGCACACAGGAAGATATTCATTGGCGGAGCGAAGCCTGCTTTATTGAAAGGGGTTGTCTAGTTTCAAAGCTGTGCTAAATTTCCTCAGGCTTTTATTGAGAGGCGTCGGCTTTAACGTGGAATGATAAAACGTGACGATCAACAGTTCAAGACTTGGCTTTGCTATTAAGGATAGTTTGCCGCGTTTAGTGTCAGTTGATGTCCATGTTTGTTTGTTGGTGAGTAATTTATGTCAATCTCTGCACGAGTCCGATTGCACGCTCACAGGATCCAACCTTAAGGCTCAACATTCTCACCTGACCTCATGCTCCTCTCGCTCTCTCTCTCTCTCTCTCTCTCTCTCTCTCTCTCTCTCTCTCTCTCTCTCTCTCTCTCTACCTCTCCCACGTCCATCGATACACCATCATATGTAAGGCGGAAAGCGTCAAATGCGCGTACAATTGCACGCGAAAATGCACACGCAATTGCACACCCAACTAGTAGCTGATTGGTCGAAAACTTACACGCCAAACTACGCAAGCGCAAATGCACACGCAATTGCACGCGCATTTACTTATTACATGTTAAATTAAAAAAAAAAAAACGCTTTTTCCAATTGCTTATTACTAGTTACATTAAAACAAAAAATGGAAAATTTTTTGGAAATACGTTCTATGTACCAAAATAATTTAATCTAATTTGACAAATAATTTCCAATGTAACCCTTACCACCCACACCCTCCCCTGTTTCCAACTCCCAAATAAAAAAGTTATCATAAATTTTTCTGTATGTTTACTTTGTGTCCAATGGAACATCAACAACAAGTGTACAGTTAGTGTCACCAAAAGTTTTTTTTTTTTATTATTCACAGTGATTAAAACTTAGCTTAGTTGTGGAAACTTAGCATAGTGTGGCGATGAAAAACAGCGATTGAAAAAAACTGCAAAACGAGCCAAAACAAAGCTGTAGTGAAGATATAGGCCTAAAGAGTTCTAGATGACAAAATTGTCCAGTTGGTGAATGAGATTCAACGGATCTTAGAAAAATAGATCCAGACTTCCAGATAACTAAACGTACAGCGTACGGTCAGTACATTTGTCCTCAAACGTGATCTAAAATGATAGATCAACCTACTCCGCGACTGAAATGAGGATTTTCAGAACATCTAGGATCTAATAAGATGAAGTCTACATTAAAGATCACTCCTTCGATAGCTTCACGAGTTTTTCGATGCTTTTTCCGTTCCAGAAAATATATAAATAAAGTATTACAACATTTATTTTGTAGGGTTGGAAGCAGGGCAAAGTGTGGGTGGCGAGTGTTACATTGTACATTATTGGTAAATCAATATTATATTATTTTGGTGCATAGAAGTATATAAAAAAATGTCCCATTTTTAGTTTTAATGTAGCTCGTAAGTAAATGCGCGTGCAATTGCGTGTGCATTTGCACTTGCGCAGTTTGGCATGTAAGTTTTCGGCCAATCAGCAAGATGGGTTTGCAATTACGTGCGAGCATTTGACGCTTTCCGCCTTCCGTATCATCATGACACACAAGCACGTTCGCGCGCACGTAAATGCACATCATTATAGACTTAGTCATACTTTCACTTAGTCATACTTTCACTATACATGCATTTATCAATACCACACAATCTTGAACAAACCTATATAATACAACATACATTATTATAGACTCAGTCATACTTTCACTATTCTGGCATTTATCAATATCACACAATCTTGTATACACCTATATAATACAACATACAATCATTATTATAGGCTCAGTCTCACTTTCTCCTCTCTGGCTTACCCTCTCTACCTTCTTGAAAAACTTCAGAAAGTCCAAAACTCTGCCGCCCGCCTTGTTCTTAAAGCTAAAAAACGAGACCATGTCACCCATCTACTCCGATCTCTTCATTGGCTCTCTGTTCGAGCTCGCATCTTGTACAAGCTCTCAACTATTGTTTTCAAATTCTTCACTGGTTCTGCCCCTTCATACTTTACTGACCTTCTCTCTGTCTACTCTCCTGCAAGACAACTCCGCTCTTCTTCTGATACAAGACTGCTTTCTATCCCCCGTGTTCACTCAAAGACCTATGGTGAACGATCTTTCTCTTTCTCTGCTGCAACTGCCTGGAACTTACTACCGATGCAACTCCGACATGCTCCATCACTTTCTTCCTTCAAGCGCCAATTAAAGACCCACCTTTTTAAAATGCAAACTCAATAATTTTAACTCCTCCTCCCTTCCATCCCCAATGTAATCTTTTACCAAGTCACGTCATCTGTTCATGGATGGTGGCGGCACCGGCTCGGTTCTTGGTATTCATATTATTTGTTGTTTTGCATGGCCATGTTTTACTGTAATTATTTAACCATTTGATAAGTGTATACCTGTTCTGTGTGAGTGTGTGTGTGTGTGTGTGTGTGTGTGTGTGTGTGTGTGTGTGTGTGTGTGTGTGGGATTGCACGTGTGTTGTCAAGCGCGGCGAGCTCGCTTTCCTTACCGTTTGCGAGGTACCGCGCGATACAAATGTACTGTATTATTATTATTATTACTATACGTGCATCTATCAATATCACACAATCTTGTTTAAACCTATATCATACAACAAACATTATTATAGGCTCAGTCACAGTTTCACTGTACATGCATCTATCAATATCGCACAATCTGGAATAAACCTATATTATAGAACATACATTATTATAGGGTCAGTCACAGTTTCACTAAACATGCATCTATCAATATCACACAATTTGGAATAAACCTATATCTTAGAACATACATTAGTATAGACTCAGTCACAGTTTCACTATACTGTACATGCATAAATAAATGTCACATAATCTTGTAAATCTATATAATAGAATGTCAGGCATCAATACACGCGCGCGCGCTCAAACACACACACATATTTCTTCCAATCTCTCTCACCGGAGCTTCAAGACTCTCTCTCTCTCTCTCTTTTTTTTCTCTCTCTCTCTCCCTTGCCGCACGCACACACATCTTTCCTATCTCCCTCACACCCACACACTCGCGCTCTTACACACATCTTTTCACTTCAGATAAAATAAAGTTAAAAGTACAAAACAGTAAATAAAAAAAAAAAACATCTCCGCGCAAAAAGAGTATCATGGCTCTTTTCGGACAGCAACACATTCCACTGACGGCATCATGCTGTGGAAGTCTCGTTTGCCCACACAGCTACGACACAGCCACTATCTCCTGTGACCTGTAGATCGTGCCCTAAGCATTGTCCTTGCGTGAGCTGACCTCTCGTGCAGCCATTGTCCGGGCGCGTGCTGGCCTCCGATGCAGTCCACCAGGCGCCAGCGAGCACGTGCTCCCGGTCCGTCCACAAGCTACAGAGAGAAATTGTCCCGTCTAAGCTTTAACGTTATTCTGACAAGTTGTTGTAGGAAAATGTGAGATGGCCGATTTCGTTTGATGGCTTTTTAAAAAAAATGTTATTTTATATTTACTTATTTTATGTAACGTAATTTATTCATAACACAATTAGGCGAAATTTGGAGTGCATTACCCAGCGAAAACGCAGCCGCAAGAGTAGTGCCACCCAGGACAGAAAGGTAGAGGGGAGGGGGACCTATACAGCACTTGCCCGTCTTAGACATCATCTTTAAGATCAATTGTGTATGTTCTTTAATGAAAGTGCTAGTCAGCACAGTGATGAAGAAGAAGAAGAAGAAGTAGAAGAGGAAGAAAAAGAAGAGAAGAAGTATAGAAAGAAGAATTACTTTCCCCGTGTGTTGGAAGGAAAGTTCCTGCTAACTAAAGTACGCTCTCTCTCTCTGGGCCTGGGAATGCGGTGTCCCCGGAGAATAACATGGACAAGGGGTCTGCTTTAATGTCTTTTTCAAACACTCGCTGGTTGCAGGTCTGCATCACGCATCCAGACCGACTTATTTTATTTTAAAGGTCGATGCAATCAATATCATCATCATCCATCATCCATCATCCGTCATCCGTCATCCGTCATCCGTCATCGTCATCGTCATAGCCATAATCATCGTCGACATCATCATCATCATCATCATCATCATCATCATCATCATCATCATCATCATCATCATCATCATCATCATCATCATATTCTTTCCTAAAGGAAATAACTTTCACACATTTTAGTGTGACAAATCCCTATTAAATTTACAATGAGTGTTGCCTTACTGGTAAAAAAGATCAAACCCATAAGTCACCTCCTTCTGAAGTACGGTTTTAAAATAAATCGACGAATGCATTTGTTTTATCCTATTCTATCCTATCCTATCCTATCCTATCCTATCTTATCCTATCCCGTAACTCGGATGTCGTAGGGGCACCACAGATGACCGTTTAACCAGCATACTCCATCTTTCCCTGTCATCAGCAACCCTGATTGTTTCGCTCAGTGTCAAACCAGTCCATTCTCGAATGTTGTCCTTCCACCTCTTTTTCGGTCTCCCTCTTCTTCTACCTCCTTGCATTGTGCCTTGCAGGATGGTCTTTGCAAGACCGGATGATCTGGTGACGTGGCCATACCATCGGAGTTTCCGTTTTTTTTCTCCACGGTGAGCAGGTCATCGTGTTGTCCAATGGCTTGTGTGATGGTCTTTCGGACTTCGTCGTTGTTGATGTGTTGGGTATAGGAAATGCCCAGAATTCTTCTGTAGCACCTCATCTCCATGCTTTGTATTCTTCGTTGTAGATCTGCTGCGAGGGTCGATGTTTCGCAAGAATATAGGAAGATGGAGACGACAAGGGAGCGCAGCAGTCTTTGTTTTATGTGTCTACTAAATTATTAACTTCAAAATTCATTCTAACAATAGTACCTCCGCGAACTATGTATTGCACAGCAAATGATGCAGGAGTTGTGAATGTTATTGCTAAATCTCCTATTGGAAAAAAATAAGATAGACTAATATGATTGTAAGTTATTAAACAATATGTGTTTGTTCTAAAAGTTTAAATTTAAATGTCTGACATCACTTAAATGTGTGAACTGACGTTAGATGAAAAATTGATGGAAATTGTATAGGACAACAAAGCAGCGCACATAACATTTGTTTGTTTACATACAAAAAAAAGATTAGCCGACAATTCAATGATAAGCGTTTGGTGTGACCAACGAGTGTCCCTTATATCATCTTATCCTGTGTCGGATAGCGCAGGGGTTGGAGCACTCGTTACTGTGTCGCAAGTTAAGCACCGTCCAGTGCGGTTAGCACTTGGATTGGTGACCGCAAAACGTGAAGCGACAAATAACAACGCCCCCAGTTGACTCAACTGTGACTGAGTACCTAGTCTCTGAAGGGTGGGGAAGGTAAAGCAGCGAAGGAGAGAGATGGGCATCACCCTCATTACGCTGGCCCAAGATAAGTGTGATCTCCAACATCACGTTCCCCTACGGCCACATGTGACAACAAGCCGAATTCCTAGGTAAACTCATTGCCATGAAAAATAAAAGTACTATTCTTGAGACCCAAGCCTCTTAGTAATAATAATAATAATAATAATAATAATAATAATAATAATAATAATAATAATAATAATAATAATAATAATAATAATGTTACACTCCGTTTGATGTTGGTGTTTTCTATCAGTATCTGATTCAGCCCCAATGCTGAATTCCTGATAGGGTGTAACTCAGATTCGTTTATTCACGCAACCCGCTCAAGCAGCGTACAAGTCACAAAGTCGACGTATGAAGTTTTCCACTTTTATTCAGCACACATCAACAACTGCATACAATCGCTCAATCGCCTTTCCACTCTCAAATTTACTTTCCAACTTCACTATCAACAACAATTCAACTTTTTTAACAGTGCGGCGCTTATATAGTCTCTACATACACGGGAACAAACGAGAATAATCCTACATAAAACACCACAACCAATCAAAATTAATTTCATCATCACGTGACTCACGTCATACAACCTCATTTGGAATGGAAGCTTCCATGGTAACCAACAGAATAATCCACACGCTTCGATCGATAGTAAACAACTGATTCCCGAAATTCTCAAACAATATCGACCAACTAAAAACACTAACGTTACACAAAGCCTCTACTAATAACAACGCAAAATCAAATCAAAGATAAATACACTCTATTACTGCATGCGTTGCAAAAATAAAACGAACAGATCTATCGCGCGCGTCACACACAAGCCTACCATTGCACGCGCTTCACACATAACATCGTGCGCATTTCATACGCACCATTCGCGTTTCAACGTAACATAACCCCCCACTCAAGAAGAAATTTACCTAATTTCTTTCAACAACGTTGAAACGTAATGCACAAACAAAGTACAAAATTAAGACTTATCTCAGCCTGTCTGAACACTATCAACGTTCTCAGTTCATTCACACAGAGTCAATGGTTTTCATCTTCAAATCTGCCTGGATAATGTCAATGTTCACAGTTCATTCACACAGAGTCAAAGTTTCTCATCTGCAAGTCTTTCTGGATACTGTCAATGTTCACGGATCATTTACCCAGTCAACGTTTTTCATTTTCAAGTCTGTCATTACCAATATTCTTAGTTCGTCCACACAGTCAATGTTCTTTCGTTCGCAAGGAAACGACGCCCTCGTCAGTTGCGGTCGTCATCGGCCCAGGGTCAAAGACGATGATCACGTGGGCTTCCCTGGAATCAGTGCGTCCTCCGTTGTCTCCTTCTTCCATCGGATGTCCGACGCAGTCGACGTTGTCAGCTCCCAGGATGCATTTGCTGAGTCTCACGGTCAGGTTGGCTTCTGCGAGACGGTGGAACAGCTCCCTCAAGGTCTGCAGATGCTCCTTCCAGGTCTGGGTGTGGACTTCATGTTCGACCAAAGTCGTAGAGCCTGGGACATCGCTGAAGTTGTGGGGAAACTCGCTCATAAGGTCCTTGAGCTCCATCTTCTGACCTTCCGTCAAGCCTGGTCCTAGCTTAACATCATCGATGCCTTCTTTGCTGTGGAAGTCTCCTAGTTCCAACAGTTCCTCGCTGTCAAAGCTGTCGTCTATCTCAGTTGCTGTCGCTGCCTGTACAGTCTCTGATGGCCTTTCCACGTACAGCTTAAGGAGGTTGGCGTGGTATATCTTGGAATGCTGGCCGACCTTCACCTTGTAGTCGTTGATCCCCACCACGGTCTCCACTTCGTACGGGCCTTTCCACTGCATTAGCAACTTATTGTGATCAGTAGGTAGCAGCACCAGCACTTTGTTGCCAGGTTTAAACTTCCTGTTCACAGCCCTACGGTCATAGTAGTGCTTTCCACAGTCCTGGGACTTCTTCAGGTTTTCTCTGGCTATCTCGAGAGTCTGCTCCAGCTTCTCCCGTAGCTCAAACACGTACTGGTAGCTGTTCTTCACCTCTGAGGTGTCTACTTCTTTCGTCCACAGTTCTTTTAGGATGTGCATCGGCCCTCGGATGGTTCTTCCGTACAGCAGCTCGAACGGAGAGAAGCCGGTGGACTCCTGCGGCACTTCTCTGTAGGCGAACAGTAAGGCGTTGATGTAACGATGCCATTGTCTGGGCTGCTCGCTGCACAGTTTCTTCAGGGTGGACTTCAGCGTAGCATTTAACTTTTCGACAAGCCCGTTGCACATCGGATGGTAGGGTGTCGTAGTCAAATGTCGGATGCTCAGCAGTCTGTTGACCTCCTTCATACAGTCAGAGACGAACTGCGTCCCGAGGTCTGTCAGAATTTCTTCAGGCACTCCAAGTCTACTGAACATGTCCACTAGTGCCTCTGCTACAGTTTCAGTGTCAATTTTCTTCAGTGGCACTGCTTCTGGGTACCGAGTCGCATAGTCCACTAAAGTCAGTACCCATCGATGACCTTCTTCACTCGGAGGTCTTATTTCGCCGATTAAATCTAAGGCCACCCTCTTGAAAGGTCGGTCGATCAGAGGCATCCTCTGCATAGGCACTTTCGGGACCCTTCCTCGAGGTATGGTCTTCTGGCAAATGTCACATGATCGGCAGAAACGGCTGACGTCCGCATGAAGTCCTGGCCAGTAGAACACCGCCTGTATTCTGTCTGACGTCTTCTTGATGCCTAGGTGACCTCCCATGATTGAGTCATGCGCTACTTCCATCACCTGGCGCCTTAGGGGTAATGGTACCAGTACTTGACGTAGTGGTTTCCCTCCGTTGACCCTCGGGTGCTGGAAGATTCGATACAGGATCTTGGCCTTCACCTCAAAATAGACCGTACCACTGCCTTTTGTCACGTGGTCTTGGCGGTTCCTGTACTTGTTTAAAGTACTATCAGCTTCCTGGAGCTGGATCAGCTTATCTCTGTCCACGATGGCAGCTTTAGAGTTGTCGGCGACCTTGAGTGGCGTAGACGTCTTGTCTCTCTTGGCCTGGGCCCTGGTGGTGACAGCACCGACGATCTCTGGTCGGCAGGGCTGAGCCGGAGTAACCACATTGTCCCGTAGCAGCTCTGTAAGGTCTCCATCGGGAAACGGCAATGGATCCTCCTCCACAACTTCGACGTGTTGAGTTGAGGCAGGACTCCACTCTGGATCGGGGTCGTCGGGTCGTCTCGCGCCGTCGATATTCCCGATCATCAAATCATACAGCGGCTTCTTCAGGCAAACCGCTTCGACTTCGCCTATGTAGAAAGGGGTGTTGACATGAATCTTCGCAACTGGCGCTCTCACACATTTGCTGTCGGCCATAAGTGTCCATTTTGAATCGCCAGTGAACTGTTCTTTAGCGATTAGGTCTTCTCTGACGATGACCCCACTGCAGCCAGAGTCTCTTAGAACAGTCACTTCATGATTTCCGACGCGTCCCTTGGAAACATGCATGTTCTGGACGGTCACAGCTGCGCTGGCGACGACGGGGATGGATTTCCCGTTGGCAAGGAGAAGTTGGCCATCAGTCATGCACTCTTGCACGTCCGCAGGGGTAGCTGTGCGCTCGGTTTCACTCGGAAGGATGACGCTCCCGCCGCACACCTGATGGTCAGATCTACTGGTTTGCCGTTGATTGGAGAAACGTCTCTGTCGGTTGCCCACCGCTGCATTGTCCGTACTGCCCAGCTGTCCGCTACTTTTGTTTTGAGGACAGTTAGCCGCTCTGTGGTCTGTAGCGTTGCAGGTGAAACAGCCTCTTGAATGCCCTTCCCTGGGAGGAGGCGTGGAGTCCGTCTGTTTCTGGTTCGTCTGGCTTCCCTGGATCTGGTTCCCATGGTTTCCAGTCTTCTGAAAATGTTTCGTCGCGCTGGGTGGCCCCAGGGTCTTCCCATGAGCGATGAGATATCTTTCAGCAGCCTCAGTCACATCTTTAAGCGTCTGCAGCTTTTGTTCTTCTAAGTGGGTCGCTAGATCCTTGTGACAGGCATTGAGAAATTGTTCCTTCACGATCAGGTCATGGAGACTATCGTAAGACTTTCCTCTGCCTGATAGTTCCACCCATTTGTGTAAGTATGACGACAGGCGCTCCACAAATTGCTTTGGTGTCTCGTCTGACTTAGGCCGGCATTCACGGAAGCGTTTACGGTAGCCCTTCTCTGTAAAGTTGTAGCACTGCAATAGGGCCTCTTTCAAGACGTCGTAGTCTTTAGCGTCATCGTCCGACAATCTGGTGTAGACGTCGAGTGCTTCTCCCGTCAGAAGTGCACTTAGTC
Organism: Oncomelania hupensis; assembly: GCA_036898135.1. Lineage (NCBI taxonomy): Eukaryota > Metazoa > Mollusca > Gastropoda > Littorinimorpha > Pomatiopsidae > Oncomelania > Oncomelania hupensis. The sequence continues at coordinate 15,612,018 of CM072513.1, forward strand.
GAATCGCCCAGTCTTGAGGTTGCCAGTTAGAGCTTTTGGCAAACCTTTCAAATCTCGCCAAATAACTGTCGATCTGGTCCTTCCCGTTGACGAAAGCTGGCAATTTTGGAGCCATGTGGTCGCTGACGACTTGTGGCGCATGCTGATTGTTTTGGATACGCGCCAACTCCAGCTGGTACTGACGATCAGCTTCTAGTCGTCTTTCTTCCATCTCTCTTTCTTCTCGGCGTCGCTGCTCTTCTGCTTCTCTTTCTTGACGCCGCTCTTCTCTTTCTTCTCGGCGACGCTGCTCTTCTTTTTCTTGACGTTGACGCTGTTCTTCCTTTTCTTCCCGGCGTCGTTGCTCTTCAAATTCTCTTTCTTCACGGCGACGCTGCTCTTCTAATTCTCGTTCTTGTATTCTCTCCTGGGACTTGACGTACTCCGTCAGCTGTTTCCCTTTTAGATTCAGTTGAATCCCTTTCTGCCAGAAGTCAGCCATCTTGATGATTCTGGAAAGTTCTTTTCTGGAAAGTTCTTTTTCTAGAAGGTTCTTGGCTGTGCTGTACCTTTCTAGACTGTTCTAGAACAGCACGCTTTCTGCAGTAGCGCTGATGCTCGTTACTAGTCGCTTTCGCTGACGCAGGCCCCGCTGTCCTCGTCGTATGCGACGCTGCACCACGCTAGTGTTGATGTACACGCTCCTGTGCTGAAGTAGACGCGACGTCTGCTCGCCGCTCTCTGTAACACTGGCGATGTAGCTCCGAGACTGTCCCTTGACGTAGTCCTGCGGCAGCCACGTAGTCCCGCTCTGTTGTTCGCTCACGAAGCAACTCTTCGGCGACTACACGCCCTTGCAGTCAACCCGAACCTATCGGTGATGTAGTCCCTGTATGTTGGCCCCTCTCGACGCAACTCGTTGGCGGCTACCCTCGATGACTGCCTCTCGTAACGTTGACTCGCTTGTTGTAGCAGTTGAACCCTTGGCTATGGCGTGAATCCCGGCTTGGCCCCCAAAATGTTACACTCCGTTTGATGTTGGTGTTTTCTATCAGTATCTGATTCAGCCCCAATGCTGAATTCCTGATAGGGTGTAACTCAGATTCGTTTATTCACGCAACCCGCTCAAGCAGCGTACAAGTCACAAAGTCGACGTATGAAGTTTTCCACTTTTATTCAGCACACATCAACAACTGCATACAATCGCTCAATCGCCTTTCCACTCTCAAATTTACTTTCCAACTTCACTATCAACAACAATTCAACTTTTTTAACAGTGCGGCGCTTATATAGTCTCTACATACACGGGAACAAACGAGAATAATCCTACATAAAACACCACAACCAATCAAAATTAATTTCATCATCACGTGACTCACGTCATACAACCTCATTTGGAATGGAAGCTTCCATGGTAACCAACAGAATAATCCACACGCTTCGATCGATAGTAAACAACTGATTCCCGAAAATTCTCAAACAATATCGACCAACTAAAAACACTAACGTTACACAAAGCCTCTACTAATAACAACGCAAAATCAAATCAAAGATAAATACACTCTATTACTGCATGCGTTGCAAAAATAAAACGAACAGATCTATCGCGCGCGTCACACACAAGCCTACCATTGCACGCGCTTCACACATAACATCGTGCGCATTTCATACGCACCATTCGCGTTTCAACGTAACAAATAATAATAATAACAAGCAAAAAACACGCAAACATCGTCATATTGTTTGCATACGATATGAGAACGGAATCGACTCTCGGGACCACGCAACCTTCTGAAGGCCAGTTTGACATAGCAATGGACACACATAGGAGAGGGCGAAAAGATCATAGCAGACTCCCCGGCGGCGTCAGGCGAGCCTGTCAAGTCATCTGTCTCCCAAGAGACCTCCATAGCTTTTGTGGAAACATTCTGTGCAGCTTGCCATAGATATTATTGTATGCTTTACAGATATACTTCTTCCCAAGCTTGGCAGATAATTATATTCTGTGCGTTTGGGTGTGTGTTGTTGTTGTTGTTGTTGTTGTTGTTGTTGTTGTTGTTGTTTTTTTGGGGGGGAGGGAGAAAAGGGAGATATATTTTGTACGTTTAGCAATATATTTCTGGACAACAAAATCTATCTAGGGATATCTATAACTTTTGATAAAGCATTTTGCAACCTTGCCAGAAACGCCACTATGCTCCCAAGAGATATTCTATTACACTTTTTGCAGAGATATGTGATGAATTCATTAAGTTTGGCCAACAAAATCATCTATCGCCCAAAGAGAAATGTGTAGTAGCATCGTGAAAACTATTTTTCAAAACGTACGATCTACACTATGTAAGCTAGCAAGAGACATTCTGTTGGTCCTGCAGAAACGTGATACACTCTGTGAGTTTGGATTAGTCGACGTTTATGTACAAGCAAACTTTGGTAACACGCGCTCCAGGGCTAAAAGCCTGCAGCTTGCTGTTGTTAATACAATTCCCCCCAACTTTGGAATATTTATCTTGCAAGACTTGCACAGCCATCGTAATGCGAGCTAACAAAGTCCTCTTATCTCTCCCAAAACGTTGTAGCTTATCGTTGAGACATTCTCTAAAACTTGCACGTATTGGCGTATATGCATATCTCATCTCCCCTAAGATACGCCACTTCTTCAGAGGCTTGTATTCTCTAATTGCGGCAGACATATACACTAGGATTTGCATCTATATGAAAGCATGCATCACACATCGTTCAAGCCAAAAGAATCACTTATCTCTTCAAATGCTAAAATACTATGGTGGTTCCGTTGGGACTTTCTCTAAATATGCCACAGGCACCCTTTAAACTTGCCAAAGACATCCATCGAGTTCGCAAGAAACATTTGTAATAATAACTTTATCATATTAACATAGCTCGCTTAGAGTCGTGTGAGTTGGTTAGAAAAAAAAGTAATCTTATTATTATTTCATTTCATATTTATGGCATGATAAGTTTTGCCATTCAATACTGTTATACAAGCCTTATGTCAAAATCAGACTCAAAAAGCGGAGATCTATAACCACAACAAACGTATTGATCATTCAAGCATGCGGCATAAAGGCACGCCTCTGTTAGAAGACGGAAAGGAAATTCTACATTGCCTTTTAGACTTAATTTAAAGATTGCCTGCATCCAATACCATTACGGAAGTTTTATAAATAAGATTTCATAGATCCCGCCCACCTGTTCTGCTGGATGGCGCGGCACTGCGGCTATTGTGCTGTCGCTGAGAACCTGACTTGAATGTCGCCCGCTTAGATGCCACGTATGATTTTTCCAAAGACCTGTAGCTTCGAAGAAACATTCCTTAACCTTTCAAGACGCATTCTCAAAGCTTGGCAGATATAATGAAAGGCGTGTTTCCAAGTTTGGCACAGGGAAGTGCGGGTTATGTCTTTATTCCCAGAGTGGTTTCCCCTAACCTTAGAAGAGTCTCGTTTCCAAACAAATCTGGGGCAGACTTCTGCTGTTTCTTCCAAAAGCGGTGCAGAATTCTTCTCTTTGCAGACATTTCACACAATCCTTTACGTGACCTTCAATAGATGTGCCGCTAACAAGTTTTCCCAACGTTTCGGGAAAGGTTCTGGCACATTCGTAACGTTGCGGTTTTCCCTAAAGACTTGCAGACCTTGTTGGAGGTATGGCATTCTTCCATATCCAGAGAGATTTCAGGGGGAAATCACAATCTTTTTGTGTTTCTCTTACAGGTTTCCGCCCAGCCCTGAAGAACGCGGCTCACAGGCTCCAGATGTTTTTTCCCTGTATTACGTGAAGGGAAAGTTCTGTATAAATCTCCTGCGTGTAAAAGGGTGTGGGTTTGGTGGTAGAAATAAAGAGTCATTCGCACACACACAAGTGGGTTGCATCTGTCCACGAAGACGAGGCATGTGGTGTAAGTTCAGGCAAGTGGAATTTATTTGCTTCTAAAGCGAGTGAATAGAGAGACACGACCATGAAAACAAATAATGGGTCTCATAAATATATGTCCCTAATCTTTAAATGTTTATAAAACAATTATTCAAAATAATAAACATTATAATCAAATGGAAACAAAATAATGAAACTATAAACAAACATGTTGTTTATATAATATGATACTCAAAGCATCCGGTCACTTTTGGGTTCACTTTAGGTGACTCAAAATTTAGAGTTCACAATCCTTACTAATTTAGACAATTTACAAAAAGGAAATATTACATGGCTAAACCTATCGAGCATTATAATAAAGGATGAATTAATTAATAAACTCGATGTTATACTATTCAATGATGACATCATCATCATCATCATCATCATCATCATCAACGACAACGTTATCAAGACAATTTACAACTAAGTACATGCAAAGTTAACGAAACTCATCATGAACCTTCTTAAGCAAAAAGGATTTAACGATTTAAATAACCTTAAAGAAATTTATGATGATTTGTAACCAATACTTCTTTCAAATCAATCCTATGTAACTTCCGAAAGTGGATTTAGAAACAAGTCGAGTTCAAATACAAATATGTAAATATATTTACAAAAAGTATAAAACCCAAAAAAATAAATGCATCGTTTATATTCAATCATTCAGTGCAATATTATTTTTTTTTTAATATTTAACGTACCGGTTTAGTGTGAAACAGGTCCAAGAATATAGCAAACACAAACTTCCAAACATGAAATACTGCTGATCTAAGTAACTAAACTATCGCTGGCTATTGAAAGACACATGCACGAACTGACTGATTAACAACGTTACCCAACTACATCAACTGCTATAATATGTTACTTCAACAACTGCTTGTAGAGAATGGCGGCTTCCTCTATAACAATATATCCAAAATCAGAATTCAGAATTATGTTAATAAAATAATTCAGTTACTGCACTATTACCAAAAATACAGAAAACATTATATTATTATGAATCTAATTAGTGGAAATTTCCAAATAGTAACCAGTTCGGCCAGTGAGAAAATAACAATAATATTTTAGATAAGAAACATCACGTATTTTTCGTATCATATCATGACAACTGATCAGTATTATAATGACAGAGAAAGTAATTATCAAAACAGTTTGATAAGACTCGGATAAAGAAATTTAATATAAAGAAGTATAGTTATCCAAGACACTAATTCTGTTTGATAATAGCTAACAATGAAATTTATCAAACCAATGACTTGGCTACATGTGTGCTAGTAGGTTTATATGGATACAGGTGAAGGCATGCCAGATTTTTTCTCCAGTAAACCTGCTTAAACAGAATCGCATGATTCGTTTGTTCGTGTGGATGTAAGTGTGATAATTTCCGCATTTGTTTTAGATTTGCAATAAGGATAGACCTTCCAATAAATGATACAAATATCATTTGTGAATTATAGTTAAGGTACTCTCATCAATTCCTCATGTTCCTCTTGCCCCCCTCTCCACCCCCCCTCACGCCTCACCACCTTCCAAATCTCACTGCCTTTGGGATATTTCAGATTCAGATTCAGATTCAGAAAACTTTATTATCTCCAAGGAGAAATTCTAACATGGATTTGCTGTCAGCAAAAGGTAATAAAATGTAACAATACTATAAACATGTAAACATGTACGTGTAATCACGCTTATGTACATATTAACAAGAACATTTCCGACACATTGTAAAACTTAAAATACATATCACACTACATGTCCTTATTGCACTTCAACATAAATAAATAAAACACCTACCCACAAACACACACACCCACACACACACATCCACACACACATGGGTTAGACATGAGATTATAAAATTATAAACGTTATAATACAATCATCAAACTTTGCATCGGAGGTTAGGCTGCAGAATATTATTCCGATTTTACACCCTTACCAATAGGGCCTTTTCATCCATGCCAAAGTGTAGTTTCGTCATTCTTTATATTCTTCCCATCCTTTCTGTTGTTAGCAACAAGGAAGGACGGACATTGCAATTTGATCACTTATTGTCCAGCCACGGTATCATCCATCCCTTAATACCCCGAACCCACTTCCCAAATTGTGTTTTGTGACAGCCAACAAGGACCACGGTTTCATCAACAGGCTGGCTGCGCAGATTTGTCAGTCTATCAATTGTCATTGTTTCACACTGATTTCTCAATATTTTTCCTTCTAGGAACAGCCGTATAACCACTCTCTCGTGGTTCCAGAGGTTGAAGCCACCGTCCTCTCCTGCAGCTGCAGACAGACGTTGCGTGCATTGTGTGGGTTCCTCTTTTGCATCCCAGCCATATCTATTATAGTATTTCGTCGGATCATTTTCTGGTTTTCACTCGTCTGACTCTATTATTATGTGTTCTTCTTTTCTGACTTCTCATTGTTGTTCCAGCAACAAGTCACGAATACTTTCTTGGGATACTAGTGGCAAAGCCCCCTTTTGCACACCAGGTGTCAAGATCATCGTGCCTACTAACATGAGTATCTATCAATCTGATAGTTGGGGCACTTAGACCGCTTACCGCTATCGTGGCTCCGTTGGAATGCTACTAGCGTGTAGAGGCAGTCAGCTCAGATCACGCAGCCCGAAAGCGACGCTGACCCCAACCTGAATGTCAGAGGCTGTTGAGACATAGGCATAGACACTGCCTATATTTGATTGATCTCTGACGCTCAGCTAGCGTCAAGGTCGCCTGTACAGCACAGCGGACACTGAACTATCGCTTTATTGCCTTAAATCATTGTCTGACTTGTCATTTTCTAACAACAGTCACCAATATTATAGTGTAGTTCTATAGGCTATCATCATTGTCTGACTTGTCATGTTCTAACAACAGTCACCAATATTATAGTGTAGTTCTATAGGCTATCATCATTGTCTGACTTGTCATGTTCTAACAACAGTCACCAATATTATAGTGTAGTTCTATAGGCTATCATCATTGTCTGACTTGTCATGTTCTAACAACAGTCACCAATATTATAGTGTAGTTCTATAGGCTATCATCATTGTCTGACTTGTCATGATCTTTCTAACAACAGTCACCAATATTATCGTGTAGTTCTATAGGCTGTCTCATTTTTGCACATGAAAACATCAGGTATTATTGTACGGACAGAAAGAGAGAAACAAGATATATTTGCACACCAGCCAAACCAGTTGTATTACGGAGTTCATTCTCTGGCTTGAGGTACACTTTTGTAACATCTCATCCTTAATACCTCATGCATGAGATAATAAAGCGATCTTTGAATCGTGAATCTTGGATTCTTCTTGTTCAAGCGACAGCCACGAATACTCTTCAGTGGTTCCAGAAGCGAAAGTGTGGTCTCCTGCACACACACGCACGCACACGCATGCATCCAGTTTATTGTGTGGGCTCATCTCTTGTTGCGTGGGGGTGTGCCTGACACTGATCCTTTACCCCTTTTTTGCCAATGCGTCTGTGAGAGGGGCTGATCAGTTAAATGCAGTTGACTCATCGCAGCACACTCGTCAGGCTTGGGAGGTCAGATTCACTTGATTGCTCGCGACACTTTTTAATCTCCCTCCTCCCCACCCTCCTAGTTTAGGGAGGAGAAATGGATCCTATTGACTATTTGATTCCACTCCTTCTTCTTCTTCTGCTCCAGCTTTATCTTCTTCGTCTATTTCTTTTTCTCCTTCTTCTTCTTCTGCAACTTGCTTGTGCTGGTCTTCCTCTTGCTCTGCAATTATGGGAAAGATAAATGAAGAATCGTATTTAACTTCTTCTTCTTCCTTCGTCTATTCCTTCTCCTATTTCTTCTGCAATTTTTGGGGAGGGAAATTAAACACATCTAATCCCAATGTTTCTTCCCCTGCCGTCCAAAACTCCCCTCCCTCTCTTGTTCGTCTTCTTCAATGCTTTCGTTTGAATTCATCGTCATCATCATTATTAACATCGTCCTAGCCACCATCATCATTGTCATGACATCATCACTATTAACATCCGTCATCGATCATCATCGTTTTTCTCCTCCCGCTTATCTTCTTCTTCTGTTTTTTCTCCTCCTCGTCTTCTTCTTCATCTTCTTCTCCTCCCATCCAGCTCCCCGTTCCCCCCTTTCCTGTCGTCTTCCATTTCTGTTGCGTACAGCTTCACCTCTCACAGTCCAAGTATTGTGTTCAGCGTTCGAAAACTGTAGACTTTCTTCGTTCGGTTTCTATAGTTTGGTTTGGTCTTTTCTTCTTTCTCATCAGGTAATTTGTAATTTATATACTTATGTGTGAAGGAGTGAATGTTGCGCAAATTGTCTTCATTGCACCTGGCTTTGTTTTTAATCCCAAAAACAAATCATGCCTTAATTTCTCGTGTTTGAGACAATGAAGCGGTTCTGAAGCTTGGAGCTAGGATCGTCTTCTTCTTTGTCTTTTCTTTAGTTTATTGATGCGTTTACCTATATCGCAATCCGTTTTATTTAGCTTGTTAACCCTGCAGTCTCACGCAGCGCCTCTTTGTTCCGGTTAGTAACCTCTTTGTCATTTTTCTTGTTCCTTCTCCTCCTCTTCCTCCTCCTCTTGTTTGCCTACTCCTCCTTCCTATTTAGCCTTTATCTCTAACGCATTATGTCTCATCGCTCTCCATTTTGTTCAGTGGTTGAACCCTGTTCCCTCTCATTTGTGGCAGTGTCTCCCTCTTTTTTTCCGCCTCTTACACCCTCCCAACTCATTCAGCCTTATCTGTGTGGAACCAAGCATCATCCCTTGCCGCCTTGTTAAAAATACTGTTTTGTAATGTTTGGTCGTTCCTTCCTCTTTCTCTTGCCTTCCTCTTCATATGTCTCTTCTTTCCCCCCCCCCCAATCCTCACCACCTTCACGCTTTTCTCTCTCCATGCCTTCTCCTTCCCATACAGCGGTATCTCTGTTGCCTTAAGTCTCGTCCCTCTCTCAGGTTTTGAAGTCCAGGTCCCCCCTTCCATTTCAGTTTAGTCACTGTGCCAGATACAGCAAGGCTTCAGAAAGAGATACCGGTTTGATTTATGTTGACTGTCGATTTATTAACTCGGGAGTTACAGTACAAACGCGTTGTCCTTGTTGTGAAATGAATGAATCATCTTGTTGCTGAAGAGTTCAGACGATTGAAGCGGTATTGACTATAACAAATTCCTCATACATCATTCATACCCTCATCAGTACTATCTGTGATAACAGGACTACATGCTTGCTTCTCGATGACTGTTCACAGTGATGCCAAAACAGTTGTGGGCTGAATTACGCGTTTCGGTGACTGGGCATTGAAAACCTTTCGAAGAAAATACTACTACTACTACTACTACTACTACTACTACTACTACTACTACTACTACTACTACTACTACTACTACTAATAATAATAATAATAATAATAATAATAATACTAATAATAATAATAATAATAATAATAATAATAATAATAATAATAATAATAATAATAATAATAATAATAATAATAATAATAATAATTAAAAAAATAATAATAAAAAACAACAACAACAACAACAACAACAATGGGCGCTACATGCGCCTTATTCCACCTATCCAAGAAATGGGAAGAGCGCTGTGTTAATCATACACTCATAATACTATTTTTTAATAATAAGCGTTACTCTGCAAATCAATCCAAATTTACCATGTACAATATCAGTATAAATGTCGCTTTAAACATTTCAATTTCTGAGAAATGTTTCGAGGGTCATAGATACATGTTACTATCTGTGCTGAAGCCAAAGACATGAGTTTCCAACACAAAAAACAAAACAAAAACGCCACCACTCAAAAAAGAAACCAGTCACGAAAAAAAAAAGTGTAAGTCCAACTAGCGATTGATTCTCGTTGGCACAATCCCAGAAAAGTGATATTCGTCTACTGAAAGCTCCAAAACTACCAAAGCCAAACTTAGGAGAGGGAAAAGGTTATAAAATCTACGATTACATGCTACCAAAGCCTGACAAGTTCACTGCAATCAGTCAAGTTACACGTCAAAAGCTTTCGTTGAATCCATTCAAATTCAGTCGAAGAAAGACGGTTCAGATATTTGCCCTGAGGGCCAAACATCGTATCAGTCACTGAGCTGAAACTTCGTGGCCTCAGTCTGGGCCAACAAAACGACCTTTAAGAGTGATTTTTTTTTAAAAAGAAAGAACATCAACAAAAACTTTGACCACTGATCCTCTCAATAGCGCAGACAAAAACAAGAGCAGTAAAGGAAAATTCAAATTTAGAGAGAGTTACTATTTTCAACGTTTTACACTAGATACAGTTTGATCACGGAACAGCGTATAAAGCCACATTATTGATGTGAAACCTCTCAAATAAGCGTGTACGTAGCTTTAAAAGACATTACAATAATAATAATAATAATAATAATAATAATAATAATAATAATAATAATAATACTAATAATAATAATAATAATAATAATAATAATATTTAAGATATTTAAGAAATGCAGGCAGCGTATGTACATGTTGTACCAACTCCGATCTCTTCTGGTTTCGCAGAGCATACTTAAAAATTGTTATCGTGCCTACGTGGAATCAGTTCTTACGTTTTCATTCATTTGCTGGTTTCATTCTCTCAGTGTCAAAAGTAGAAATTCCTTGAACAGTATTACCAATACCTGCAGCAAAATCATTGGTGAAAAGCAGACACCTCTGTGTGAATTGTTTCAGAGAAGGGCCCTATGCAAAGCCATCAGCATCAAGGATGATCCCACCCACCCTCTCTCTTCTTGGTTTAAAATTCTACCTTCTGGGAAACGCCTCATGAGCCTTAAGACCCGCACTGTACGTTACCGATCCAGTTTTCTCCCCTCTGCTGTGGCCTTGATCAACTCAAACCTGACGCGCTGATGGCTCTGCTTGAGGCTCCTTCCTCTTCCTCTTGCTTGTTGTAATCGGCTCTACAGTGTGTAAGTGTGCGTGTGGTTGTGCATGTGTGGTTTGATGAAGCGGAAGGGGGGAGGGAGGATTACTTTATACTATGTTTAATTTTTTATTTGCATTTTTCTTTTTATTTGTTTTATTTTAGTGATCAAGTGCCTGTCATAATTCCTTGTAAGAGGTAATAAAGATTTGTTGAATTGAATTGAATAATAAGGTTTTTTATATAGGGCTTTTCCCTAAGGACATCAGTTCAAAGCGCAGTTTTCAAGCATTTATTTTTAACGTTAACATCGAAACACCTACCAAAAAAAGTGAAACAAAAACGAGACAGTAATAAATTATTCCAAGACATAACACAAAATGAAAATGAATATTTACAAGTAAATTATAAAAGACGAGGGACTGAGGGGAAGAGCTAAGGAGTGAGGGTGCTGGGGACGTGCGATATGACGGTGGTGGTCTAAATCAGAAAAGAAGGAATGATGATGGTGATGGGAGGCCAGATCAGACATTTTTAAGGAATAGATGATTTTTCAAGTTGGACTTGCAAGTGGCTATGTTCGGAGTGCTGCGATGGGAGAGAGGAAGAGAGTTCCAACTTGAAGAACCAAGCACTGAGAAGGATCGACAGCCTGCAGAGGAGAGCTTGTGGCCGGGTATTTGTTGCATCAGGGTGTCAGAGAAAGAACGAAGATTTCTAGATGGCTTGTAGAAGTGAATGTTCTGCGTGAGGTGGGAAGGAGATGATCCATGGAGGCATTTGTTGCAGAAACTACCGATTTTGTAGGTAATCCTCTTATTGTTCTTATATAGCGCACTTACAAGCTCAGAAAGCTTCTCAAGGCGCTGGTCACTAATATCCAGCAAGCTCACAATAGTTTGCTGAAGTCAGGATTCGAACCCACGTCGCCCAAGACGCATTTACCCAAGTCGTGCGCTCTGACTACTGAGTTATCCCTGTCGCCCTTCTGAGATACAGGAAGCCAGTGGAGAGAATGTAGGAGTGGTGTGATATGATCAGATTTTTTTTTCATTTTGAGAGCCAGACGAACAGCTGAGTTCTGAACACGTTGGATCAGATGAACAGGAGAGGAAGGAAGTCCAACCAGTAGAGAGTTACAGTAGTCTAGGAGTGACAGGACAAGAGAGGAAATGAGTTTGGCTGTCATTTCGGGCCCTTAGTACGTCAACTCGCGAGTTTCCTACTATTCAGTCCTTACGCGTGGAATGATACAACAGGTCGAGAACCAAGTCATATAGAAAAAGCCACAGGAAAGACTCTGATACTGTCATTGCGTTGAGTCACGCACATATAACTCCGTATTTTCCTCGCCTGTATTTTGTTTAGGCAATCTACTGAAGGGTCGGACGCGAAGTTAAGATTGAATTTTCGACATTATTAGACACAAAATACGTCTCAATATATAACAAACTGTATTTATTTGCATTAATTTGACTTTTTTTGCGCATTTTTTATGTCAGACGAACTTGCATATCACGGAAGTAAAAAGTTATCTGTGGGATCTACGAACCATTACGATTGCATGATACGAGAGAGCCAAATACGTTGACTACAAATCCGTTAAGTGCATAACAACATACACTTTCAGCCACTGTCGCGGAGCGATCCCGAAGTTGAAATAAAACCGGCAGTTCGCGGAAAGGTGGCCCTGGGACCAGAGATTGTTATCAATCTTTGGTGCTGGAAGTCACTGACAATACAACAGCACCAGTACAATGGAACAGCCGTGAAAAAAATGATACTTCTCCGTCACAGTGACGAGTGACTCTCGATGACGCATCTGCTTTTAGCACGTGCAGTCCAAACAGTGTGTTGCTCAGGCATTGGCTGTGGTCACAAAGGTCCAACGTTCTTTAGCGGTGACTGTGGTACGTCTTTATTTTATCCATGGAAAGTAATCGGTATGGAATGGAGTCGATTGTTTACAAATCCAAATTGAAAAGTTTTAGCGTGCTGCGCAGCTCGAAAGGTCTTGTTGGGGAATTAAACTTGCTTAAGAAGATCTAATGCAGTTTCGTTGTCCGTAAATGTGACTACCTTAGTTTACGTAAAAACCCAAAGGGAAAAAATCCTTTAGGCGAAAAGAATACCATCTCTCTCTCTCATTCTCTCTGTAGCCACTGTCGCAGCAACATTATCACCATTACAGGAGATATTGTCCTCACCACCACCACCACCACCACCATTATCAGCAGCATGCATAGCACTAAATGGTCTTGCATCCACTGTCCACCTTTGCACTTCTTCGCAACTACTGTTGTGTCATTTCTTTAGCTAGAAAACTGGTCGCTCCGTTTATGTGAGAAATATGTGGTAAACACTCGAACGAACGAAAAACGATGCTTAACGTCCTATTGCATGAGCGTTAAGGACAATAAAATTGGGCTAAAAAGCCCTCATCATACATATTTACCAGACCATTTGGTCTGGCTCTGTGAACACTCAACTCCCTGAAAATACTTTTATAGTCACAGGCGCCCGAATCTGAATGCGAGTGATGCCGAAGCCATTAGTAACGGTTTTCGGATCCGCTCACATTCAGATCCTGACGCCTGTGCTTATAGTCTGTATAGCTAAGTGACCAAAACTTTTCTTGTTTTTTTAAACCACCTTCACGCCTCATAATGCTAGTCTAAAGACATTTCAGAGTCGCCCTTTCCAGGTTAACTGCAGGGTCGACGTTCGTTCACGGGGGTATTGAACAGCAACATGATAGTCTCTGAGGGACATGTTTCATGCTGATTTCTGTCACTGACCTAACGGCGGCGTCACTGCTCAGTACTGCCCGCGTCGTATGAATATTCACCCGCTCGTAAAATTTTGTCTTATTGTAAAGACTATTGTCGTAGTTGAATGTGATAAATAAAAGAAATGTTGCTGCGTTATATGTATACCATTCGCGATTGCAATTCTTCTTCTTCTTCTTCTTCTTCTTCTTCTTCTTCTTCTTCTTCTTCTTCTTCTTCTTCTTCTTCTTCTTCAAAATACTGTGGATACTCCGTGTTACACTCGATGTTGTTTTTTCTCTATCAGTAGTTGATTCAGCCCCGATGCTTGAAATCCTGATAGGTGTAACTCAGATTCGTTTATCCACGCAACCCGTTCAATCATCAACAAGTCAGGAGTCGTCGTATGAAGTTTTCCACTTTTATTCAGCACACATCAACAACTGCATACCATCGCTCAATCGCTTTTTCCACTCTACAATTCTCAACTTTGAACTTTTCACTTTTTACAACTTTCTCAACTCTAAAGCTAGCGATACACGGTAAGACTAGATCTTATGATACCCGCGTATGCCGCTGCAGATCTGATGTCTTTGCTGATACACGGTATGTATGAGTCATAAGCCTGTCGGTAAAGGCATCTCGTAGTCTACGGCTAACTAGATCTAAATAGTTGCAAAAGCAATTGTTGTTAGCGCGTGATAAATTGATTACGCTTGTTTTTCAAAACGTCATTACATTTTTTTAAAAGTAATATTAATATGCATTGCACAAATATATTATTCTTTATTTTCATATCGTTCATTAACATGAGTCACACGACAACAAAAATCACACTGTCGGCTGTATTACGATCCAGCAAAATATTGCAGGCTTCATGAAACCGCGCCTGTATTGATGAAAGTGCGCGGTTTCTGGTCCCTTGGTCTTTGTAGACCTGCAATTGATTGATTGATTTATTGTTGCTTTAGGTCCAGCGGACTCTTCCGAGCCAAATCAGGACCGGACAACCCCCGATCCGCATAAAAGATCTGTTGAAACAACCCCGTGGGAAAATTGAATGCCCTCCACCGGCCAGTCACTTTACAATAAAGACATCCCACGCGAGGGACGGCTGAGGGTTGACCTCAACTACGCGAACTCCCCGATTACAAAAACAAAATAGAATACAAACATCATTATAAATCATCAACAAAAAACATACATATAAAATGCCTATAGTGCTAAATAGTACATTCATAGGAAGCCCTAGTGACCACCCGGGTAGACCTGCAATGATGTGTCCCATAAGCAGCTATGTTCATGGTACAACTCAATCAAAATTCCTGTTTGGTGCTTCGACAGGTCTGCCATTTTTCAGTTTGTAGGTCGCGGTTTTTCAGTGACCTTCACCTCGGAGTTCAATCAAATAGCTGTTTTGATTGGCTGTCTGACCTCCATTGTCGTATCGCGCCGTGAAAAAATAGAACATGCTCTATCGATAAGACTTGACGACAATTCCTACCGATCCGGGAATTCCCGTAGTCATATGCGGGTATCATAAGATCTAGTCTTACCGTGTATCGCCGCCTTAATAGAACAGCTCTCTCTACTTTCAACTCTCTCTAAGAAAAACCACCTTTTGAAACAGTGCGGCACTCTATATATATATACTCTCTCTAAACTCCAGAAAGAGCGAGAAAACCCCCAACGTGACACACCTCGACCAATCAGAATGAATTTCATCATCACTGTCTCACGTCACACAACCTTATTTGGAATGGAAGCTTCCATGGTTACCACGAGAACTATCCATACGCTTCGATCGATAGTAAACAAAAAATTCTCAAAAATTCTCAAATAATATCGACCAACTAAAAACACCAACGTTATACAAAGCTTCTTCTAATAACAACGCAAAATCAAATCAAAGATAAACACACTCTATTACTGCATGCTTAGCAAAATAAAACGATCTGATCTATCGCGCGCGTCACACACACAAGCCTATTATTGTGCGCATTTCACACGTAAACCTACATGTACCATCGCACGCGTCTCCAACGTAACACTCCGCCTATGCAAAGAAAACTCCAAGAATTCTGGATTATTATGGGTAATTTCGCCCCTTCGTAACGTTTTTTTAAAACGATATGTTTAATCTTTCTTTTTGTAATACGATGTAACCTCGCATCTAGACTTCAGGTTGGTAATTTTATTCTATACCGACTTTTTGTGTTGACATTGCACAAATAAATAGGAAATGTTGCGATTACATTTAAGGGGAATCACATACGATAACACTGTCTATGAAGAAGAAATAAAAAGTCACGGCGACTATACTTCACGAAGGGTAATGCCGGATATTACAGTGAGGATGCCCCTTTCCACAGATTATCTGTAGCTGCCTGAAGATCTTCACCCGAGGACTTGAAAGGTAAAGTCAAACTTTGTGAGTCTATAATAACCTGCATACATGTTCGCTCGTAGTTTGATTAAGTAGCAACGGTGAGGATAATGGTCTTTGACGGGTACGAGCCGCATGCGACAAGTGGCTGCGTGGAATCGGTGCGGGTGTAGGGGAAGGAAAGAGGATGCGAAGAGGGATGGGGAGAGATATAGAGGGTTTGGGGTGTGGTGTGGGGAAGTTAGATCAGTTAAGGGGGGTACGGGGGTTAGCGGCTTGAGGTTCCTATGTCAAAATAATTATTGTAATTATCGTGGGGGTATCCATCTTTGTTATCGGCTGTTGTGATAGTAACAGCTTTTTGTGTGTTCTGAGTCACTGTTGTCTTTGTGATCGTTGTTGTCATCACCCTCATCATCATCAGCAGCAGAAACAACTGCACCTCCTTCTCCTCCTCCTCCTCCTCATCATCATCACCAGCATCGTCGTCGTCGTCATTGTTGTCATCGTTGGCTTCCGATTAAACAGAGTCAGTACTCTTACAGTTTTGAATTTGATTAACTGTTAGTTCATCGTGTACTTACAAACCGCGGTTAGATCTAATACGCGAGCGCGCGCGTGTGTTTGTGTGTGTGCGTGTGTGTGTGTGAGAGAGAGAGAGAGAGAAGTAGAGAGTTTAAAACTCACTCACAATCATAAGTATTCCACAACCCACCTTCTTCTTCTCACTCTTTACCTTTATTCCTATCCTATCCCGTAACTTGAAGGTCGTTGGGGCATTACAGATGGTCGTTTAACCAGCGTACTCCATCTTTCTCTGTCCTCAGTAACCCTCATGGCTACGCACAGTGTCAAGCCAGTCCATTCTCGAATGTTGTCCTCCCAACTCTGTTTCTGTCTTCCTCTTCTTCTGCCTCCTTGCACCGTGCCTTGCAAGATGGTCTTTGCAAGGCCTGATGCTTTTAGTGACGTGGCCATACTATCGGAGTTTCCGTTTCTTCACCATTGTAAGCATGTCATCGTGTTGTCCAATGGCTTGTGTGATGGTCTGTCGGACTTCGTCGTTCGTGATGACCTGGGTATAGGAAATGTCCTGAAGTCTTCTGTAGAACCCCCTCTTCATGCCTTGTATTCTTCGTTGGAGATCTGCTGTGAGGGTCCATGTTTCGCAAGCGTATAGGAAGATGGAGATGACAAGGGAGCGCAGCAGCCTTACCTTGCAATGTAGACTGATAGTCATGTCTTTCCAAATGGGCTTCTACATAGCCAGGGCAGCAGTTGTCTTTGGGATTCTGGAGAGGACTTCCTGTCGGGACCCATTGTCTGATACAATGGCTCCTAAATATTTGAAGCTATGCACGTATGTTTATGTGTACACAGGTCTTGATCATATTGTTATGATGTTATTGTTATAAAGTTACTTTGTTATACTAATTAGTGTTATTGTTCAAGGTGCAAGGACAGCACATAAAAAAGCACACCCAGTGCTTACTCTTTTACCCTAGTTAAATAAATTGTTATCTTATCTTATCACTCCCTTTCTCTCTTTCTTTCTCTCTCATTCCCTCTCTTCCGCCCTCTCTCACCCTCTATCTCTCTGCAGATCTGATCTCTTGTATTGGCAAAAGCATCTCTGTTCTTGTTTCTCCGGGGAAATAGTCATACCAATATATACTGGAACAATAGTGCAGTGGCGAGTATTCAAGTGTCACATATTTCCCACAGGAAAAGCAAATGGCGTGCCATGCAAAAGAGGAATCGCATCAATGGGTCAGCAACAATGGCTTCGGGGACAAATAGTCGCAGATCCACAACATTTTTAATAAAAAATATTGTTTGGGATAAAATATAAACCGCTTATGCTGAATTCCGTTATTGCGGTTCATGGCTGTGGAATTCTAGTCTCTCTCTCTCTCTCTCTCTCTCTCTCTCTCTCTCTCTCTCTCTCTCTCTCTCTCTCTCTCTCTCTCTCTCTCTCTCTCTCTCTCCCTCCCTCTCAATCTCTCTCTCTCGCTCTCTCTTCGACACAGTTGATAGACACACACACACACCCACACACACACACACACACACACACACACACACACACACTGTGACGGAGGGTTTTTGTGTATTATAACCTAAATAAATATATGTATACTACTTATGGTGTAATGAATGAGTGTGTGAGTGTGGCTGTCTGACGTTCAGTGTAAAGGTGTGTGTTCTATCTCTGTTTACTATACTCATACACTGCCACACACGTGCTTGCAGACAAAGACAAAGAATACACAGTTATTTCTCTTTGCCCTCTGTTATGCTATTACTCATTCAATTATTCACATACACATTAAACCATCTTCACATACATTAAATTCACGGATACATTAAATCATACAATTACTTCCAGTTCCAGCATATAAATAAATCACACAGATGATAAATAAGTGCACACAGTTAATGTAATACTTTCACCCAGTCACGTTGATGAGTGCACACAGTTCATTCAGCAAGTCACGCAGTCCTTTCTTTTATATATAAGTGTACACAGTTCCTCTCAGAATTCAACCTAGTAGAAGTCGTTGTCCCTTTCTAAGGACGTCACTCGACTCTTCTCTTTTTCATTAGCATCGAAGCACAGAAGTCATTTCGATGACTTAGATAATCTAAATTTCACAGTTTTTATTTAGGCCTACTGACCGTATTTCGCGGATCAAACACTCCCGGCGCGGAATTCACAGCCGACGCTGGGGTCACAGCCACACACTGAAGACGCTGCAGTTGTCTTCGTGGCGTAGATCCGGAAGTTTACTACTGCACCGTTGTTGCACGTCTGCCCCAGTGATGATGCAGAAGGAGAGCTACGGCGATGATGGCGTCCACATCCAGTTATGTAGATGTTGTCGCGTGGACCAGACCCATCCGCCGCACATCAGGGGTACTTTGCTCCGTAACCGCCCCGCTGTATACAACATGTACACAATCGTAAATTTTTGCTCTTATCCTTAAAGAGACTGTATGTCTTTATAGCTCACATTGAGTAAGGATCATTTCCCTTTGTAGAATGTCTCTACACGCCACCACAACACTACAATCACTACTGTCACCATTCCTGTGACAATACCTAGTATAGCCACTTTACACACATTGCATAGGCTACACACAATGGACTATGAGCCAAATATTACAAACACAGCTCACCTTCATTCTATAACATATTTATACCCATTCATTCATCAATAGATATACAAATTACACAACTGAAATATGTTCCTATTTCAGCCCCATATCTTCACATATGAATGAATATAAAAATGGCATCATAATTACAAACTGAGTCACACATACATGTATACACATGATCAAATAAGTATTGACATGAGTTATCGTACTTTCTTTTCGAACATGGGTTCTTCTGTACCCTAAACGTACTACTTTACAAAAAGCAATATTTTCCCTTTTCGTAAGGATAGCTTAGCAGTTCATTATAAATACCACTAATAATAATAATAATAATAATAATAATAATAATAACAAATACCTGTATTCTTATACAGCTAAAGTCCTAAAGAATCAGGTCTTTCCAGAGCACCCATGAAAATGTCCTCTCGCTTAGGCTGATGTATAGTCTCTGATCTAACAACAGCTCAGAAACTAAATTATAATTTCTACCGGAACACACAGTGACGTCATAACGTCTTTCTATATAACTGCGTACAAAACGCGTTCGTTACACACACACACACACACACACACATATATATATATATATATATATATATATATATATATATATATATATATATATATATATATATATATATATATATATATATATATATATATATATATATATATATATATAGATATAGATATATATATTTTTTTCACTTTCACTACAAAGTTGTCAGAATCGATTCTAGACATTTTCAAAACTATGTGGGCAATCAGTAACCTAAACACAAAAGGTTTTTTTTTTTCAGCTTTTTGATGCTCAGGTAAAAACCGATGTTATTGTTTGCTTCAGAAATATGGGGCTTATGAAAATTAGATGTAATCGAGTCAGCGCATTTATTTGCTTGCAAGAGACTTCTTAGTGTGTCTAGTAAAACTCCGAACCACATGGTGTGCGGGGAAACGGGTCAGGACGCTCGCTATTTCATGTGGACGCTACTGGTTAAAATTGTCTAAAATGTCACCGTCCAGAATCCCCAAACAAGTAGAAACAATGCTAAGAAAATTTTTTGAACAGAGATAACTCGGCTAGAAATTGGCTTTGTAAAATTAAGAAATGTTTGTTACAACATGGCTTTCTTGACGTCTGGATAGAAGGTGGTACACAAAATGAACATAATTCTTGGGTTCTCTAAAAAAATAGAATGATCGACATTTTTTAATGAAGATTGGAAGATGAAACTTGTCTCAAGTGAAAGGTTCTTTATCTACAGTATATTTAAAACGGAAAACAGATTCGAATTGTATCTAAACGACATCACAAATAAACGCTTTCGTGATTCTTTGATCAGATTACGTCTAGGCATAAATGAATTGGAAATAAACAAAAGGTATCAGACTGGAAAAGTAGTCAACCGTAATTGTCCCTTTTGTCCAGGCTGCATCGAAGACCAAGTTCATTTCCTGTTCGACTGTCCAAAGTATGATTCTATTAGACAGAAATACATCACTGCTATTGATGTTAAAACTGTTTTTGTTCTTCAAAATCCTTATAATGAATCTCAAAGGAAACTTGACATGTACTCTTTCTACAGCTTAAAACCAAGAGAATCTTTACTGGTGTTCTTGTTTTTTTTTTTGTTTTTGTTTTTTTTTTTTTTTTTTTTTTTTTTTTTGGGGGGGGGGGGGTGCTATCTCTGAGTATTACCAAAAGGAAATGACGTTTTATGATTGCTAAGTGTGCCTCTAGCATTTGTATGTGCGTTCATTAATATATGTTATAAACGAACTAAAAGCCAGAGAGTGAAACAAAGGAAATGTTAAAGAAGAGAACAAAAGAACAAATAGAAGGAAAAATAAGAAGAAATGAAAAGGAAAGAAAATATCAGAAAAGAAGAAAAGAAGCAAGAGGCAAAAAACATTACAAAATATTTTTTAAAGTTAAAAACACATTGAAAAAAAGCTATGGAAAGAAAAGCTAAGAAAAAATATGGAATTTAAGTAAACGTAAAGTGAGAAAGTGCTTATACATTTTATTTATTCTGCAATTGAATTGATGTAAAATGTGTATGCGTGTGTGCGTGTGAGTGTGAGTGTGTGGATTTGTGTTTAATTCTCCCCATTGCAAACCCCCTCCCCAAACTGTATAGGAGGCCTAATAAAAACAGTGTCAAAAGTCAGTCTGTCTCTCTGTCTCTCTCTCTCTCTCTCTCTCTCTCTCTCTCTCTCTCTCTCTCTCTCTCTCTCTCTCTCTCTCTCTCTCTCTCTCTCTCTCTCTCTCTTCTCTTCTCTGAAATTATTCATGTAAACAATTGTCTATGACAACGAAGTCCACTATGATCAACAAACGACTCAGTCGTAAAATCTAAAGGTAGTTCTATGCTTCCATAGCCCCACTACTCGTGTTTCCATCAATTATACAATCTAAGCCTATCCCATCCTATAATATCCTATCCCGTACATCCAAAGTCGTTGGGCCACCACATATGATCGTATAACCGGCGTACTCCATCTTTCTGTCCTTAGTAGTCCTCATAGGTGTCGTTGGTCATCATTTTGGTTTTCTCTGCACTTATTCCCATTCGGATGAGAGTATAAACCGAGGTCTAGTCTGTGTCGCATACATTCCATCATAACAGACTTTAAAAATCCTGACGCTCATGTCCTAGACGGGTGAGTGCCGGTGACAAGAACACACCCAGCATGCACTTAGGTCCTTCTCCCCCATCCCTGGCTGCCCAGGATTGTGCTCAGTTGTACGGACGTCCATGCGCCCAAATGCTGCGGGTGGGCTTTCGGGCGGCTTGAGTTAGATCCTGTATCGGCCAGCGCCTTGAGCAGCTCTTGAGCTGGTAAAGCGCTATATAAGAACGATTAAATAAATAATAAATAAATAAAAGCTCCGGAGGTGGGGGTCAAGCCTCTGTACCAGTTGTTCAAGTTCTTCTTTCTCTCCAGCAAATGCATCAATGTCATCCGCAAAACGGAGGTTGGAGATTGCTCTAGCTCCTACGCTGACTCCGTTGTCTGTGATCTCCGTGATCTGCAGTGGCACATGACATGATGTGCTCCAGATAAAATGTTGAAGAGTGTTGTAGAGAAAAGGCATCCTTGATGCACGCGGATTGTTGTTCTTAACCAGTTTTCGATGGCGAGGCTGTGGAGGATACCTTTTATGAGTACGGTGTTTTTCGTTGCATTAGGATTTTTATAGAGGGAGAGAGAGAGAGAGAGAGAGAGAGAGTAGGTGTGCATGTTATATTTTCACTTCAAAACTTCAATCAGTGTGTGCGTGTGTATATGTGTGCGTGTATGTGTGTGTGGTGTTAGAGAGGGAGAGAGAGAGTTGTGTGTTAATGTTATGTTTTCACTTCACGCAGTTTTCGTGTAGTGTAGTGTGTGTGTGTGGGTGTGGGTGTGTGTGTGTGTGTGTGTGTGTGTGTGTGTGTGTGCGTGAGTATAGCGGGGCCGCGCCTTGTGAATAAAGTGTGTTTCATATTTTAGCATGTAAAAATCTCAACCGTGAAATTTCGTAAATCCAATTCCTTTGAAGTTTCGGCGCTGGGTCGGAGTATTACCTTGTGTAACAGCGCTTTAGCAATATCTTGTCTTATCTTTGTCGACGTTTTTAATATTTACTTCAAGCGAGACAATAGTGTTATCATCTCTCATCATCGAAGTTATTGTCACATATATCGTCTTCGTCTTCTTCTCCGCGTCTTCTACGTCATCATAATCTTAATTGTCCTCAGCGTCCTTATAATCATCTTCATCACTCTACCTTCTATATCATTTGAATCATCATCATCATCATCATCATCATCATCATCATCATCATCATCATCATCATCATCATCATTATCATCATCATCATCAATATTAATCATAAAACTGTATCGCAACAATATAAATGTACTGTGTGGTCATTTCAGATAAGATCTTTAAATGTGATTATTTCATAAATACTGAACCCCGAGTACAGTACAAGCTATTTGAAATGATCACTTCTCCGGCATTCAATTTGTCGAATGATATATGTCAGAACGATTTCTTTTAGTGGAGTTAATGTGTTAAAAACACATGTGATTCTGTCTTTGATATTGAGAGACCCATTACCCAGAGTATACATTTTCCCCATGATAGACAGTAATTTTACGTAATAATTACGTTGCATTGTAACAATCAAAAATGTCTCTTGATTCCAGATCCTATCTAATCTTATTGGTAATGGTAGGCCTAGTGGTGTAGGAATGTACATGTGCATTGTTTTCTGACAAGGCTAATTCGGAATATAATGTGAAATAAATGGGATTGTTTTGGATATTGACAGACGAATTACCAAAGAACCATAGCTGCTCTATGCAGGACGGTTCCTTTCAGTGTGGTGGGGGAGCGCAGTAGTTTGAACACAAGCTAGAAAATGTTTCGTGTGCAACGGTCGAACCCGGTTAGTGGGTCCACTTGCATGGATTGATTGATTGATTGATTGTTGCTTTAGGTCCAGCGGACTCTTCCGAGCCAAATCAGGATCGGACAACCCCCAATCCGCATAAAAGATCTGCTGAAACAACCCTAGTGGGAAAACTGAATGCCCTGCACCGGCCAGTCACTTTACAATAAAGACATCCCACGCAGGGTTGGCTGAGGCTTTACCCCAACTAATCGAACCCCCGGTTACAAAAACAAAATAGAATACAAACATCATTATAAATTATCAACAAAACACATACATATAAAATGCCTATATTGCTAAATAATAACATCATAGGAAGCCCTAGTGACCACCCGGCAAAAAGCGTCCAACACTCCCAAGCTGATCCAACAGACCTCATACACAAACAAGGAGTCTTGTCCAGGAAGAGTTTTCAAGAAAAAAGGTAGGTCATTGATCTAGCGAAGAAGAAGATAGTATAGCAGAGTGATAGAACAGAGCAGGAATGGGAAAGAGCAAATGAGGAAGACAGCGACAGTGGGAATTTAAAGCACTAAATTTCCATGTTTATCAGTTTATAGTCCCCTCTCTTCCCGTAAGGATTTTCAGAGAGGAGACTTTCTAGGATTCAACTAAATTTCCAGAAAGTGGGGATACTATTTATACTGAAACCCCCGGCACTCCAACGGGGGTACTGTTGCCGCAGTGAATCGGTCATGCCTATAAAGGAAAGACAGGTTTTCAACTGGGGCTTTCCCTTTTCCCTTTATAGGTTAGAACAATCTACAGTGGCAAGATTGCTCATGACCCCAAGGGGTACTTGCATGGATGGCCATGTTTGGATGACACAAATAAGAACGAAGCAAACGCGCAGCACGCCCCAGTCACAGGGTACCTGGCTCTGTTTACAGCCAGGGATAGTAAGGCAGAGAAGAAGAAAAGATAGAAGAAGTCCTTATTTAGCTGGCCAAGAGGGAAGGGGAGGTCCGAAACCCCTCTCCTCCTCCACCATCGAAAGGTTACGGAAACACCGTTTTCGCCTTAATTGATGGGAAATGATCGATGTTTTGCAGTAGACCGAAAGCATCACAAACGCCGACATTGCTATGTCTGACGGTGTAAGGTTATAGCCTACATTGTAGGCCTACTGTACATTGTCTTCCGATAGGTCTTTAGAGCAATATTAGGTTTGGGGAGGGGGTTTACAATGGGGAGAATTAAATGTGATTATGTCGTTGATATTGACCGCCCGTTTATCACAGGATGAAATGTTGATGTAGCTCTTCGATAAAGGACTGTTATGTTTCATGATGTATTGCAGCAGTGGTAACATGATGTGGTGCCGTGATTAATATGGACAGGTCTGTTACAATCATTACGTACACTTTGTCTTCTGTACAATAGTAAATGAGTCAACGTATTGACTGTCTGTTGAAATCAAGAACAACAAGACGAAAAGAAGAAGAAGCAGCTCCAGATGTTAGGTAGTGATTCTTAGCAGTATATTTTAAAACAGGCTATAGTTTAACTTTTTGTTTTATTGCTAGTGCTTAAGCTAAAGCCCCGGTCACACAGCCCTTTACGGCTGAATCACGGCCAAAGCGAGTCCAACATTTGTTACCCGTGGAGTGGACGTTGTTGTTCGCGTTGATGTCGAGGTTAAGACGAGCTACGGTCGAGGTATAGACGTGGCAGGACGCGGGGAGAAATCTGAACGGCATCGGACGCGGCAAAAAGTTTTGAACTGCTCAAAATTTTAGCCCGCGCACAACCACGGGTAACACACGCGGTAAAGACGTGCAACACACGTGAAACACGCGTGGTAATCCGTGTTCCGGCAGTGATTAAAACTTGGGAAGACGCGGCAAGACGCGAAAGTTTAGCGTTCAGTCACGGCCAGAGCACAGTCATTGGACGCATGTACCGCGTTGGAATCACGGGAAATAGCGTGTGTTTAGCGGCTTATCACTGACAAATGGATTTTTCCACGTACATAGCACTACCTAACGACGTCTCGAACAAGTTCGAAATACGTCCCGATCACTGCCTAATCACTTTTGTATCACTTCTGATTTGCGGCATAGAAATACCGTAACTGTGACTTGGGCCTGGGAGTCTTGGGGAGCCTTCGTCGACCTCTTCTTGGCAGAGGAACCCTTCTTTCCAGGCATACTGCAAATGACTGGAGGTGTTTTGTACAAGATCTGGATCGGTATAACTTGCCGCCTTTTTCCCCCTCGTTTTAGAACATGTGCAAATTGTTTTTAGGCTTACACGTGGCTGGACGTGGTTAGCCGTGCTAAGGCAGTTCTTCAGCAGTGGAACAGCCGCCGACGGCCATACCCCGTCCAAAGCACGGCCAAACCAAATTTGACCGAAAATTACCACGTACGACCACGTCCACCAGATTTTCCGAACTTTTTGTACGTGATTAAGACGTGGAGTGCTGTGTGACCGAGGCATAATATACAAGTGTTTTGTAAGTTCGGTAGCTGGTGCATTGAAAGACATAATTGAAAGAATAACGTTTTGGTAAGCCACAGGCCGGAGGAACTTCAAAACTGTTGTTTGGATATGTTTTGCACTTAGGGAGGTAAATAATTATTTTATATTTACTCCGAGGCTAACCACTTCTTGTGAATAATAATTGTGTAATCCTGCTTCATAATTGGTGTTATTGAATGGTAGCAGTGCAAGCGAATGTGTTAGTTAGCATTAGGACTTAATGTATTATTATAAATGATAATTTATTATTATTGAATGTTAATAATAATGTATTGTCAGATTATCAGTTGTTTATAAAAGGGTTTTCCTTGTGTTCTTAAGCTAAACATTGATTGGATGCTTGCTGTATAACTGAAGGAATTAACATGAGCATTATTCTTATGGGCACAAACTATTGTATATAATTAATTCCCTTTGTAAAATTTGTATTTTCACCACTTTCAGTGAAATAATATTTATTTAGAAGCAAATTGTATAAATAATCATTTGTTTACAAACAATGTAAGATTTTCCCGATTACTATATTATATTAGTAAATATCTTATTATTTACGTAAACAATATATTGTTTAGGTAATTAAATCATATGAGTTAAATAAGGCATTGTTGTTAAATAAGGGATTATTTTGTTCGACCTGGACAAATTGCAAAACCCGGAGGTGGTAGAAATATTTAAAGCCACAATTGGAGGGAAATTTGCAACACTGCTCATTTTGGGAGCTGGTGAAGTAGATTTCAACACCATGACCACCACCTTCAACTCAGCAGTGACAGATGCCGTGACACGTCACCATTAAAAATTCCAGGGTTTGCTGTTAATGTTTCAGGAAATTCAGCAAAAACGTTGTAGAGAGCAGAGGATTCCTCATCTGATAGTTCACTGTTGATATTAATCATGGAAATATCTTCATCAGACTTTGAAGGGATCATATGAAGAGTAACATTATCCTCATCTTCATGAACAACTCCAATCTGTGCGTATGGTGGATTTAGTACGACTCGCAGCTGTTCCGGTGTGGAATTTATTTCAGTTGACGCACTGCCCAAATCAGGAAGCAAATACTCTGTGATGTCCTTCCAGTCAATTGTATCACCAACTGCTGTTGTAGTTTCAAGTTCTGGAACAACAGTGGAAGAGACTTGTCGACGCATATACTTTTTAAGCATATTTGCGTGGAAGATCTTCACTCTACCATGCATGTTTATTCTGTAATCAGGATGGAAGCACTCCAAAACTGTAAATGGACCTGACCAGGTCATCAGCAATTTGTTAGAGGTGGTAGGTAACAAAACCAACACTTCATCATCCACGGAAAATGTACGCATTCTCGCTTTGCGATCAAAGTATTTCTTATTCCTTCTAGCTGCATCTGTTGTATTCTGCATTGCAAGGTCATTTACTTCAGAAAGAATATTCTTCAATTCGAAGAGGTATGTATATTCATTCTTTACATCAGATGGAACGTCATTCTGTGTCCAGGAATCAGCAATTAGTGCCATAGGGCCTCTTGGTCGACGTCCAAACATCAGTTCAAATGGCTGAATCCAGTCGATTCAGAAGGTAATTCCCTACAGGCAAATAGAAGGGCCGGCAGATAACGATGCCAAGCTCTAGGTTGCTTGTGGATGATCTTCTTCAGCATCGCTTTAAGTGTACCATGGAACCGTTCTACTGTTCCATTAGCTTGAGGGTGGTAAGGTGTCGTACGCACCGCCGTTGTCCCACACGGAGCATGAAACTGTTTCATTAGTTCAGAGTTAAACTGGCTACCCTGATCCGACAAAATTTCTCTAGGAAACCCAAGTCGAGAAAAAATACTCAGAAGGGATTCAGCAACATCAATTGAAGTAATATTTTTCAGTGGTATTGCTTCTGGAAAACGAGTAGCCAAATCAACTAGAGTCAAGATATATCTGTGTCCTAAGTCAGTAGGAGGAGACAAAGGTCCCACAATATCTATTGCGACTTTGTCAAATGGTTCAGATTTCAGAGTCATCTGAGACAGTGGCACAGGGTAGACCCTACCTTTAGGTATTGCTTTTTGGCGAACATCACATGTTTGTATGTACTTTCTCACATCACTGGAAATACCTCGCCAAAAAACTTTTGTAGAATTCTATTCAGTGTTCTGCGAACACCACAGTGTCCAGACAACAACTGATCATGCGTAGCAGTAAGTATGCTAGGACGTAATCTTGTAGGAACTACAATTTGATGTAAGGTTTCTTTTTTATCCCTGTACTCTCTGTACAAAATGTCAGTTTTCAAAAAAAAGAAAAAACTTCCAGATCCAGCAGATCTTCTCTCACCAGAATCAGCCAATTGAAAGTATGGTGCCAGCGAAGAATCTTCTTTTTGAAACTTGATCAAGTCCTGTCGTGTAACCTGCAACTCATCTGCAACTTTAATCAAAGGGATATGAGGAATGGCTTCGCGCTTAGCTTGAACACGTGTAGTGACTGCAGAACTAATGCCTTCTTTTGGAGTAGTCAAACCCTTTATGTTGCCAATAATAATGTCTGCGACAGGGTCTTCAAGCACACAGCAAAATAGCTCACCTTGAAAATATGGAGTAGACACCGTGACTTTCGCACGCTTGTAAACATGTATCTCCCCACCAAATGTTTTGCAGCGAATTGTACTTGCGATATACTGGTCATCAGAAATCAAACGTTTCCTAACGCCACAAATGGAAGCACCAGTATCTCTGAGAACAGAACAAGGGATGCCATTAACAGTACCTTTCTCAAGTACAATATGTCCCATAGAGTCTTCAACAATGGAACAGACGATCTCTGTGTCCGCAGGAGAAACTGCATTACCAGTGGACTGATTTTCTGATTGTTTTGTCTCAACCAAAATAAAAGGACAAGATTTTCTAACATGTCCACCAACACCACAAACAGAACAAGGATTACTGCTGCGTTTAAGCGGACAATCCTTTGCAAAGTGGCCCCAACCCTTGCAGAGCAGGCAGTTTTCATTACTAATATTGTATGAACCACGTCCACGACCCCGATGGTTACATCTAGGGGAAGTACTGCCAGTGTATGGTTTCTGTTCACCCGAAGAAGTATTATAGGAACTAAGATGCTTGGCAAGCACCGCCCAAAGAAGAAACCGTGGATCACGCCTGAACTTTTGGACCGGTTTGACAAGCGAAGATAGATGAAAAAAAAACCAGCACACATCACAGGGAGCTTAAGCCTATTAAAAAAGCAACAATGACATCCGAAAGGGCATGCGCACAGCAAAGGAGTACTGGATACTGATACAATGGCTCCAAAATATTTGAAGCTATGCACTGTGATGAGGGATTGGCCTTGGACTTTGATGTCCGTGTTGATGCCATTGGTGTTGTTGGTCATCATTTTGGTCTTCTCTGCATTTATTTCCAATCCATTTGCTCCGGAGGTGGTGTCAAGCCTCTGTACCAGCTGTTCAAGTTCTTGTTCCTCTCCAGCCAATATATCAATGTCACCCACAAAACGAAGGTTGGTGATTGCTCTTCCCCTTATGCTGATTGTGCCTTCGTGATCTGCTAGGGCACTTGACATGATGCGCTCTAGAAAGATGTTGAAGAGTGTTGGACAGAGTAGGCATCCGTGACGCACACCGATTGTTGTTCTGATTCAGTTTCCGATGGCGCTGTTATGGAGGACTGCACTGCTACTGGTAGCCTTGTCATCCAGGCTTTTGGTGACTTTAATAATTTTAGGGCTGATGTTGTACACTCTCATGGTTGCCCACAGAGCTGCATGCCAGAATCGGTCAAACGCCTTCTTGAAGTCTACAAACACATGATATAGATGTTGTTTAAAGATTTAAGATAATTTATTGCCAAGTGAATAAAACATAAGGAATGCATTTGGCCAATGCTGCAGGTGTTGTAGGTATTTCTCGCAGATTATTCTGAGGTTAAAAATATGTTCAGTGGTACTTCGCCCTGCCCTGAATCCTGCTTGTTCTTCAGCTATGATTTGTTCAGCTTGGGGTTTCAACCTGTTGATTATTATCTTCAGGAGGACCTTGCTAAGATGGCTGATGATGCTGATGGTGCGGTAATTTTTACACTCCTGAAGGTTACCTTTTTTTTTTGGAAGAGTGATGACAAGCGACTGGATTCATGGTGTAATCCACTCCCCACTCTGCAAGATCTTGTGACATATAATGGTGAGTGCATCAATCATCGCCTCTCCTCCTGCTTGAAGCAGTTTCGCGGGTATGTTGTCCACTCCCGTTGACTTCCCTTTCTTCAGCGATTGCACTGCTGCCTCAACTTCTTCTTGGAGAATTGGGAGGATTTCTTCTTCTTCTCTGTTCTCGGGACATGCTAGAACTGACGAGTCTCCGTTTGGCGTGTGGTTGTAAAGGTCAGAGCAGTACTCTGCCCTTCTGTCCAAGACTTCTTGGTCTTCTGTAAGGCATATGCCAGACTTGCTATGGATCGTGGAGACCTTGGGCTGTTTAACACTTGTCAGTCGCTTCACAGTCTGGTAGGCCTTCGAGCTGTTGTTCTTGTTCAGACTGTTCTCTATTTCCTGGCATTGATCTTCTATCCAGTTCTCCTTTGCTGTGAGCATTCCTTTCCGGATGTTATTGTTTGTTTTTCGGTAGTCATCAGCTCCCTTTTCTTTTTCATTAATTTCTATATTTACTTATATAATTCACGCATTTATGGTTAATCTTTTCTGTCTTGTAAATACCTATTCATGTATGAAGACGGAATTAGGATAGGGAACTGCTCCATTACAATAATTTATTTTGTCTATTATCCCATATGTGAATAGACGTTATATGAAATAAATAAATACACCAGCGAAATAACTTACTAGAAATTCAATAACCCGTACAGCAGTCCACAGAATTAGTTTATAGGCCGACAAACAGGAGGCAGAGGAGGAGCGATTGAAGAATGAAGAGGGGCTTGTAGGGGTAGGATAAAGAAGGGGGTGGTGGGGATGGCGGTAGAGAAGCCAATTGGCTGCTAAAAGAGGGTCTAGAGGGTCGACTCCGTGGTAAAAAGGTAAAAGAGGGTCTAGAGGGTCGACTCCGTGGTAAAAAGGTAAAAGAGGGTCTAGAGGGTCGACTCCGTGGTAAAAAGGTAAAGGTGTTTCACATAGCCTTTCGGTCGTTGAGGAGAGAGGCGTTTGAGACCAGCTTTATGAGGGCGGTGCCGGTCTCCTCTCCCTCGCTGCTTTACCTTCTCCGGTTTCTAATCAGATCCAGGTACCCGTTCACAGCTGGGTGGACAAGGGTATGTCATTTCATTTTTGTGTGTGTCTGTTTGGTAGTTACCTTCAATGTGCGGTCACCCATCCAAGTACCCAGCCCGACGTTGCTTAACATGAAACATTACTCGCGTGTGGCCAAACCATTGCACCGCATGCTGCGTAGCCAAAGTTCCCAAATGAACCAATTGGTCGGGCAGTCTAGCTTCCAAGTAACCAACCATAATTCTCTCCCAAATCCGTTAGCTACCAAGTTAACACCAGGCAGTCTTGGAACCAGAAAAAAGTATTGAAGGTTTATATCTTTATATATGACATTCAAAATTGTATCCGAACCTTTAGTACATTTGAGTCTCTATTTTACACACATTTCTTCCTCTGCTTCTTGTCCATACGCTGGTCTGTCTCCTGTCCTCCTTCGGGGGTGAGGGAGGGGGGTTGGTGGGAGATGGGAGGAGGAGTGAGAAATGGATGGAGGGGATTTTATGATCTCTGATACTCCAGTGAATGTTGCGTGCTGATGCCAGCAGTCTTCAGCACAAACAACGTTATCAATCACAATTTAGCTTTCATGAACTCCAGCCCTCAATCTGCTAGTGAGGCAACCTATTCTTGTGGGTTTTTTTCCCAACTTGAAAAGTTAGGGTGGAGGTGAATGAGGGAGGGAATCTACCATTTCTGATACTGGAGCGAAAGTTGCGTGCTGGTGCCAGTGTTAAGACCAGAAACAACCTCATCAATCGCTTGACTTGCAGCTCTTGCCCATGGACAGCACACCATCACACAGAGTGGGACACAGGTTGAGCACGAACGATTTGATTCTTGGCCCTTTCGACAGTCATCGGTCCTGAAGAAACGAAGTAGAGGGAGTGGGTGAAGGGAGGGAGTGAGGAAGGAGGAGGCCATTGGGGTAGAAGTGGCCCACGGTACTAAACAGCGCGTAGGTTGGCAGTACCCTGGTGTCCTGGACAGCGCGGGTTGTACTCTGAATCCCAAATGGTCTTTGTTGAGCTGAAGTAACAAGTGCTACCACTACAAACCAGTTTTTAGTGAATATAAAAACTATGTCGAAAGTAGTGTAGATTTAGCAGGCTAGTAGTATTACTGTGCGCACTTCGTTTTCGGAATGTCAACAGCACCTTGAGCAGCTTGCTGACCCAAATAAGAACGGTAGATGTGCTTTTTGGCTGGAAAAAAACAATGACGCCCTTATGTTTCAATACCAGGTACTCTTCATCATTCCCCTTCGTTGTGTTTCCTCTGCTGTTCTGCTCCTTGCAGTTTGAGACACATTAACACAATGATTTTTTTTAAAATTATTTTGAAGAGCTTGGTAAAATTTTTGAAGATGAAATTCTGCATCGTACTTGATCCCGAAACACACTTATTAGATAATAGTAGTCTAAACATTGATATAACACGTGAAGAAGAGTTAAAATCTATTGGAAAATTAAAATTAACGAAGCTTGAGGTATTGGTTGTATTCTGAATGAGATTTTAAAAGCGTCTTCTCCAAAGTTGTTAAATACTATATCACAATATTGTTTAATCTTTGTTCTAAGCAGTGGTAACATTCCAGATAGCTGGTCAGTTGGCATTATCTGCCCAAAGACAAAGGAGAAGGGTTAAATGTAGATAATTATAGAGGTTTAAAGGTTATAAGCTGTATGTGTAAACTTATCACGAGCATACTTACTGACAGATCAATCTATTTCTAGATTCAAATAATTTGCTAGGTTAGTTAGTTAGTTAGTTAGTTAGTTAGTTCTTCATTCCTTACAGGGTCCAGCGGACTGCAAAGAGCCGAATCAGGACCACAAAATCAGGACCACAACTTGGTTGAAAGAGGACTCCCCTGATCCGTATAAAAGATCTGCTGAAACAATCCTAGTGGTAACACTGAAGGCACTCAACCAGCCAGTCACTTCACAATAAAGGCATCCCACGCAGGGGACGCTGAGGCTATGCTCTAATTTATTGAACCGCCGTTTACAAAAACAAAATAAAATATAAAAATCATTATAAAATATCAACAAAACACATACGAGCAAGCCTACATTGCTAAATAATAATAATAATATCATAGGAAGCCCTAGTGACCATTTGGCAGAAAGCGTCCAATGTTCCTAAGCTGACCCTACAGACCTCATACACAAATAAGAAGTTTTGGAAGAGTTTTCAAGAAAAAAGGTAGGTGACTGGTCTAGCAAAAAAGAATATAATATAGTAGATTGATAGAACAGAGTAGGAATGAGAAAGAACAAAGCAGAAAGATAGGGACAGTGGGAATTGAAAGCACTAAATTTCCAGAAAGTGGGGATACTATTTATACAGAAATCTGCAGTACCCCCACAAGGGGATTTGTTAGGTAATGAAATAGCAGGTTTTAGAATAGGAAACTCAACCACTGACCACACTTTTACCACTGTTTATTGCCCCCTAGGAAAGGAGCCATATTTAATACTGTCTGATGGTGTTGTATGAAATAAAAGGACACAGTTCCAAAACGTTTATAAATAAACTTGTACACTTGTAAACTTGGACACTGATATCGAAATGATTACGAATCAAACCGTGCGTTCAGTGGTATTTCTTTGCTTAGGCCATCGGGCGCCGG